>JASXTE010000002.1:30050182-31257682 GCA_030280995.1 Hemileia vastatrix | reverse complement strand
CAGCAATTAAATAACATAATTTAAGAAAGTGACTTACCTTGAAGCTGGAAAGTGAAAAGTATTGAAACTAAAAATTGGGGGTATTAATGTTAAGGGATCTGAAATTAATTCAATGAAACAATCAATCCAACCTTTCCTTATAATAAAAGTATTTAACTACCATCATTACATTTTTTCTGACTAGAATAAAATTTAATCTGGTATTTTTGTTGTTCAATGGTCATAATAGGGGGTATAAATTTTAAGGGATCCACAATTAGGGATCAGGAATTTTCTTTTCCTTTGCAAAATAATTTATTATCCCACCTCTTATACCCCAATTTCATTCCTAATTCCTGATTACATAATCATCACAACCATGACTGATTTTTAAGAAGGTCACATGACATATAATTGTGCATGCCATCCTTATGTCACTCTTCACTCTAGGCCACTTAACTTTGATTTCCAAAACTTAAATTTGTTTTGTATCTACACCCCTCCTTCTCATTTGGTGGGAAAGTTCCACTTCCCTCATTACCTAAACCCTTAACCAACAACAATGAAGCACCTCTCTACTAGGCAGCAACTTGCATCAACTATGAATGTGATTATTTTAACTTTAATGCTGACTCTTATTTGGAAACCACTTTAGCTTATATTTTGATTCTTTTCAAAACGTTTTACATCAACCAAAGGGAGCCAAATATTTTTCATCATCCCAGAAACAATCTTCACTAAATCACTTGGAAAGCTTATTTTTTATATATTGACTTTGATTTTGAAGTTTCTGTCAAATTCTCTTTTTTTCAAGTCTCTTTATTTTCCTTTATCAGATCAACATGAAATTTCATATTTTCCGTAATTGCATACTTTTTTAGTCATTCTTTTTTTCTTTCATCACTCATATCCATTTCCTCCTCTCCTTTTGAATCCCTCAAATAATTTTTAGTCAATTGTTTTCTCAACTCATCTCTCCAGGTAAGTAATGTTTTTTAATTTTCACCTATATTTTTTCTACTTATAATTTTTCTTCTGTTTTTTTTCTTTTTAATTTATTAATTTTTTGTAAGTGGTTTTTATTTTTATTTACAAGGTAAAATTAACTTTTATTTTTTCTCTCCCTCTTTTCTCTCTTTTTTCTTCTCTCCTTAATCCTACTCTCTATCCCTCCTTGGCCTGGTCATTTTCCCCCTTCCCCCCTCCTTGGCTGCCTTAGTCCCTAATTTTCCTCCTCCATGTCTGCCTCAGTCCCTCCTTTTCACCATCTTTGGTGATATCTAACCCCCCTTTCCCCCTACCGTCCCCTCTGGCTCTTGGAACTGGCTGGCATCTTTCCCTCCCCACCTTGTCTCAGAAATGACAGGCATGAAACTTTGCTTCTTGGCTTGGTATTTTTGTCCCTCAATCCCTCCTTACCTCAGAAACAACAGGATGGAAATGAAGCTTGCTGGCTGGAATCTTTTGGTCTCCCCTCACCTCCACCTCAAACAACAGGTAGGCAGATTTGCTGCCTACCTGGCATTTTTTATCCCCCCCCCACCTCTTGCACCTCCCCTTTAACAGCCACCCAGCCAGCTTCACTGTCTGGATGGTCTACATATCTATACCCTACAAAATAAGTGACCATCCAGCCAGGAACCCGGCTGGCTGGTTAACTACATACCACCACCACCTTTCCATATAAAGACCAGCCATTCAGTGAAGCTGACTGGCTGGCTATTAATTTACCTGCCACAACTATCCCCCTACATAAAAAATCACAAAAATGGCTATACTTACCCAATTTTCCTCCATTTAACTACCACATAACATGTCACATCCACATTCAACTGCATAAAAAAATCTAACAGATATTTATTAGATCATTTATCAATTTTTTTTTCCAGAATTTCAGAAAAATGTTCCACAGATTCAATTAAAGTAATTATTATTTTTATTAGTTTCTTGTAGTAAATTTTTAAGGTAATTTATTTTACATTATGTGAGTTTTTTTGTAAGTTTTTCTTGTCACAACTTTACTCATTTTGGCTGCTCCTTTCAAATAATTCAAAAGCTAATCAAATGTATAAACAAGGTACAAAAAGATGGAAAAGTTAATGGATTTAATGAAACTTTAGGTAGATAAAAAATGTATGAGTATTCATAAAGTCACAAAATATATATTATTCTTTCATAAATATTTAATAGATAGATCTGATATTTCAATTTACTAATCTAAATTTATGGGCATACAGCCTTGTGCTGTAAAACAGGTAATAATGAAAAAATTAATTTATTTCATGGGGTTCCTGTAGCCTATACCTGTGGAAAGTCCCAAACTTAGTTACAAGACTTGATCTGAATATTTGGATTGAAGAATTTCCATTACTTTAAAACTAGTAAATTTTACATATCTTATTTATTTATTTTTTATTTTATGTAATTATATTTAATTTTGGTGACTTGAACTCCTTACTTCAATAAGATGAAAGGGAGGGTATTGCCAAGTTTTCAAATCTGACATTCTGATTTGATGACTCACTATGCAATATAGGGGGTGGACTTGCTAGCAAGTCCCCAACCTGAACTCAGAAAAAACTCAAATGTAACTCATACTGAACTCATACTGAACTCATATTGAACTCTACTTGAAGACCCACCTAAAACTGTTCTGCTGAGTGGTGTTCATCCCTTTTTGTATGGTTCCTTTGTCAATAGCTCAATGTGTGTTCAATCTTTGGTGAATTTGAGTCCAAGGTTGTGGAGTTGCTAACAAGTCCGACCCCCATATTGTGAGGTGACTTGAAATTTTTTTGGTGATAACCATTCCTTGCTTCAATAAAATGCATGGGGGGGTATTGCTGAATTTTCAAAACATTTATATAATTTTTTTGACTTAGCTGTATTTAGAAAAATAAATTTATTGAATTGAATGTAAATTTGAAAAATTTGATTTGAAAACACAAATAAGTAAAAAAAAGTGCAAATAATTTTGCCATGGGGACCATTTTAAATAAATTTGTTACATTTCTTGATATATTACTCAACTGATGATGGATAGTGTAAAAAGATACTGAAATTTATGAAATACTTTCATGTCCAAAAAATTTGTAAAAAAATTGGGAAAGAAAACAAAAAAAGCTAGCAATCAATCAAACATTTTGATTAATCATTCAACTCTGTCAATAGATTTATTAGCTTTAACACATTCTATCATGAAAACATTCTTTTTGGAATCATTTTCAAGTTGATACTTGAGTTTCATAAGATCCAATATGAAATTTTACTTGGGAGCTTTCTCCTCTTTCTTTTATTTTTCAACACGTAGAGCTGGCTGAAATTTCTTCTGCTCTAACTTGTGTTTCCAATCATCCCTCAGTGAAGAGAGCTCATATTTCCTCTCCTCCAAGTTTTGTGCCCTACCATACCTCTGTAAAGAGAGTTCAAATTGTTGCTTTTGAAACGTAAGAGTCTTCTGTGCAACTTTTACTTTACCTAAAGCTCTATGAAATATTAATAGAAAATAAAACAAAATCAGACTAATCTCTCAAGAGGTATCCTTTCACTTACCAGAATCATTTTTCTCTAAAAAATATTTTATAGAAGACATAGAGGTTTGAGAAGTACTACCTCTTTTTTGTTTTCTTTGAATTCTGAAATTTAAAGTAGTTAATGGTCTTTGCTTTTTTTTGGAGGAATTTGGTATATTTTTTTCTTCATCATCATTGTCGCTAGCTTCAGAGTAGCTTAATTTTGGCTCCTGAGCTCTTTCATTGGCCTTTATAGAAATAAGAAAATAAGAATTAAGTAAAAAAAATTACTAGATTCAAAAATAACTCACTGGGGTTAGATTGGGTTGGTTTATATGACCATAAGGATCTATAGAAAAGATATCTTAATTGGTTGAATCTAAAAGAGGGGGGGATTAAGTGTAAGAAGAAGATTGAAAAATATATCTCTTGATATTATGTTTGGAGATATTATCTTCTCCATCAAATATTTTTTCAGGATTAACATCAGTTAGCTCTCCAAATATTGAATCCATCACTTTAAAGTAAGGACATAAAGAATCAAACTTATCATCTATATATTTGATTCCCTTATTAGGGTGTATCAAATTTATAAATTTGTGATTGTTTAAAATGCATTTCACAACACAAAAAGAAAGCCAAAAACTTGAAATTAATTCTCAGTAAAAAGGTGTTTTGGGGGCACAATATGGCATATTTTAAAAAATAACCATGGTTGATTTGGTAGAAAAAAGAGGTAATTTTAAATGTAAGATTTCTAACTTTGATACCCCCTATTGATATAAAGGATAGTAATACCAAAACTAGTGGAAGATGAAAGAGTCTTAGCCTACTTTTATTTGGATTGATAGTGCTTGATGTATTCAGACATCTGTTTTAGCAAAATATCAATCCTTCCCTTTGTCTTATTTCTTAATTTGTTGGTCATAAAGATATTCATTGATTTTTGATATGGGGGGGTCCTAATTTAGTTGCATTCTCAGCAACAAAACAAGAATCATATTTAGTTTTATTTTTTAGCCAGTTTATAAGTAAGAGGCAATCATTTTTTTTAGTTGACTTGTTATTGATTTTATAGCTGAGCAGGGGAAAGAGGGAGAAGTTAGATTTGAAGAACAAGTGGGGGGAAGGCTGGCTTTTAGAAGATATGTGAGTAAAAGGCATGTTAAGATATTTTTGATGATGATGACAAAAAGGAGCAGAAATGAGAAGATGAGATGGGAAGGAGTCTGAATGGATGGATGGAATAGAAAGGATGGGAGTGTGCAGCAAGGTAGGGAGACTGGAATATTCAGATAGATGTCCAAGATGTGGTTGTGAAAAATTGAGGATATAAATGTCAGATAAGAGCTGGACATTGACATGTAATAGGTCTAATAAGCCAATGACTTTGAAAATTAATTGCAGAAGATAATTGGGGAATAAGGATGTTTATCTGCAATTTATTTTATTAAATATTGGCTAACAATGATACTCTCTAATGAGTGATGCAAGAGAGAGATGAAGAGATGATCAGATAAAATTGTGAAACAGAGTCTTGGAATAGTTATGTTATTGCAAAGCTGGGAGCTGAACCAAAACAAATGAAACTGGGAAAATTGGTAAATTCATCACAACAAAAATGAAAAGTAATGAAGATTAAGGGTAAGTTTATGATTATGTGATTGATTTCTTGTCGGTAAGTTATATATTTCACTTGTATTAATATTCCCTTAATGATAAGGTGAAAAAAATCTAAGTGTTGGTGGTTTTGTATTTACTGTTGGCCTCTCTGTACTTAGTGTTGAATGATCTTAATGAAGGAGGGAAGTGCTTTGATGACTTATTTGACTTAAAATAAGACATTTTTTGGGCAAATACACTGTCAAAATACACATGTCTAGGGAAGATGTACTTCATTTTTTGATGGCAGGTTTGGTACATTTTTTGTGGTATGTTTTCGGGTCATATTTTGTAAAGTTTGAGACCCCCTATTATTATTTTTCTTTTCAAAAATTTACTAATAAATTTTATTCACCAGGAAAAAATGATGGCACCTGCTAGCAGGTGGCTCCCTTCAATTGAACTACCATAGTTCAGTCAGGGATGGGCACCTACTAGCAGGTGCCAGCTTTTTTTTTGTTGATTATCTTGTAAATATTGAATACATTTACCACAAAATACATTAGGGGGTGTCATTTCTGGAAAATCTGCACTTAAATTAAGTGTGGATTTCCAAGAAAATTAGCACTTAAAAACCAGCACTTAAATTTTGAAAAAAGTCACTTATTTCAAAAATGGATGTCAGTTATGACTTCAAATCAGCACTTTTTTCCTGATTTTTTTTCACAACCACATGTTAGCCACATCATCCCTTCCTTGCCCACCACATCCCTTTCACATGAGACACAAGACCTCCATCCCCTCATCAATTCTCTGCACATACTCCTCATTGAGGTTTGAAACTATTTATTTCAAAATTTTAACCTGGCATATTTTTTCCCTTCTTTTTTTATATTTTCAACCTCTTAACCTCTATTCTTGTAACATAAAAGTCTCATAATGCCTCCCAGAAAATCCAACACTCAAAAGGCAACTCACAAAATTGCTACATCACAAAGGTCTTCTGGTTATGCAAACCCCTCACTGGAGAAATCAAAGTCTGGAGAGCTAAAAAAGGAAGATTATCTTATCATCATCAATTTGATCAAAATTTAATCAAATTATGATGCATTTTTTGGATGTGAGAAGTCCACCCAAATCAGATGTCCACCTTAATCAAAGTTCAATGGCTTCTTGTTAATGAAAAATGAAGTAAAAAATGAAATAAAAGGGAGAATCAACATCAATCCTAAGCAAATGAAGGAGAGTTTCAAAAGTTATTAATTCAAATATAAAAAGTCTCATTTCACTTCCACATCCACTGGCTTTGGTGTTGATGATGATGATTTGGAGATTTAAATTACTACTGTTTCTAAAAAGCTCATTGTCATGTGTCCTTTCTATGAGGAAATGGACAATCTTTCTGGTTCCCAAGTTGATGTCAACCCTTGGTTTATACATGATACTACTAAGGATATGCCCTCTAGATCTCAAGAAGCCAATAATCCTCCCAACACACCTGAAACTCAAGGACATCAATCCCCTCCAGCTTTTAACCATAGCTCACCTGAGGATGTTCCAGACTATCATGCAGAAAAATTATTTCGGAGTAGATCTGAGTCCTCAAAGCCCCAAAATTTTAATATATTTTTACTTTCTCTTTTTTCTTCAATTATTTTCTAAATTTCTCATTCTTTCTTTTCTAGTCTCCTCCTACTCAAACTCAAATTTCTAAAAGAATAACAATTTCAAATATGACAATACTGCTTTACAAGCTGCTTTAGATGAACTTCTTGAACACTCTAGCTCAAACTCTAAATTTAAGTGTTAGGCTTCAACCTCAATGAAATTGAAACATCTTTTGAAATTTTTTAATACTTCAACCACCTCTTTTTCCTTCCTTGAAAATTATTTTGAGAAAAAAAGATATAAGTAAGATTTGGTCACTATATATCTTCTTCAATAACATATTTATATTTTTCTATTCAATTTTTTAAGAAAAATACTTTATTGCAAAAAATACCCTTGACTTTGAGAAGATGAAGTTCGATCATATGCTAATGAAAGATGAATGGTCTTTAGATTTGGAGGAAAATTTTTTTTTCTTCAATCAAATTTTGAAAAAGCTAAATTTGAGGCAGAGGAGATGGAAAGAGCTTACCTTTCCCTTGGAGAAAAAAAAATATTGTGAATTTCAAAGAGAAATGGCCAGTTGTGAATTGGAAAGACAAAAAATTTTTCAAAAAAAAGAATTCATTACAGAATGTATAAAAAATGACCAATCTTATGAGGATGTTAAAAAATTACTTGACTTTTTTAATTGATTAATTTTTTTATTTGGTTAATGGTTGTGGAATGACTTTGATAGTTACTTTTAATCTTATCAAAAATAGTTATATCAAGATATTCTGATTACACCATTTGTCCTTACTGGAATCTAAAATAATGTACTTTTGCAGTTCCAGATGATAAAATAATACTGAAACCTGTGCCAAAATCTTTATCACCAACATAATTTTATCACATCACCACCAATTTGCATTTCTAGATAGATATAAGTTATCAAAATTCATTATCTGTTTAAAAATTTGGCAATACCCTACCCTGCATTTTATTGAAGCAAGGGGTGGGTATCACCAAATTTTTCTAAGTCATCAATTTTCCATGTGATATTTGAAAATTTGGAGATGCCCTTCCCTACATTTTATTGAAGTAAGGGGTGAAAATTACCAAAATTTAATATAATTTCATAAATGAATAAATAACACCAGAAAAAAATATGGGCACCTGATAGCAGGTGCCGGTACCTATCTTAGACTTAACTCAATTTCATCTCAGCTGTAGTTCTTCTGGACCAACTGATAACTGAACAATGAGCACACTAGAATGCACAACATCAAATCAAATTTTCTCTCAAATTAAAACTAAATATAGGGATAGGCACCTGCTAGCAGGTGCCAAATGATTTTTTGCAGTTTCAGATAAATCAAATTCACTAGTTTTAAATAATGAAAATTCCTCAAGCCAAAATTCAGACCAAGTCTAAAAACTAAGTTGGGGACTCTCCACAGGTATAGGTGAGATGAACCACATGAAATAAATTGATTTTATCATTATTGCCCTTTATACAACACAAGGTTGTTGGCTCATTACTTTAATTTAGTAAATTTTAATACCAAATTTATTTATTAAAAATTTATTAAAGAATAAAAAATATTCTATGAATTTACAAATCCCCATACTTTTTTGATCTACATAAAGTTTTTTTAAATTTTCTACTTTTACCTTCTTTTTTTACCTTGTTTATCCTTTGAATTATCTTTTGACTTATTTGGAAGGAGCAGCCAAAATGAGTAAAGTCATGATAAGATTCAAAACCTGGAAGAGCTTTTGTTGTTTGGTGACTATCATGAGAAGAGTTCCAAACTTATTTGATGATTCCATTTACTAATCCAGAATTGATTATACCCCTATGATCAGGGAAATATAAGCCATGTCCTTGATTTCAGCAGGTGAAGGAATAGATTTTTTAGTAATAGTATTGATATAAGGGAAGATCCCAAAAGTAAGATAATTGGCATAATTAAAGTTGGTATGTATCTTGTTATGAATTCCAGAATGAGTAATTATAAAATTCAAAAACAATAGATATTCATTGCTGATTTCTTCCCATTCTGAGTCATACCAATTTTGAATTACAACTCTGGCTTCAAGTTCAAGATTTTTTGAAAAGCTTTTTTATGCAGTTTTTCAAGTCAAAGAGAAATAAAAGAATGAAAGAAGGTAAAGAATTCCATTTTCAAAAATCTTTCATTATTTCCACTTTAGATAAATTTCTGAGAAAATAATAGATGCCTATAGAAGTAAAATGAGTGAGCTATATTAAGAATTAAACAATAAAAATTATTATACTTACCAAGAGAATAACATTAAATAAATCCTGGCCTCCATTCAAAACCAATCATGATACCACCAAACAAATTCTTATTCCTTATTTGTAAGCAAACCAAATCCATTTGATATAGTGTCATAATGAGATCAGATAGTTGAATAAAGTATTTATCTTTAAATCAATTGAATGAGTTATTTTTGTAAATAAATTGAGATTTGAAAGTATTACTGATTACACCCTTAACTTCATCACCTCCTAATTTGGTTAGATATTTGATATTTTCAGGTTAATTCTTGAGATATTTTTTTTATCAACTTCAGTTTTATAATACTTGATGTTTGATATATGGCCAAATAAGATATTCAAGTATATTTTTTATAATCCTTTAGTTTTGATAAGATCAATCATCATTTTTTATGTTTGAAGGTTTTGAAGAAGATTGAATTGAATTAGAAATTGAAGAAGATGATAAAGAAGATAATGATGAAGATAGAAATGTAAGGCTTGAATAAGAAGAAATAGATTTTATTCTTTCTGAATTTTTATTTGACAAATTTTCTGAATTTTTTTTTGATTATTGAAATGAAGTAGATATTGAAGAAGATTATAAAGAAGATAGAGATGAAGATAGAGGTTTAAAGCTTGAATCAGAAGAAGCAGAATTTTTTCCTCTGAATAAAAATTTTTACTGATCAAAAAAAGGTCAATTTTTTTTAAATAATTAAAAACCCACACAATTAAAATTAAATAACTATAAAGATTTTTTGCAAAAAATTAATAAGAATAATAATTACTTAACTTCAATTTGACAAGTTTTTTTGGTTAATTCTGCAAAAAAAATATATATAAAATAAATGTTAATAAAAATTTTCTGTCAATTTTTTAATTGCACACTCATTGGTCCCTGTAAAATATTTCTATTATTTTTTTCATTACTCCCTCATTAGTCCCCTTTCTCTCCTTGTAAAACATCTCCAAAGCCCACTACAAACTCCCCCCGACACCCCCCCCCCCAAATCCTCACCAAAACACCCCCAAATTACCTCTCAACCCCTCACCAAACCACTCCAGAATACCACCCCAAACCCTCTCTAAAACCCCATCAATTCTCCCCTATGACCCCCTTGAATACCCTTCTCAATCTTACCCTACACCTGCTTCAAACCCCTCCTTAAACCCCTCAAAACCCCATCAAACCTCCCCCCCTGGTCCCCCTAATATCTCCCACCAAACCCTCCCTTACCCCCCCCCCTCCCCCCAGCTGCTCATTTTTTAATGAACAATATTCATCAATTGTTAATTAACTAACAAACAACTGTTATCTATTTTTTGTTAACAAATGAATAGGAGGAGGGTGTAGGAGGGGAAGTAGGGGGGAATTAAAGCGGGTGTAGGGGGGTTTGAGGGGGATATGAGGGGTTTATAGGGGGTTTTGAAGGGGGGTAGGGGGGTTTAGAGGAAGCCAAAGAGCAGGGAAAGTGGGGGAAAGTGGGAATGAGGATACCAAGGAGGGGGGAAAGGTGATATAATGACCAGGCCCAGGAGGGATAAAGAGGGGATGATGGAGAGTAAAAAAAGAGAAAAAAGAAAGAGAAAGAACAAATAAAAAGTTAATTTAACCTTGAAAACCAGAAAAAGAACCTCTTACAAAAAAAAAAAAAAAAAAAAAAAGAGAAAACAGAAAACAGAAAACAGAAAAATAATGAAAAAAATAATTAGCAAACAAAAAATCAAAAAAATGAATAAAATGACTTACCTTGAGAAATGGGATGTGAAAATAAATGAAACCAAAATGTTTAAGGGATTTTTGAGGAGAAGAGGAAAAGCATATAAGGTTTGAATGAAAAATAGAATGGCTGAAAAGTTATGCAATAGCTGAAAATATGCAATTTCATGTTGAGGTGGTTACCAAAAACAAAAGAGACAGTAAAAAAGATACTTTCATTGAAAATTCAAAATAAAAGCCAATATGCAAGAATAAAATTACAAAAGCAGGTGAATAATACATGCAACTTGATCATTTGAAGAGAATGAAAAAAGATTAAAAGTTTTTTATTGAGAAAAGTTGGAGTATTATTGGCATAATGATGGAGTGTATCCCAGTGGGAAGAAAGATTAATAGTAGATAAAAATGAAATGAAATTTGTAATAATTTAAGAAAAAAATTTCAAATCTCCCAATTTGCTAGTGTGATTGGAAGAATTTTAACCCATATGCTAGTGGTTTGAGAAAGAGAAGTGTTGGATATAGTGGGAGGTGTTTCAACTTGTTCATCTTCATAAAACTCTAGCCATTAATCTTTGAGGTCAGCAAGTATGTTATGAAGTATAGTGCAACACAGAATAATGTTGAAAACAGCCTCCATTTTGGACCTATTTCTAAAAGGACTTTTTAATTCCCTTATACTTGAAAAACAACCTTTCAAGATTCCAATGGAATGTTCAATACAGACTCTTGACTTTTCCAAATGATTGTTGAACTTGGAATTTTGACTTTCCTCAAATGCTGTTCCCCAAAAAGCAGGAAGTACATACTTTCCATTCACACAATCAGAGTCTGCAAGAAGATAATAATATTCATCAATGAATCTTTCAGATTCTTTTGAAATTTCCATTCTTTGAAAGACATAGGAGTCATGACATGAACTAAGAAAGCCAGCAAAGAAAGATATAAATTTTTTGTTCACATCACATATAAGCTGAATGGAAATTGAATATCTATTAAGAAGATATAGTTGCTTGTGTCAGTATGAAAGAAAAAGAAAGAATGGAATTATAAATAAGCTACCTCTTTTTACATTGTAGACAATCCTATAGTACTAGCTATAGGTCTTGACCAAGGGAGTTGGAGAAAACCCAGAAAGAAAATCCCCTGTCCCTTTAGAAAAATAGAGTGAGATTTACTTGCTAAAGTAAGTTGGTTCCTGTTTTGCTAAAGCTCCTGTCTAACACACTTGACTGCTTGATGATCCAAGAAAGTAGTCACCAGATAGACTACCAGACCAAAGAACTGAAATGTAGAACAAAGTCCACACCAGAGACAGCAAAGATACTTGATGTAGGCTGCAAATCCACACCAGAGACAGCAATAATACTTTCTATAGCTTGCAAGACTATAACAGAGAAAACAGTTGCTAAAGTCAAGTTAAATGAAGAACTCACTTGCAACAAACACAGCCAATTGTGGCCAGAAAACAGTGAAAACTGAGTGAGGAACAATGAGATCACCTCCGGATGGTTGTATGATGATTAAGGTTGCCCCAAACTGTCTTATTCACTATGTACACACAGACCACTATCTAAGAGCCCATGCGCACCCACCAATCTGGCGCCTGTACCTGCCAGATTGCATAAAAAACCCTCCTGGAGCGCTCCCCAACCTCCTAAAACAGAGGCGGGCGGGCCGCCCAACGTCGGAGGTGCTGCCTGAAGCGGCCCGGCTTCCCTGAAGCCAGAAAACCAACAAAAACCACTAATCTACTTAGAAAAACTAACTACAACTAATAAATCCTTTAAAGCACAGAATTTCACTATAACTGTCAGTATAGTCTAGTATATTAGTATGATATAACAGTGTTTATTTATGGTCCTACTACTTATTGATAAATGATTTAGTGATTAAACCTCATGGGAAGACTAATAAAATAGTTATACTCAAATAAAACTCACAATACTTGGATTTAAATGCGTGCTGGTGGTGGAAAATAGAAGAATAAAATATAGTTATAGCTTATATAAAGATAATATCAATTTATAATGGCTTTACAATATATTTCTAAAGGTTAATAATTGTATAGTAGTGTTTGTTGGAGTTGTAGTAATTGAATGATTGATAAATAACCGTCAAAATCCCTCCTTACTTATACCCAAATCCACTGGAGTGCACAGACCTTCAATCCAGATGATGTCACTGCTATCCCCAGCAATTACAGCACTGTGAGGGCCCATCACCTCCCCATGGCGTCCACTTCAAGCAGATTCAACACCCAGACCTCCAGTAAGGACCCTCCATCACAATTAATGATAACACAGACCTATACCATATATAGAAAATCCAGATGAAAGCGGATACCATAAAGAAACAGGTAAAATAAATAATCCAAAAGGAATTTAATGAAACCCAAAGCATATAAAGGAAACAAATAAAATGTCCAAGCCCCCAATAACATCCCCAAGCATCCATATTAACCCAGAAACATCCTTCCAACCCATAAATCCGTGAATAACCATCCAAGGAAGTAATTTTAGTTGTCCAAACTGGGTGTATGCGCCTGATATAGGTGTCTATGCTTCTGTAGGCGTTGTGAGTCCACTGATTTCGTCCATATGACCTAAAATAAGCAGAAAAACAAAGGTTATAGGCTATTAAGGGGCTAAAACCCACTTATATACTTAAATATACATAATATACTGCATATTTCACTGAATATGAGATTTATGTATACATATAAGCTTATGTATGTCAATAATTACTTCATATCACTTAAGATAAGTATATTATGACTCCATTAACACCTTAATAAATATTATTAGGCCATGGATAAGCTATTTAAACTATTATAAGTTATATAATAGAATAATAATTATATATATATATAATAAAATAATATATATTATTATTTTAACCTTATTTTTAAGATATAAGCTTAATCTACTTAAGGTTATCTTATTTTAAGCATAAGAAATACTCAGTCCTAAGAATATTTAGGCTGACACTCCCTCACCCCAAAAAAAACAATAAAAAAAATGTTAAGACATTTTAATTAAAACTAAGGAGTGAAATAATAAAAAAAAAATTTTATAATACATATACTGAATGAACAGTATTATTTAGATTTAAATTTTTTCAAGAGATTTTTAAGATCAGAGATTTCATTTTCTGGAATCCACTGGTCATATTCACTTGATTTATCTTTAAATCTTAATAGATACTCAACTCCCTTTTCTTTTGTAAGGTGTCTCTTTTTAAGTATCTTTTCAATTTCTGCTTTTTCAACTATTTCTTCAGGTTGCTGTTTATGCCTTCCTGATCTTCTTGGAAATAGAGCAGTATCATTAGAATGGTATGGTTTTATAATAGAAATAGGAAATACTGGATGTTTTCTATCATAAGGTGCATATAGAATAACCTCAACAGCATTATTACCAACCATCTTTTTAACTACAAATGGTCCAATGAATGGATCCTTCAATTTAACATTACCATTTAAATTGAAATCTAGCGTTGAAATAAGGACTTCATCACCCTCTTTGAACATTTGTTCTTTATGGGCTTTATCCCATCTTTTCTTTTCATACTCAAAAGCCTTATTTATACATTCTTGAGCATGTTTTCTGCATTATTCCTGCATCTGAAGAAAAGATTTAGTACCTGGATGAATATCCAATCTAGGTAACTTATTAAGAGTTTTAGCAGGGGTATTAGGTACATAACCCAACCATAACTCAAATGGCTTTTTGCCAGTGACAGAATGGACTGTACTATTATATGCAAATTCTAAACCTGGAATAAGGGTTACCCAATCATGCGTGAATTTGTCATTGTCTTTAAAATTAAGACCAAAAGCACAGTATCTTCTTATCATATCTTCTAAGGTTTGTATCATTTTCTCTGCTAGCCCATCAGTTTGTGGATGGTGTGCTGTAGAAAGTTTTAATTGACACCCTGAAACATCCATAAGTGATGTCCAGAACTCAGAAGTAAATTTAGGATCTCTGTCAGAAACTATTGCTTTGGGGAAACCTGCTGTATTTAACATTTGTGTCCACCATAAAAAAGCTAAGTCCTTTGCAGAAACCTCTTTGTGGGTAGGAATAAATTTACACATCTTTGTAAATCTATCTACAATTACCCAGCAGGAGTTATAAATCTTATGCCCTGCTATTGGCAAACCTGTTACAAAGTCCATGTTAATGATTTCCCATGGAGCTTTTGGTTGCTCAATTTGTTGTAATAAACCAGCTCTTTTTCCTGTTAATCTTTTAGATTTTTGACAAGAATCACATGTTTCAACATATTTCTGAACATCCTCAGACATGTTAATCCACCAAGCTGTGTTTTTTACTCTGGTTAATGTTTTATGGTAGTCAAAATGACCTGCTAATATATCATCATGACATATACTTAACATTAACTCCTTCATTGAAGGGGGAATTACAATTACATTACTTTATTTTTTCCTGTAATATATAAAACCATCCTCAATGGAAAATTTTCCTTTTTCTAATGCCTCTTTGTACTTTATTGGTAATGTTTTTATTAAAACATTCATTGAAGCATTAGATGGATCATTTAATATTGTAGTTAATTTACTTAAGTCAGGATCTGAATTATAATTATCAAGAATTGATTGCATAAATTCATCCTCAAGATCTACAATATAAATGCCATAAATGTTAATAATCTCTGACTCAGGAACATAAGCAGGATTATCATCATTATTAGTCAGAGGTACTCTAGATAACAGATCTACATTAGAGTGCAAGGTTCCTGCTCTATGTGTAATAGTCATCCGTCCTCTGTATTCTTGTACAGCTAATTGCCATCTAAACATGTGTCTATTAGGAGTATTCATGTTTAAGAGTGACTTAACTGCACTACAGTCAGTTATTAACTCAAATTTTTGGTATTCAAGGTAATAATGTAGCTTTTCAAGAGCCCATACTACTGCCAAACATTCAAGTTGAGTAGAACCATATTTCAATTCACCACTTCTCAGAGTACGTGAAATATAGCAGATTACTACTTCTGACATTTTACTTTCAATAAGTTGTTTTTGATGCAAAGCAGCACCCAGTCCAATAAAACTTGCATCTGTATATAATACAAAAGGTAATTGGAAATCTGGTAAACCCGAGATAGGAGCTGTCATTAAACATTCTTTTAACTTATCAAAAGCTTGTTGTCTTTCATTATTCCAAATGAAAGCTTCTTATTTCTTTATCAGTGTGGTCAGTGGTGCAGCAATTGATTGGTAGTTTTTTATATATTGTCTATAATAACCACACATTCCAAGAAAATATTGTACATCCTTCACATTTTGAGGAATGCCAATATTCTTTATTGCAGCCACTTTATTTTGGTCTACACATATTTGTAAGCCAGATACAATATGACCAAGCACTTTTAAAGATTCAAACCCAAATTTACATTTTTTCAATGCAAGGGTCATTTTTATTTCATCCATTTTCTGGAATACTTTCCTTAAATGGATTAAGTGTTCATCAAAAGATTTAGAGAACACTATGATGTCATCAATGTATACCATTAACCATCCCTCAATCATTTCATTATGAAATGTTATATCCATTAACTTTTGAAATACTGATGGAGCATTTTTTGGTCCAAATGGCATTCTGACATATTTATAAATTCCCATGTGTGTTGTTATCAACAAAAAGTTCTGTGAATTCTTTTCAACAGGAATTTGATGGTACCCTTTATTTCCATCTAGGCAACTTATATATTTAGCACCTTTAAGGGTAGCATGTATAGAGGCAATCCTTGGCAAGGGATAAATATCATCTACTGTAAATGTATTTAATGCTTTATAATCACCGCACAGTCTTGCTTTATCTTGTTCATAAGAAATTAGCACTGGTGATATTACACAATATTTTGGTGTAGTTTCAACCTTCTCAAGAATATTCATTTTTAATAAAATCTTAATATTATCCTCTATGTCTTTCCTCTTCATTGGTGAAGCAGGGTATGGTTTCTTTTTAAGACTAGCAGGAATATTATCCATATCACAGGTTAAACTAATCTTCATTTCATGATCTTTTACAAGGCTAAGTTCATTTGTACCATGTGCAAAAGCCATTGGAAAAGCTTTAATTAATTCCAAAATATTATCTTTCTCAGTTTTACTTATCTGAGTGCCAAATGATGCTTTTGAAATTTCTGTTTCCAGAAGTTCCATCTCATTGGATTCTCTTCCTTTAGACGGGGAATTTGTTACTTACTCAATGTGTAAGACCGTGTTAAAAGAATTTATTTTAAATTTCCTTTTACCATTCATGCCAATTGTAAAATTGTTATTAGCAGGGTCTAATTTTACACCAAATTTAGTCAGAATATCATTTCCAATGATAAAAAAGTTACTACAGTTAGCATTATCCATTACTACAAAGTCACAAGTTACTCTTACATAACCATGTTGATGTTTAAAGAAAACAGCAGCTTTGTATTTACCAATGGGGTGTAGCGCTGATCCAAAACCTCTCCAATTTTTATTTTGAAGTGGTTCAAGCTTAAACTTATATTCACTATCAATTTTCTGTAATGTATTAGTGGAAACAACAGAACCAGCAGCTCCTGTGTCCAGTACTATATTAACATTTTCACCAGAAATGATAGCTGGAACCGTGATAGGTGTCATTCTAAAGTTATCAGCTTGTATATCCTTAATGATTTCAGCATCCTCAAAA
The DNA here is from genome assembly GCA_030280995.1 of Hemileia vastatrix. Taxonomy (NCBI): domain Eukaryota; kingdom Fungi; phylum Basidiomycota; class Pucciniomycetes; order Pucciniales; family Zaghouaniaceae; genus Hemileia; species Hemileia vastatrix. Next base: position 31,240,289 of record JASXTE010000002.1, on the reverse strand, counting down.
TTCATTAAAGATTCATTTGATTCCATATTTAATATTGGATTTTCAAAGATGGACAAATCATCTTCCAACATACAGACTTCATTTTCATCACTATATGAGATATTGCTGTCATAATCACTTGATTCTTTACTTTTTTCAGTTTCAGTTTCAGATTCACGTTGATTTTCAACAATATTTATGTTTTTCTCACATTTGTGACCTTTTACCCAAGGTTTGTTACACTTATAACAAGTATTTGTTTCATACTTCTTAGGTACTACAGGTGCAGTAGGTTTTTTCTGCTTTTCCTGAAGTGTTTTTGAATTCTGAATTTTTACAGGTTCAACATTTTGTTTATAAGTGGAATACCTTGATTCATACTTATGGTTTAATAATATTTCATTGCAAATATTAATAAAGTCAGAATATTCAGTAACATTTAATGTTCTAGCTACAACAATGTCTCTGACAGATATAGGTAATTTATATATTATCTTATCTTTCCATAAGTTAAAATCCATATGAGGCTCAATGGCTTTTAATATTTTGTTTAAATTCATTAAAAATACCATAGGTTTGTCACCATTCAACGGATTATACCTAGTCTTCTCATAAAGTCTCTGCTGAGTAAGCCTGAATTTAGAACCTCCAAATTGTTTTTCAATAAGTTGTTTCCATTCAGCCCAAGAGTAGTCTCTACCCTCACTCAAGACAGCTTCAAACCATAATAAAGCAACATCCTTAAATAAAGAAATTAATTTTGATGTGATCTCTTCATCTGGTAACTTATATGAGAATTTCAAGTTGTCAATTCTTTGAATAAAATGCTGCCAATCAGAGCTGGCTTCCCCATCATAAGTTGGGTACTGATCTATCTTAGGCCAGTTTTTCTGATTGGATTTTATCTCACTAATCTTAGGTAAATTCAACAACTCATTTACTTTTGATAAATGGTCTTGTATTTCTTCCTGCACGAATTTGTGACTTACATTTTCAGATTTGACACTACCACCAGATGGTTTTAATTGTGGTTGTATAGGGAAGGAATGAGATTCACTTTTGCCAATGAAAGGATTATTATTATATTGATTATACTTATGATTATCCTGGTTCATTAGTAGATTGGCAGTTTCAATCTCAACTTTAGTTAATCTTTGTAGCAATTCAGAGACACTTTGATTTGTCTGGGCAAAAGATAACTTAGTTCTTGATTCAGTTTTTTGTAAATGTGTTTCATATAATTTTTCTAACTCACAGAATTTGTTTGAAAGTTGATTATATTTATTACTCAATGAATCATATTTAAGAGTTAGAGACAAATGTTCTTTCTCTAATTCTTTGTTACGTGTTGCTAATTGAGAAATGTTTAATGTCAAGGATGAAATTGTATCACTAGTGAGCTTAACTGTCTGTTCCTCACAATCAGTCATTCTATTCCACAATGCTGAAACAATTCTATGGACAGTTGGATTATTGTTAAAATATTCCATGTCCTCCTTTTCAATTCTCTCACTCTCCTGTGAACTTCTCATATCACTAGTAGGTGGTTGCAACTGAGGATTAACTGTATTATCATTGTAAATAGTACTGTTATTGTGGACAAAAGACAAGTCATGTGTATCTACTCTAAAACCTAAATTTCTTAAATCCTCCTCTATTTTTTGTACAGATTTAACATCAATAGAATTACCTATATTGTAATTATCAGTATTATGTCCAATCTGAGAGGGTAAGTTACTTATCAAGGGATGGTTGCCAGTCCTGATTTATGGCGCTTTTTTCCCTTGTAAGGGTGAGCTGAGGAAGTCAGATGAGGGGGTGGATCCCTGTTGCAACTGTGGCTTGTCCACTGTTGGTGAAACCAGTCCCATTTCCATTTGTCTACCAGGATTTTCTCCTGGGAGTGAGTGGACCCTCCTTGGGTAGGGGGTTTCTGATTTGATTGACTGGGCTGGCCTCCCTTTAATTCTGCCAATGCCTGATTCATCTGCTGAAATCCTACCTTGCAATTGTTTTGCAACTGCTCTACTTCTTTGAACATGAGAGATTTTGATTCCTCCAACTTCAGAACCTGTTTGGCCAGGTGGGACAGTTGATCCTGAAGAGGAGGAGACGTCTTTTTTATAGTTATCTTTTTTAAGAGGGCGTCTTTTTCCTCTATACTCATGCTTTCTGGCTGGGGGTACTGTTGTCCCTCCATGGTGATGTCCTGGAAAGTTTTTGTTAGCTTTAGACCTGGTATTATAAGCAGGCTTTTCACTTACACTATCCTGGGGAGCACTCATATTGTTCAGAATGACAATATTTTACGTCTACAAAAGGAAAATCTCTATGGAATCAGTAGACAAATAATATTAGCAATTATATTCCTAATAAAAAAGCAATGGAGCTTACCCTGAATTTATATCTTTATTTATTTAAATAAAATGTAAGAAAAATTCGAAAAAATCTGTTCAAAATATAATAATAAGTTTAACTAGACCTCTATAAGGGTGAATAATTAGCTTACCAAGCTTTAACCAAACACCAATTTAATTGGATGTTATATTGGTGTCCAAATACCAAGTGAAATTGGGTTTATATTGGGTACAGTTACTACTGTAAATACCTAATTTTTATTATAAAAAATTAGTACAATTATTATAAGGATTCTCTTCCGCAATCACTGAGTTATGATGACCCACTAATATGTAGCAGACCCAAATATTTGGTTGTTTTTGAGCTATACTAAGTAAAAATCACGTCCTAAGGCTTATACTAAAAAATTAACAATAATCAAGGAAAGACCCCCAATTGTCAGTATAGTCTAGTATATTAGTATGATATAACAGTGTTTATTTATGGTCCTACTACTTATTGATAAATGATTTAGTTATTAAACCTCAGGGGAAGACTAATAAAATAGTTATACTCAAATAAAACTCACAATACTTGGATTTAAATGCGTGCTAGTGGTGGAAAATAGAAGAATAAAATATAGTTATAGCTTATATAAAGATAATATCAATTTATAATGGCTTTACAATATATTTCTAAAGGTTAATAATTGTATAGTAGTGTTTGTTGGAGTTGTAGTAATTGAATGATTGATAAATAACCGTCAAAATCCCTCCTTACTTATACCCAAATCCACTGGAGTGCACAGACCTTCAATCCAGATGATGTCACTGCTATCCCCGGCAATTACAGCACTGTGAGGGCCCATCACCTCCCCATGGCGTCCACTTCAAGCAGATTCAACACCCAGACCTCCAGTAAGGACCCTCCATCACAATTAATGATAACACAGACCTATACCATATATAGAAAATCCAGATGAAAGCGGATACCATAAAGAAACAGGTAAAATAAATAATCCAAAAGGAATTTAATGAAACCCAAAGCATATAAAGGAAACAAATAAAATGTCCAAGCCCCCAATAACATCCCCAAGAATCCATATTAACCCAGAAACATCCTTCCAACCCATAAATCCGTGAATAACCATCCAAGGAAGTAATTTTAGTTGTCCAAACTGGGTGTATGCGCCTGATATAGGTGTCTATGCTTCTGTAGGTGTTGTGAGTCCACTGATTTCGTCCATATGACCTAAAATAAACAGAAAAACAAAGGTTATAGGCTATTAAGGGGCTAAAACCCACTTATATACTTAAATATACATAATATACTGCATATTTCACTGAATATGAGATTTATGTATACATATAAGCTTATGTATGTCAATAATTACTTCATATCACTTAAGATAAGTATATTATGACTCCATTAACACCTTAATAAATATTATTAGGCCATGGATAAGCTATTTAAACTATTATAAGTTATATAATAGAATAATAATTATATATATATATAATAAAATAATATATATTATTATTTTAACCTTATTTTTAAGATATAAGCTTAATCTAATTAAGGTTATCTTATTTTAAGCATAAGAAATACTCAGTCCTAAGAATATTTAGGCTGACAATAACAACATTGAGACATGAAATATAGAGAAAAATTAGCTCTATTTAACGGTACTAAGCACTTAACCCTAAGACTTAAGGTTAGCCCGTAAAACACAAAAAACAAAATTAAACAGCAATCTTTTATATATGAAAAATGAGGAAATGATCCCTTAAAACTCAGAATATGAAGAATGTCTTCAAGACATAAAATATAGAGAAAAACCAGGGCTATCCAATGATAGTACCCACATACCTGCAGACCCAATATCCACGGAATAAAACCAGAAAAACACCTAACTCCTTAACAGATGTCAATTAAGACATGCATAAACAACACCAATTCGCACAACAAAGGCCCCTGCCCATGTTGGAAGACCACAACGTTCAAAGTAATTGTTTCCACATTGAGAAGGTTTATGACTCAAAGGAATAGTAGTACCATCAACAAAACCAATAAATCCTAGGAAGCCCTCTTCTTTCATAAACTAAGATGATTCAAGTTGCTCTGTTTTAGTTGGCCAGGTGAGAAGTTAAGATTCCAAGGAGTTGATAGTAGTGAAACATTGTTTTGTATAAGTGTTAACAGAGCCATACCCTAGATCAAAGGCATTTTCCAAACTTCAAAGGTAGCTCCCTTACTGTTTGATTCCAAATGGCATAGTTTAATGGCCAATTGAATTGAAGGATTATGTTGTGGTTTTTAAGAATTATTGTGAAAGAATGGGTGGTCCTGAATAAGCTCAAGAAATTTAATGATACATTCCTGAGAAGTCCTGAACAACTGTCTAAACCTGGGTACAGTTAGGTTAAGAAGGGTTTGAATGGTGTACTTGAGGTTTTCAAGGAAGAAGGTAATTTTTCCTGGCCATTTTTTATAAAAAAAGAAAATCTTCTTCAAGATTTAAATTAGAATTCAAATCAGAGTCAAAGAGATCAAGAGCTATGAAAGTCATTTCTTGATGTAGCTTATCACAATTTGAGAGTGAGGAAGGCATGACTCTTATACAGTATAAAAATGTAAATGATGTAAAAAATTTTCAGTTAAAATGTGTTATGCTTCAGAGTGCTGGGTATGAATAGGATGATTCTGACAGATAAGTGAAATGGGAAGTTAGGGTGAAATCAGCACTTTTGGTTGAGAAAGTGTGAATTTGAGTGAAATAAGTGACTTATTTCATTTTGAAATCCACCAGTGTTGGGGTTAGCGTTTTTCACAAATCTGCACTTAAATAAGTGCGGATTTGTAAGTGTGGATTTGCCAGAACTGACACCCCCTATTATCATATTCTCAATTTTCTTGTAAATTTTAACATGAAAAGAAACATTATTTTTCCAATTTAATTTTTTATTAAGGAATAAATCAACTAACAAGGTAATATACTTTGAAATATAAAACTGGAAGTATTCTGGAGAGATAGTAACAAAATATTTTTCTTCAAATTTTTCAAGGTAATTAATTAAGTTATTTCTTTTATAAAATTTTGCTAAACTTCTGTAAAATACTAAATCTATTTCTCTAGTGCAACATAAAAATATATTCTTCACTTATGTCCCCCTATCAGAATCCACCCAAACCATTCACAAGTAATAACTGTATAAAATATAGCTAAATTGGAAAAGGTTGCGTAAATTCTAACAAAAAAAATTTCACCTCACAAAAAAATGATTTTATTATTCAAAAGTGAGTGCTTTTGATTTATCTCGAGCCCTTTTGAGTAGGCAAATCATTTTTTTGTGAGAGAAAAGTTAATCCTTTTGTCAAAAATTCTGCAAGCTTTTTCGAATTACCTGCACTGGTAGATACAAGTTTTATGTGCTTAAGCACCTGATGCACATAGTCATTTAAGATATAGACAGTAGTCACAGTGTCTCCTGTTCTCCAGCTCTTTCTGGAGTTCTACAGGCTGACACCATGCTACAGGTTATGGGCTGTACCTGAATGCATTGAAAGGTTAGCCATATAATAATCCACCAGCGTTAGCAAAACTAGGAATGCTAGTAGCCAAAAGACCCCCGGCTCATTTCTGGAAGAGACTTACCTCTTGCTGGTGAAAACAATCCATCTCGGAGAACACATACAATATCCAACTGAGAGCTATGCAGCCTCAGAATCAACCCTCTCCAACCTCCTCTTACTACCAGATTCAAAGCTTTCTCCTCAACAAATCATTTGTCCTCTGTTACCCCTGCCCCAACATCATTCCTACCCCCCTCCCCTACTAAACTTGCACCTCAAATAAAAGCTTCCCCTATAAAGTCACATTTTTATGCCACTAGTACCCCTTCTTTACCCTCCCCTGCTGAACCTCCACCTCAAGTGCGCAACTCACTTGTGCAGACCCCCACTAATACCCCTTGGTTACCCTCCCCTTCCACTAGTACCTCTCAATTACCCTCCCCTGCCAAACCTCTACCTCCAGCGCACCAACAGCTAGCGCAGGTTCACAATACAATTGAGGATCTAATGCAATCCATAGGTGACCTTTCCTTAGGCTTAACGCCAAATCCCCTAACCTCACTCTCGCCGCTCCCTAACCTTAACCCCCTACTACCAAAACCCACCATGAGCAGAGCAACTAGAGTGATGCCAACAGGGAGATTGGTCTCCCCCTTTAGGAAGACCAATCCCACTGGTCATTCATGCCACACGCCACCCCACATGCCAACTCCACCATCCATTAGCATGATAGAAAGACAGAATACATTGAGAAATTTGATAGAATTCACAAAATCTATACCGAATCTTGAAAAACCTAGCTGTAACTATTAAGACTGGAATAGCAATGTATTGGCATTAATTAAAGACTTTGTTGGCACAAGAGTGTATGCACTAAATGATGAACCTGGTCATGAAGAATTTGAAGACCGAGTCACTCACATAATCCTTCTGCACTCTATTTATCCTAACTTACGCCATGAGATATCAACAGACTGGAAAGCAAGCCAAACATATCTTCATATTAGCCACAAATTCACCAGATCCAACCATACCTCTAGAATGATGGCCATTTTCAATTTCATCAATTTAATACAGACCCAGTTGAAGTCTCACAGTGAGTATCTGGAAGCATTCAACAGATATTTTGAAGCAATTGAACATCAAGGAATTATTTTTGATCACAAAATTTTTAAAGCCCTGATGTCCCATGCTTTGATGCCGTCATCTCTGAAAGACCTTTATGTTGATCTCTGTGTTGCTCTGGATAACCATGCTGACTCAAAATCAGTCACTTTTGAGTATTTCTGCCAACTCATGCCAAGCCTAGTCCAAAATAGAATTGATTGTGAAGGAATCTTGTCATCACCTACTGCAACTTTATCAGTTGAACCCTCTCTTCATGCTTCCACTCAACCTCAAAGGAAAACATATTGCTATAGACCTCCTGGTGCTTGTCAAAATTGTCATGAATTTCATTCCACTTCTCACTTTGTGGCTCATTGTCCATATAATCCACATTCTGAAAATTTCTCACCCAAGCTATACATTATGCGTGAATGTGCAAATGCCTATACTTCTGATCACAATGCAAGAAAAAAAAAGGTCTATATTCCCTTCAAACACCCTCAAAGTGGTCCCATTTGTGCTAGAGATGTTCAAATTGAAGCTAATGAAGTCACTATCTTTGAAGAAAATGTTGAGGCTCTATACAAAATGATTGAAAAAATTGATCTGAATAGTGCTTAATGGTCTCCTGAGGCATTTGTAGACAACTATTCTATATTGGACAGTGGAGCAACACATCATGTCACTGGCAATGTGAGCCTTCTAGCCAACTTAATACTTCTTAAAAAGCAAATTACTGTCAAAGTGGCCACTAACAGTCCTTCTTCCTTCATTACTGGAATAGGAGATTTAAAAAGAAAAGGGGATGGTAAAATTTTTACTATCACCAATTTCTTCTATTGTCCAGATTTTAGGACTACTCTAATTTCTTTATTTGATTTAGTGAACTGTGGTTTCTGTTTTGGTTTTTGTTCTGAAAATAAAAATTTGGGGATTTATTTAAAAGAGGATTTGATTATGACTGGCCAAGTAGAGAATACCAGAAGAATATGGGTCTTGGATGTAATTAGTGTTAGTGCTTGCAATCCAAATGATGTTCTCTCTTGTTACTATTACTTGCATCCTTCACTACTTCACACTGTTAAAAAGAATCATCATATCAACTGTCCACATGCATCCAAAGGTTCCCTAATGGACTGGAATAGAAGACTAGGACATATCAGTGTTGAAACCATCAGAAAAATAATCAATGCTGGTATGGGCACTGGATTACAATTATCTATGTCTGCAGGTAAGATTGACTGTGAAGATTGTTTAATTGCAAATAACACTAGTAAGCCATCAGCCACCTGTGAATCAAATTCAGAATCCTTAATGAGCTTAATTGTTGGAGATCTTGTTGCTCCCATGGATCCCACTATTCATGGTGCTAGGTGGGTAGCGATGTTCAGAGAAAGCTCAACTTCCTGTGGTGAGGTATTTTTACTGAATTCCAAATCTGAGGCAACTTCTTGTTTTGTTTCTTTCTATAAAAAATTAGTAAATATAACTAGGAAGAAGCTTCAGGCTTTACGCACTGATGGAGGTGAGATGCACAGCAATAAGATGGCTCAGATCTTGACTGATATTGGTGCTACTCATGAAGTCACCTGCCCCCACCATCACAAACAAAATGGAACAGCTGAAAGGTTCAACAGAACAGTTGGTGACATCACAAGAAACATACTCCTTGCCAGCAAACTACCTGAATCATTCTGGGGTTTGGCATACAAGTGGGTTGCTCATGTTCACAAATGGATCCCCAATTTTAAAACAGGTGACAAAACTCCTATTCAGCTGATGTACAATGCCACTCCAAACTATTCCAATTTTCACATTTTTGGTGAAACAGAATTTGTTCATATTCACAAGGAAACATGCCAAAAACTAGATCAATGTGCTTTGATTTGTAAGTGTGTAGGTTATTCCATAAACAATGCTGGTTGGCTTATCTGGAATGAAGAATAAAACACCTTTTACAAATCCGCCATGGCTGTTTTCCCTGGTGATTGCCTTCCCAATCATGACACTGCTCTCCAAGCTCCAATGACCACACTGTCTAAGGGTTCTCTTCAGTCTATTCTCAACAATCTGAAATTAGGCAATTTTAAAGACAAAGAAGCGCTTCTGTCACAAGAAAAAGCTGTTACAGAGATTGTCAATAAAGTTTTGTCACACTCTGATATTATCCCTAGAACTCATCTACAAGCCATGCTCTCCCCTGACCATCAAAAATGGGAACTGGCATGCAGAAGAGAACTAGATAACATGAAAAACATGGATGTTTGGTATGAAGAAAAAGTCCCACCAGGCAGCAAAGTCACCAATGCGAAATGGGTATTCACCATCAAAAAATTCTTCTTCAGACTCACCAACCTACAAAGCACGCTATGTAGCAAAAGGTTTTCTACAACAATATGGTATTGAATTCACTGAAACTTTTGCTTCCCAGCGTGTTCTCTTAACTCTTGCAGTGTATCACAAATGGCCTGTAAAGTCATTTGATGTCACAGAAGCCTATCTTCACAGTCCAATTGACAAAGCTATATGGGTATGTCCTCCTGAAGGTTTTCAACTGAAGGATAAAGACAGTGCTTTCCGTCTGAAGAAGGCCCTATATAGTACCAAGCAGGCAACAGGATGTTGGTGGTTACATATTGCTGACAAACTTGACTCCCTAGGATAAAAAGCTAGTCAATATGACAAAAGTTTTTATATCTTGAGGAAAAAGGGTTGTTTGGGTGTGGTTTGGATACATGTTGATGATGGAATTATAACTGGAAGTAGTGAGGAGGTGTTGAAGGAGTTAGAAGATGGTTTAGATGGATCTTTGAAGGTAAAATGGAATGAAAAGATGGATGTCATTGTGGGCGTAGGTATTGAAGAGGTCCCTGAAGGCTTTAATCTCAAAATTTTTCAGCTTATTAACAAAATTTTAAGAGAACATAATCCTTCAGGCCTAGTCACAAGATCTCCTTTACCTCAAAAGTTAAAAATCAGATCAGCAACAGACAATGAAGAGGCAGTTGACACTACCAAATATCTTTCTATTCTAGGTGCTCTCAGCTATGTAGCTGTGGCAACTAGGCCTGATCTTTCTTTCCCAGTGAACTTCCTTGCTATATTCTCTTCCAAGCCAACAGCTACTCATTGGACAGCTCTCAATCACCTCTTACGCTATGTACAATACACTGCCAAACTTTCTTTTCATATTCATCCTGACAGATCCACCCCCCTAGAATTATTCTCTTACACTGATGCCACATGGAACAATGAGGAATTGGCCAGAGCACAATCTGGTCACCTATTACTGCTCAATGGCTGCCCTGTTGTCTGGACATCAAGACGTCAACTAACTGTAAGCAACTCATCTATGACAGCTGAATATGTTTCTCTTAGTAGTGGAATGAAGGATGCAATTTGGATCTCAAATTTGCTTCAAGATCTATACCCTGATTTTCCACCTGTCAGGCTACACTGTGACAATAAAGGGGCTGTCTCCAATGCAAAAATCAATCCTGGTGAAAAGAGGTCAAGACATATTAGTAGGTGCTATTACTTGGTAAATGAACAGCTCTTCCTTAAGAAAGCTTTTCTAGAATGGGCTCCAACTTTAAGAATGCGTGCTGATATTCTAACCAAGGCACTGGGCCCATCTCTGACTTTCAACAAAAGGAAAGATGTCTGTGCATGGTGATATATGGTGGAATGGGGGGGATTATTTCTTTTCTTTCTTATTCTTTTTTATTTTTTATTTTTCTCTTCTATATTTCTTTTCCTTTTCTTATTAATTTCTTGATGGTTAATTACAAATAGGGAAGATATTTATGTTGGAATAGTTCAAATGACCATGTGGGGGGGATGTTATGTGCTTAAGCACCTGATGTACATAGTCATTTGAGATATAGACTGTATTCGCGGCGTCCCCTGTTCTCCGGTTCTTTCCGGAGTTCTACAGGCTGACACCGTGCTACAACAAGAAGTCAGGTTTTCCTGATGAGCTATTTTTTGCTTGCCGACAGGTGATTTTTGACAGTGTAAGAAGTTTTTTCGCTAAGACACGCCGTTTCCAAATAGAATCTAGTTTTCTTTTCGGTTGTGGGAACACTCGCGAGGTGTGAAATTTTTTAAGGAACATCCTGACTTTTTCGGCATGAGTCCCAGTTTCTTTATTTTTTGTGGCGTTAAAATCAGATGCGCTTTTTTAATTGCAGCCACAGCCAAGGCACAAAGCCTTAGCGGTTTGCACGTGGTACAATAATGTATGAGCTGAAATATTGTCATATTTTTCCACACAGAAAAGTCTAACATAACATTTTTTGTTTCATAACCTCACAATGCTTTTCTCAGTATCCCGAAAAATTATAACCGTCAGTTCATTATCTGCATCTTCCGCGACATGGTTCACTCATCATTATTACATGCTGAATTTTGTGATTTCTCTTTAGATTTTTATTTTTTGGCTCTGCTTCCCGCATAATGTTATTAATCCAAATTCTTTTAAGCCACCGCCTAATAAGAAGTATGTTTAAAATTGAAATTATTTGGGATAACTCATTAATATTCTCGCACAAATTCTCGTCAATAAACAGTAATCCAATCGTTTATCCAGGTCCGTTTCTACCACCGCCCAATAGAAAGTACGTTTAAACCTAAGATAAGATGGAATAACTCTCCGACAGCTTCGCGCTAACTTTACCCATCGATGGATAGTAAAAAGCCCTGTCCCGTAGACCCGCGGGGTCGCTGTATTAATGGTGGTGCCCCAGGTTGAGACATAGGTGTGTATACGGATAACAATCAAATTTAAGTGCAGATAAGTCAGGAAAGCTTGCGGCTTCCAGAATTTTTTTCCCTTCTTCAATGACCCCAGAATGTGATTTAGGTCAGCTAACTGGTACATCCTTCCCGTTTGTTCGTCGCAACCCTGCTATCCCAAGGTTAGCTGACCTAAACTTATATCCAGGGAGGAGTAGAAGAGAAAATCATTTTCAAAAGGCCGCAGGCTTTTCGTAATTAGCAGTACAATATTTGGGGCTCATCAAATTTCTACAACTTTTTATCCTTGCCGCCAGGTAGTCATTATCATCATCATGTTTTCCAGGCTATCTTTTTTGTTGCTCGTCAAACATTTTGCATTTTCCCCCAGAGTAGGATGAAACGTTTTTTCTCCAACACATATAAATTCATAAAAATCAAATTTTCTGTAAAAAAAACTACTGGCGAAGAACACAGTTAAACCAGTCTGAATTAAAGTAGATGACACGACGCATCTCGTTTGAGCCGTTAGTATTGTTAGAGTATTAAACGTTTATTGCTTCTTTTCATTATACGCAATGTCTGATATACCCAATCGGGATTATCAAATATGGAAGGTATTCCATTAGAAAAACTCCAATTTTTTGCATCACATGGTTCATTAATAAAATTTTAATTGTAACACCGATTGCTGATAAAAACCCTTCTTCTGATGACTGACCTCCAGACACTTTTTGTAGTTTGAGCCTTAAAAGCGATAGAAATTATATCATTTTTCAGGAGGTGGCTTGATTATGAAAATGACCGACTGGCGGTAAAGATCAAGGGGTTTATCAATTTATTCGTTGTAAAACCTTTCTTCGAAGTTCGATTATAGTTTTTACAAGTACCAATCTTTCAACTGCAGCGAATGACCGGGTCTAGGTGAACGATTTTTCTTCCATCCATGGAGGAGAAGAATTAGTGATATATTATTACTGAGTTGCCTCATATAATTTGTAGCGTTCAAGTACTTGTCATTAGAATTAGGCAAAAACCAGAATCAGTAATCAGATTACTATTCATTGATGGAGGGTTATTGTACGGTAAATCAGTAAATTATCCCCTATTATCTCAAATTTTAACGCCCAGAGAGTGTCTTACTACACAACACAATCGTCATACCTACCTTTGGTGACGGCATTTTCACTTGGTTTCGCATTCACTTATCACGTACAGCTGTATGAGAAAAGATTGCTCCTTTTTTTTAAAAAAAAATCTTCTCTCACTGCTTTCAGAGTGAGTTTATATCAGGTTACCTACAAGAATTAGGGTTTGGACAATCTGAGAAGCCAGATGCAACTGGTCAACTAGCCACAACTCACATTCTGAGCTGAGTGGGAGAGAAAATATTCTTGGAAACCCGCATGTTTTTCTGCTGTGGCTGAATGTATTTTTTCGCTTTATTTTCTTGTGGTTTCCTTTCCTATTTCTTTCTTAATTTAGCTTAGCAAGTCACAAATGAAATGTTTATAAGCCTCCGCATATCATTAGTCTTCAGCACGTGTTACGTGCCCCAAACGTTTGTGAGAATTGAGCAGCCAAGCAATATGATGAATATTAGGGGGCAACAAAATTAGAACTCTTGCTTTTTAATATACCTCTTTTTTCCACCTAATCAACCATGATTATTTTTTAAAATATGCCATATTTTTCCCCAAAAACACTTTTTTACTGAGAATTAATGTCAAGTTTGAGGCCTTCTTTTTGCTTTGTGAAATACCTTTTAAATAATTACAAGTTTCTAACTTTGATAGCCCCTTTTAGGGGGTGTCAGGCTGAGATCAAGTACAGAGATGTGAAATAGCTTGAATAGTTAGTTTTCTAGAAGATTTTAATGGTCCTATATGAATACTGTAGTACAAATCCAATAAGTATTAAAATGTGACTCAATATAAGGGTCTCAGTAATTTAAATCTCACTACTTATATATGGGTTACAATCTTATAATTGGTAGAAAAATAGATGTAATAATTCAGATACTATTCAAAGACTTTATAAGTACTATTGATATGTATAGTAATTTTATTATTTATAAATTTTGATTGTAATGATAAAGAATGTAGAAAACAAGACCAAAAAACCCCTCCTTTTATACCCAACATTTCCTCCAATGACTCCCTTTATTTACCAGTCCTATACACGGCTAATGACGCCCCATTCTAGCTAATACACCTGCCCTAAAAAAAGAGTGACCAATAACATAATTAGAAAGATATAACCTGCTAAAATCCTGTAGTAATAGGGATAATCCATCAAAAATAAAGTATAAGCAAAAAAGAGAGTATATGTGTCAAGGTATACTTTTTGTCTAGAAGATTTGGTACGTAGTTCTACGAGGATTTAAAAGGCTTAAATGGGTTCTCAACAAATCTGTACGTATTTCTTAATTCGAAGATGAATGTTTTACTCAATAAAAGAGGTAGGATTAAAATATTAATATAATTTATAAATTAGAGTTACGCTATTGTAAATACTAATGATATAGAATATAAGAATAAGTATTTATTAGGGGGTGTCAGTTCTGGCAAATCCGCACTTACAAATCCGCACTTAAATTTGACCAAATCCGCACTTAAATAAGTGCGGATTTCCAAAACACACTAGCCCCAATACTGGTGGATTTCAAAATGAAATAAGTCACTTATTTCACTCAAATCCGCACTTTCTCAACCAAAAGTGCTGATTTCACCATCAAGTCCCATTTCACTGATTTGTCAGCATCATCCCATTCATACGCAGCACTCCACAGCATAACACTTCATAACCCAAAACATCATACATCATTTACATCTTCATATCATATCATATAAGAGTCATGCCTTCCTCACTTTCAAATCGTGATAAATTACATAAAGCAATGACTTTCATGGCGCTTGAACTGCTCTTGGACTCTGATTCCGATTCTGATCTAGAAGAAGATTTTGTCGTTTTATCAAAAATGGCCAGGAAACGTTACCTTCTTCCCAGAAAGCCTCAAGTACTTCATACCCCCAAGTACACCATCCAAACACTTCTTAAACTATCTACACCCAGTTTTAGATGGCTGTTCAGGACTTCTCAGGAATGTTTCCTTAAATTGCTTGAGCTTATTCAGGATCATCCCATATTTCACAATAATTCTCAAAAAGAACAACAACATCCTTCAATTCAATTGGCCATCACACTATGTTGTTTGGGTTCAAATGGTAATGGAGCCGCTTTGAAACGTTTAGAAAATGTCTTTGATTTAGGGTATGGTTCAGTTAACACTTATACCAAACGATGTATCACTGCCATCAACTCCTTGGAATCTCAACTTCTCACCTGGCCAACAAAAGAAGAGCGACTTGAATCATCTCAGGTTATGCAAGCAGAGGGCTTTCCAGGATGTATTGGTTTTGTTGATGGTACTACTATTCCTTTGAGCCAGAAACCTGCTCAAGGTGGAAACAATTACTTTGACCGTAAAAAGAGGTAGATTATTTTTAACTCCTTTCATCCTCCTTGAAACTAACACAAACAAATATATCTTCTTTATAGATATTCAATTAACGTTCAGCTTATATGTGACGTAAACAAAAAATTTATATCATTCTTTGCTGGCTATCCTGGCTCATGTCATGACTCCTACGTCTTCCAAAGAATGCATATTTCAAATGAACCTGAAAAATTCTTTGATGAAAATCAGTATCTTCTTGCAGATTCTGCTTATGAGAATGGAAAGTATGTACTTCCTGCTTTTCGGGGAGCAGCTTCAGAAGACAGTCAAAATGCCAAATTCAACAATCATTTGGCAAAGTCAAGAGTCCGTATTGAACATTCTATTGGAATCTTGAAAGGCCGTTTTTCTAGTTTAAGGGAATTAAGAAGTCCTCTTAGAAATAAATCTGAAATGGAGGCGGTGATCAACTGGATTCTGTGTTGCACTATACTTCATAACCTACTTGCTGACCTCAAAGATCAATGGTTAGAGCTGTATGAAGATGAACAAGTTGATTCACCTCCGACTATATCCAACACTTCTATTTCTCAATCAACTAGTATAAGGGCGAAAATCCTTCCAATAACACTCCAACATTTTTCAACGCAATTTTAATTTTTTTCTCTTTCTCTTCAAATTATCAATTTGCATGTATTATTCACTGAGAATGGTAAATTTTTTTGCATATTTTTTTGGTTTTTGAATTTGCTGTTAAAGTCTTATTTTTTTTTCTCTCTGTGTTTTCTTTCATCAACTCAACATGAAATCGCATATTTTCAGCAAACGCATATTTTTTCAGTCACTCAAAGGTTGGGAAAGAGTTGGAAGGGAAGATTAAGGGTTCCGAGGCATTTTAAATGAAGAAAAGGGTCTGGGAGAGGTTGAGAGGGGTGAAATGGGGATCAAAAGAGGATGGCATACAATGGGGCTGGGAGGATAGCGAAAGGCATGGGGAGGGAAGACAAGCATGTGTTGATAGAATTGAAAGGGATGGAGATTGGTGCAAACAGAGTGTGAAAATAGGAGGATGAACTCTGTTCTTCGGGCGAAGAACAGAGTTCACTTCCATAAAATATTAGCTGAAACATAGTTTTCAATTCTGTAAAAACAGTTGTAAGTAATAGAAAAAGTCACTGATTTTTTTTCTATGTAATCCTTGCTTTACGAGGAGACTTTTGTGACGAAGCAGATTTTTGAGTTACCTTTTGAGATTTGGAATGTCTGGGAGGCATTATGAAACTGGCACATAACAAGAAAAAAGATTAAAAAGTAGAAGAAATAAGTAAAAAAGAATGTAAACATGCCTGGTCAAAATATTGAAAATGTCAGGAAGGGGTGTGTGCCGAGGATTGATGGGTAGGTAGCAAGGAAGGTCAGTGTGTCACATGTGACAGGGATGGGGTAAGAAATGAAGGGATGTTTTGTGGCCAAAATGTGGTTGTGAAAAAAAACGGGAAAAAAGTGCTGATTTGAGGTCATAACTGACACCCTTTTTTGAAATAAGTGACTTTTTTGCAAAATTTAAGTGCTGATTTGTAAGTGCTGATTTGGTTTGAAATCCGCACTTAATTTAAGTGCGGATTTGCCAGAACTGACACCCCCTATTTGGTTAATTGTTGTAATAAAAATGAGTTGGTAAAATAGAATGATCAAAAGACAACAAAAAGAGAGGCCTTTTATAGGCAAAGGAGAGACAAAGCACGGAAAACAAATTCTAAAAACAGTAGGAAAAGAGAGAGAAAAAGAACATTCCAGAAAGAGTATTTCAAATAATGAAGTTATTCTAAAAAGAAGGCGTCAAAAAGATGTATTTACAGAGTATGTCAGAAATACATCAATATTTTTAATATTTACTGTAAAAGTCAATCCTAAATAAGAAATTTGATTTTTTTGTATATATTTAATATTATTTGAATATTTAAATCTTATTTTATCTTTGTATTTATTTTTTAATATAAAATTTTATTTTTTCCCAACCTGTCAAATGAGCACGGTGTTAGAGAAAAATATAAGGGACAAAATTATAATTTTAATTTTAATTATTTATTTAATTAATTAATTTAATTTTAACATTTTGTAATTAGTTAATTTATTATAACTAATTTTAATGTAACTAAATGATAATTAAATGATAATTAAAAATGATAGGGTGCGGCTTCATCCAGTAAATAATTAATTATTTCACTGGGTAAGTCTAGTAGCCTGGCTGACACTCCCTCACTCTAAAAAAAAACAATAAAAAAAATGCTATGATTTTTTCTTTTTATACTTTTTTAGTAGAGTAGGAAGATTAGATATCTCCTTCCCAGGTATCCAAGAATCATATTCAGATGATTTATTCTTGAATCTCAATAAGTATTCTGTACCTTTCTCAGCAGTGACTATTCTGTCATTTAAAATTTTTTCAATTTCTGCTGTCTCAGTGATTTCATTTGGGGTTTTCTTTGGTCTACCCCTCCTTTTTGGAAATAAATCACTATTGGATGTGTAAGGTTTCAAAAGAGATATTGGAAAAACAGGATGTTTTCTGTCATATGAGGAATACAGAATAACTTCAACTGCATTATCTCCAATCATTCTTCTGACAACAAAAGGACCAACAAATGGATCTTTTAATTTGTTATTACCTTGTAAGTTGAAGTGGACTGTAGAAATCAACACTTCATCACCCTTTTTAAAAGTGTATTCTTTATGGGATTTGTCCCATCTTTTCTTCTCATATTCAAATGATTTTTCAATACATTTTTGAGCATGATTTCTGCATAGTTGTTGCATTTGAAGAAAAGATTTTACACCAGGATGTATATCCAATTTAGGTATTTTGTTATTGAGAATTTGGGCAGGAGTATTAGGAACATATCCAAGCCAGAGCTCAAAAGGCTTCCTTTGAGTAACAGAATGAACAGTGCTATTATAAGCAAATTCTAACCCAGGAAGTAAGGTAACCCAATCATGAGTGAATCTGTCATTATCTTTATACTCAAGGCCAAAGGCACAATATCTTCTTATCATGTCCTCTAAAGTCTGAATCATTCTTTCAGCTAAACCATCAGTCTGAGGGTGATGGGCAGTAGAAAGTTTCAGATCACAACCACAAACATCCAACAGAGACATCCAAAATTCAGAAGTAAATTTAGGGTCTCTGTCAGAGATTATGGCTTTAGGAAAACCAGCAGTATTAAACATATGAGACCACCATAAGAAAGCTAATTCTTTAGTGGAAACATCCTTGTGGGTAGGGATAAATTTACACATTTTTGTGAATCTGTCCACAATAACCCAACAAGAGTTATAACTGTCTTTACCAGCAATAGGTAATCCTGTTACAAAATCCATGTTTATTATTTGCCATGGGGCATCAGGAGGTTCAATATGTTGCATTAATCCTGCTCTTTTACCAGTTAATCTTTTTGATTTTTGGCATGAATCACAGGATTCAACATATAATTTTGTGTCTTCAGACATATTAGCCCACCAAGCAGTGTTCTTAATTCTGATCATTGTTTTGTCAAGATCAAAATGTCCAGCTAATATGTCATCATGACAAATTTTCAAGATGATTTCTTTCATAGAAGGAGGAATAACAATAACATTACTCAACTTTCTTCTATAATATAGATATCCTTCATCAATTGAAAATTTTCCTTTTTCCAAACCTTTTTGGTACTTTGGTGGAAGGGTTTTAATTAATGCTTGTATTGAAGCATTCTTTGGATCATTTAATATGGTGTATAACTTTTTCAAGTCAGTGTCCTTATCATATGATTCCAGAATAAGCTGTAATAGCTCTTCCTCCATATTAACCACATATATCCCATGGATATGGATAATTTCATCCTCAGGATCATATGCAGGATTTGAGTCATCATTTGGTAAGGGTAACCTTGATAACATATCCACATTTGAGTGACCAATACCAGCTCTGTGAACAATTGTCATTCTTCCTCTGTACTCTTGAACAGCCAGCTGCCATCTAAACATATGTCTATTAGGTGTTTTCAAGTTTAAAAGGGATTTAACTGCACTGCAGTCAGTGACAAGTTCAAATTTCTGGTCATCTAGGTAATAATGAAGCTTTTCTAGAGCCCATACTACAGCTAAACACTCTAATTGAGTAGCACCATATTTCAATTCACTATTTCTCAAGGTTCTTGAAATATAACAAATTACTACTTCTGAAACTTTATCATTTATCACTTGTTTTTGATGGAGGGCAGCACCAAGACCAATGAAACTGGCATCAGTGTACAAAACAAATGGTTGATCAAAGTCAGGTAAAGCAAGAATTGGTGCTGACATCAAACAGTGTTTCATAGTGTCAAAGGCTCTTTGTCTTTCACTATTCCAGACAAAAGCAACATCCTTTCTAGTTAATTGGGTAAGGGGTAAAGCTATGACTTGGTAATTTTTAATATACTGTCTATAGTATCCACACATTCCCAAAAAACTTTGGAGCTCTCTTACTGTTGTAGGAGCTTTCACCTGTTGTATGGCTGCCACTTTGTTCTGGTCAACACATATCTGTAAGCCTGAAACAACATGGCCAAGAACTTTTAAAGAATGGAAACCAAATTTACATTTCTTCAAAGCAAGTGTCATATTTATTTCGTCCATTTTCTGGAATACTTTACACAGGTGTTTAAGATGGTCCTCAAATGTTTTTGAGAATATAATGATATCATCAATATAAACCATCAGCCAACCTTCAATTATCTCTTGATGGAATGTGTTATCCATTACTTTTTGGAAAACAGAAGGGGCATTTTTAGGGCCAAATGGCATCCTAATATACTTATAAATACCAATATGAGTGGCAATCATCAGAAAGTTCTGAGAGTTTTTCTCAACAGGTACCTGGTGATATCCCTTATTACCATCCAAACAGCTGATATATTTAGCACCCTGTAAAGTAGCATGTATAGAGCTGATTCTAGGTAAAGGATAGATATCATCAACAGTATAAGTATTTAGTGCTCTATAATCACCACATAACCTGGCTTTATATTTCTCATAAGAAATTAGGACAGGTGAGATAACACAATATTTAGGTGTTTCAGCTACCTTTTCAATAATATTCATTTTTAAAAGGGTAGAGATATTATCTTCAATATCTTTTCTCTTTGTGGGAGAAGCAGGATAAGGCTTCTTCTTTAAACTAGGTGGTATATCAGTTAATGGGCAAGACAATGAAAGTTTCATTTCCTCTTTAACTAATCCCAGTTCATGTGACCCATGAGCAAAGGCCATAGGAAAAGATTTTATCAAGTTAATGATGGAATCTTTATCCTCACCAGAAAGTTGTTCTCCAAAAGAGGCATTGTCAATTTCAGACATAAGGGCATGCATTTCCTTTGTAGATCTTCCTTTATATTGAACCACAGAATTACATGTGTTCAATTCTGGTTTTAATAATTTTTTAGGGGAGGAAATTTTAAATTTTCTCTTCCCATTCAACCCCATTGTGAAACATTGGTTTGAAGGATCCAATTTTATGCCATACTTGGTTAAAAGATCATTCCCTACAATAAACCAATTGCTCAAGTTATCATTTTTCATGACAACAAAATCACAAATAGCTCTTACAAAACCATGGTTATATTTAAAAAACACTGTGGCTTTGTATTTACCAATGGGGGACAAAACAGAGCCATACCCTCTCCAATTTTCAGAAATGATAGGCAACAGTTTAGATTTATAGTCTTGATCTACTGAGGCAAGTGCTCTTTCAGATACCACATTTCCTCCAGCTCCAGAATCCAGAACAACTTCAATGCTGGTTCCATTAATCAAGACTGGTGCCTTAAGAGGGGCAATAACAATTGAGTTATCCTCAATGTTCTTTATGATCTCAGCATCCTCAACTGTAGATAAATCATTATTATCAATGTCAATAGTATTTAAATAATGAATATCTTCTTCCAGCATCAAGATTTCTTGTTGAGATTCATATGAAATATTGCTGGCACAATCACTTGATGTATCATCCAGTGCCACTGTGTCATCAGCATGATCCTCTGTTTGTTCCACAAGATTTATCTTCTTGTCACAAACATGGCCTTTCTGCCAAGGCTTTTTGCACTTGAAGCAAGTGTTTGTTGCATACTTCTTTGGTGCAACAGGGGCAGAAGGTTTACCAACCTTTTCCAGAGGTTTTTGTTGGTAAGTGGAGGGTTTCTCCAAAGGGGTCCTAGGAATGAATCTTCTTGCATCATACTTATTGTTTAGAAGTATCTCATTGCAAGTATTAATGAAAGAAGAGGGTTCTTTGGAGAACTCAGTCCTAGCCACAATCAAGTCTCTCAGAGACATTGGTAATTTATAGAGGATCCTGTCCTTCCATAAATCAAACTCCATATTTGGGTCCATTGCCCTTAAGATTTTTACAAGTTTCATTAAAAACTCAATAGGTTTATCAGTAGAATAGCTATATCTAGTTTCCTCATACTGCCTTTGTTGAGCCATTCTGAACTTGGAGCCACCAAATTGTGCTTTAATTAATTTCTTCCAATCCTCCCATGAATAGTCATTCCCATCCAGGAGAACAGATTCATACCACATCAGGGCAACATTAGTGAACAAAGAAATTAATTTGGACACAATTTCCTCATCTGGGAGTTTGTAAGAATTTTTTAAATTATCAATTCTGAAAATAAATTGTTGCCAATCAGAGGAAGAATCACCATCAAATGTTGGGTACTGGTCAAGTTTTGGCCAATTCTTTTGATTTGAAGGAGTCTCCTTAGTACTAGCTTGTTTCTGAGTAAGAAGCAGCTGTAATTTCTCTAATTGTGCTGAAATCTCATTGTTTAATCCTTCTGTTGCAGATCCTAGTGCATCATCAGTTTTTGATGGAAACTCAGTGTTATCAACAGGTATTTCTGGATCAATTTTTATTTTAGATGAACTAGCCACAGGTACTGGTTGAGAATCCTGCACTATATGTTCCTTCACAGAATTGTCAGAATATTTTTGGTCATTTAACAATGAGTTCAATGTTTCTTCAATGGTTGTTAGTCTTGTTTTCATTCTTGGAAGACTAGATAAACTTTCATTGACAGTTGCAAAAGATAATTGATTTTTATGTTGAAAAGATGACAACTGGTCACTCAATCTTTTCAGATTTATCGTATCTATCTCTACCTCCTGGCAACAGGCAGATACAGTATCTTTTAGTTTAGACAAATCATTTTTTATATTTTGCCATAAAGCAATTTTCTTTTCATGGGTTGCTTTGTAATGAGACAATTCATCAGAGACTCTCTGTGCTTCACTTTTTAATGCTTGATAACCCTGATCAGTTAACAAACTATTATATCTCTGAGTCAATTGCATATTGTTCATTATATGATTTTGCTTGGCAATAATATCTCTCAAGTGCTCATCATTAATTCTTGCTACATCCGGAGTGTTTCTTAATAAGGAAACTGAGTAACTTTCCAGACTCTCATAGAACTCAGGGTCAAGAGTTTCATCAATCACAGCCATATCAGGATTAATCATTGAGGTAGCAATTAAAAGTAATGGATTGGATACATGAGATAACTGTCTACTATTCCCAGCCTCTATAGGTCTCAAGGTTTCATCTTGCCTTCCAGATTTACCTTAAGGAACAGAGTCAGCCACAAGAAAAGGCACTTGAGAATCAATAGAGGGACGTACCAGGGTTTGCTGGGTATCACCATATTGGGCTTCCTTCTTCTTTTGCCTCCTTGATAAGGGTGGGGAGGAGTGGGATTGGTCTGGGTGGGCCTTGATGGACCTACCTGAGGTAACTGATGCTGGTTTTGAGCCAAGTAGTCCCACTGAGTGTTGAGCCAGTCCCACTGCCACTTGGACACTTCTACCATCTCTTGGGATTGGGGAGCCAACTGTTGTTGATCCCTGGGAGGAAGAGGTTTCCTTTTCTCTTGGAGAGAAGTATTTTTTCTTTTCTCCCATTCTTCCAAGGCATCTACCCTTACCTTTAGTTTTAAGCTGTCTGTCTTTAACTCCTTTATGTGGGTTGACAGATTCTTTATCTGCTGGGACAACGGCATCTTTTTTATCTTGAAGCCTCTTGGAAGCTCTTCTGGTGGGTTTGTCTTGGGTTTCTGATCCTGAGTATTGTCCACTAGGATTTCTACTTCTTCCATTTCCACATCCTGTTTGGGGCAAGGATTTATTAGGTTGAGAAATTCTTCTTGTTAAAGGAGAACTTACAGAAGTAGGCTCATCATAATCAATTAAGTCTAGTTCTTCTTCACGTGCAGTAAAACCACTTTGATCAGTCATTTTAAGATTCTACTGAAATGAAGGAAAAGAGACAAAATTAATTAGTCTTTTATTTTTAATTTTTATTTAACAGAAATAAAATAAAAATAAATCAAAAAAAAATCTTTTTAGGATAAAAATCAACTTAAATAAAATTAATAAAACAAATTTAAAACCAGGATAATGCAATCAACTGTAGAAATAAATTAGAATTTCTATTAATTTTTATTTTCAGGATTTAAATCAACTAATTTATTACCAGGATTTATTGTCAACTGAAATAATCAAATATGAATCTTTATTAATAAAAATTATTTTAACTGATTAATTAACTACCAGGACTTAATTTCAACTGAAGTAATTTAAATATGAATTTTATTACTTAAAAAGATTTATTGGATTACCAGGACTCAAAGTCAACTGAAGTAATGAAATGTTAATTATTTATTAAAAAAAATATAATTGTCAGGACAATTTGTCAACTGGAACAATTAATTAATCAGGACAAATGTCAACTGAAAAATTATAATAATTATTTTATTTAATAAAATATTTTATTGTCAGGACAGTGTGTCAACTGGAACAATTAAAATTCAAATTAATCAGGACAATTGTCAACTGAAAAATGATAATAATTAATATTAATATATAATTATTTTATTACCTCTGGGACTAAGAACAGTTATTGCTCTATTATGGTCAACCAGGAAAAATAAAAAAAAAATATAATAATAAAATTAAATTCCAATTACCAGACACCTCCCCCTGCAAAATGAGCAAATTAATGCCACTTACAGAGTGCTGAGTAAAAGGAAATACGTAGCAAATGAAGAGTGAAGAGTAACCCACAAATATTAATCACAATAATTACCACGATATATACGATCTTTAGTCAGTATATGAACTTAAGTTTTGGAGCGCGGTTCGATTCCCGTTCGCAGCAAAAACTTTTATCACGTGACGTATGACGTTCGTCGTTTTCTTGCCTCCACTCGTCCTTTACAGGTGCTTCTACGCCGATGGTCCTCTCGATTACGCCTCAAGTAACGTTGCGCCGTCGATATTTCGGAAAGGTTCCCAATTGTCAAGGTATACTTTTTGTCTAGAAGATTTGGTACGTAGTTCTACGAGGATTTAAAAGGCTTAAATGGGTTCTCAACAAATCTGTACGTATTTCTTAATTCGAAGATGAATGTTTTACTCAATAAAAGAGGTAGGATTAAAATATTAATATAATTTATAAATTAGAGTTACGCTATTGTAAATACTAATGATATAGAATATAAGAATAAGTATTTATTTGGTTAATTGTTGTAATAAAAATGAGTTGGTAAAATAGAATGATCAAAAGACAACAAAAAGAGAGGCCTTTTATAGGCAAAGGAGAGACAAAGCACGGAAAACAAATTCTAAAAACAGTAGGAAAAGAGAGAGAAAAAGAACATTCCAGAAAGAGTATTTCAAATAATGAAGTTATTCTAAAAAGAAGGCGTCAAAAAGATGTATTTACAGAGTATGTCAGAAATACATCAATATTTTTAATATTTACTGTAAAAGTAAATCCTAAATAAGAAATTTGATTTTTTTGTATATATTTAATATTATTTGAATATTTAAATCTTATTTTATCTTTGTATTTATTTTTTAATATAAAATTTTATTTTTTCCCAACCTGTCAAATGAGCACGGTGTTAGAGAAAAATATAAGGGACAAAATTATAATTTTAATTTTAATTATTTATTTAATTAATTAATTTAATTTTAACATTTTGTAATTAGTTAATTTATTATAACTAATTTTAATGTAACTAAATGATAATTAAATGATAATTAAAAATGATAGGGTGCGGCTTCATCCAGTAAATAATTAATTATTTCACTGGGTAAGTCTAGTAGCCTGGCTGACAATATGCATATAATATCTTGAAATAAAAAACTAAAAAGAGAAATAATAACCCTAAATATTACACAATATTCAGGGGGATCAACAGTAGAAATGATGTGGCTAATTATGACAATATACTACATGAAATTCCCATCCAAAAATAACCAATATTGACTGAGAAACCACTGAAAAACCCAAAAAAGGGTGTGAGATGTGGGGTAATGTCACCGGACAACCTACGCACAAGGGTGAGGGTGTTCCAGAAAGTGAGATGAAGGGAAAAGTTTAGAGACTTCTTCGAAGCACAGAGGGAATGTTTGAGGAAGTGATTTGAAGGTGACTTGAAGGAAGAGCTACTGCTTCGAGGTATATTCAATAAGAATCCTAATATAATTTAAGGTAATAGTAATATTCTTAAGATCTCACAAAGGGCTGTAAACTCAACAATCAGAGATTTAAATTTAGAAATGATTACTGAGAAAATAAGGAAAGGTACAATAACAATGATTTAACTTGCAGTTTTACCACTATTAACTATAAATACGTTTTTATAATTTAATTCTAAAGAAACATTGAACCAAAATCCAACCCCTTTTATGTCTATTACTCCTTCTCGCATTGACCTCATACCCATCCATCATTCTTCACACCACAGACCTCCAAATTTACACCCGTTACACCTGGACCCTCCTCACCAACATCTGTCAACCCTTTAATCCTCCACTAACCATCCCGTCCATGCTCACTACCCCTTTTAATAACCCACAGATACTTAATAAACCTTTTAGCAGAATATTGCATTGACTATTGCGCTGTGCGTCACTTATTGAAGAAAAGACTAAACACACTTTTGAGAAATTGACTAATTTAGATTTAAAGTTTAGATTAGCACAGTCAAATAGTGAGTACACAAAGGGAAGTTGCCGTTGCTAGGTAGAATCGCTTTCTGCGCTTCAAGTATGGATTTAGACCTCTGTTTTATTGATTTAATGAGCTTCTTTTGCCTCGAGTGTCACGTGGCACATGACAGATTCCTGGGTATAAAACGCAAGATCCATTGAGCGTAAGAGATATACATCCCACACTACTTTCCCTCCATTTATCTTTTGATTATTATTATTTTATTTTATTTTATTTATTATGTCAACTTGTCCTACTCCGACTCCCACGCCTCCTCACCCCAAAGCGATGGTGGGCTTCTTACCCAACAATAATCCCAAGCCTGCACAGCTTGTGAGTCAATGGAATACTTCTGCGTCAAAAGCACCGCTACACGAGGTCCTCGCCAGAAATGTGAGTTTTGCCAATGGAGACGGGTAACATGCAATGCCTTATCAAAAAACTTGGACATCAAACAATGGTTTACCAAGACCAAATACTGGGTAATACCAAAGACCAAAGAGGTGGTCAAAGATATATGGGACGTGTCGGTCGGGGACAATCAATCAGAAGAAGTTCAGGAGGAAGTCGAGGATACCATGGCAACCTGGGTTACCCGGGCCACAGGTGAAAGACGAGGGGTGGAAGAGGAGGTGGATGAATTGGTGGAAGAAGATGAGGATGAGGTCCCCATCTTGAGGCGGATGGTCATTGAAGATGACAAAGAGGAAAAAGAAGTGACAGTGGAAGTCACACCAAAGTTATTTTTAGAGGCGGACCCAGTTTTTGAAGTAAGTCTTTCCTTTTATTTTTAAAGAAAATTTTTTTTACTGATGACCATATGTTTAGGATTCAGATGTCATTGCAGAAGCCCCTACTGTGGAAGCAGCTATTGTGGAAACGGCGCCTTTGATCCCAGTTGAAGAAAACCAACCAACAATTGATTCGAGGGAGGACCATGAGGAAACTCTTGAGCAGGTATGGTCAAAGGGTGGAAAAACTCGGTTCATTGACGAGTTAAGTGGTGATGTCGACAAGATTATCAATGCTTCCTCCTTTGAAGTGGATGAATAATTACTGGAGATTGGAGAAGTAGTACTGGTAGGAGAGGAGGAGGTATTTGAGAAATGCAGGAAGGAAATAAGGGTGATTTTGGAAAAAATGAAGAAGTTGGTTTGAGAGAAAATACAGGAGAAAATTTAAAAATGGAAAGATAAAAAATAAAGAAAAAGGAAAAGAAAAGTAGAAAGCAATTTGAATATTTATTTATTTTATTTTGTTGTTTTAATTGGAATTTTAATATATATATTTTATAAGATTTTGGAAAGAAAAAGAGAGGAAAGAAGAAAAAGAATATTTGAATGAAGTTTTGTTCTAACAATTTGAAAGAAGAAAAGAAAGAAAAAAAAGTATTTAACTGAGAAAATTTTTAGTTTTAAGTCAGAGAAAAAAAAAGAATAGTTGATTGAAAAAATTTTGTTGTAAATGGAAATTTAATGAGAGAAAAATTTCTTATTTGTGAAAGTTTATTTATTGAAGTTTTGAGGAATTTTGGTCATTTGAAAAGAATGAGAAAAATAGTTTTGAAAAAAGAATTTGAAAGAAAGAAGTAATTTATTTGAAGAATTTTTTAAAAGAGAGATTTAAACGTTGAAGTGAGTTTGAGAAAGATTGTTGTGTTGAGTTCGTGAAGAATTTTGATAGTTCAAAGAAAAAGAATTTAGTGAAAAAAAATGTATGTAAAAATTTTGAAAGGAGAAAGAAAGAAAATTTAAAAGAGTCATTGATTTTTTTTTTTTGAATTTTAAGTCTTTATATAATTTTAAATTTTAATTTAATTTAATTTGATTTTAATTTTATCTTATTTTATTTTATTATTATTTTATTTTATTTATTTGTTTTAAAGAAGGTTGAAAAGAAGAAAGAATAGAGAAGAAAAAAGTGAACAAAAAATAAGGATTTTTTAGAATTAATGAAGTTTTAGATTTTTAAGAAAAGAAAGAAAAGAGAAAGAAAAGAAGAAAAATAGAAGAGAAAAAAATAAAAGAGAGTTTTAAGGTTTTGGTTTTAAAGGATATTTAAGATGAAAAGATTTTAGGAGTTCAGGGGCATTAGAAACATTGATGGCTGGTTCCCAGGATGTTTTGTCTGAGTCATCGAGGAAGCCTTCCCATTCCACGAGGTATTGAAGTTTCCCCTTGCGCATTCTTGAATCAAGGATATGGCTTACTTCCCACTCTAGATGGTCTTCTACTTTGACCGGTTCTGGAGGAGGTTGGCTCCTGCCAGGGTATGTTTCTTGAGCCAGTTCCAGGTGGAATACGTGGAAACCAGGGTGAATAGCCTGCCATTAAGGAGGTAGCTTGAGTCAAAATGCAGTTTTAGAGACTTTGGAGTTGATTTCGAATGGTCACAAGCGCCTTTTGGCCAGTTTCTTTGATGGTTAAGTTGTTCAAATATTTTGTGCGTCAAGCCATACTTTGTCGCCTGGTTTAAAGGGAGGAGCAGATTGTCAATGTTTGTCAGCCTGTTCCTTGTACCTTTGAATTGCTAGTTCCAAGTTTGATTTAAGTTCCTCTTGGAGTCGTGATATGGTTTGAAGATAATGTTCCGCAGGATGATTAGTTCCTACATGGATTGAGTTGAATCGAGGATGTCTTCCATAAACAGTTTCGAAAGGAGATTGTTGTGTCAAAGAATGAGTCAAGTTATTATAAGCAAATTCGGCCAATGGTAACCATCTGGTCCAATCGTCTTGTTGGTAACTGACATACATTCAAAGGTATTGTTCAAGGATTTGGTTGACCCTTTCTGTTTGCCCATCTGTTTCAGGATGATAGGCCGTGGAGAGATTCCTTGTGATATTGAGTTGTCGACACAATTGAGTCCAGAATGTGGATACAAACAATGAGCTTCTATCTGAAATAATATCATTAGGTAAGCCATTTTTGGAAAATAAATATTCTAGAAACAATTTTGAAAAATCTTTTGCTGTAGCAGTAGTAGTGGTTTTAATGAAAATAGACATTTTTGAAAATCTATCTACCATTACTAATATAGCATCAAAATTATTAGAAAGAGGAAGTTGAGAAATAAAATCTATCAATGAAGATTCCCAAGGTTTAGAGGAAATAGGAAGTGGTTGAAGCAACCCATGCTTCTGGTGACGGGGAGCCTTATTCCTATTACATTTGTAACAAGATCTTATATAGGCCTTGATTTCTCTGGTCATTCCTGGCCAGAAGAAATCCCTTGCTATTAACTGGTAGGTTTTATCAAATGCAAAATGGCCAGCTAATGGAGAATCATGTTGACTATTGAAAATCCATAATTTTATTTCATTATTGTTGGGTATGACTACTCTACCTTCGAGAACTAATAGACCTGATTCAATACTAAATCTTTTGGCCCCTTGCTTCAAGAGTGTTTTGTCTTTTAAACCTATACAATAATTGTCCTTCGACTGAGCTTCAAGGATGTTTGATAGTGGATTTTGAAAAGATTGAATTGTCATTGAATTAAGTTGATGAGTTGTTAACATTGATTCGTTGAAAATTTATTTCACATTTGCTGGGCTCTTGTCAGCAAATGCATCCCCCAGTTGTGGGTAAACATTTTCCCAACGTGACAAGATATCTGGGACAATGCAGTTCTTACCTGGGCGATAGGAAATAGAAAAAGGAAATTCAGACAAAAGTTCAGCCCACCTGGCTTGATGCCTGGTTAGCACTTTGGAAGACATAAAGTATTTAAAAGCATTATGGTCATTTAGGATCTGAAATGGACTATCTAGGCTGAGTAGGAAAGAGAACCATTTTTTAAGACAATGAATAATAGCTAAAAGCTCTTTGTCATGAATTTCATAATTTAATTCTGCTGCGATGAGTTTGCGTGACTCAAAATCAACAGGATGAAACAATTTTGTTTCAGGGTTTAATTGAGAAATGACCCCTGCAATAGCATAATTGCTAGTGTCTGTCTCAACTATTGTCAAAGCAGAAGGATCAAAGTGTCAAAGAATTGGAGCTGTGGTGAATGCATTTTTCAATGCTTTGAATTCCTTTCGTGCTGTAGAAGTAAAAATAAAAGGAATATTTTTTCTAAGAAGAGAAATAAGATTGGAAATAGTTTTAGAATAATATTTACCAAATATTCTATATAAATTGGCAAAACTCAAAAATCCTTGTAGGGATTTAACAGTTTTGGGCTCAGGCCATTGCAGGACTTTTTGGACCTTTTTGTTGTCCATGACTAAACCATCAGTGGACAACGTAAAACCCAAAAAATTGATAGATTTAAGATGGAATTTGCATTTATTGTGCTTGGCGTAGAGACTGTGATCTCGAAGTCGATTTAGAACCTGTCGAACATAGTGAATATGTTCATCTAATGTCTTTGAGAAAATTAAAATATCGTCTAAATAGACAACAACAAATTGTTCAACAACATCTTGAAAGATGTCATTAACAAAAGTTTGAAAAGTAGATGGTGCATTACACAATCCAAAAGGCATAAATAAATATTCAAAACTTCCAAATCTAGTGCGCATTGCAGTCAGTGGTTCATGACCTTCCACAATGCGAATAAGTTTATAAGCGCCTCTGTGATCAATTTTAGAAAAGAAATTAGCACCATTGAAAAGGGTAAGAAGCAATGACATAGGAGGAACAGGATAAGCATTCTTCTTAGTGACTGTGTTGAGTTTTCTTTAGTCAACACAAAACCTAAGGCTACCATCCTTTTTCTTTACAAAAAGAACTGGGGAGCTGGTTGGAGATTTACTGGCTCTGATGAAACCTTTGGCTACATTCTCTGCAATGTAGTCTCAAAGAACTTGAGATTCGTCCTTAGACAAAGAATAGACAGGACCTGCCGGAGGTACTGGGCCTATTAACTCTATTTTATGGTTGTAGGGTTGATGAGATGGTAAATTATTGGCCTTGCAGATTGAGAAAACATCAAGGAAATTGTGATAGATTTCCGGCAGATTTGATTTAATGGCTTCAACATTGATTTGGTTGTCCTCATCATCTTTGAGGGAATCTGTCGAGGGAAGACCAGAATTGAGAGAGCATAATTGGACTACTTTGAGGTAATTTAAGCCCTCTTTGAGTGAAGTCATCGAGCTAGAAGGGTTAGCCAATTGCTCATTCAGAGAAAGATCAGATGCTTGCAAGTCATCCGGCAGAGATTTGTCCTCTAGCAGGACATTGTCAGGCTGTTTGTTTAACTCCCTATTGACCTGCATTGAAGAATCGGAAATATACTTAGTGCATGGGGTGATCAATCCCCATGTCCAATCAATTTCAGGATTCCAATGCATTAAAAAGTCATGGCCAAGAATGGTATCGTCCATTCTTGAGGCGTCCAAGACTGATAATTCCCACTCAAAGGGGGGAAATTTGGGAAAGTTAAAAACCCATAAAACTTTCTTACTTACCCAATATTTGGGCTCCTCTGATTTGACCAAATAAATTGGAGTTCAATCGATATCTGTAAATTTCAGTTGTAACTTCTCGGAAAAAGATAAATTGAAAAAAGAAATTGAAGCTCCAGAGTCTATAAGACAACTGAAGGGGGTATCCTCCTTAAAAAGAATGAATCTTAAGCAATTTAAGGCAACTCCAGTCACTAAGACATGGAGGTTCTGTGCACTGGGAGAGATAAGATAGTTTGCTTTGCACACAAGTAAACTATCTACTAGTTTTTTGACCTTGAACTAGTACCTTCTCTTTCATTCAACTTTACACAATCTTCTAGCTTTTTCTTACCCCCACAATACATACATAACCCATTATCTGCTCGTCTCTTCCTTTCAGCTTCTTTAAGTTCCCCTTTTGGATCCAGTACCTTACTGATATCACCTGGGGTCAAGATTTTTGGTTGAGGTTTGTCCTTTCCCTTATTGGGTCTGGATTGAGTCAAGGAGGATTGAGTTGGCCATGGGTGTGAAGAAGGTCCCACTTTAAAATTAGGGCCTTGAGATTTATTGGTGTATTGACGATGTTGTAGTCGTCCTTGGTAAACGCCGTTGAGTTCAAGGGTTTGATCCATTAAATCCTTTAAAGTAGTCATCTTCTGACCATGAAGATTTAATTGATCCGGAATCCTTGACAGAAGTGACTTTTTGAAATGAAACTTGAGGGCAGCATCATTCCAACCTACTCAAGTTTGAAGTGCTCTGAAGTTCAAGATATATTCAGAGGCTTTGCCATTATCACTCATGCGAAGGAATTCAAGTTCAATTTCTGAATTTTCAGTTTCATTAGGGTCACCAAACAACGTAAAAAGTTGGTCTTTAAACTTTTCCCAGTTGTTAATGAGTAAGTGGGTCTCTGTCAAAGAAAGCATGAGAAGATCAGGTTCAAACCACCTTGCTGCCTTTCTGGCTAGGAATGAAGAAGCGTAAACAACCTTTGATCGGTTGTTATTGAAGGTTCCAGGGTCATTATGGAAAACAAGCTTGCATGTTTGCAAGAAAGGTCGTAATCTGTCTGGATGTTCTCCATCAAATTTATCAGGAGATTTCATGTAAGGAGTTTTGAATTTTGATCCCTCTGAAGAAGTTGGATTTGAAAGGGTCCTCATGAAAATTCTCATGAAGTCTTCCAGGGAATTAGATGTTCCAGGTTCCAAAGGTTGACCAGAAGGGTGTGTAGCAGGGTCAGAAGGTGCCTTGTGCATAGTATCCTCTCCTTCTTCATCATCACTAGAATAATCAAAATCTTGTGGGATGTCTTCTACAGATTGGACTGAGTGTTTCCATTCCCTAAGGTCAAGAGGTTCCAGGGAGTGAGTGCGGGAAACAGGCCGTGTAGCTGTTGACCTGCCTCTGGCACAAGCCCTAGTAGTAGTGCCCATAGGAGGAGTGCGTTGAGCAGGTGCCATTTTTAAAAGGATTTAGAAACTCCTGAAAAAGAACGTAGTAGTGCAAAGAATGAGAACTACGGAGAATTAAATTATACTGTCACCGGAAAACCTACGCACAAGGTTGAGGGTGTTCTGGAAAGTGAGATGAAGGGAAAAGTTTAGAGACTTCTTTGAAGCACAGAGGGAATGTTTGAGGAAGTGATTCAAAGATGACTCAAAGGAAGAGCTACTGCTTTGAGGTATATTCAATAAGAATCCTAATATAATTTAAGGTAATAGTAATATTCTTAAGATCTCACAAAGGGCTGTAAACTCAACAATCAGAGATTTAAATTAAGAAATGATTACTGAGAAAATAAGGAAAGGTACAATAAAAATGATTTAACTTTCAGTTTTACCACTATTAACTATAAATACGTTTTTATAATTTAATTCTAAAGAAACATTGAACCAAAATCCAACCCCTTTTATGTCTATTACTCCTTCTTGCACTGACCTCATACCCATCCATCATTCCGCACACCACAGACCTCCAAATTTACACCCGTTACACCTGGACCCTCCTCACCAACATCCGTTAACCCTTTAATCCTCCAGTAACCATCCCGTCCATGCTTACTACCCCTTTTAATAACCCACAGATACTTAATAAACCTTTTAGCAGAATATTGCATTGACTATTGTGCTGTGCGTCACTTATCAAAGAAAAGAATAAACACACTTTTGAGAAATTGACTTATTTAGATATAAAGTTTAGATTAGCGCAGTCAAATAGTGAGTACACAAAGGGAAGTCGCTTTTGCTAGGTAGAATTACTTTCTGCGCTTTGAGTATGGATTTAGACCTCTGTTTTATTAATTTAATGAGCTGCTTTTGCCTCAAGTGTCACGTGGCGCGTGACAGGTAACTACATGCAGTCCTTGGCAGGCGCTTGCATGGGTAAATACCTGACTAATTTAGGCAAATTTAAGCATGGTAGTAAATTTAAGGGGCCAAGCTTGAGGTTATTAATGAAATTAGTGCATATAATTAGGTCAATGCACCTATAATTAAATTAGGACACTAAATAAGCACCTGTTGCCTATTTTAGTGTGTTTCCCCACAGTGGGAATAGAATTTGGGGTAATTATAGTGTGAAAAATCTAAATTTTCTAAAAATGAAGCCATTCACCCAGGAAAAATGCAGGCAGTATGTGGCCAGTAAACAGAAGCCATTTCTGGCATAAAAAACTCCAAATTTGAAAAGTGTTAATTTTATGCATTTGAGTGGCCAAATAAATAGTCCTAATTAAGAAAAATTTATCTGTCAAGGAGCATTTTTAATATTTTTTAAATTTATAGTGCATACAGTTAACTTTTAAGTGATTTAAAGTGCATTTCTTGTTTTTCACATAAAACAATGAAATCAACAGCTTTAAGTCTACTCTAAAATTATGCAGCCTTATATTTAAGTTTATTAAGATTACCCTAACATATTCCAACTTAATATTAAGTACATAAGACTTATAAAAGGTGGATATTAATGGCATATATTTTATTTTATCATAATTTTCACTTATGTTTCTTTATTTATTGTTCCCATGTATAATTCATGTATTTTACATAATCTATAATAATTTTTACTCAGTCCTGAGGATATCCAGGCTGACAGAGGGCATCAAAGTAAGAAATCTTTCACATTAAAATACCTCTTTTTCCACCAAATCAACCATGATTAGTTTTTCATATATGAAATATTGTGCCCTAAAACACCTGTTTACTGAGAAATAATTTCAAATCTGAAGCTTTATTTTTTTGTTGTTAAATAAATTTTAAATAATTACAAATTTCTAACTTTGATACCCTCTATTAAGAGCATCCACAGCCGCTTTGGAAAAATAGTTTAGTATGCGTATTTTACCAATGTTTGGCATAAAAGGCCTTTGGTAACTGATCCAATCTGTAAGTTCTCCTTTAAAGTGTGCATATTTGCAATAAATTATTCAGACCCCACACTAAGCCACTTTCACTTGTGGGGGGTTTTCAGTAATTTATTTAAGCAAATTATTATCACAAAATGTGTATGTAAGTCTCTATTTCATTAAATTTTCAACATTAGCAAACAAGTTTACATCAGTAAAAAATACTTATGTCATTGAATTAAGTTGTGTGAGAAATTTAGTGAAGAAAGTTGAATTTTTTTTTTCAAACTAATTAAGTTCCACAATTTAGTCATATATTTTATTTATCAAATAACTACCTTAAACTCACTTGGAAAAATTATATTTATCCCTTTTCTGGGAATATGTTCTTATTTTGAATATTCTTTATCATCAATAACAACTTTTGCAGTACAGGTAGTTCTATATAATGGCCTAAAAGAATAAGTGGATTAATGACAGTTCTACCAAGCACTCAGTGAGGGACATGCAAGAAGTCCCCCCCAAATTTCCCCTGGTGAGTAATTCTTGAGTAAAAAATGTATTAATAAATTGGCATCTCATAGCAGCCACCAATTTTCTTTTGTGATGAGTATTTTCTTTGGGTTGTTTCCTATTTTATCAGTATATAGTAAAACATTCACTGTGTAGAAATACTCTTGCAGTCGCTTTGCTTTAAAAAGAATAATGAGAAGGTGTAGAAAACAGAGGAACTGCTTTCCTTCTAAGTAAAAATTTAAAATTTAATTAACTAAGAAATATATCTCATTTTATAAAAATTAAATCTTTATGATGTTAAAAATTTTCAGGGAATGGAAAGAGAAATCAGAAAAATAGAAAAATTTACACCAGCTGTGTCAGTCAGGCTACTAGACTTACCCAGTAAATAATTAATTATTTACTAGGACAGAGACACACCTTTATTTCTTATTTTGTTAATTATACTTACTATGTAAGTTACTTATAATAATTTAACTAATTAAAATAAGTAAAATCAAGTAATTATTTAAATTTAATGTCCCTCATTTTTTATCCCTTGAAAATGTCCTCATGAAAGTTGTGAGGTGAAATAAAAGTATATTAATACTTAATATTAAATTCAAATTATTTTATTCTTACTTTGACATTTACAGAAAATTAAAATAAATCAAATATAATGGACATATACAGCTAAATACAGTATATGGGTACATTCTTTAAGGAACAACTTTAATATTTGATATGTCTAATTGTGAAAATTGTTCTTTCTCTCATACTCATCACCATGGGAAAGCTAGGGGTGAACTGCTACCAATTCCCTCTCCTGAACTTTAGAAAGTCCCTTAATTATTCAAGGTTCATGAATACTTTATAGAAATAAGTAAATTAGAGTTAGATTTGCATTCATTCTCAGATTGGTCAAAAAATGAACCTCAATTGATCTCAAGTTATGCATAAGTTGATCAACTATTACCATGATTTTTTTCCTTTGTTGAGCACATATTGATCCAACATAAGCTTTTGAATATCAAATATGATTATCAATTTAGAGGATGAAAATTTTTCCTTAACATACCTAAGAATTAATTTGAATCCAAAAGATAAAACATAAAATTATGAAAGGAAATTTAACTTAAAATAATGATATCTTTTACTACATAATTGCAACAATAGATAAATTTAGCAAATTTTTTGATCAAAAATAATAATAACTATAGGGATTGAAATAACTAATGCCATTCCTATTTTAAAATTTTACAAAGAATATAGTCACTTCTCAATTAAAATCTATTAAGTCTTTTTAAAACAAATTTTGTATAATTTTTTTTTTATTTTGCCTAAAATATAAGACCTACAGGCTGTTGAGAATAAAATATTCAGTTACTCAATTAAAGGAAATATTTATATTTAAATAAAAATAAAAATAGTCTTTAAAGTTTATAACTTGAAAGGTTTTTATGGAAATTAATGAAGTGAGGTGTTCCTCATAAAAGTGTCCAGCAAAGTTTGGCAGAGCCTGTGCTGGACACTTTTACCAAAAAAATTTTGATGCCATCAATTATCTTCATTATATGGGCTATTTATTTGGGTTTTCCTTGCAATTTTTAGTCACTGGTCTTGTCCAAAGTGTCCAGAATAAGTTTTGCCAAACTTGTGCTGGAAACCTTTATGAGGAAAACCTTAATTCTCTTAAATATAAATGCACCTTACCAACTTCATATTGAAAAAGTGTCCTGTACAAGTTCTGCCAAACTAGTGCTGGAAACTTTGACCAAGACCAGTGACTAAAAATTTCAAGGAAAACCAAAAAAATAGCTCATATAATGAACATAATTGAAGGCATCTATTGTTTTTTGGTAAGTTGCATTTTTATTAAGAGAAGTGAGGTGTTCCTCATAAAAGTGTCCAGCACAAGTTTGGGTGAACTTTTTCTGGACACTTTTACCAAAAAACAATTTGATGAAATAAAATATCTTCATGTTCTAGCCTATTTTTTAATTTACTTGAATTATTAAGTTATTTTCCAAGACCAAAGTGTCCAGCACAAGTTCAGCCAAACTGGACACTTTTGCTATATGAAGTTGGTTAGGTGCATGTTTTTTTAAGAGAAGTGAGGTGTTTGTCAGCCTGTATATCCCCAGGAATGAGTAAAAGTGCTTATAAGTTATGTTAAACACATGAACTATACATGGGAACTATAAATGAGAGTACACAAACAGTATACATAAGTAAAATTATGATAATACACAAAAAAAATGCCATTATAACACCTTATAACCACACATATATCCACCTTTTATAGTTCTTATGTACTTAATATTAAGTTGGAATATGTTAGGGTAATCTTAAGTACCTTAAGTATAAGGCTACATAATTTTTAAATACACTTAAAGCTGTTATATTCATTGTTTTACACAAAAAACAAGAAATGCGCTTTATTTCACTTTAAAGTTGACTATATGCACTATAAAATTAAGAATATCAAAATTGCGCTTTGACAGATCAATTGGGCTCATTTAGGACTATTCATTTGGCTATTTAAATGCATAAAAATAACACTTTTCAAATTTGGTGTTTTTTATGCCAGAAATGGCTTCTGTGTACTGGCCACATACTGCCTGCTTTTTTCCCGTGTGAATAGCTTCATTTTTAGTAAAGTTAGCCTTTTCACACTATAATTACCCCACATTCTACGCCCACTGTGGGGAAACACACTAAAATAGGCAACAGGCGCTAATGTAGTGTCCTAGCTTAATTAATAGTGCATTGAACTTGTTTATATGCACTAATTTCATCAATAACCTCACTCTTGGCATCTTATTTCATCACCACGCTTAAATTTGCCTAATTTTAGTCAAGGATTTACACGTGCAAGCGCCTGCCAAGGACTGCATGTAGTTACCCCACATCTCACGCTCTTTTTTAAGTTTTTGGGTGGTTTCTCAGTTAATTTTTGTTATTTTTGGATGGGAATTTCACGTAGTATAATGTCAGGATTAGCCCCTCCATTTCTACAGTAGATCCTCCTTAATATTAAGCTATTATTAACCTTAAAAAGTCTCCTTTAGTCTTTTATATTATTGTTTTATATGCATATACTCTCTTTTTGTCTTTTTCTTTAATTTTGATGGATTTCCCTTATTATCACAGGATTTTGACTGTTGTTACTTGTCTAATTATGTCATGGATAACTAGGGATGTTGATGGGTAGGTCTATTAGTTTTTTTGAGGCGTCATTAACTATGTATTGGATGGTACATCAAGGGATTTATTGGGGAACTCAGTGTGTATAAGAGGAGGTTTTTGGGTCTTGTTTCTACATTCTTTATCATTTACAATTTACCAATATAACCAAATAAATTACAATACATATCAATTAGTACTTTTATAAGACTTTTGAATAGTATCTGAATTATATAATCTTTTTTTCTACCAACTACAAAGATTGTAAGCCATATATAAAAATAGTGAGAATTTTATTACTGAGACCTTTAGATTTGATTATATTTTACAACTTAGTGGATTAGTACTACATTACTCATACAGGACCATTTAAATCTTCTAGACAACTTACCATTCAAGCTAGGTCATGTCTTTGTACTTGACCTTAGCCTGACAGTGTTCCTCAAAAAAGTGTCCAGCACAAGTTCAGGCAAACTTGTGCTGGACAGTTTTACTAAAAAACAATTTGATGAAATCAAGTATCTTCATTGTGGAAGAAGACGGATTTGAGATCCAGATCCGATTTCTCCAAGTAGTTGTCCAATTTGGCAGCTCTGTTTGTTAGAAAGATCACGTATAGGTGTTGCTTCTCCTTTTTTGAATAATCCAAAAACATGAACTAAAGATCTTCCTCATTGCATAATAACTGGAATGGATACTTCTTCAAATACTGATTTTTCTCTTGGAAAAATAGGTTTAAAATTTAAAGAGAATTCTTTAATGCATCTTAAATTTGACACTTCAATTAAATGAATGTTATGGTGATGGTAGTAGTTTAAATAAAGGAAGTATGAGGGTAAATTTTGAAAGAGAATAAAGTAGAGAATATATATAATATTAGATGAATATTCACAATTGAATTTTTCATGTATTTTAATAATTAATTTTGACTCACATTTTAATAATAACAAAATACAGATAGATAACTGAAAAAAGTACATTATTTTAGAGCCTAAGTTTTGTGCCAATATATTAAAATTAGTTTCTTTAATAGTATAAATTAAAAAAAAATACATTACTATTTTTTCCCCTTAAAAATATATATATATTTATTCTCCTACATCAAATTTTTTGAACATTGTCTTATATTTTTTATCCAAAGGAACAATGAGAAATTTCTATTGATAAGGGCTCAATATCAACTTTTTTCTAGAAAATTTAGAATTATGTGCAATTATTTTTACAGAGTTTTATTTTTATTAATAAATTTTTTAAAAAGGACTTAAATAGTATTCTTTTTT
Source organism: Hemileia vastatrix (assembly GCA_030280995.1). Taxonomy (NCBI): domain Eukaryota; kingdom Fungi; phylum Basidiomycota; class Pucciniomycetes; order Pucciniales; family Zaghouaniaceae; genus Hemileia; species Hemileia vastatrix. Next base: position 31,200,308 of record JASXTE010000002.1, on the reverse strand, counting down.
ATATATTTGTGGAAATAAAAATTATAATTGAAATAATATTCCAGACCTAGTATACTATGTGTCATTTAAGATATATCTACTAATATCAAACCTGACCTCACAACATTCAATGGATCTAGATATAAAATTGAATATTATGGTATGTTAAGTGTTGTGGCTCAACCATTGCTCAAATTTTATCCAACTGATGCTCAACTTGAATCCAAAGCTCTGCTCAAGAAGGGATAAATTGAGGCTCAATTTAGGGCCTACTTTTTTTTCAAACTTTTTTTATCTAATTTAAAATCAGTTTCCTAACACTTTCACAACATTTCCACAATTTTTTCCCAACCTTTTCCTAAAATTTTCAAAGAGAGGGGACTTCTAGCAGTTCACCCCCCTTATTTATCATGGCATGGTGCATTTAAATAGAATTTTTGATTCTGTATTTTCTCTCCTTTTTGCCTATATAAGGCATCTCAACCTGTATGTCTTCATTCATTCATTACTTACTTACTTTTATTATATTAGGGGGTCTCAAACATTACCAAATACACCAGATAAACATGCCACAAAAAAGATACCAAAACCGCCATCAAAAAATAAAATAAACCTGCCCTGGAAAGGTGTATTTCAGCAGCGTATTTGTCCCCAAACACATCTTATTTTGGTTCAAACAAGTCATCAAAACACTTCCCTTTATCATCATGATTAGTCAGTATTAGGTACAAAAGTCCCAAAACCTAGATTTTTTTCACCTAAACCTTAAGGGCTTATTCATATGAGTGAGGTATATGACTTACCAGAACTTAATCAATCCCATAATCATACACTTACTCTTAATCTTTACCACTGTTCACTAACATAACATGCCACTTTCAGTCTGCCATCAACTTGAGATCACTGCTCCAGATTCTCATTTTGAGGGCCTATCTTAACTGATTTACAATTTTTTTTTTGTGTAATAATTTTTGCCAATGAAATTCCCTAGTTTCTCAGCTTTATTTGTTTTGGTTCAGCTCCCAGACTTGAAATTGCATAACATTTGCAAATGCATAAAATTTCTAAGATTCTGTCTCACTAAGATATTTCATCTTCTCTTCATCTCTAAATTCCATCATTCATTGTTGTTTCTGATACTTCTCACTTCACAGCACTCAAAGTAAGTCACTTTCTCATTTTTTTAAATTTAATTGCTAATTGAAATGTCTTTTTTCTTGTCACTTTTTTTTGTTTCTTTTTTATCATCTTTTATGTTTGGTTGTTGATTTATCTGTTCTTATTTCCCTTTCACTCCCCTTTTTTCCTTTTATTCTGGTTCTCTATCATTTTTACTCTTGATTTATTGACTTTTTAATGTTTTTTGGTCATTTTTAGATATTTTAACTTTTTTGGTATTTTTCTTTGCTAAATTGCTTTGGAATCATTCTGTAATGATTCAGAAACATTTGGCAGAAATTTCAACTTACTTTGAGGTGTTTTTGGCCTGTTTTTGGTATTTTATTTGAATAAAACCTTCTAGAAACATTTTACAAGCCTTTCTCAGTGAATTCTAGGTGTGTTTTTTTTGGCTATTTCAGGTCTATTTTTTTCACAAAATCATTTTTGAAATGCTTGGAAGCCTTTAGAAACTATTTGGAATCATTTAAAAAGCATTTTAAAGTTTTTTAGGTCATTTTGGCACTTTTTTGGACAATTTCTGAAACTTTTTTTTGGCACTTTTTTCCACTTTTCTGGAAACCTCTTGGCACGTTTCTGGCAAGTTTTGGGGAGGTTTTAGGGTACTTTCAGGACAACTTTTTGGAAACTTTTGGAAAACTTTTTGGGAAAGTTTGGGGCACTTTTTTGGCAACATTTTTGGGACTCTTTTTTGGCAATTTTTGTGAATATTTCTTTCAGGTAGTTTGAGGAGAGATTTTTAGATAAGTTTCATCCAATTTTAAGACGACTAAAGCACCACCTGACTTAAAATCCTGTGAATAATTTACTCACTTTGGCTGTTCTTTTCAAATCAATAGGGAGCTTGTCAATAGGACTGATAAGGTATTTGAAAAAGGTGAGGTAAAACAAAAAACATTAAATAGAAAAAAAAGTATGGGGTGTAATATAGGTTGTCAATTTTTATTTTTATTTCACAAATTAACATTTTACAAGTCATATATGATACTCTACTTAACTGAATTAATGGGCCATTGGCCGTGTGTTGTATAACAGTAATCATGAGGAAATTTGTTTTTCTCATGAGGTTAATGTATACTTTGTGTTTGACTTCATTGAATTCACTCACAGACAATTTCCACTCACATTTTTACTTGAATTGTAATTAATTTAGGTCTTTAACTTATCTTATAAGACTTTTTTACTTGCTAATTTATGCAATTAACATAAATTTTGGCAATCTATGCCCCTACTTCAATAAAAAACAGGGGAGGGTATTGCCATTTTTTTGTCATAAATTTTTTTCTGACTTAGAAAAAAGATGGTGATCCCCATCCCCTGTTGTGGTAAATAGCAGGGGAGGGTATTGCCAAAAATATTTTTTTGACATAAATCATTTTTAATTCATTGGATTGTAAATGAATTTTGGCATTTTCCGATTGAAATTAATTATTTTTGAATTTTTCATCATTCTCTCTTTGAATCCTAACCTTCTTCCTATCAAAATCTAAATGATCTTTCTCAATTTCTAAAAATTATTCTTCCTTTTATTGTGAATGAAACCACTTCTTTTACTCAAAAAGTAGTTGACGTTCTGCAGTTTTTTGATGAGACTCCAACTTCATGATTTTAATTTGCACTTGTTCTTTTTCTGAAACAAGTTTAAATTTTTATAGTAAGAGAACTAAATTAACAAAATTTCTTTAGTCAAAAAAAAAATAAAAAATAAAACCTTGTTCACATTTATTAACCATCTCCCCATAAGCAGAGAAAACAGCCTTTGAGGGTTGAAATTGGGCCTTTGTCCAAAGAGTTCATCCATTTGATCATAAAGAGGACACATAGAGTTGAGTTTTTCTGAAACAGATGTGATTCCATGCTTTTCATCATCTTTGGTAATTCCAAACCCAGTTGACAAAGAAGCCATCTTTTCTTTCTTGTATTTTGTTTGATAGTTTTTGAATCTTTCTCACATTTGCTTTGTTGTCAAATCCATCTTACCTTTAATTTTTGATTTCTACTCCACTTCCATTTGGTTAAAGCCACTCAATTTTGATGTGGGTGGATGACCAACTTGAGTAGACTTTGCACAGCCAAAACAGGCATCAAAATTAGATTTAATTTTCAGCCAGTTAATTATAATCTGTAGGTCAGACGGTTTAATTTGAGTAAATTTTTGAGAAGTATATTTTGGGCAAGGCATTATAAATTAACACTAAAAAAAGAAATTAGTGAAAAAAGAAAATTTTGTTGAAGAAAAGGAGAAAATAAAAAAGATTTTAGATATTTGTGATGCCTTGTATAAAAATAAGAAGTTATGAGTATAGAAATGTGAGCAGGAAGATTTTCTAAAAAGCAGAATAAAATGTAATAGACTTACTGTGGTATGAAAGAGAAATATTTGATTTGGAAATGAACTGGGGGAGAAGAGTTGTGACATGGAGTATATGAGTGAGGATGGAAGGAAGGTGATGTGCAGCTGATTGGGAGGATGTGAATAGTTGTGGGCTGAATTGTGGTTAAGAAAATTGTACAAAAGAAGGACATATTCAACCCCATGTTTGAGACCCCAAGTAGCAAATCAGCCATGTTTCACAGTGTGTTTGTGTGGCGTTTTTCAAGTGAAACACACTAGGCATGTTTGGTAATGTTTGAGACCCCCTATTATATACAATCAAAAAAATTTATTACTACTCTTACTACCTTAGTACTTAAATTTTGCATAATTCTAGGCTCATAAAGTAGTAATAAATCTATTTACCTTTTTATTTGAGTAATAAATCATAAAGAGTTAAATACATACAAAATATTGAAATCTTGAGTCACTGTTGCACCTATCACCACCCTTAGACTGTTGAAATTTCTTCTAGACCAGAGGTACCTTTAGACAGTTGAAAGCCTTTCCAAATCTTTGTCAACCCATCAATATCTTGACGCCGGAAACCATGGAACCCTTGACTCCAACACACCAATAGCAATTTTTGGACAAACAACAAATGAAAAATGTCAAAAGACATGTGACTAACCTTTTTTTTCCGCAACTGGGAATCAAACCTCTCCCCAAATTTAAGGTTTATATAAGTGTAATTGTCCTATATATTTGTAGTGACTATAGCAGTTACTATCTGTAGGTCTCACTCTGCATATTTCATATTCCACATATAACTTTTTACTCAGCACTCTGTAGTGGAATTAAATTTCTTACATTACAGTGGAAGGTGTCTGGCATATAAATTTTTTTTTCCTAGTTGACCAAGATAGAGCATATTTGTTCTTAGTCCTAGAAGTAATATAATTATATTAATAAATTATATTATATATTTTTTTATTTCAGTTGAAATTTTGTCCTGATAATTAAAGTATTATTTTATTACTTCAACTGAAAATTAAGTCCTGGTATTAAAATAATAATATATAAATTAATTAATTGATTAAAAACTATATAAAGTTATTTCAGTTGACATATAGTCCTGGTAATTAAATATTCAGTTGACACTTAATTCTGGTAATTATATATCAATATATAAATTATTATTTAATTAAGATTTTTGTTAATTATTTCAGTTGACTCCTTGTCCTGATAATTAATAAATTATTTTACTATTTGAGTTGATTTATTTAAATCATGGTAATAAAATATCAATATCTTATTTAACTTGATTGATAAAAAATTGTAATAATTATTTCAGTTGATTTTTTGGTCCTGATTAGTATTATATATTCATTACTTCAGTTAATTAATAATCCTGGTAATTGATCATATACTTAAAATATTTTTACTTTATCTTTTATTTTTTTCCCACAAATTAAATAATAACTGATTAAATATTAAAATTTCCTTTTTCTATCAGCTCATGCTATACAAATGATGGCTGATTTAAGTGTTTCTACTACCCGTAAAGAGGAGTTGGACCTGATTGATTATGATTAGACTTCTGGAAGTTATCTTTTGACTGCTAAACTTGCTCAAATTAATCAATTAGTTAACCAAAAAGGACGTAGAAATGCAGGAGGTAGAGATAAAAAAAGAGAAGACTCCTCTGGACTCAAAGCCCCAGGTGATACCCACAGAAGAGCTTCCCAAAGTCTTCAAAATAAAAATAATGCCCTTAAAGCAGCATGTAAACAACCTGTCAACTCACATCAAGGATTTGAAATCAGGGAACCTCAGGCTAAAAGAAAAGGTAGAGTTGCTAGAAGTAAAACTAAAAATTTTAGAGACTTTTCTCCAAGAGAAGAGGAAACCTCCACAAGCAGCAAAAACCCCTCCACAGTTGCCTCCTCATCAACAGGAAAAATTGGAAGTATCAAAATGACGGTGGGACTGGCTCAAAACTCAGTGGGACTCCCTCCAAGCTCAACAAATGCAACAAGCTCCTCAGGCAGGTCCCTCCAGACCCCAAAAATTCAACCAAACTCTTCCTCAACCTTACCAAAGAGTAATAAGAAGGAAAAAAAATCACTTGCAAGTTTTTCCAAAACCATTGTAAAGTCCTCCATTGAATCTCAAGTTCCCTTTCTTGTTACGGATTCAGTTCCTTCAGGTAATTCTGGAATGGGAGATGATACATTGAAACCAGTAGATGCTGCTTCTAATAAGAATATTAATCAATATTCTAATGTAACTACTCATTTAGTGTTGATTTCTACTTCAATGATAAACCCTGATATGGCTATTATAGATGAAACAATTGATCCTGAAGTTTATGAGACTCTAGAAAATTACTCTGTCTCTCTATTGAGAAATGCTCCTGATGTAGCTACTATTAATGATGAATATTTGAGATATATTATTACAAAATAAAATAAAATAATTAAAAACCTACAATTTGCTCAAAAATTTAATAGTTTGTTAACTGAACAAGGTTACCAAGCAGTGAGAAGTAAATTTCAGAGGGTTTCTGTTGGTTTGTATAATTACAAAGTAACTCATGAAAAGAAAGTTTCTTTGTGGAAAAATATCAAAAATTATTTCTCCAAGTTACAAGAATCTGTGTCTATCTGTTGCCAGGAACTAGAAGGACATAATTTAAAAATGAAAAGACTGAGTGACAAATATTCATCTCTGCAAAACAAGAATCAATTATCTTCTGCAAAAATCAATGAGACATTATCCAGTATTCCAAGAGTGAATAATAGGCTAACATACATTGAAGAACAGTTTAACTCATTGTTAATTGACCAAAACTAATCTTCCACTTCTTTGAAAGAACCTGTTTCACAAGCTACTCCAATTGTACCTGAGACAAGTTCATCAAAAGTAAAATTAGTGCAAGAAATGCCTCTAAATATTCCTGAGTTTCAATCAAAAATTGATGATGCACACTGTTGATCTAAAGAAGGGTGAAACAATGATATCACTGCTCAGTTAGAGAAATTAAAACTTCTTCTTACATAGAAACAAGTATATAACAAGGAAATTTCTTCAAAACAAAATAATTGGCCCAAACTTGACCAATACCCAACATTTGATGGTGATTCTTTTTCTGATTGGCTGCAATTTATTTGCAGAACTGATAACCTTAAGATTTCTTACAAAATTCCAGATGAAGAAATTGTGTCTAAATTGATTTCTTTATTTTACAATCACCACAAAATATGTAGGGTGGACTTCCTAGCAAGTCTGCAACCTTGGCCCCAGACTCACCACAGATTGAACACACATTGAACTATTGATAAAGGAGCCATACACTCAGGGATGAACACCACTCAGAAGAACAGTTTTAGGTGGGTGTTCAAGTAGAGTTCAGTATGGGTTCAGTATGAGTTCAGTCTGAGTTCCATCTGAGTTCAGGTTGAGGACTTGCTAGCAAATCCACCCCCTATATTGTGTAGTGAATTTCGCCCTTGTCCTTTTAGATAAAAATGAATACTCCAAGGAGAATTGGAAGAAATTTATTAACGCACAGTTTGGTGGTTCAAAGTTTAGGTTAGCCCAACAAAGGCAGTATGATTATGCTAGATATATATCATCTTCTACAGAAAAACCTATCAAGTTCCTGATGTAACTAGTAAGATCCTGAGAGCAATGGAGCCAAACATGGAATTTGAATTATGGAAGGGCAGGATCCTTTATTAATTGTCTATGTCTCTGAGAGACTTAATAGTTTCTAGGAATGAATTCTCAAGCAAACCTTTTTCTTTTATTAAAACTTGTAATGAGGTCCTTTCAAATAAAAAGTATGATTCTAGAGGGTTCACTACTAGACCTACATTGGAGGAGACCTCCAATTACCAACCAAAACTTCCTGAAAAAGTTGGTAAACCTTGTGCCCCTCATGCACCTAAAAAGTATGCAACAAATACTATTTTTAAATTCAGAAAGCCTTGGAAGAAAGGACATGTTTGTGAAAAGAAAATAAACCTTGTTGAACAAACAGAGGAACCTTCTGATGACACACTTGCACAGGATGATGCTTCAAGTGACTGTGCCAGCAACATTTCTTATGAATCTCACCAGGAAATCTTGATTCTGGAAGAAGATATTCATTATTTAAATAATATTGACATTGAGAATAATGACTTATCTACAGTTGAAGATGCTGAAATTATAAGAAAACTTGAAGACAGCTCAATAATTATTGCCCCTCTCAAGGCACCAGTCTTGATTAATGGAAATAACATTGAGGTTGTTTTAAATTCTGGAGCTGGAGGAAGTGTTGTATCTGAAAAAGCACTTTCCTAAGTAGATCAAGATTATAAATCAAAACTTATTCCTATCACTTGTGAGAATTAGAGAGGTTATGGCTCTGTTTTGTCCCCCATTGGTAAATACAAAGCTACAGTATTTTTCAAATATAACCATGGCTTTGTAAGAGCTATGTGTGACTTTGTAGTTATGAAAAATGATAACTTAAGCAATTGTTTCATTGTAGGAAATGATATTTTAACCAAATATGGCATTAAATTGGATCCCTCAGACTAATGCTTCACCATGGGATTGAATGGGAAGAGAAGATTTAAATTTTTTTCCCCAAAAAATTTATTAACACCAGGATTGAACACATATAAATCTGTGGCTCAATATAAAGGGAGATCTACAAATGAGATTTCTGACCTATTTTCTGAAATTGAAACAGCTTCTTTTAGAAAACAACATACAGGTGAGGAAAAATATTCCATCATTCAGTTGATAAAATCTTTTTCTATGGCCTTTGCTCATGGGTCACATGAATTAGAATTGGTAAAAGAAGAAATGAAGCTTTGATTATCTTTTCCATTAACTGAAATACCACCTATTTTAAAGAAGAAGCCTTTTCCTGCTTCTCCCACAAAAAGAAAAGATATTGAGGACAATATCTCTTCCCTTTTAAAAATGAATATTATTGAAAAGGTAGTTGAAACACCTAAATATTGTGTTATCTCACCTGTCTTGATTTCCTATAAGAAAGAAAAAGCCAGTTTATGTTGAGATTATAGAGCATTAAATACTTATCTGTAGATGATATCTATCCTTTACCAAGAACTAGCTCTATCCATGCTACCTTACAGGGTGCTAAATATATCAGCTGTCTAGAGGGTAATAAAGGATATAACCAGGTACCTGTTGAGAATAATTCCCAGAATTATCTGATTATTGCTACTCATGTGGGTATTTATAAGTATGTGAGGATGCCATTTGGCCCCAAAAATGCCCCTTCAGTTTTTCAAAAAATTATGGATAACACATTTCATCAAGAAATAATTGAGGGATGGCTGATGGTTAGCATTGATGATATCATCATATTCTCCAAAAAATTTGAGGACCATCTTAACCACCTATGTAAAGTGTTACTTAAAATGGATGAGATAAATATGACACTTGCCTTGAAAAAAATGCAAATTTGGCTTTCATTCCTTTAAAGTACTTAGTTATATTGTCTCAGGGTTACAGATATGTGCTGACCAGAACAAAGTGGCAGCCATACAATAGTTAAAAGCTCCTACTACAGTTAGAGAGCTCCAAAGTTTTTTTGAAATGAGTGGATACTATAGACAATATATTAAAAATTATCAGGTCAGAGAATTACCCCTAATACAATTAAATAGGAAAGATGTTGCTTTTGTCTGCAAAATTTAAAGACAAAGAGCTTTTGACACTATGAAACATTGTTGGATGTGAGCACCAATTCTTGCTTTGACTGAATTTCATCAACCATTTGTTTTATACACTGATTCCATTTTTATTGGCCTTGTTTCTGCTCTCCACCAAAACCAAGTTATGAATGACAAAGTATCAGAAGTAGTAATTTTTTATATTTCAAGAGCCTTGAGAAATAGTGAATCCAAATATGGTACCACTCAGCTGGAGTTTTTAGCAGTGGTGTGGGCTCTAGAGAAGCTACATTATTATCTGGATGACCAGAAATTTGAACTTGTCACTGACTGAAGTGCAGTGAAATCTCTCTATAACTTGAAGACCCCTAACAGACATATGTTCAGATGGCAGTTAGCTGTTCAAGAATACAGAAGAAGAATGAAAATAATTCATAGGGCTGGTATTGCTCATTCAAATGTGGATATGTTATCAATGTTACCTTTGCCAAATGATGAATCTAATCCTGCATATGATCCTGAGGATGAAATAGTTCACATTCACGGCATATATGTCGTTAATATGGAGGAAGAGGTATTACAGCTTATTCTGGATTCATATGATAAAGACACTGACTTAAAAATTCTGTGCAGTATATCAAATGATCCAAAGAATGCTTCAATACAAGCACTAATTAAAACCCTCCCACAAAAGCACCAGATAGCTTTGTAAAAAGGTGAATTTTCAATTGATGAAGGCTAACTCTATTGTAAAAGAAGTTTGAGTAATTTTATTGTTATTTCTCCTTCTATGAAAGAAATAATCTTGAAAATTTGTCATGATTACATATTGGCAAAACATTTTGATCTTGAAAAAACAATCACCACAGGAAATCTGGGGGTGAACTGCTAGCAGTTCCCTCTATTTGAAACTATCAGGAATTTGTCAGGAAACTGTTGGGAAACCATCCTGAAACTGTCAGAAATATGTTTTTAAATCTGATGAAAAAACATTGAAAAAATAAACTGTCACAGATTGAATCCAGAACAATCCCTCCTTGAGCAGAGCTTAGGAACCACATTGAACATCAGTTAATCTCAGGTTTGGCAAAAGGTTGAACAAAATCACTTAGCATACCTTAATATTCAAATATTAAACTTGAATATATGTTGCATGTATGATATAGATGCATATGCATTTGAATTTGCATGGTGGATACTTATTGCATGTTAAAAATTGATGTGAAATGCCTATCTAAAGTGTATGCATAATGAATATGAAGAATAAATATGCATAATAAATATGCATAAAAATATGCATAGTGATTATGCATAAAAATATGCATAAAATATGCATATTGAATATGCATATTGAATATGCAAAAAAAAGGTGCATATATGTATATGAATAAAATATATTAATATGCATATAAATCTGTATAATGAATATGCATATGCATATCCATAAATAGGCATAATGATTGAAAAATGCAAAAAAATGATGCTTAACGAGTATATTTTATGCATAAATGGAAATATGCAATATGAATTCATATTGCATACAGATAACACTGGCAAACCAACTTGACCAAAACTCATACTAAATTTTCATTCTGGACTAAAGGTGTGAGGGAAGGAAGAAAAACAGTCTGACGTTAGAAAAATGCTACATGCACTCATTTTGTAGCAGAGCAAATGAGAAGTGCTGAATTATGGTTGGTGCCCATACTTTAGTATGATGTCATAATTTTATCTAATTGTTTTCAATATTGAAAAGACTTTAGGTTGGTTGGTATGGATCTAGCTGTGCCAGGGTCTAATCTAATTATTTTAACAATTTCTTAATAATTAATGGGTTTTAATACAAAAACAGGTTGTATTTTTTGTGGGATATTGGATATGATAAGGTCTTTTGTAAAAAAAACTTATATTGTTCAAAAATATTCCTGAATCAGATGTGGGATAATCACTACAAAAAATTGTAGTACCGTGGGCAATAAAATATATGCACAAGCAGTAAAGAAAGGATTGAGTGAACCCTTTTTGTGCAGTGGTAATCATTAGAGTGGAATTGTGGATGAAAAATATAATTCATTATTACCATTTTATTTAATCAAAAAATTTATAGTATTAAAAAGAACTATTGATTAATTGGTATTTGACCTTTGTGCCTCACTCATATTTATCATTTTATTGATTTTTTGTCACCATTATGTTATTAATATTATAAGTATAGCAAAAACTCATGTGCCCAACGCATACCGGGTGATGTTACACCTTTTATAATATTATAAAATAAAGGTAAAAAAATATGAAAATGATTTGTTTTACAAAAAATAAATTGATATCCAAAAGCAATATGAGGGATAAAAAGGTAAAATTAAAGGAAGCAAATATGAAATAAAAAATTAAAATAAAATTACTGCCATCAAGAGCAAGTAGACATGTGGGGTGAACGCTCACCAGTGGCACTAAACTTGGACTATAATTGCTTTTTTGAAAAACAAAAAAGTGCCAATCTGAGGTTTAACAAAACTTCAGCAGAACCATTTAGCCATATCAAACAACTTCTAGTGCAATGATTGAGAGAGAATCAATCACACCAGACTGCATGTGACCAAAAGTGTCCAGCACAAGTTTGGCTGAACTTGTGCTGGACACATTTATGACAGAGAGTAGCTAGGGTAGAATTTTTTTTCAGTTAATCTGGTATTTCTTATAAACATTTCCATTGGTACTTGATCTTTGTGCCTCACTCATATATATCATTTGATTAATTTATTGTCACCATTATATTATTTATATTATAAGTATAGAAAAAACTCATGTGCCAAATGCATACCAGGTGTATAATATTATAAAATAAAATTAAAAAAATATGAAAATGATTAGCCTTACAATAATTTAAATAGATATTTAAAAAAAAGAGAAATAAAAAAGTAAAATTAATCTCAAAGAGATCAATTATGAAAAACAAAATACTAGTAAAATTCTTGCTGTCAAGAGCCAGTAGAAGTGTTGAAACAAATGGGAGCCATCAGGGCTAAATTTTAATAAGTGACCTTTTTTTATAAAGATAAAAAATTATACACCTGAGGTTGGGAAGAACAACAGATGGATGATTCAGCTAAACAAAACTACTTGTAGTGAAGTTCAATAAAAAATGTTTTTGTTGCCATAGAGAGAATTGATCCCATCTGACTGCACGTGACCAAAAGTGTCCAGAACAAGTTCGGCTGAACTTGTGCTGGACACTTTTATGATGGAGAGTAGCTTGGGTGGAAATTTTCTTCAGTTCCTTCATCTTGTATTTCTCATAAACATGTCTACTGGTATTTGATCAGTCTGTATCTTTCATATTTATCATCCAATTAAAATTTTATCACCATTATATTATTAATGTTATTAGTATAGCAAAAACTTGTGTGCCAAATGCATACCATGTGAAGTTATACCTTCAATAATTTGTTAAAATAGACGTAAATAAATATGGAAAGGATTAGTTTTACAAAAATTAAATAGAAATTTAAAAGTAAAAAGAGGAATAAAAGAGTAAAATAAAAGTCAAAGAGCTCAAATATGAAAAAAATACTAGTAAAATTCCTGCTATCAAGAGCCAGTAGAGGTGTTAAAGCAACTGGGAGCCATCAGGAATTAATTGTAATAAGTGACCTTTTCTGTCAGCCAGGCTACTAGACTTACCTGGCAAAATAATTAATTATTTTACTGAGTTGAAGCCACGCCCTTTCTTCTTACTAACAATTCTTTATTTAGTTACTTAAGTATTACTTAAAACTAACTAGTTAAGTACATTAAGTAGTATGAATAATGTAAATAAATGTCCCCTACAATTTTACTCCCTAACACCATGCTCAATAGTATAAGTTTGATTGGGAATAAAAATTTATAATAAAATTATAATAAAAATCCTTAAGATTATTATATTACTTCATTGAGAGATCTGGAATCCCGTGAAATTAATATAATTAATTTAATTTTGATGTAATTAATTATGACAAGGAACTCATACTTTATTACTAATAAAATTGATGCCCTTGTTGACATATTAATTAATTTGTTTTCTTATGTCATATATGTACTCCTTTTAGTCACCTACTTTCTCACATTCTTACAGTAGATGGTGTAAATTCCGTGTCTTTTATTCCCTCATGTTTTGCATATAAAAGGCCCCTTACTTTTGTGCTTTTCAGGACATTCCTTCATTACTTACTTTATTATTACATTTACAATACAAACACTTATTTCTATATTTTAGAACATTAGTATTTACAACAGCATAATTCTAATCTATAATTTATATTAATATTTATAAACTACCTCTTATATTTGAGTAAACCAATCAATTTGATTAAGAAAGACATACTTTTCTTTGAGAGTTCATTAAATCCCCAAATTTCCTCGTATAAACCTCAAATAAACTTCTAGACCCAAAAGGACCCCTTGACATTTTCTTTAAAGATAAAAAATTATACACCTGATATTGGGTAGAACAGCAGGTGGATGATTCAGCTAAACCATACTACTTCTAGTGAAATTTGATAAAAAAATTTTTTTGTTGCCATACAGAGAATTGATTCTATCTGACTACACATGACCAAAAGTGTCCAGCACAAGTTCTGCTGAACTTGTGCTGGACACTTCTATGATGTAGAGTGGCTGGGGTAGAATTTTTCTTCAGTTCATCTGGTATTTCTTACAAACATGTCTACTGGTATTTTATCTTTGTGCCTCACTCATACATATTGTTTGATTAATTTTTTGTCTTAATTATATTATTAATTATATAAATATAGCAAAAAATTGTGTGCCAAATTCATACTGAGTGATGTTACACCTTTTATAATATTATTAAAGAAATGTATAAAAATATTAAAATAATTTATTTTCAAAATTATTAATTGATATCCAAAAGCAATATGAGGAATAAAAAATTAAGTTAAAGGGATCAAATATGAAAAAAGAAATCCAAGTATTATTCCTAATATCAAAGGCCAGTAGAGATGTTGAAGCAAATGAGGGCCATCAGGGATAAATTGTACTAAATTCACTTTTTTTTAAGATAAAAAATTGTGTACCTGTGGTTTGGATGAACTCTAGGTGGATAATTCAGCTATATCAAACTACATCTATTGAAGTTTCTTATCAAATAATTTTTTTCATTTCCATAGAGAGAATTGATCCCATATGACTGCACCTGACCAAAAGTGTCCAGCACAAGTTTGGCCGAACTTGTGCTGGACACTTTTATGATGGAGAGTAGCTAGGGTGCAGGTCTTCTTCAGTGCAACTGTTATTTTTTTAAAACATGTCAACTGGTATTTGATCTTTCTGTGTTATTCATATTTTATTATCTGATTAATTTTTTGTCATTAGAATATTATTAATTTTATTAGTATAGAAAAAACTTGTGTGCCAAATGCATGCCATATTATATTACACCTTTTATAATATTATTAAAAAATGTTAAAAAAACAAGAAAATGATTTTTTTTCCAAAATTATAAATTAATATCCAAATGTAACATGAGTGATAAAAAAGTAAAGTACAAGAGATCAAATATGGAAAAGAAAAATTCAAGGAAAATTCCTGCCTTCAAGAGCCAGTAGAGGTGTTGAAACAAATGGGTGCCATCAGGGCTAAATTTGATAAAATTTAAATTTTTTTAAAGATAAAAAATTTTTCACCTGAGGTTTGGAAAAACTCAAGGTGGATAATTCAGCCATACCAAACTACTTCTAATGTAATTATTTAGCATTTTTTAAATTAAATTTCCACAGAGAGAATTGATTCCATCTGACTGCACCTGAACAAAAGTGTCCAGCACAAGTTCGGCCGAACTTGTGCTGGACAGTTTTATGATGGAGAGTAGCTAGGGTCGAAGTGTTTCTCAGTACATCAGTTTTTTATTTTTCACATTTCAATTGGTTTTTTAACTTTTTTTTATCATTCATATTTATTTTATAATTAATTTTTTGTCACCATATATATTATTAATGTTTCTAGTTTAGTAAAAACCTGCATGCCAAATGCAAAATTGGTGATGTTACACCTTTAATAATATTATTATATAAAGTTAAAAAAATATGAATATGTTTAGTTTTTTTAAAAAAAATTGATATTTAACATTAAAAATAGTAATATAAAAGTAAAATGAAAATAAATGGGAACAAATATGAAATAAAAAATACAAGTAAAATTTCACTATCAAGAGCCAGAAGTGGTGTTGGGACAGTTGGGGACCCCTAGATCAAGAATTGGTCTAAACTTACTTTTATTTATAGCTAACAAATTTTGAGCTGAGGTTTGGACAGAATTCCAGGGGACAATTTTACAATATTAAACATTCTTTACTTCAATAATTGAGTTAAATATCATTTTCATTGCCATAGAGAGAATTTATCTCATATGACTTCATGCAACCAAAAGTTTCCAGCACAAGTTTGGCCAAACTTGTGCTGGACACTTTTATAATTGAGAGTAGGCATACAGCAAATCTTCTTAAACTCAAAAGGGATTTCTTATAAACATTTCCACTGGTATTTGATCTTTCTGTGTCATTTAAACTTACCATTTGATTAATTTTTTGTCATCATTATATTATTAATGTTATTACTATAGTAATAACTTGTGTGAAAAATGCATACCAGGTGGTGTTCCACCTTTAATCATATATTATTCAATAAAGGTATAAGAGTATAAAAATTATTTATTTTAAAAATTTAAAATTGATATCCAAAGCAATATGAGCAATAAAAAAGTAAAATAAAAGGGATAAAATAAGAAAAAAAAATCTAAGGAAATTTCCCACTATCAATAATAAGTAGAGGTGTTAGATCAAATGTGCACCACCAGGGCTAAACTTGGACTATATTTTCTTTTTTGTTAAACCAAAGAAATTGTCCTGATGAGTTTTGAAAAATCATCAGGAGGACATTTTGGCAATATCAAACTACTTATTGTGCAATAATTGAGCAAAATGTCATTTTCATTTCCATAGAGTGAATTTATCCCATCTGACTGCATGCAACCAAAAGTGTCCATCACAAGTTCGGCCAAACTTATGCTGGACACTTTTATGATGGTGAGTATCTAGGGTGCAGGTCTTCTTCAGTTCATCAGGTATTCCTTATAAACAAATCCACTTGTATATGATCTTTCTGTGTCATTCATAATTATCATTTGATTCATTGTTTTTCACCATTATACTATTAATGTTATTAGTATTGAAAAAAATTATAAGCCAAATGCATACTGGGAGATGCTACATCTTTAATAATCTTATTAAATAAAAGTAAAAAAAATATGAAAAGTATTAGTTTTACAATAAATAAATTGATATTTGAAAGCAAAAAGAGGAATAAAAAAGTAAAATAAAAGTGATTAAATATGAAATTAAACATTCAAATAAAATTTCTGCCATCAAAGATAATTTGAGTTTTCAGACCAAAATTGCACCACCAGTTCTAGATTTGGAATATATTTTCATTTTTTTTAAATTAATAAAAGTGTCCACCTGAGGTTTTCAAAAAAAACAGGAGGATAGTATAGCAGTATAAAACTACTTCTTGTGCAATGATTGAGAAAAAATTCATTTTAACTTCCATTGAGTAAATTTATCCCATCTGACTGCATGCAGCCAAAAGTGTCCAGCACAAGCTCAGCTGAACTTGTGCTGGACACTTTTATGATGGAGAGTAGCTAGGGTGCAAGTCTTCTTCAGTTAATCTTATATTCATTTTAAAAATTTCTATGGGTATTTGATCTTTCTGTGTCATCCATATTTATTATTTGATTATTTTTTAGTCACCATTGTATTATTAATGTTTTTAGTATAGAAAAAAAATGTGTACTGAATTTTTGTGTGTGATTTTACAAATTTAATAATATTATATAATAAATGTAAAAAAATGTGAAATTTATCAGTTTTACCAAAATAAAATTGATATTTAAAAGCTAAAGGATAAATAAAAGGGTAAAATTAAAATTAAAGAGATCAAACATTAAATAAAGATATTAAGTATAATTTCTGCTATCATGAGACAGTAGAGGCTTCAGAAAAAATGGGCACCATCATAGATTAACATGGATCAAATTTACTTTTTACCAAAGTAAAAAATTGTCTACCTTAGGTTTGGACAAACTTCTGGGGGACAATTTGTCCATATAAAACTACTTTCAGTGCAATGATGGAGTGATCATTCAGTCTCATTTCCATAAAAAGAGTTGATTGCATCTGACAGCATTCAACCAAAAGTGTCCAGCACAAGTTTGGCCAAACTTGTGCTGGACACTTTTATCATGGAGAGTAGCCAGGGTGCAAGTCACTTTAATTCATCTGGAATTTCTTATAAACATGTCCACTGTTATTAAATCTTTGTGCCTCACTCATATTTATCAATTGATTAATTTTTTGTCACCATTATATTATTAATATTATCAGTATAGCAAAAACTTGTGTGCCAAATGAATACTGGGTGATGTTACACCTTTTATAATATTATTAAATAAAGGTAAAAAAATATGAAAATGATTTATTTTACAAAAAATAAACTTCTATCCAAAAGCAATATGAGAGGAATAAAGTAAAATAAATGAAATCAAAGATGAAAATTAAAATCCAAGTTAAATTCCTGCCATAAACAGAAAAAAGAGATGTTGAATCAAATTAGCACAATCAGGGCTAAACTTGCACTAAATTTTCTTTTTTGTAAAAATTAAAAAAAAATCCGCTTGAGCTTTACCAAAACTTCAGCATGAAAATTTTACCATATCAAACTACTTCTAGTGTAATTTTTTATTAAAAATTTATCTTCATTTCCATAGAGAGAATTGCTCCCATCTGACTGCACCTGACCATAAGTGTCCAGCACAAGTTCGGCTGAGCTTGTGCTGGACACTTTTATGATGGAGAGTAGCTAGGGTAGAATTTTTCTTCAGTTCATCTAGTATTTCTTACAAACATGTCTACTGGTATTTTATCTTTGTTCCTCACTCATAAATATCATTTGATTAATTTTTGGTCGCCATTATATTATTAATTTTATAAGTATAGAAAAAACTCATGTGCTAAATGCATATCAGGTGATGTTATGCCATTTATAATATTATTAAATAAATGTATAAAAATATGAAAATAGTTTATTTTAAAAATTATTAATTGATATCCAAAAGCAATATTAGGAATAAAATATTAAGTTAAAGGGATCAAATGTGAAAAAAGAAATCCAAGTAATATTCCTACTATCAAAGGCCAGTAGAGGTGTTGAAGCAAATGAGAGCCATCAGGGATAAATTGTACTAAATTGACTTTTTTTTAAAGATAAAAAATTGTGCACCTGTGGTTTGGATGAACTCTAGGTAGAAAATTTGGCTATGTAAAACTACTTCTAGTGAAGTTTTTTATCAAATAATTTTTTTCATTGCCATACAGAGAATTGATCTCATATGACTGCACCTGACCAAAAGTGTCCAGCACAAGTTTGGCCAAACTTTTGCTGGACACTTTTTTGATGGTGAGTATCTAGGGTGCAGCTCTTCTTCAGTGCAACTGGTATTTTTTTAAAACGTATCCACTGGTATTTGATCTTTCTGTTTTATTAATATTTTATCATTTGATCAATTTTTTGTCACCAGTATATTATTATTTTTATTAGTATATCAAAAAAACATGTGCCAAATGCTTACAGGGTGATGTTAAACCTTTAATAATTTTATTAAATACAGGTAAAAAATTATGAAAATGATTTGTTTTACATAAAATTAATTGATATCTAAAAGAAAAAAAAGGGATAAAAAGAAATAGGTTGAATAAAAGGGATTTTATATGAAATTAAAAATTCAAGCTAAATACCTACTTTCAAGGCTCAGAAGAGGTGTTGGATAAAATGGGCATCATCAGGAATAAAATTTTACTTAATTTGATTGTTTGAAAAACTAAATGAAGTTTTCAACTGATTTTTTTCCAACATTTAGTTGGACACTTTGTCTATATCAAATTACTTCTAGTACCATGATTGATCAAATTAAATCCTCATTTCTATATGCAGAATCGATCCAATATGGCTGGACCAGGCCAAAGGTGTCAACCACAAGTTTGAGAATTCTTCTGGTGGACACTTTTATGATGGACAGTAGTAGGGTGCAAGTCTTCTTTAGTTAATCTAGTATTCCTCATAAAAATTTCCAACTTATTTTTAGCCAAAAATCAGGTAGAAAGTTTGTCCATATCAAATTACTTCTAATGCCATGATTGACTAAAAATTGATTCTCATTGCCATATAGAGAGTTGATCCCATATGACTGGATCTGGAAAAAGTGTCAACACAATTTTTGATAAACTTAAGTTTGAAAATTTTATGATGGGAAGTAATTGCAAGTCTTCTTCATTTCATCAAGTAATCCTCATAAAAATTTCCACCTGTATTTTGGCCAAACTTCAGGTGGACACTTTGGCCATATTAAATTAATTCTAGCTCCATGTTGATAAAAAACTGATACTTATTGCCATATATAGATATTAAACCCATCAGAATGTGCCTTTCCAAAAGTTTCTACCTGAATTATGGCTAAACATCAGTTGGACACTTTTATGATGCAGAGTAGCTAGGGCAAAAGTATTCTTCAGTTAATTTGGTATTCATAATAAATTTATCCTCCTGAAGTTTAGCCTAACTTCAGGTGGACAATTTTGAAAAGCACCAGTTAGTCACTATCCATCAAAAAAGTGTTCACCAAAATTTTGGCTAAACTTGTGGTGGACCCCTTTGATCAGCCACAGTCAGATGAGATCAGCTCTTTAGATGGAAATGAGGATGATGTTTTGGTCAATCATGGAAATAGAAGTAGTTTGATGTGGCCAAATTACCCCCCTGAAGGTCAGACAAACCTCACAAGGACACTTTGTAGCAGGGAGTAACTGAGAAAAATCCATTTATCAGAAGGAAAATCTTTTATTGGATTGATTCCAAGGTTTCATACTTGTGTATTATGGTCAGTATTAATTTTGAAAGTGTCTGTCCAAGCAATTTCATTGCCCATCATGACACATTTTGTTTTAAATGTTTCAAACTGCCTGATACAGTATTAAGGTGTCACATAGTATAATAAGTTCTATTAAGTGCCCTCCTATGATGCATAAATTTATAATTTAATATCTTACATAATAATTTTTTTTATATAAATTCATCAATATTTTATTTTATTATCAAATTTAATAGAGCAAGTATCCTGAATTATTATATATGCATAGGCTTAGGTTAGATCAATTTGTGCTCAATTTGTGATCAATTTGTGATCAACAGAGGACCAAAATCAAGTTCTGGAGGATCAACTTGTGCATAATTTGGAATCAGTTGATATTCTGTCTATAATCAATCTGAGAATAAATGTACTTCCAATACAATTTTGTATATTGTTATAAAGTGAGAATAACCCTGTAATAATAAGAGACACTCTGGAGTTCAAAGAGAGGGGATTGCTAGCAGTTCACCCCCAGATTTTCTGTGGTGAATGATCAGAATTAAATACACTTCTTGGTGGGCTAATATGTCTGAAGAAACCAAACTATATGTTAAATTCTGTGATTATTGCCAGAAATAAAAAAAATTAATGGGAAAAAGAGCTGGATTGATGCAACATATTGAATCTCCTGATGCACCATGGCAGATTATAAACATGGACTTTGTAACAGGATTTTCCATTTCTGGGAAAGACAGTTAAAACTCTAGTTAGGTTATTGTGGACAGATCTAAAAAAATGTTTAAATTCATCCCTACTCACAAGGATGTTTCCACTAAAAAATCAGCCTTCTTGTGGTGGCCTCATATGTTTAATATTACTGGTTTCCCATAGGCCATAATCTCTGGAAGAGACCCTAAATTTACTTCTGATTTTTGGATGTCTCTGATGGATTTTTGTGGTTGTGATCTGAAGCTTTCTACTGCCCATCACCCCCAGACTGATGGATTAGCTGAAATAATGATTCAGATTTTAGAGGACATGATGATAAGTTGTTATCCCTTTGGCCTTGAGTACAAAGACAATGACAGGTTCACTTATTATTGGGTCACCTTACTTCCTGGTTTAGAATTTGCTTATAATAGCACTGTTCATTCTGTTACTCAGAGAAAGTCTTTTGAGCTCTGGATTGGATATGTTCCAAAACCCCTTCCCAAATTCTCAATAATAAATTACCTAAATTGGATTTACATCCTGGCGTAAGATCTTTTCTTCAAATGCAAAAACTTTGCGGAAGTCATTCTCAAAAATGTATTGAGAAGTTTTTTGAATATGAGAAGAAGAGGTGTGACATATCCCACAAAGAATACACTTTTAAGAGTGGTGATGAAGTACTTATTTTTACAGTCCACTTCAATTTACAAGGTAATAAAAAATTAAAAGACCCATTTGTAGGTCCATTTGTTGTCAGAAGAATTGTTGGTGATAATGCAGTTGAAGTTATTTTGTATTCTCCATATGACAGAAAACATCCTGTCTTTCCAATATCTCTTTTGAAACCTTACACATCCGATAGCAATTTATTTCCAAAAAGGAGGGGAAGACCAAAGAAAAACCCTAATGAAATCACTGAAACAGAATAAAACAATAAGATTCCAAATGAAAGAATAATCACTGCTGAAAAAGGTACTGAATACTTATTGAGATTCAAGAATAAATCTTCTTAATATGATTCATGGATAACTTGGAAAGAGATATCTAACCTCCCTGATCTACTAAAGAAATATTAAAAGAAAAAATCATAGATTTTTTTATTATTATTTATTTTAGAGTGAGGGAGCGTCAGCTAGGCTACTAGACTTACCTAGTAAATAATTAATTATTTACTAGGATAGAGCCATGCCTTTATTTCCTATATTATTTATTATACTTACTTTGTAATTTACTTAGAATAATTTAACTAATTAAAATAAGTAAAATCAAGTAATTATTTAAATTTAATGTCCCTCATTTTTTATCCCTTGACATCATCCTCATGAAAGTTGAGAGGTGAAAAAAAAGTATATTAATACTTAATAGTAAATTCAAATTTTTTTATTCTTACTTTAACATTTACAGAAAATTAAAATAAATCAAATAAAATGGACATATACAGTTAAATACTGTATATGCGTACATTCTTTATAGAACAAATTTAATTATTTGAAATTTCTAATTGTGACAATTATTCTTTCTCTCATACTCATGTAAATATAATTTTTTATTCTGTATTTTCTCTCATTTTTGCCTATATAAGGCCTCTAAATCTGGCTTTTTTCATTCATTCTTTACTTACTTACTTTTATTATATTATATATAATCAAAGCAATTTTGTACTACTCTTAATACTTTATTACTTAAATTATGTGTAACTCTTAGCTCATAAAGTAATAATAAAACTATTTACCTTTTTATTTGAGTAATAAATTATAAAGAATTACATACAAAATCTTGAAATCTTGAGTCACTGTTGCACCTATCACTGCCATTGGACCGTTGAAACTTCTTCTAGACCAAAGATACCTTCTTACAAGCTTATCACACATATACAAGAGACACTAATTATTTAAGGAATATTCTATCCTGCACCTGAGCTGAGACAGAAGAAGATTTTGAAAGAGATTCTTGGTTTCAAATTTTTATTTTTTATTTAATTTTAAAATTAAATGTTTTTTTTGAGCTTCCAAGGATAAAATCTATCCAACATTAACTGGAAATATTATGTTTATCAAAGTAAAATAAAAGTAAAAATAATTAATTTTTAAATTTTAAATGTTTTTTATCTAAAAATCCCCATTTTTAGAATTTTGCAAGTCCTGACCTTTCTAGTAGCACGCTACATGAATAATCATCACCTTTCTTGAAGATTTTGTGTTCAAAATTATGTTGAGAATGAATTATGCCACATAATTATTTCCTTTTCTCACTGAAATCACGCTAGAGATCTGATAGAAAATCTAGAGTGAGATTACAACCCCTCAACACTATTCAAATATTTTCAAAATAAATATACAAAATTACTAAGAAGAATGGTTTTCTCAAACCTTGTTTTTTCAGGCGTGTAGTTTTTTTTTTAAATGAAGAATCATAAAAGTGAAACTTCAGAATAAAAAAATAAATTCTTAGCCAAGAACCCATAGAATAATAATTGAAAAAAACTAAAATAAAATCAAAATCATTTCCAGAAATATATATAAGATAATGGGAGTTCATATCTTGATTTTTGAAATATTTTTGAAGTAATATAATTTAAAATGTGGGTTGAAAGATATAATATAGCTCTAGATTCAGTCCATTTTGCCCCATTAAATACATAAAATGCAAGTAACTTCAAAAATAAACAAAGGAGAGTCCTATAGGAAACCCAAAAATAGAAGAGAATCTCAAAAATTTAAGAAAGTTATTTCCAAATACAAAAAAATAATATTTTCTCCCCAATAAATCAAAATCCATTAGCAATAATTGGCTTTTCAAAAAATAATGAGAATAAATGTTTAATTGAAAAACAATTATTATTCTTGCTTAAAGCATCCTAATGAGCACTATAATCACCCCAAAAAAATTAAAAAATGGAGATTCTTTAAACCATAAATATTTAACATCATTAGGTCTAGCCTCACATGAAGTTCTAGAAAACAACATACTAATACTCAGAAAAAAAAGTAGTGGTGGTTTCCTGAATTTATAGATCTGACCAGGAGTTCAGCATACAGTATAAAACTTTACAATAACGTAAAAAATTAGTATTATAAAGGTAATTGAATATTTAAAAGTTAAAAGCCTACAATTAAAAAAAATGGATAATATGAATATTTTGATCAATAAAATAAAGGAAAAAAAATAGAAATATGAACAATTAATTAATAGGATAAATGTCAGCCAGACTATACCAGGAGCCCAGTAAATTTTATATTAATTTACTTGAACAAAAAGAGGGCATAAAAATGTGCATTTTCTCAGCCAGGCTGCTAGACTTACCCAGTGAAATAATTAATTATTTTACTGAGATAAAGCTACGCCTTTTTTAATTCTTATAAATAATTGATTATTTTGTACTTACTTATGTATTACTTACAATTAATTAGCTAAGTATATAGAGTAATATAAATAATTATTATATTTAAGTAATTTTCCCATACATTTTTACTCCCTAACACCGTGCTCAATACTACAGCTGAGTGGGAATAAAAATAGTAATAAAATTCAATAAAACTCTTAAAAATTATTGAATACTTCTACTAATAGAAGTGGATTTCCGTGAAACCAATATATTTGAGTAAAATATGTTGTATTAATTGTGACAGTCCAAGGGAACTCTTATTTTATTGCAAATGGGAATGATACCCTTGTTGACGTACCAATTAATTTATTTTTATTTATTTCATATACATTCTTTTCCCATTTAGTTTTCTTCTCACACCTTTGTATTAGGTGATGTTATCTCTGTGTCTTTATTTCCAGTATTTTTGCCTATAAAAGGCACTCACTTTTTGTACTTTTCAAATCATTCCTTACTTACTTACATATCTTAAAAAATATTGTTTAAACCTTTTATTACTATACTTTATCACATTAGTATTTACAAATATGTAATTCTAATCTATAAATCATAATAATATCTTATATCACCTTTTATTATTTGAGTAAAACAATCAAAAGTTATAAGAAATACATACCTTATTGTTGAGAGTCCATTAAACCCATCCAAACCCTTGTAGGACCTCCAGTTTTACCTTCTAGACCAAGAGAACCACCGACAGTTGGGGACCTTTCCAAATCTTTGACAGTGCATTGTTATTTGAGGCCAGAGACCATGGGGACCATAGCCATTGAGGTACCTATAAGGACGAGTGGACGACAAAAAAGACAAGCATCATATATCATGTGACTTGATTTTTTGTTGCGAGCGGGAATCAAACCGTGCTCCAAAACTTAGGTTCATATATTGACTAAAGTCATATATTTTGTGCTAATTATTGTAATTACTATTTGTGGGTCACTTTGCACTCTTCATTTTCTACGTATTTCCTTTTACTCAGCACTCTGTAAGAGGCATTAATTTGCTCATTTTACAGGGGGAGGTGTCTAGTAAATTGGAATTATTTTTTTTATCATTTATTTTATTTTTCCTAGTTGACAAAGATAGAGCAATTGTGTTCTAATTATATTTTAAAATTAATTTTTATAATTTTCAGTTGACTTTTGTCCTGATAAATTAAATTTTATTTGTTCCAGTTGACAAATTGTCCTGACAATAAAAAAAATTTTTTATATATAATTAATAAAATTCATATTTAATTATTTCAGTTGACATTAAGTCCTGGTAATTAATTATTTTTCAGTTGATTTGAAATCCTGATAATAATTATCATAAAATTGTTAATAAAAATTTAAATTTATTTCTTCAGTTGATTATTATATAATCCTGGTTATTGAATTGTGTTGAATTAATAAATAAATTGATTATTATTTTAGCTGATTCTATCCTGAAGGATTTTTATTCTTTTTATTATTATTTTTCATTTAAATAAAAAGTAAAAATAAAAACTAATTCATCTTATTGTTTCCCCCCCTCATTTCAGTTTATAAAATTTAAAAAATGACTGATCAAAGTGTTTCTGCTGCACGTGAAGAGGAATTGGATTTAATTGATTATGATGAGGCTACTTCTGTGAGTTCTCCTTTAACTAGAAAATTATCTCAAATTAATCAATCATTGGCCCAATCAGGATGTGGAAATGGAGGAAGTAGAAATTTTGGTAGAGACAACTCAGGAACAGAAACTTTTAGTAAACCCCCCAGAAGGACTTCCAAAAGGCTTCAAAATAAAAAAGATGCCACTACCTCAACAAGTAAAGAACCTTTCAACACACATAAAAGAATTGAGGACAGAAAACTTGAAATTGAGGTCAAGAGTAGATGCTCTAGAGGAAAAGGTAAGAAAAATAGATTCTTTTCTTCAAGAGAAGAGGAGACCTCCTCCCCCCAGGGATCTTCAACAATTGGCTCCCCAGTAGCCAGAGAGAGTGGAAGTATCCAAGTGGTAATGGGATTGGCTGAACACTCAGTGGGATTACCTGTCTCAAAATAAACAGACTCAATTGCCTCAAGCAGGTCCATCAAGACCCAGCCAATTCAACCCCATACCTCCTCACCCTTATCAAGGAGGAAGAAAAAGATAAAACAATATGAACTTGCCCAGAAAACCTTGGTAAGCCCCCCTATTGATTCTCAAGTACCATTTCTTGTAGCTGATTCTGTTCCTTCAGGTAATTCTGCAAGAGGGGATGAAACCTTGAGACCAGTAGAGGCTGGGAATAGTAGACAAATCACTCATGTATCTAATCCTTTAGTTTTAATTGCTACTTCAATGATAAATCCTGATATGGCTGTTATTGATAAGACACTTGATCCTGAGTTTTATGAGAATCTGGAAATTCACTCTGTTTCCTTATTGAAAAACACTCCAGATGTAGCAAAAATTAATGATGAGTATTTCAGAGATATTATTGCAAAGCAAAATGATATTATGAACAATATGCAATTAACTCAAAAGTTTAATAGGTTGTTAACTGAACAATGTTATCAATCATTAAGGAGTGAATTGCAGAGAGTTTCTGATGATTTGTTTAACTATAAAGTAACTCATGAAAAGAAGGTTGCTTTATGGCAAAATATTAAAAATGATTTGTCTAAATTACAAGATACTGTGTCTATCTATTGCCAGGAGCTGGAGATAGATAAGATGAATCTGAAAAGATTGAATGACCATTAATCATCTTTTAAAAATAAAAATCAGTTATCTTTTGCAACAATCAATGAGAGTTTATCTATTCTTCCAAGAGTGAAAACCAGACTAACATCCATTGAAGAGAAATTTAACTCATTGTTTAATGATCAAAAATATTCTGAAATTTCTTTAAAAGAAAATATAGTGCAGGATGCTCCATGGTTACCTGTGGCTAGTTCATCTAAAGTAAAATTAGTTCCAGAAAGCCCTGTTGATACCACTGAGTTTCCATCAAAAATTGATGATGCACCAGGATCTTCAACAGAGGGATTAAACAAAGAGATAACTGCACAATTAGAGAAGTTACAGCTGCTTCTTACTCAGAAAAAAGCTGGTACTAAGGAGACTCCTTCAAATCAAAATAATTGGCCAAAACTTGACCAGTATCCAACATTTGTTGGTGATTCTTCTTCTGATTGGCAACAATTCATTTGCATAATTGATAACTTGAAAAACTCATAGAAACTTCCAGATGAGGAAATTGTGTCTAAGTTAATTTCTTTATTTACCAATGTACCCCTAATGTGGTATGAATCTGTCCTCCTGGATG
Organism: Hemileia vastatrix; assembly: GCA_030280995.1. Classification (NCBI taxonomy): domain Eukaryota; kingdom Fungi; phylum Basidiomycota; class Pucciniomycetes; order Pucciniales; family Zaghouaniaceae; genus Hemileia; species Hemileia vastatrix. The sequence goes on along the minus strand of JASXTE010000002.1, from coordinate 31,172,802 downwards.
GGAATGATTACTCATGGGAGGATTGTAAAAAATTAATTAAAGCACAATTTGGGGGCTCCAAGTTTAGGATGGCTCGCTAAAGGCAGTATTAGGAAACTAGATATAGTTCTTCTACTGATAAACCTATTGAGTTCTTAATGAAACTTGTAAAAATCTTGAGAGCTATGGAACCAAATATGGAGTTTGAGTCATGGAAGGACAGGATCCTTTATAAATTACCAATGTCTTTGAGAGACTTGATTGTGGCTAGGACTGGGTTCACCAGAGACCCTTCTTCTTTCATCAATACTTGTAATGAGATTCTTCTAAACAACAAGTATGAGGCCAGAAGATTCATTCCTAGAACCACTTTGGAGAAACCCTCCAATTACCAACAGAAACCTCTGGAGAAGGTTGGTGAACCTTCTGCCCCTGTTTCACCTAAAAAGTATGCAACAAACACTTGCTTCAAGTGCAAAAAGCCTTGGAAGAAAGGCCATGTTTGTGACAAGAAGATAAATCTTGTAGAACAAACAGAGGAGCATTCTGATGACACAATAGCACTGGATGATACTTCAAGTGATTGTGCCAGCAATATTTCATATGAATCTCAACAAGAAATCTTGATGCTGGAAGAGGATATTCATTATTTAAATACTATTGATATTGATAATAATGATTTATCTACAGTTGAGGATGCTGAGATCATAAAGAACATTTAGGATAGCTCAATTGTTATTGCCCCTCTCAAGGCACCAGTCTTGATTAATGGAACCAGCATTGAAGTTGTTCTGGATTCTGGAGCTGGAGGAAGTGTAGTATCTGAAAGAGCACTTGCTTCAGTGGATCAAGACTATAAATCAAAACTTATGCCTATCATTTCTGAAAACTGGAGAGGTTATGGCTCTGTTTTGTCCCCCATTGGTAAATACAAAGCCACAGTGTTTTTTAAATATAACCATGGTTTTGTAAGATCTTTTTGTGATTTTGTTGTCATGAAAAATGATAACTTAAGCAATTGTTTTATTGTAGGGAATGATATTTTAACCAAGTATGGCATAAAATTGGATCCTTCAAACCAATTTTTCACAATGAGGATGAATGGGAAGAGAAAATTCAAGATTTCCTCACCTAAAAAATTATTAAAACCAGAATTGAACACATGTAATTCTGTGGTTCAATATAAAGGAAGATCTACAAAAGAAATGCATGCCCTTATGTCTGAAATTGACAATGCCTCTTTTGGAGAACAAATTTCTGGTGAGGATAAAGATTGCATCATTAACTTGATAAAGTCTTTTCGTATGGCCTTTGCTCATGGATCACATGAACTGGGATTAGTTAAAGAAGAAATGAAACTTTCATTGTCTTGTCCATTGACTGATATACCACCTAGCTTAAAGAAGATGCCTTATCCTGCTTCTCCCACAAAGAGAAAAGATATTGAAGACAATATCTCTACCCTTTTAAAAATGAATATTATTGAAAAGGTAGTTGAAACACCTAAATATTAAGTTATCTCACCTGTCCTGATTTCATATGAGAAAGATAAAGCCAGGTTATGTGGTGATTATAGAGCACTTAATACTTATACTGTTGATGATATCTATCCTTTACCTAGAATTAGCTCTATACATGCTACCTTACAGGGTGCTAATTATATAAGCTGTTTGGATGGTAACAACCACTGTGGGGAAACATGCTAAAATAGGAAAGAGGCACTTATTTAGTGTCCTAGCTTAATTACAAATGCATTGACCCTCTTTATATGCACTAATTTCATTAATAACCTCAATCTTGGTGCTTTATTTCACTACCGCACTTAAATTTGCCTAAATTAGTCAAGTATTTACTTGTGAAAGCGCCTTCCAAGGACTGCATGTAGTTACCCCACATCTCATGCCCTTTTTTGGGTTTCTAAGTGGTTTCTCAGTCAATATTGAGTATTTTTGAATGAGGATTTCACGTAGTATAATGTCAGGATTAGCCCCAAAATTTCTACTGTTAATACCACTTATTATTGAGTAATTATTAGTCTTAATTTTCCCTTTTTAGTCTTTTATTTTAATGTATAATACACATATACTCTCTTTTTTACTTATTCTTTAATTTTATGGATTATCCTTATTACTACAGGATTTTGGCGGGTGATATTATTCTAATTATGTTATGGGTCACTCTGTTTACTGTTGTAAATGTCTATTAGCTGGAATGAGGCGTAATTAATTGTGTATAGAGCTGGTAAATTAAGGGGTTCACTGGGGAAGTTATTGTGTATAAAAGGAGGGGGTTTTTGGTCTTGTTTTCAACATTCTTTATCATTACAATAAAACATATAACCAATACAATTTCAATACATATCACTAGTACTTATAAAGTCTTTGAATTGTATCTGAATTTATTAAATCTATTTTTCTACCAACTATAAGATTGTAAGCCATATATAAATTAGTGAGATTAAAATTACTGAGACCCTTCTATTGAATTATATTTTAATGCTTATTGGATTTGTACTTCAGTATTCATATAGGACCATTAAAATATTCTAGGCACTGAACATTCAAGCTATTTCACGTCTTTGTACTTGACCTCAGCCTGACAGTAAATAACTAATTATTTACTAGTGTAGATATATGCCTTTACCTCTCAATTTATGTGTTATACTTACTTTATAAATTACTTATAATATTCTAACTTATTAATAAGTAAAATTAAGTAAATATATAATGAATATGTTGCCTCAAGTTTTATTCCTTGATAGAGTCCTCATGACAGCTGGAAGGTAGACTAAAATATAAAAATACTAAATATTAAAATCAAATAATTTTATTTTACATTGACATATACAGAAAAATAAATAAATCAAATAATTATAATTAAATTTAACATATACAGATAAATACTGTATATGTGAACATTCTTTATAGAACAAAACTTAATATTGGAAATTTCTATTCTGTGGGATTGTTCTCTCTGAGATACTCTTGTATGTAGACTTGTGGTTCGGTATTTTCTCTCTTTTTTGCCTATATATGGCCTCTAAAACTCTCTGTTTTATTTCATTCCATACTTACTTTACAATTAAAATATTATATAAACAAATCAATCTATTACTACTATTTATTAGCTTAGTATTTACATCTGCATATCTCTAAGAAATGAAAATAATAATAATAATTTTTTTTACCTTTTCATTGAGTAATAACATATAAAGTAATAAATATGTACCTATCTTGAAATCTTGAGTCTTCCTTCACCCTTCATTGCCATTGGACCACCAAAAAATCTTCTAGACCAAAAGCACCCCTTTACAGTTAGGGTGAAATTAAAGGGTGATCTACATCTTTATAAAAGAAGAGCAGGTGAGAATGGAAGATTATTGAATTTGATAACAAAAATGAGGAAGAAACTGGGATACACAGAGGGGGAAAAATGGCAACTAGATTATGTTTTAATTCAGTGTGTGAACTGAAACTGAAATCTTATTCCCATTATTTTCAACCTGTGATAGAGAATGGTCATTAACTGTAATCCATATATACTCAAAATGAAAATGAATGAACTTAAAATCATTTTTATAGGGATTTTTAGCATTTTTGTGATCTGACACAAAAATAGGGTATTGAATAGTGAATAATGTGGCAGTTTGAAAATTTAAATGAGTTTATGGTAGGTTTTTTATAAATATTTTTTGAGAAGATTCAGATATATGATTTTAAATGATATTTACACCAGAAAAAAAATGTGGGTATCTGATAACAGGTACCATTGCCTATCATTGATTTAATTCAGTTCTGGATCAGCTGTAATTCTTCTAGAATGAATGTGCCCTGAGAACTGAGTATTCTAGCTTGCATGGCATCAAATTTAATTTATTCTTGAGTCACAAGTGGATTGAGGAATTGACACCTGCTATAAGGTGTCAAGAGCTTTTTTGTAGCGTTAGTATCCTAATTTTTCAAGTTAATTTTTTTTCAAAATATTTGGTAATCATATTTTAAACTGTATGTAGTGTGAAATCTGAATATATTTTCACATAATCCTAGCTTTATCTTTATCTCCTTTACTAATCTCTAAGAAATAATTTGACTTGATCACATCTCCATTACCACTTTTCAATTTTTAGTAAATTTTTGAAAATGAGACTTTTAATTAGGGTTATGTTTATTCAAATATAGTTTAATTTTAACTGATTATTCTCCTGAAGACTACCTTTCATTTCCCTCAAGTAGATTTGAATTTGGTTCAGTGGTTGCTGAGATATTGACCTTTAAATTTGAGCCTTTTTTTTCCCAATTTAATTTTTTATTATATGTTTTTATGTTATAAATTAGGGTTGGGCTTATTTAAATCTCATCTCCTTTAACCAAATATTTTTCTTAATCCTATCTTTTATTTCCCACAAACAATTTTGAATTTGATTCTGTGGTTGCTGAGATTTTGACCTTTAAAGTTGAGCCTTTTTTTCCAAATTTCACTTAATTTATTTCATGTTTTTATATTGCATAATTAGAGAATAAGGCTTTTGAAACTCTTATATGATGATTATCTAGGCTTATATCTCCATCTTGTTGGAATTTTCATCATCAAATTTCAAATTTATGTGCAATTTTGAAAATCAGAGTCAAAATTATGGTTAGGTTTATTCAAATCTTATGTTCTTTTAGGTGAAGATTCTTCTGAAGCCAATATTTCATTTCCTATAAAGGGATTTGAATTTGGTTCAGTGGCTGCTGATATATTGACTATTGAAGTAGAGCCTTTTTTTCCAAATTTCACTTAATTTATCCCATGTTTTTATATTGCATAATTAGAGAATAAGGCTTCTGGAAATCTTATCTGATGATTATCTAGGCTTTTATCTCTCTCTTATTGAAATTTTTATCATCATTTTTCAATTTTTTGTGCAATTTTGAAAATCAGAGTCAGAATTAGGGCTGGTTTTTTTTATTCTACTTTCCTTTTGGCTATAATTTATTCTGAAGCCTATCTTTCATTTCCTGCAAAAGGACTTGATTTTGGTTCAGTGTTTGCTGAGATGTTGACCTTTAAATTTGAGTATTTTTTTCCTGATTTCACTTTTATTAATTTCATAATCTATATCATAATGTTTATATCATGCATTTTTCCCTCCTGATTTTTCAAACTAACTTTATCTTTACTTATCATTCTTCCCTTTCATACAAGTGTGTTTTTTATTTTTCTAACCATTTTCATATGTCTAACCCTTCACTCATTTTAGCTGCTCTTATCAGATCAGTCAAAAGTTACTCCATCCAATCAACAAGTAAAAAAAGGAGGTAAAGGTAATTGATTCATAAACCTTTAGGTAGATCAAAAATGCATAGGGATTTTTAAAGTCATAAAATATTTATTATTGTTTCATAAGTTTTTAATAAATAAATCTGATATTTCAATTTCCTAAAATAAAGTAAGGGGAAAATGACCTTGTGTTGTATATATGGTAATGATGAAGACATTAATTTGTTTCATGGGGCTCCTCTATCCTATACCTGTTGAAAGTCCTAAACTTAGTTTCTAGACTTGATCTTCATTTTGTCTTGAGGAAATTTCATTACTTTAAGACTAGTTAGCTTGACTTATCTTATTTATTTATTTATTGATTTATGTAATCATATTAAATTTTGTTGATTTTCACCCCTTACTTCAATAAAATGCAGGGGAGGGTATTTCCAAATTTTCAAATCTGAAATGCAAAATTGATGACTTGGAAAAAATTTTATAATACCCACACCTTACCTCAATATAATGCAGGGGAGGGTATTGCCAAATTTTCCAAACAGATATTGAATTTTGTTAATTTAACTCTATTTAGAAATGCAAACTGGTGATGAAGTGATAAAAATATGTTGGTGATGGGGATTTTTGCACAGGTACCAGTATTATTTTACCATCTGGAATTCAAATAGTGCAAGATTTTAGAGTTTATCAGGGACAAATGGTGTTATCAGAATCTCATCATATAACTATTTTTGATAAGATGAAAAGTAATTATTAAATTGAGAACCAAAAAGAATATACATTTCCTCATATGAAAAAAATACATGACATTGAGCTTTTTGGGAACAGTAGTAATTCCATTCTTCAAATCATAATCATCAATACCAAAGCCAGTGGAAGTGGAAGCAAAATGAGACTTTTTATATTTTGATTGAAAATTTTTGAAAATCTACTTCATTTGCTTAGGATTGATGTTGATTCTCCCCCCTTTTTTTTCTTTTTTACTTCATTTGCCATCAACAAGAAGCCATTGACCTTTGATGAAGGTGGAGATCTGATTCCAGTTGACTTCTCACTTGAAAAAAATGCATCATAATTTGATTTAATTTCAAGTAAGTTGATAATGATGAGATAATCTTCCTTTTTTAGCTGTCCAAACTTTGATTTATCAGGTGAGGGGCTTGCATTACTGGAAGACCTTTGCGATGAAGGATTTTTTTTGAGTTGCCTTTTGAGTGCTGGATTTTCTGGGAGGCATTATGAAACTTTTATTTTACAAGAAAATAGATTAAGAGGTTGAAAACATAAAAAAAAAGACAGAAAAAAACATGCCTGGTTAATTTTTGGCAATAAAATATTTCAAATCTCAGTGAGGGGTGTGTGCAAAGGATTGATGAGAGGACAAAGGTCTGGGTGTCACATGTGACAGGGATGGGGTGTGCAAGGAAGTGATGATGTGTCCAACATGTGGTTGTGAGAAAAAAAATAAGAAAAAAGTGCTAATTTGAGTTCATAACATACACCCATTTTTGAAATATATGACTTTTTTGCAAAATTTAAAGTGCTGATTTGTTTTGAAATCCACACTTAAGTTAAATGCAGATTTTCCAGAACTGACACCCCCTATTGCATCAAAAAAAAAAATGTTTGATGCCAATAAAGTCTTTCTATGAAAAGTTTTTGAAATTAACTTTTTTATATTTAAACACTCTAAAAAAATTTTCTTTTATATTGTTGGAGCCTCATAAATATGACAACTCATCAGTTTGCTGGAATTTATAATTCAATTAAAATGGATCCTCCAAGTTAATAAAAAACCACTAATCTAATCAGCGGCTAGGTAGATTTGTTCCAAAGTATGGTTATAAAATATTTTACAGCATTAATGTGATTTCCTGTCTTAATTTGATGAAATTGACTTATTGGGAAATAGGGGGTTTAAAAAAGAACATGTTAAGGGAATCTTTGGAAATTTTTTCTGGAGTCTCATGCATCACTGAGGATCTTTAGTTAATAAGTATGGGAAAAGGTAAGAGCTAAGAGAGAAATGTTGATCCTAGGGAGAATTTCTTACCATGATTAATAAGATGGTATCATCATGGGGAAACTTGGTTTCTATGGTTATCCCATTTTTTGGCTGGCTGCTGGTGACTATCACATGTGTATTATGTCTTTAAATCCTTGCTACTACAGCCCACTTTTAAAATGATCTTGAACCACTGTTAGCATGCTCATTTCTAGTTGATTTCAATGTTTTATTACCACCCTGCCCACATGTTACTACTCTGCCACGTATGTCAACCCATGTCTATAACACTTCCACATAATTTTCCAAAAAATAAAGTGGTTGTACAACTGCCCTGGGTGAGCTGATGTGCTCCACTCTTTAATAACTCTACCTCCTTCCAGTAATTCACAATACCTCCACCACCCCCCCTACCTCCCAGAGGAACCTTCATCCCTCCTGAAAAGCTTATAAAACATCACATCTGGTAACCCTATCTCCCATCCAATTGGGTAGCTCCACTCTACATGACCCTCACTTACACCCCTACAATTTACATTTGTTCTCTACCTCATATTTTTATTACATTTTACAGTTATAACTAGATTATTAATCAACTATGCCTTCATGTCCCTAGCTGAGTGAGGTTTTAAGAAATTAATTAAAAAAAATCATTTGATGGTGATTTCTGTTAGCAATTTTATATAGGCTTTAAAAATGGAAAGAAAAGAGAAAGGTGATCTTAGTTAGTAAAAATATTTATCTTAGCAAGGGAAATAGTGCTCATAGAACCACTAGAGTTAGTAATTTCACAAGAACTTGAGCATGAGGAATAGGGTTCATATATATATTACATAGAGAAATATTCAAAAAAAAAAAAAAAAAAAAAAAAAAAAAAAAAAAAAGAGGTAGAGAATCAATATCAGCTATAGAGAATATTAAACAAGTAAAAAATGAGGGGGAGGGGGGGGGGGGCGATGACTTTCTAGAAAGTATTTTTCTTCAACCCCATTTGAACTCAGCTGAGAAACTGTTTAAAAATGATTGGAAGTTTTTCAAAAACATTATTTTCTGCTTTATGTGCCTTTTTCGCACAACCAAACTCAAAGTGGCCTCATTATATGGATCAAAATGATGGTTCAAATAGGTGATAAGTGAAGAGATTTGCTAAAAAGTCCCCTCCACATCTCCTGTGGTGATAGATCCAACACCACTACTTATTTCATAGAATCACAGGTATTCTTATTTATTAGAGTTCCAACCCAATCTGAGCTGTGTCTATAACTTAAATCTATATTACTTCCACAATGTTCAATTTTTTCTTCAAGTTAATTTCACTCCAATTTCACCCTTGCTCTTCTGTTGCTTCCTTACTACCTCAAATTATGTTTTAGATTTCTGGTGAATTAGTGTGTTCAAGGATGCACATTTGCTAGTAAGTCCACTCCCCACATTTTGTGGTGACTATACCATGACTGCCCTATGGGCAAAGACCTCCATAGTCTACATCACTACTAACTTACCATTCATATTCAAAACAAAAGATATTAATTCTCCATTCCATACATACACAGTCTTATATTTTTTAGTCACTTGACATACTACTACTTCAATGATATCATCACTTTATATCCATGTAATAGATAAATCAACTGTAATTTATTCACTTCTTTAAAATGAAGATTTTAAAAACCTGATGATGATAAGTATTAGAAACGGTCAGTGTGTTCAAATCATTCAGCAACCCAATCTCAACACCTACAAGCAGATACATTTATTTGATTAATACATTTAGAGCCAGAACTTTGATAATGGCTAAAACATCTATATTGTAGTGAGTTGTTTCTAAGGTAAAAATGAAATCAATATAAATTCTAGCTCTTTAAAAAACAAAAAACGGCTTATTCTAGTTCTAAGAAAAACACTTTGAAAACAGACTCCAATAGACATCCTCTTGATGAAAATATCTGTTTTCTAACATTACATCCTACTTTTGATTTTTTATTTCTTCAATCTAATGAATGATTATCGTTTAACAGTGAGATCATAAAATTAACCAAGTTTTTAAAAATAAAAAAGAAGAAAATCAAAGTACAAACATAGCCAAAAGATAACATTTTCATCAGTTTGATTCAAAATTGATGGCTAGTAGATAAAATTTACCGCATATAAAGCATCCAAGATAGTCGAAGTTCTGATAAAGTAAATAAAAATCATTGTTTCCGTGCCCAAAATATTTTGCAAAAATTTTGTCAAACAAAATATCTAAGCCATGCACAAGGACTCTAGAGGAAAAATAAAATTTTGAAGCACGCACGACCAAGCTTGAGTCTCACAGCTATCTCTGCAGTATGCACCGTTTTCATTGGTTAGCTCCGGAAGTCCAGCCCAAGGATCTTTTCGAATATATTCCCGATGTCTGGTGAGAAGAAAATGAACGACGTGGATGGTTTCGTTTATATCCTAAAATTTTTAAGTGTTTCTCCATATTATCAGTGTCCGACTTTTTTTCGATCATATTCTGATTAATCACGAAATTGTCCAAAACATACTTTTGCACCCTTCCCCACTTTCACGTCGAAATACAGAAAGGCCCTAAGAAAATAACCAATGGGCCAGACCCATTCCTAAATTGAAAAGAAAGAGAATGAAATGGCAAAAAGTCAGCGTGAAGGATAAAAAAACTTCAATGCAAAACAATTTTTTTCATACAGGTCCTTGGTGGTACTAGTTAAGCGAAGAATTGAAGCAAGATTATTAAATGAGTTTTTAACGCTATCCTTTTGCTGTGGTTAGTAGACTAGTACGTACATTTCTGCCTTTAGCAATATGCCAATCATCAGAGTCATTTGAATTATCATAATTGGGCCTATAGTCTGCTTCCATTGGATCCAACGTTTTCATTCCCAAAGGGCCAAGTAATATCTGACGGGTGAGATTTAGGGCAGCAAGAGCATTGTCTGGATTGAATAAATCGGGGGCAACGGCCATTGCGATAGGAAAATTACATCTAAGTTGGTAATCTGCGTGGGCGCGATTGCTCGGAGTACCTGGACGCGGGAAAATACATTTGAATTAAGAATGGAGCGAATATTTGCAAGAGACAGCCGCTTGATAGGTTAGGCCTATTGAGTAGAAAAAAATATAACATACCGTATACATCTTTATAAATCCCTCGACGAGTGATAAGTTCAGGCTTGATTCTATACTCAGAGTCCTTTTCGGGCTCTAAGTATATGAAAGTCAACAGAGGTTCATATTCTCATGATCACTAGAACACCTCGCACCTTGAGGTATGAAATAATATTTCTCAAATGATTTTTGAATCAAGTCGGCCCACTTTTTATAAGTAACAAGTTTCTTTTCGCCTCCAACTGAATTTCATGATTTGATAAGCATTAGACTCTTTTGATTCTTTGGCCCAAGTTTTTTTTTTAAAAAAAAAGAAACAAAAAGAAGAAAAGAAATATGTGAAAAAATAAGAAACTGAACTGTTAGCTTTGACTCCTTCATATGGCATCTTTCCTTTAGAGGATAAGCTCTCGGCCCATCTTAGAGTACTGTACAGCAAGCCAGTGATTTCCACCGGAGCTCCATCTCTGGGAGTACCAGGGCAGCCTTTATTGCGAGCTCTTACGCTTTCCCCCATTTTATCCATCCATGTTCTTATTAGATAAAAATATCATCAACATTTAGTTGGAAAACTAAAAAAACAACTAAAAAGGAGAAAGGAGAAAAAAACGAACCCGCAATTCTTTTCGTTTCCTCCCAGGATCAAGCCAGTTTCCCAATCAACATCAATATCAATATTGAATCCCTGGTCACTCATCTGACTGTCAATCCCTGGACCTGCATTGTATTCTCTAAAATGAATTCCACTCGCATGACGTTGCAGCACTTCATGCACTACTTCGACTACTTTTAGCGATTCAGCATAAGCTCTTGCATCATTCCAAGGGACCCAAGTGTCATCACTAGGAAACCTTCGTTTTACAGCCTGCTCAAGAATTTCTTCTCCTTCTTTAGAATACCGGACGTAATCTTGCAAAAGTTGTAACATAAACCAAGGTGAATCTCTTGAATTGTAACGTGGTGTTCGGACTGAATCAAGCAAATTGGGCATCAATCCGTGTTTTAGAGTGGTGCAAAAACAAAGTAAATGCTCCCGAGCAGCATCAAATAAGCCTGTCTTAATAAATAGTCCATTAGCACTAATCGCGCAATCTCTTCCCCATGTACGTGCCCAGCCTGCCGCGAAGTGTGGTAGACCAGCAGCAACTGAGGGAACTGGCTTGGAGGGATGCAACGAGCCTGATCGAACCAGACCATACATTTGAATCGAAGTTAGCGCAAGTGATTGCGTGAATTCGGGCCCTTCTCTTATAAAAGGACAAAATTGATCGATTGCGCTCCGGCGCGCCGCATTATATGCAACATGAACTATCAAGGCGAAGTACTTGGGTCTCAAAAACGACGGGACTTTCTGTTTGACCAAGTCAACGCGTTCTCTGAGCCATTCAATCGGAACAGCCAACCGAGGATGAGATTGTATTTGCCTTTGAAGAGATAAGAACAAAATGCCCGCATTGGTTCATCAATCAAATGGGTAGTGCAAAAAAAGATAGCGTCAATTTTCCGGCCCTTCCCCTCGTAGAGATCTATACTAAGATTTAGAACGTTATGAGAATCAAACTCACCTTTCAAGACGATTGACAATATAATCAAAAGCCCAAGTGCCTTCCCTCAAGTGGGCACAGAGAGGGTGACCCAAATCATTGTACTCCACAATATGTTTTAAAGAATGCATCCAACCTTCAAGGCCGCAGTACACCAAAGGGGGCTGAAGCCCAGGTACATTATAAATCCCATCTTGGCCATCAGTCGCATCTCGCTCTTCTCCATCAGATCTAAATAAAACCACATTTAAATCTACAGGATCCAACTTATTGAAAATTATCTCAACATCGCTTCGCAACTTTTGATCAAAATTATTTCCGGAAGAAAATGCATCCATCCAAGTTGAAAACAACATTACACTACCCGGAGGAAATTCAGCAGGCACATTGATCTCAACAAAGTCACCTTCATTATCAGAGCCAAATTTGACTAATTCCTCTTGATGATATGGAATAGAGACCAATTTCGATGGGAGGCCTTGTAGAAGTCCTGCATGGTGAGACTTTCCTTGTGAGTCTACCACAAGAGTTGAGCCCATCAAGTAATTGGCCCGGGTGCCTCGCAATTTCATGGGCGCCACTAGAATTTACAAAATAAATATTAATTATCGAGATAAGGACTATGATAGTATAAAAATCACACAACTTACCGCACCCCCGATCGTTACCAGTCCCATAAAACGAGGTATGCGTTACTAAGAGATAACCTTGATGTGTTGTAGGGTGCGCACGATGAGTGATTATGTACTATAATAATTCTTACATTTCAGCTTTGTTTTATTATGAAATTAGATGGCATGAAAATACCATCTTAATTACAAATCATATTTTCAAGATAAGGATATAGACATACATCATTTTCCTGGTGAAAATGACCTTCTGTAAAACCTTCCAAGACGATTTGCGTATGTAAATGATTTAATAAGCGCTTCCATAATCCAATTCCGCTCATAACATTCACAATCTCATATGTTCTTTTTTCATGAACGAGATCCAAAAGTTTGGGATACAAATCATCAAATCCTTTGTTTGAGCCCACGGCAGCGTAAGATAAAGAGACTAGACATCCAGTTGAGATTGCGTCACGAGCAGTCCTTTTCGATGAAGGAGACTCATTATCATGAGTACAATCCATCAAAAAAGCATGAGGTTTGGAACCTCGGATGGCAATAACTTCACAAGGCACGGTTATAGACGTAGATTGACTAAGTTTGATGGTTGAAAGTTGAGTCAGGCAATCAGTATCCATTGATCCAATTGGCTTTCCTAAGCCATAGCGGTAAAGAAGCCCGCTTTGATCTTTTGGATCATTGCCACTGAACCAGACAAAATGAGACAAACAGAAAGATGATGTAAGCACAAGTAGAAAACCTTAAGAGTTAATGTCAAAAAGATAAATGCACGAAAAACGATCATTTACTTCATGGCTTCTCGAATCAAGCTGTTAATTCCTAACCGGCTGACAAAATATGTGTCCATCTCTTCACTCCCTGTAAAAAGCTCAGCACAAACATAGAGGTTAGGTTTTACATTTCGAGCCTCATCCAATAGTCTTTCTCCAACATGAATTGGAGTAGAATGGCAATTGTCAATGCGGAAGCCGTCAAAAAGTTCTGCCAAAAGCCGAGTATACTGGATCATATGTTTCCATAAAAACGGATTATCTTCTTCGGATTTCCCATATCTGAGCTTTACACAATCGCCCCAAACAATCACTTCACGCCGTAAATATGCCTTGGAATCAGAAGAGGCAAAGTCTTTCAAGGGATCAGCGTTCCAAATCCAGCCGTTATTGGCTAGATCTAAAGAATTGAGGTCATGATGGGAAGTGTCTGAGTTTCGAGGGAGTCGAGTAAAATAAGTTTCTATAAGAGGGCAGCTAAATAAAAATAAAAGGGAAATTAGTCAAGAAAAAAAAATCAAAATACATTCATAAAAATGTGATAAACGATAGACTTCGCAGAAATAGTTAATCACTTACCTATCGGTGATTTTTCCCAATTTAGGACCATGCTGCTCCAGCCTAGTGTAATTAATACGAGTGCGAGTGTTTTGCAAGATAGCCAAAATATCATCATCATATTCACGATAGCGATCAACATTTAGTTGCATAATCATTTGTCTCAGGCGTTCAATGGCTGATGGGTGACCTTTAGGAAAACCTTTAGATTCAAAGAATCTTACCGCAGCTTCACTGTTGAACTTCAAAGTGGCATGGTTTCTAGGGCCTGTAACTTTTCTCCAAGAATGATTCACATTTTTATCTTGGAATGATAAACAAACTTTTTCAAATTCAGCCAAATCTACTGGTATCATATCATGAAAGACTTCAGAATTTTCATTCGACAAAGACCAAAGATTGGTGAACTGGGCTTCTATTTGAGAAACATCTAGTGCATAAAACTCCCAAAGCCTGAGACTGGGTAACACTTGGGAAGTAATGGCCGCCATCAAAGTATCTAGATCAAGGGTGGATTTGAGTTCATTTGGGAGACCCTGAGAAGCCAATGTTGAGGAAAACTCCAATAGAGCGGAGTCAAGCAATAGGGCTGGTTCCAAGTGAGGTGAATTCATTACACTGTAGCCTGTATAAGTCAATGGAAGATTTGTAAGCGAAATTGAGATATAAAGAAATAAAGCATTTCAGATAAATATTTACCAGCTTCAGGGTGTTGAAGAAGCCATGAACTATTATCTGCAGTATGGTTCCAAACAACATCAGTCAAACTCAAAATGCCCCATTGAAGTTTAATTTTTTCTAGCCAAGATTTTAATATCTCTTTCTCTTTTTCTGGGCTTTCAGGAGAGTCAAATATTTCGGGATCAAATCTAAGCTGATTGTATATGCTGTATGGGCTACCACTCCGGCCACGTTGTTGAAGGGGAGTAAAGTGTATCATATTGTAGCCTCTGTCGCGGATAGAATCAAGATGAGGGGTCCAAGAGGACATTTTACCCATCCATTTCGCAATGACGGATTGTATGACCAGACCATCTAGTGGCAAGCTAACCAATTCTGAAGACAAAATAGTTGCGCCTTGTCCTACAGGTAAAATCTCACATGGAGGAGGCGAGGCAGAGGAAAGGCCAAAAGGGTCACGTGACCAGATCGATGTACGCTTGGGAACTTTCAAGACTGGATCAACATTGAAATAACCCGATCGACTTCTTGTTCGAACAAGCTGCGGGGAAAGATATTCAACGAAGAACTCAAAAACGCCAGCCTGAGTAATTGGGATAAATATCTGAATAGGTTTTGAGGTGTCGTCGGGTAGTTGATGTCTAATAAATTTTGAACGAATAAAAGGTTTTCCATCCAAGGGAAAGTTAGTGTGCAAGACACCTGATCTTGAAGCAAGGGACCCAGCGGCAATTGATATAGAAAGAAGATAAGGGGAATTCGGGGGAGGAAGACGAATATACTGGCACAAAAAAATAAAAGATGGATTAGAAGGGGCTTTGATGCAGAAAAAAATGACTCAACTGTGTTGGATGCCGCAGGAGAGCCGTCATCATCAAGCTGGACTGAAAAAGAAAAAAATGAGAAATATGTGCATGAGATAGAGAATCGATAGGCTTACGCTGATATATGGAAAGCAAGCTGTTAGAGGATGAGATTACTGAAGAGAGAGAACTCTCAAGGGCCGCAGGGGCGAGAAACATGGTGGCTGATGGCCAAGTAACGAATGCAGCAGCTCAAGGGTTAAAAATAAGGCAATCAACTGACAAAATTGAGTTTGCAATAATTTGAGATAAATTTCAAGGTAATAATGAGAAATGTAACGGTTCCAGGGGGAAGTCACAGCGGGCAAAAAGCTGAGGAGTACAAAATATTCTCTTTAAATAAGTGGATTTGCCTAGTCGCAACACAACTTTGAAATCTTCTTCGCAACTTGAAAGCAACAGATGAATTAATTCCACCCTCACTTTGACATTTACACAACATTTAGAACGTTGGATTTTTCTTTTCATTAATTTAACCTAACGAGCTGTCAAAGTTCTACATGGGCTTAACGTGCCTTCGTTGTAGATCTGTAGAAGATGAGACCAAAGATTCGGATTTAATGAATGAAAATATATACAGCTAAACCTGAAAAGCTTGCAGTTTTCTTTCCACTTATTCCCTGTCAAAACCGACCTAAACTCATGTTTTTGGCGCGGAATCGGAGACGAGAAACCCGCGAGCTTTTCAGGTTTTGCTGTATTTCTAAAATTTAAATCTGCTAATCTTCGCTAGCTTATATGTCACAGTAACCTGGCTCTCACGAGTGGCATTTACTACTGTTACTTGTAGTTACGCTCAATCGTTTTAAGAGATAACATACTGTAATGTAATGGTTTTCGAGAATAAAGTTGGTTGTATATATAATGCCGGTACCCAAACCCACGGGTAAGTTAGCCTGGTCTGTTCCACTCTCCGGTAGGAATCATTATTTATTGCTTAGAATATACTAACCTATAATGCCGGTACCCAAACCCACGGGTAAGTTAGCCTGGTCTGTTCCACTCTCCGGTAGGAATGAGGAACAGCCGGGCGAGTACCAGCATTCTATATACATCACTTGCCGTGTAACCTAACTAAACCTAACTATCACCATAACACCCCCCCACACGGCAAGTACCCAAAATCCATATATATAAGGAGAAGAAAGAAAAAAGAAAAAAAATGAAGTGCTATAGAAAACAATTAAGATATACAAAAATCAGCCAATGCTTTCTTTGTATTGATAGGGCCTAGTGGCTTAGTTAAACTATCTGCTATTTGATCAGATGTTCTAATCCAAACTAATGTAATTTCTTTATCAAAAACTAATTGGTTCAAAAAATAGAAATCTCGTTTGCAGTGTCTACTATCTTTATTGGATGACCTATCATTACCATTCCCTACAGTAGTCTGATTGTCGCAAAATAATTCTACTGTACCCATGAAACCAATGAAATCAGAAAGTAAGTTTCTAATCCATAGGCCGCTCTTGACACCAAAAGACAAAGCCATATATTCAGCTGTGGCTGTTGAGGGAGCTACCATGCGTTGCCGTCGAGAACTCCAAGAAATTGGTACACCTAATACTTTGACCACATAGCCATGAGCACTTCTATCATGCTCACCCCCCCAGCTGGCATCAGCATATACTTTTATCGAAACCTCATCATTCAAACATGGAAAAATTTTTAAGGATAGTTCAGCCGTATTCGTGACATATCGAACGAGATGGTGTAAGGCTCCCCAGTGATCAGCAGTAGGGTAGCTAGCAAACCTAGCTAAATAGTTCACCGCAAACGAAATGTCAGGTCTAGTTCCTTGCGCTAGATAGCTAAGTGAGCCAACAATGGATAAGAATTTTGTTGAGTTTAGAGGTGGAGATTTCTTGTCTGCGGATACAAGCTTCACTTTGTACGGTAAAGGGGAAGTGGCCAGTTGTTTTGACGGGTTGTGTTCTTTAATGATTTTATTAGTCAGCGCATGTTGAGATAGAATATAACCCTGATCGCTTTTTTTAACATTGATGCCTACTATTTGATCTACATGATTTTGCCACTTCACATCCATACACGTGTTCAAGTCATGTTTCAATAGTTCTAAAGCTTGTAGAGAAGAAGAGGCTACAATGCCATCATCCACATGCATCCATACTACTGCGCGATCTGAATTTTTTGTTAAAACATACACAGACGAGTCAAACATTGAAGGAACATAACCTAAATGTCTAAGCTTTGATGAAAGGTATTGCCACCAACAGCGTGCTGCTTGTTTAGTGCCGTACAATGCTTTCTTCAACTTGTAAACTTTGTCTTTAGATTGCACAATAAAGCCTTCTGGTTGCTCAATGTAAATATCTTCGTCTATTGGTGCGTTGAGGTATGCTGACACAACATCGAAAGAATGAAGATGCCATTTAAAGCGTGCTGCAAGTGTGAATATTAGACGAAGTGAGGTAAATGTAGCTGTGGGAGCAAAGGTTTCTTCAAAGTTTTTACCATATTCTTGACGGTAACCTTGTGCTACAAAACGGGCTTTATATTTTGTTGGCAGATTAGTTTTAGCATCTTTCTTTACCGCTAGTACCCACCGCCCCCCCAGAACCAATGAGTTCAGTGGTCTGTCAGTCAACTCCCAGACTCCTTTATCAACAAAACTTTGCAGCTCAATGTCACATGCCTTTTTCCATAAATGAGCATCTGGTTGTTTCATGGCCAGACGGATGGATTTTGGGGCATTAGGACATAATTCGTTACATTCGTTTTGTAGAGTGAAGGCCAAAAGTTCCTGTTCTTCTATCAATTCATCTACGGTAGTATCTCCAAGGGTTAGTGCATTGAGAATAAAATCTAACTCTCCTTTTGATTTTTTGTTTTCAGGCATAGAGCTCGGATTTGCTTGCGTATTTTTAATTGAAGGGAAAATAGCCACTGCAGATTGAATTACTTTCTCTCTTGAAGGATCCCAAAAGAGCCACCCTTTACCGCCTGAAACATAACCAATAACAAAACATTTTGTTCCGCGGTCATCGAGTTTTTGTCTATTTTGCTTAGGCACATGTACATAGGCAACATCACCAAAGACTCTTATAATGTCCATTTGTGGCTTGACATCAAACATGAGTTCATATGGAGTTTTATTACCTGTTAGAGAATTTGGGAGACGGTTATGTAAGTAAGCTGCCCAAAGGAAAGCTGCACCCCAAAATTTTTTTCCCAATTTGCTTTCAAATAAGACTGATCGTCCAATATCAGAAATTGTTCTGTTGTATCGCTCAGCCACCCCATTTTGTCGAGATAAGTATGGCATAGAATGTTCAAACACAATGCCCCGTTGTTCCAACAATTTTAGAAAACGAGCATTGACGTATTCAGTGCCATTGTCAGATCTGAAAACTTTTACTTTATATGAAGTCTGCTTTTCCATTGACACCAAAAATCGTACAAAGCAGTCGAAGACATCAGCCTTACTCTTAATGATTTCGCTTACTGAGTATGAGGTATATACATCTCTGAATGACACTAGATATAAAGCTTCATTGAACGTCTCGACTTCAAATGGACCAAGAACATCAGATACCACTAACGACAATGGTTCCAAGATTCGTTCGGTCGGCAATAAAGAACCCGCATTCAAGTTTTTTGTAACCTTACAAGTATTGCAATTAATTTCTCCATCAGGGAGAGAGGCAGGTAGACCGAGACCTGCTCCTGAAGAAATTAATCGACGAATTACACGAAGGCTAACATGCCCAAGAGCACAGTGCCAGTACATCAAGGGATCATCTGCCATTGACGGGAAGGTTTTATTGTCATGAGGAGGATCAAGGCTAAGTGGAGGCTTTGCAGCAGGGGCGGAAGTATACGGTGGTGTAATTTGAAGTGCATTACAATGAACATCATGAGATAGTTCTAGACACCATTTACGTTGATTAGTAAAGTAGGAAATGAATAACAAATTTTCGTGTTTAGAAATATATATGTTATTGTAATTATCAAAATCAAATCTGGCACCCTGTCTTAGCAAAGAAGAAGCTGATATTAAAGTGCCTATTGCAACAGGGCAGAAGAAAACTCGGGAGATTTTAACGTAAGAGTCATTGACACCTTTGACTAAAATTGAGCCTATTCCTGTCAGTTTCGCAGGTTCCAGAGTTTTCGTTGCCACAATAAGAGGGATAGGATTGATCAGTTCACGAAAATCAAGAAACAAAGCACGGACACCACTTACATGTTCAGTCGCACCTGTGTCAAACAGGCCATGAGCACCATCTGAGGTCCAGGATGTAGATTGAACAGCAAGGGCAGTCGGCAAAGTATCATTGGTTGACGCATCGTCCAGTGAGAGATCTGTGAACTTCGCTCGCACTTTGGGATTGCCGCTGGAGGGAGGACCTCGCGGAGGAAGAGGTTGGCGTGAAGGGTAGACAGGACGGTAAGAATCCATCTGTTGTGGTTGTTGAGCAGTGGACGACTGTTGTTGGTTTTGTAGATGTGAAAACAATGGACCATACGCCAGCCATGGATCAAAATGAACATGGAAATCTCGAATATTGCTTTTTCCAGTTCGGGGAAAATTTTGACGCATTGGAGGAGGGTTACTGGGACGCGGTGGAAGCGGGCACGAAGATTTCCAGTGATTAGGATTACCACAACGGAAACATCCGGAACCCTTATAATTTACCCACGCTGCATTTGTTTCAGCTACTTCTTCAATGGCTGGATCCGGCATGCCATGGAGAAAAGAAGACGCATCCGACGCCAATGCCAATGGTTCGTGAGCTATTACATTTGACTTTTTCATATTAGTCGCTTGAAAAAGATTTGTGACTAATGTTTCCACCTCACGTGACGTCAAGTCGGCAGGGTCATTTCGTAAACGTAGATCAACTTGATTGATCATTGAGATAGCAAGCGGAGAACCTGGCTCAATGGAGGACAAGAAGTAAGCAGCGAGTTGGTGATCGTTGCTGCCCTTATAACCTTTTCTACCCATAGTTTCATATACAGTTCGGATCTTCCCAAAATGAGCTGTAATATCCGTGGATGAGGGGGTGAAGACAATAGAACCCAGTTCTAGAATCCCAGTCACAATGGATCCGCACGAGACAATATTGAATTTGTCGGTGAGAAAAACATAGGCTTCATAAGTCGGTCGAATACGGGCAATCGACTCCTTATGAATATCAGCTACCGAATGCAAGAGGATTTCGAAGGCCAATTTGTCAATCGTTGCGTCAAAGATCGCTTCCGGTATTGGGAAATGAAGATATTGCTCGGTCAGGAGGAAAGTCCCAAGTGTACGTTCAAGAGTTAAATTCCACATGTTGAAGTTAGATCCATCTTCTGACAGAATGACGCTATTTTTGCAGAAGATTTGGATTTCTTTGACCGTTTTGTAGAAAGGATCCCCTTGGAGTATGGATCGAAGGAGTTCAGGTTGACCAGGAGAAGCATGAGGAGGAGGATCTTTTCCTTTACCCTTCGTATCCGTATCGCGGGTAGAGGGTTCAGCGGAAGGCGAAGGCATGTTGGGTTGCACAGGAGATGGTGGAGGTGTTATTTCGGAAGGAGTTTCAGAAGGTGATGGAGATGGAGAAGATTTTGAACGAGTAAGAACCATACAGGAGAGAGCGTCGAAGGAAAGACTAGGCAACAATAAAAAAAAATCGGCAGAAACACTGGTTACAGCTGGTGCGCAAGGACTGGATTAAAAGCCCATAACCTATAATGCCGGTACCCAAACCCACGGGTAAGTTAGCCTGGTCTGTTCCACTCTCCGGTAGGAATCATTATTTATTGCTTAGAATATACTAACCTATAATGCCGGTACCCAAACCCACGGGTAAGTTAGCCTGGTCTGTTCCACTCTCCGGTAGGAATGAGGAACAGCCGGGCGAGTACCAGCATTCTATATACATCACTTGCCGTGTAACCTAACTAAACCTAACTATCACCATAACAGTATATAAGAACTATATTATGCTCCCTCCCCCACATTTCTCCGCTGCCATATTTAGTTACTACTTGTTGCACGGTTTCAGCACTCAGGGCTCCGAAGATAACCATAACTTTAATTACTTGCCTGTTGCACGGCATCAGCACTCAGGACTCCGGAAAGAACCGGAGAACCTGGATGCCGCTGCAACAGGTTTTACTCACAGTAACTAATTACACAAGCCTAACTACTCAACATCCCCCCCACTTTAAAATTTCCAAATATCCACCACTACCATCATGATCCTCTCCAACCAACTATCATCCAATCACCATTACCAACTCCAAAACCATCAATTAGATTCCTCCCATTTTTCCAATAAAATGATTCAAAGTGAAAATAGAAATGAAAAGTGAAAAGTGAAAAGAATAAATGAAAAAAATGAAGTGCTTTTTTAATGATAGAGGTTTTTTTTGGTTTACCCCACACACATATCCTTCCCCCTATGCTGAGTGAGAGATGGGGCCAGTGACTTAGTTAAAATGTCAGCATGCATGTAAGCTGTGAAGACCCACACTATTAGTATTTTTTTGAGAAAAAGTTGTTCATTTACCAAATAATGAAATCTATCAATATGCCTAGTTTGCTTGTTGTCTGGGGTTGCCTTTTGCATTAGATACAGCACCTTTGTTATCACTGTGAAGTTTGACAGGTGGAAATTTAGGAAAATGATCTTTAAGCAGATTTGAAATCCAAATTGCATCCTTCATTCCACCACTAAGGGCCACATATTCAGCAGACACTGATGAGTCACTAACAGTGAGTTGACACCTAGATGTCCAGAGACAACAGGACAACCATTGAGAAGCAGAAGAGGACCACTTTGAGCTCTTAAGAATTCCTTCTTAGGGGGTGTCAGTTCTGGCAAATCAGCACTTATTTAAGTGTACTAGTCCCAACACTGGTGGATTTCAAAATAAAAAAGTCACTTATTTCACTCAAATCCACACTTTCTCAACCAAAAGTGCTGATTTAACCATAATGTCCCACTTCACTGATTTGTCAGCATCATCCCATTCATACACAGCACTCTGCTGCATAACACTTTATAACTCAAAACATCATTCATCATTCACATTTTAATACCATATAAGAGTCATGCCTTCCTCACTCTCAAATCATGATAAGCTACATAAAGCAATGACTTTGATAGCTCTTGATCTCCTCATGGACTCTGATTGTGATTCTGATTCTGATCTTGAAAAAGATTTTCTTTTTTTATCAAAAATGGCCAGGAAATGTTACCTTCTTCCAAGAAAGCCTCAAGTACTTCATACCACCAAGTACACCATCCAAACACTTCTTAACCTATCTGTACCCAGTTTTTGACAGCTTTTCAGGACTTCTCAGGAATGTTTCCTTAAATTGCTTGAGCTTATTCAGGACCACTCTGCCTTTCAAAATAATTCTTAAAAACCACAATGTGATCCTTCAATTGAATTGGCCATCACACTATGTCATTTGGGTTTGAATGGTAAGGGAGCTGCCTTGAAATGTTTGGAAAATGTCTCTGATTTAGGGTATGGCTCTGTTAACACTTATAAAAAACAATGCATTACTGCTATCAACTCCTTGGAATCTAAACTTCACACCTGGCCAACTAAAGAAGAGAGACTTGAATTGTCAGCCAGGCTATACCAGGAGCCCAGTAAATTGTATGTTAATCTATTGGAGCTTAATGAGGGCTAAAAATTATGCATTTTATGTATATAAATTAATATTATATTGCATAATAAAATTATATAACAATTGTATTATAATATAACTAAAATAAGGGTTATATTAAATTTATTATTAAATAAATTATAGATACAACTAAAACTCATTAAATACTGTATATTCTATAAAATGTTAGCGCATTTTTCATGTATTTAATACTTATAAATTTTTAATTAATTTATTAAATATATTATAGTTAAAAAATCAAAATATTAACTTATAATATAATTAAATAAATAAATTAAATTAAAGTATTAAAATAAAACTTTTATATCATATGAATTATGAATATTGAGCGCTTTTTTGACTCATAATTATGTCATTAAGGTACTAAATTAGTCAAAATATTTTATTTAATTAATTACTAATGTTGTATTCTAAAACTTTGTCAGGCTAGGGTCAAGTACAAGGACGTGAACTAGCTTGATTAGTCAGTTGTCTAGAAGATTTTAATGGTCCTATATGAATACTGTAGATTTAATCCACTAAGTTGTAAAATATAATCAAATATAAAGGTCTCAGTAATATAATTCTCACTATTCTTATATATGGCTTACAATCTTTATAGTTGGTAGAAAAATAGATTATATAAATTCAGATACTATTCAAAAGTCTTATAAAAGTACTAATTGATATGTATTGTAATTGGTTTGGTTATATTGGTTGAATTGTAATGATAAAGAATGTAGAAACACAACCCAAAAACCTCCTCCTTTTATACACACTGAGTTCCCCAATGATTCCCTTGATGTACCACCCAATACACAATTAATGACGCCTCTAAACAACTAATAGACATGCCCATCAACATTCCCAGTAACCCATGACATAATTAGAAGAGTAACAACCGCCAAAATCCTGTAATAATAAGGGAAATCCATCAAAATTAAAGAAAAAGACAAAAAGAGAGTATATGCGTATAAAACAATAATATTAAAGACTAAAGGAGACTTTTTAAGGTTAATAATAGCTTAATAATAAGGGGGATTGACTGTAGAAATAATGGGGCTAATCCTGACATTATACTACGTGAAATTCCCATTCAAAAATAACCAAAATTGACTGAGAAACCACCCAAAAACTTAAAAAAGAGCATGAGATGTGGGGTAACTACATGCAGTTCTTGGCAGGCTCTTGCACGGGTAAATCCTTGACTAAAATTAGGCGAATTTAAGCGTGGTGATGAAATAAAGTGCCAAGAGTGAGGTTATTAATGAAATTAGTGCATATAAACAAGGTCAATGCATTATTAATTAAGCTAGGACACTAAATAAGCGCCTGTCGCCTATTTTAGTGTGTTTCCCCACAGTGGGCGTAGAATGTGGGGTAATTATAGTGTGAAAAAGCTAACTTTGCTAAAAATGAAGCTATTCACACGGGAAAAAAGCAGGCAGTATGTGGCCAGTACACAGAAGCCATTTCTGGCATAAAAAACACCAAATTTGAAAAGTGTTATTTTTATGCATTTAAATAGCCAAATCAATAGTTCTAAATGAGCCCAATTGATCTGTCAAAGCGCAATTTTGATATTCTCAATTTTATAGCGCATATAGTCAACTTTTAAGTGAAATAAAGCGCATTTCTTGTTTTTTGCATAAAACAATGAATATAACAGCTTTAAGTGTACTTAAAAATTATGTAGCCTTATACTTAAGGTTCTTAAGATTACCCTAACATATTCCAACTTAATATTAAGTACATAAGACCTATAAAAGGTGGATATATGCGTGTATATAAGGTGTTATAATGGCATTTTTTGTGTATTATCATAATTTTACTTATGTATACTATTTGTGTACTCTTATTTATTATTCCCATG
This sequence comes from Hemileia vastatrix, assembly GCA_030280995.1. Taxonomy (NCBI): domain Eukaryota; kingdom Fungi; phylum Basidiomycota; class Pucciniomycetes; order Pucciniales; family Zaghouaniaceae; genus Hemileia; species Hemileia vastatrix. The sequence continues at coordinate 31,147,885 of JASXTE010000002.1, read as the reverse complement.
TATAGTTCATGTGTTTAACATAACTTATAATTACTTTTTACTCAGTCCTGGAGATATACAGGCTGACACTCGCCCACCCAAAAAAAACAATAAAAAAATGATAAGTTATACATTTTATTTTATTAATTTGTAATTTTTTCAGGTATTCAGAATAATTCTGTAGCATTAAAGATTCAACTTTAAAGAAATAAAACATAATAAAATATTATGAGTACTGGTTTATTAACCCCTCAGCTGGTTGAACAGAAATTTATTTCTGTTTAAATATTTTAAGAAGGGTGGATAAATTAGAAATTTCTTTTTCAGGTATCCATTTATCAAATTCATTTGATTTCCCTTTAAATCTTAGTAAATACTCAGTTCCTTTTTCTTTAGTAAGGATTCTTTTCTCGAGTATTTTTTCAATCTCTGCTTTTTCCACAATTTCTTCAGGTTGCTTTTTAGGCCTTCCCCTTCTTTTTGGAAATAATTCAGGATCATTTGCATGGTAAGGTTTTATTTTTTAGACTGCCAGGAATATTATCCAAATCACAGCTTAGAGAGATTTTCATCTCATGGTCTTTGACCAATCCTAGTTCATTTGAACCATGAGCAAATGCCATAGGATATGCTTTAATCAATCTCAAAATATCTTCTTCTTCAATTTTTGAGAGTTGAGGACTGAAAGAGGCCTTTTGGATTTCATTTTCCAAATCAACCACTTCATTGGTGGTTCTTCCACTTTGCAGTTGTTCTTCTCTAGGAGAAATGGTATATACTGAATTTTCAGAACATACTTTGAATTTTCTTTTACCATTCACGCTTATGGTGAAACAACTGTTTGCAGGATCTAGTTTAATGCCAAATTTTGTCAATAAATCATTGCCAATAATAAACCAATCACTACAATTATTATTATCCATTACTACAAATTCACAAACTGCTCTAACATATCCATTATTATACTTAAAGAATACAGCAGTTTTATATTTGCCAATTGGATTTAATACTGAACCAAAACCTCTCCAGTTCTTTGTCTGAACAGATTCTAGTTTTTCCTGGTACTTACAATCAAGTTTCATTAATGTATTAATTGAAACTACACTACCTGCAGCCCCAGTGTCAAGAATGGCATTCATTTCTTTTCCACATATGATAATAGGTGCTCTGATAGGTGTTATTTTGTAAGTATCATGAGATACATCTTTAATTATTTCAGCTTCCTCTATGGAAGTTAAAGATGTGTCTGTATGAGGTATAGCATCATTCAGGAACATTATATCCTGTTCTAATACAAATATCTCATTTTCATCATCACTGTAAGATATGTTACTTTTGCAATCCTCACTAGATTCCACATTCTCATCTTCATGATTACTAGGTTCAGAATTCTGTGAGGTTTCAATAACATTTATTCTCTTCTTACACGTGTGACCCTTAACCCAAGGTTCATTACATTTGTAACAAGTGTTATTTTCTTGTCTCTTAGGGACAAGGGGAGCTGAAGGTTTTTACTTCTCCACTGGTAACTTACTTGTAGTAGGTTTTACCACGTCAACACTTTGTCTGTAATTACTATACTTGGTTTAATATTTGTGGTTTAATAATATTTCATTACATATATTAATGAACCCAGAGGTATCTCTGATGGTTTCAGTTCTAGCTACAATAATGTCTCTAACTGATATAGGTAACTTATATATTATCTTTTCTTTCCACTCTTCATAATCCATTTTTGGATCCATGGCTTTCATGATTTTTATTAAATTCATTAAAAATACCATTGGTTTATCTCCATCATTTGGATTATATCTGGCCTTTTCATACAATCTTTGTTGAGTGATTCTAAATTTTGGGACACCAAATTGCCTTTCAATTAGTGCCTTCCATTCATTCCAGGAGTAATTAATTCCCTCACTCAATACAGATTCAAACCATAATAAGGCCACATCTGTAAATAAAGATATTAACTTTGAAGTAATTTCTTCATCAGGTAATTTGTATGAAAATTTTAAGTTATCAATTCTTTGTATGAATTGTTGCCAATCAGATTTTGAATCCCCGTCAAAAGAAGGGTACTGATCTAACTTAGGCCAGTTCTTTTGGCTAGTTTTTGCTTCCCTAACCTGAGGAATATTGAGTAATTCACTTACTTTAGAAAGATGATCATTTATTTCATCTTTTACTGATTTTATATTCTCAGAGCCCATAACACTATGTTCATGTTCAATCATTGGTTTATCATCAGAGTGTTTCATAAAAACTGGTACTCTTTCTACATAAGAGGTATTATCTTTTATTGTTTCAGTATTTTTCAAAATGTTAGCTACTTCAATTTCTACTCTTTGTAACCTATCTTTTATCACAGGTACATGATTTAAGGTATCATTTACATTTGAAAAAGACAATTTTACACGTCCCTCTATGGTAGCCATAATATTCTGAGAGTGTTCTAATTTACTTTCTAAATTTCTAATCTCAGATTTTAATCTTTTATTCTCATTGATTAATTCATTATTTGAATTTTCAATAATTTTTAATTTATTGGCTGTGGTACTCAATGATTGTGTTAGTTGTAATAATACATTTTCTGTATTAATGTTTGACTCTTTTGAGAACTCTTCCAATTTTTTAATTCTCAATAATAATTTACTTATTATTTTTGATTCCATTGGATTCTCTTTTAAAAAATATTCTATTTTTTCCGTGTCCAATTCAGAAGACTCATTATCAGGGTCAAGATTTAATTCATTTGATTCCATTTTTATATTAATAGTTTTTTCCTGGTGATCAATAAAACTATTTACATTGTCCTCATGTAAAGACAAGTTTAACATATTCTGTTCAAATGAATAATCCTTTAAATCCTTATCAATAATATCCAATATTTCCTTATCAATCTCATTACCTATAAGTAATTTATTTTCAGGTTGATATAATTGATCATAAGAAGTTGGATGACTTACCAAGGTCTTATCCCACTTCCCCTGCCTCTCCTTGCCTTTCCCCTGTAAGGGTGACTGCTGGAGCCCTGCTGTTGAGGATTGTTGTAGTTTTGGGCGTACCAATCCCATTTCCATTTGCTTACTGTAATTTTTTGGTCCTCCTCTTGGGCTGGAGGTGTTGCTATGGAATTGTTGGGTGCCACTGTTGGTGGTTGAGTCTTTATGTCCACTAGAGCTTGGTTGACTTCTATGAAACCTTGAGCTGCTCTCTTTTCCAGATTGTTGATCTGGTCCACTATATTGTTGACTCTTATTGTAAAGGTGTTCAGTAGGGTGGATAGGGAGTGAACTTGTTCTTGTAAAGTATTTTTTGTTTTCTTTATTGAAACCTGCTTTAAAAGCTTTTCCCTTTCCTCCAGAGACATTGACGGAGTGTTGTTGATTATGGGAGAGTCCTGGCCCTCCATTTGAATGTCCTGTAACAGGTCTTTCAGCTCTAGGTCTTACGTTATAAGGTTTTACCTTATTACTTACAATGTCATTGTTGTCACACATTTTTACGTGGAATTTAAAGAATTGAAAGTTTAGATATGAAAACTTCAAAAAGGAGTTTTATCAGTATTTATCAATACCACTGAAGACAATTTTATTGCTTACTTATTGGTATGAAGTGAATATTTAAGTGCCAAAAGTCAAATATGCTTTTATGTGGTCACTTGATTTAACTGGTCTACAATATGTAGCCGTGTTTTTATATTCAAAAGAAAACAACTGTCAGTATGATTCTTTCTAAATATTTAATGAATTTTACAAACCAATAAAAGAAAAGATTAAGAGTCCTGTTAAAAGAAAAACAATTAATCAGTTTAATTGGTTTATTATCTGCAAAGATCACAAATTTAATTGGTCTATTGACAGACTCCCACTAAGAACAATTATATGTTAAATTAGTGGTAAAAATTTTATCTGCAAAGATCTCAAATTTAATTGGTCTATTGACAGACCCACTAATAACAATTATAAGTTAAATTAGTGGTAAAATTGTTGATTCAATATCACAATTTTATAATATAACAGGGCTTCTTTTTCTGAAATCACTATATAAGTGACCCCAACCTGTTGTAATTATCCAAATATTTCTATAGGGATATTATTTACGTGCACCTTCTTTTGAAAATTTCACTTACAGGATTATAACAGAATTCTTGAGGAAAGGTCCCCAATTGTCAGGCTAGGGTCAAGTACAATGACGTGAACTAGCTTGATTAGTCAGTTGTCTAGAAGATTTTAATGGTCCTATATGAATACTGTAGATTTAATCCACTAAGTTGTAAAATATAATCAAATATAAAGGTCTCAGTAATATAATTCTCACTATTCTTATACATGGCTTACAATCTTTATAGTTGGTAGAAAAATAGATTATATAAATTCAGATACTATTCAAAAGTCTTATAAAAGTACTAATTGATATGTATTGTAATTGGTTTGGTTATATTGGTTGAATTGTAATGATAAAGAATGTAGAAACACAACCCAAAAACCTCCTCCTTTTATACACACTGAGTTCCCCAATGATTCCCTTGATGTACCACCCAATACACAATTAATGACGCCTCTAAACAACTAATAGACATGCCCATCAACATTCCCAGTAACCCATGACATAATTAGAAGAGTAACAACCGCCAAAATCCTGTAATAATAAGGGAAATCCATCAAAATTAAAGAAAAAGACAAAAAGAGAGTATATGCGTATAAAACAATAATATTAAAGACTAAAGGAGACTTTTTAAGGTTAATAATAGCTTAATAATAAGGGGGATTGACTGTAGAAATAATGGGGCTAATCCTGACATTATACTACGTGAAATTCCCATTCAAAAATAACCAAAATTGACTGAGAAACCACCCAAAAACTTAAAAAAGAGCGTGAGATGTGGGGTAACTACATGCAGTTCTTGGCAGGCTCTTGCACGGGTAAATCCTTGACTTAAATTAGGCGAATTTAAGCGTGGTGATGAAATAAAGTGCCAAGAGTGAGGTTATTAATGAAATTAGTGCATATAAACAAGGTCAATGCATTATTAATTAAGCAAGGACACTAAATAAGCGCCTGTCGCCTATTTTAGTGTGTTTCCCCACAGTGGGCGTAGAATGTGGGGTAATTATAGTGTGAAAAAGCTAACTTTGCTAAAAATGAAGCTATTCACATGGGAAAAAAGCAGGCAGTATGTGGCCAGTACACAGAAGCCATTTCTGGCATAAAAAACACCAAATTTGAAAAGTGTTATTTTTATGCATTTAAATAGCCAAATCAATAGTTCTAAATGAGCCCAATTGATCTGTCAAAGCGCAATTTTGATATTCTCAATTTTATAGCGCATATAGTCAACTTTTAAGTGAAATAAAGCGCATTTCTTGTTTTTTGCATAAAACAATGAATATAACAGCTTTAAGTGTACTTAAAAATTATGTAGCCTTATACTTAAGGTTCTTAAGATTACCCTAACATATTCCAACTTAATATTAAGTACATAAGACCTATAAAAGGTGGATATATGCGTGTATATAAGGTGTTATAATGGCATTTTTTGTGTATTATCATAATTTTACTTATGTATACTATTTGTGTACTCTTATTTATTATTCCCATGTATAGTTCATGTGTTTAAAATAACTTATAATTACTTTTTACTCAGTCCTGGAGATATACAGGCTGACAAATTTAGTAATAATATTAAATTAATAAATTGTTTTAACCTAATTTAATTCTTACACTAATAAAATGGGTCATATTAATTAATATCTTATGTTCCAGACTTAATTAATTAATTAAACTAATTATTTTATTAAAATAGTTTAATTTTTATGTCTTACTTAAAATGGGCTATTATCAAACATGTTATAAATTGAATTAGTTAATACTTCAAGTGTTTCAATCTTATTTAATTACTCACTTATTTTAAAGATTTGTTTGGGGTTAAATTGGTGGATTTTTTGGACTCTTACTTATTTTTTAATTAATTGTTTTATATTTTTCCCTTACAGATTTGGTACACTTAATAGGGGGTATCAATGTTCAGGGATCCACAATTAGGGATCAGGAATTTTTTTTTCCGGGATCAGACATTATTAATTGTGGAAGATTCTTATCCACTAGCCCTGGGGCTAGTGGATAAGGAATCCATGACAATGCATTATCCTGCCTCTTATACCCCAATTTCCATTCCTAATTCCTGATCCCAAACTCATCACATCCATGATGGATTTGCAAGAAAGTCACATGACTCATAATTGCTGATGCCATCCTTAAGTCTTTCCTCACTCTATGCTACTTAATTTTGGTGGCAAACACTTAAGTTTTTTCTCTATCTACACACCCCAACTGCACATTTGGCAGTGAATTCCCACTTCCCTCATCACATAACCCTTCCACCGGCAACAATGAAACACCTCTCTACTAGGAAGCTACTTCACTCAACAATGAATGCTATTACTTTTCTTTTAGCTCCTTACTATAAATCTGACTCTGATTTGGAAGATACTTTAGCTTATATGTGTTTTCTTTCCAAAAAGCGTTACATCATCACCAGGGGGCCAAATCTTTATCATGATCCCCGATATGATCTGGCCTCCATTCTCAACATTCCTCATTTAAACTTCATGCAACTTTTTAGAAATTCTCCCAATTCTTTCTTCAAACTTTATCAACTCATTTCTGAAAATCCTATCTTCCATAACAATTCTCATAACAAACAGTGTAATCCTGCCATCCAACTTGCTGTTGCTCAATGCCGCTTTGGCTCAAATGGAAATGGTGCTGCCGTAAGACGTTTGGATAATCTCTTTAACATAGGATATGGTACCGTGATATTATACACCAAGCGCTGTATGATTGCTATCCTTTCCCTCAAGTCTCAAACTCTTGCTTGGCCAACTCCAGAACAGCGACTTGAATCCTCTCAAGTAATGCAAGCTGAAGCTTTCCCTGGCTGTATAGGTTTTGTTGATGGCACAACCATCCCTTTGAGTCAAAAGCCTGCTCATGATGGCAACCATTATTTTGATTGCAAAAAAAAGTTTCTTCAAAATCTTCTAAAAGTTCTCATCTTTCACAATCTAACTTTTTATCTTCTTTCTAGATACTCTATTGCCGTTCAACTTGTATGCAATTTCAATAAAAAATTTATTTCTTTTCACAGTGGCTGCCCTGGATCATGTCATGACTCTTCCGTCTTCCAAAGAATGAGGATTTCTCAATCCCCTGACTCATACTTTGACGAATCTCAGTACCTCCTTGAAGACTCAGCATATGCAAGTGGAAAGTACATTATACCAGCTTTCCGTGGTGCAACCTTAGAAAATGACCCCAAAACTAAATTTAATTATCACCTTGCACAATCAAGAGTACAGATTGAACATGCTATAGGTATTTTAAAGGGATGATTTTCTAGTCTTCGGGAGCTCAGAATCCAATTTCAAAAAAAATTGGAGATCAAAACTGCAAATCATTGGATCTTGACTTGCGTAATACTCCACAATATTCTAGCTGATTTAAAGGATGAGTGGAATGATCTTTATGAAGAAGAGGATCCTGAACCACCACTGGCACTCCCCTCCCTTGATTCAAAAATCATTCAATCAACCGGCATACACCCCATTATAATGCCAATTACTCCCCAACATTTCTCTTCACCACCCTTATAATTTTTAATTTTTATGTTTTCATACTTTCCAAATGTCCTCTTTGTGTACTTTATTCACTTGGTTTTGTATTTTGGTTTGTTGCATATTCATTTTTTTTTTTGAATTTACAGTGAATATCTTTTTTTTGGATGGCTCATTGGTTTTCTTTCACCACCTTAACATGAAATCACATATTTTCTTATATCACATATTTTGTCAGTGATTTTTTTTTCATTCATCACTAATATCCTTTTCATCCTCTCCTCAAACATCACTCAGTTTTTTTGGTTGCATTTATTTTCTCAACTCAACTCACCAGGTAGGTCATTTTTTTTTCTTTTTTCTTGGTTTTTTATTTGCTAATCATGATTTTTTTTTTTTTGCTTTTTTTTTTTTTTTTTTTTTTTGTAAGTGCTTCATTTATTTTTGTTCTAGGGTAAACAAATTTTTTGTTTGTTTTTTTTCTTTTTTCTCTTTTTTTTTGTTTTTTTTTCTCTCCTTCATCTCTCTTTATCATCCTCAAGGCCCCCCTTTTTCCCTCTCTTTACCTGTCTCAATACCCCCTTTTTAGCTGCCTCAAATCCCCCTTTCCCCCCCCTTTAGGTCCCTCATCACCCCCCCTTCCCCTCTTTTTAGGCGCTTCAAGACTCCCCCTTCCCCTCTCTTTATGTCCCTCAACCCCCCCTTCACCTCTCTTTTGCCGCCTCAAACCCCCCCTTTCCCTCTCTTTAGGCGCTTCAAACACCCCCCCTCCTTTTAATTAACAGATGATAATTAATTATCGTTTGTTAAGTAATCGAATCCCTAACGATTTGATTACTTAGTGAATGATCGTTAGCAATCATTCACTAAGTAAACAAATCGTTAGGGATTCGATTACTTAATGAATGATTGCTAACGATTGTTCATTAAGTAAACAAATCGATAGAGATTTGATTACTTAATGAATTATCGTTACCGATCTTTCATTAACAAAGAGGGGGGGTAGAGGAGGAGGTAAGGGAGTGGAAGGGGGGAAGGGGGGGTTTGAGGCGGCTAAAGAGAGGGGAATGAGGGGGTTTGAGGCGGCTAAAGAGGGGGGGATAGGGGGGGGATTTGCGAGATATAAAGAAGGGTAAAGGGAGGGGATTTGGGGGGGTATTAAGGTAACTAAGGGGGGGAATTTTGGGGGGTTTTGAGAGAATTAAGCAGGGGGTTTTTGAGGCAGGAAAGGAGAGGATTTGAGGAGACTATTGAGGCAAGGAGGGAGGGATTTGTAAGGGGATTTCAAGTAAATAAAGGAGTGGAAAAGGGGACATTTATGGGAGATAAAGAGGGGTTACCTACTTTCAATTAATATACTAACAAGTTTTTTTTTGTAAATTTGATTAATTTTTTAATTTTTTTGGCTGGCAGTATTATAGAAATAAAAAAAAGATTTCTTTCTGTTAAGGACTGTCCCTCTTATTTACAAATCAAAAAAGGTTTTTAAATTACTTTTTAATTTTTCTAGTAAATAATTTTTCTGGTTTTTTTTTTATTTAAAATTTTTTTTTGTTTTTGATTTTGATTTTACTGAATTTTTTTTTTTTTTTTTTCAGGATCTTGTGAGAAGGTTTTTAATAACCAATCTTCAAGTTCACTTTTAATTTTTTTTTTTTTGATTTAATTTTTACTGAAATTTTATTTTTTGAATGAATTTAATTATTATTATTTTTTTTTAAAAGATTTTGCTTTTATTGTGTTTTTTAAAATAAAACCTCAGGGTTTTTTTTTATGAATTATTTTTTTGGAAAATTTTTTACTGATTTTTTGGGGTTTTTTTTTTCAATTTTATTTTTCAAATAAAAAAACAGCTTTTTTTATTATTAGGTAGGAATTTTTTTTAAAAAAAAATTGAGTTGAAATTTTATTGACAATTAAATTTTTTTTCAGATCAAAAAAATGTCTTCTTCTTCAGATTCACCCCTTACTTCTCTCTTATCTTCATCTTTATCTTCTTTATCATCTTCATCTTTATCATATCTATCATCTTCTTCTAAATCAACTTCCATACAATCATCTTCTAAATCATCAAAAAAAATAATGATAATCAGTCTCATAAGAAGAAAAGATATCTGAAAAAAAAATTCATCATCTAAATCATCAAAAAAATTTAAAGAGAATCAGTCTCATCAGAAGAAAAGTTATCTGAAAAAAAAAATTCATCATCTAAATCATCAAAAAAAATTAAAGATAATCAGTCTCATCAGAAGAAAAGATATCTGAAAAAAAAAATTCTCTGTGAAAGTTATTTTTGTCATATCCCAAACATTTTTTTTCATAAAACTAAAGTAGATAAAAAAATCAATATCTGAAAAAATTACCAGAAGATATCAAATATCTAACCGAATTTGGAGATGATTGAGTTGTTGCAGTTATCAGTAATTCTTTTAAGGCTCAATTCATATTGGAAGTTCATTCATTTGATGGTGTAAAAGATGAAACTTTTAATCAACTATCAGATCTTATCATAACTCTTTATCAAATGGCTTTGGTTCGATTACCTATAAGGAATACAAATTTGTTGGGTGGTATCATGATTGGATTTGGTTGGAGACCAGGTTTTGTTAAAGGATAATCTCTTGGTATGTCTAATAATTTTTTTTCCATTCTTAATATCATTTCACTTATTTCATTTATATAGGCATATATTTGTTGGTTAAGAATATCACTAAAGCTCATAAAGATGAAGATTTTCGCTTATGGGACACTCTACCTTCCTTTAACTCTTTTCTTGCTCTTTGACTCAAAAAGCTCTGTAATAAAGCATTTGAAAAAAATCATGAACTAGCAACCAAAGTTGGAATACTGAATTGGTGTGACTCCGAATGGGAAGATATCAGCCACAAATATCTTTTATTTTCTAATGTTATTATCACTCATTCTTGATTCTACAATAGGATTCATATTGATAGGAATGATGCCAATTTTCTTACTTTTGGTATATTCTCATATATCAATCTGATAACTGGCCACCCAATACCATCTCCAGCTAAAATCAAATGACATGGTTTATATTTTCCAGACCACCGAAGCATCATTGATTTTGGTTTGGGAAATGGTATCATCAAAACTATTTGGAATTCTTCTAAGGATAATCATCAAACAACCAAAGCTCCTCCTGGTTTGGAATCCTGTCAAGATTTCACACATTTTGGTTGCTCATTTCAAATCAGTCATAAGTTGATTCAAAGAATCAATAAGGTAAAGAAAGAAGGTAAAGTTATTTGATTTAAAAAAACTTTATCTAGATCCAAAAAGTATGGGGATTAGAGTTGTCATCGAAAATTTTATATTTTTTCATAAATTTTTAATAAATATTTTTATATATCAATTTGCTCAAGTAATTTGATGAGCCAACGACCTTTGGTTGTATAACAGGTAATCATGATAACATTTATTTGTTTCATGTGGTTCCTCTTGCCTATACCTGTGAAAAGTCCCAAACTTTTGTTTCTCGACTTGGTCTGCATTTTGGCTTAAGGAATTGTCATTACTTTAAACTAGGGAAATTGATATATATTAGATATTTATTTAATAATTTATGTAATTATATTAAATTTAGATGACTTCCACCCCTTACTTCAATAAAATGCAGGGGGGGGGGTATTGCCAAATTTTCAAATCTGAAATGTGAAATTGATGACTTAGAAAAATTTTGGTGATACCCACCCCTTGCTTCAATAAAATGCAGGGGAGAGTATTGCCAATTTTTTAAAACAGATATAGAATTTTTTTGACTTGTAAATATTTTGGTGAAAATTTTTTGGTGATACCCGTCCCTTACTTCAATAAAATCCGTGGGGGGTTTTGCCAAAATTTCTTATAAGACTTGTGAAATTCTTAACATGTAAGAATTTTTGGGATACTGGTAAAATGCAGGGGGTAGTGAAGCCAAATTTTCATATAAGACTTTCAAGATTCATGACATGAAAGAATTTTTGTGATAAACACCCCTTACTTCAAAAAAATCCAGGGGTGGGGGATTGTCAAATTTTCAAAGGAGACTTGAAAATTTTATTTAAAAAAAGAATATTTAACATTAAAATACGAAATTTCAAGAAATACAGAAAATAATTGTAAAATTTATGTACAAATAAATATGAACACATGAAGTGTGAAAGAAATAAAAGAAACTATTCAACAAAAAATTTCATTAAATGTTCTATTTCTTCAACAGATTTGTTTGCTTTAATGCATTCAATCAAGAAATTTTTCTTTTTAGAACTTTCTTGAAGATAATGCTTATACTTCATCTGTTCCATTAAGTTTTGATGCTCAAGTGTTTTTTCCTCTTTTTTGGATTTTTAAATACTAAGAGTTAACTGGAACTTCTTCTCCTCCAAATCTTGGACCCAATCATCCTTCCGTAAGGAGAGCTTGTACTTCCTCTCTTCCAAATCTTGTACTCTGTCATCCCTCCTTAAAGAGAGCTTGTATTTCTTCTTTTCAAAGCTTAGAGTCTCTTTAGAAATTTCCACTTGTTCTAGAGTGAGAATAAAAATTAACATAAAGTAGAAAAAAAGCAGAGTAAAGTAATAAGAGGTATGATATCACTAACCAGCATCCCGTTTCTCTCAAAACTGTTCCATCGAAGAAAAAGATGTTTGTGATGAAGTATTTTTTTTTGTCTTCTTTGGGAGAGGAAATTTAGACTACTTGAAGCCCTTTGCTTTTTGTTCAACGTAGAATTTTCCTCCTCATCATTGTCACTAGCTTCAGACCCAGTTGATTGAGGATCCTGGGTTTGTTCATCAGCCTTTCAAGAAATAAAAAAAAGATAAGTAAATAAAAAATAAAAAAGATAAGATAAAAGAAAAAAGAAACAGACTTGAGTTAGATTTGGTTGGGTTAAATCACCTATAGGATCTACAGAAAAGCTATCTAGATATGTCTCATTCAAATGAGGGGAGGCTTGAGTGGAGGAAAAGGATGGGAAAAGATTTGCTTTGACATCATGTTCGGAGATAGGATCTTCACCATCCAACATGTTTACAGGATTAACATCAGCTCGCTCTCAAAAAATTGCATCCATCTCTTTAAAGTAATGACATAAAGAATCAATTTTATTGTCTATGGATTTTATGCCCTTAGTTATATCGTTATCGGTAACCCCAAAACCAGTGGAAGATGAAAGAGCCTTTGCCTTCTTGTATTTTGCTCAGTAATGCTTGAAGCATTCAGACATCTGTTTAGGCAAAAGATAAATCCTTCCCTTGGTCTTATTCCATAATTCATTTGCCATTGGAAGATAGCCATTAACTTTTGATGTGGGGGGCCGTCCTACTTTAGTGGCATACTCAGTACCAAAACAAGAATCATAGTTAGCTTTGGATTTCAGCCAGTTGATAAGAATGAGATGGTCATCTTTTTTTAATTGAGCGGTCTTTGATTTCTTGGCTGAGCGGGGGAAAGAGGAAGTAGTGGGAATTGAAGAACAACTGGGTGATGGCTGCCTTTGAGAAGATCTAGGATGATGAGGCATGCTATTATAAATGAAGATGAAAAGGAGAAGAAACAAGCAGATGAGATAGCAAGATGAAAAGGAGCAGAATCAAATAGATGAAATGGGGAGAAATTCTGAGCGGATAGAATGAACAGGATGGGATGAGAATGGAAGTGCGCAGAAAGGTAGAAGGCATATCCAGGGAGTAGTCAAAGATGTGATTATGGCAGAAAGTAGGTCAAGATGTGGTTATGACAGAAGGTTGTCCAAGATGTGGTTATGAAAAATTGAGTAAAAAAATGTCGGATAAGAGGTGAACATTGACACGTAAAGTGTCTAATAACCCAATTATTAGCAAAAATAATTGCCAAAGATAATTGGGGTATAAGGATTTTTATCCGCAATTAAATTAATTGCGGATCCCTGAACATTGATACCCCCTAATTTTAACTATTAATAATTTATTATCTTATTTTTTATAGGATATATTTTCTTGCGGCGCTTCAGAGGGCCCCTTGCCTATATAAGGGCCTTGGGAAATCCCCTGTAGCTCTATCACTTATTACACTCACCTTTTTATTACATATTTAAATATTATACAAATTATTATTATTGTTATTAGTTTCATAGTTCTAATATAAATTCTAATAAATTTATATGGTTGCTCTAAGTCTAATAATACATATAAGTTTTTCTGCGCATTGAAAACAACTACTAGTAAAAAAATTATATTATAATTTAAAAAACCTTACTATTATGTCAAAGTTCTCAAGCAAGTCTCGTTGCCTTCTCTTTTAAAATACATATATTTATTATTATTATTTTACTTTTCCATTTTGTCTCGCCTTCCTCCTTTCTATTTTCCTTCTCCCTCTCCTCCTTCTAGACAACCAGCCAATAATTGGACGTCTTTCCAAACGACAACGACGATACCAATACTTTCGACAAATGACATAACGCACAGACCACCCAGCCAAAAAGAAATTTTTTCCGCGACTGTGTTTTGAACTTGGGTTCGATCTATTAGGTTTATATTAAATTAATTCATATATTATTTTGAAGTGATTTTACAATCACTATAGTAAGTTAACCTTTGCACCTCTCACTCATATTATTATATTTTTTGTCAGGCTGAGGTCACGTAAAAAGACGTGAACTAGCTTGAAAGGTCAGTTGTCTTGAAGATTTTAATGGTCCTATATGAATACTGTAGCACTAATCCAATAAGTAGTAAAATATAATCAAAATTAAAGGTCTCAGTAATATAATTCTCACTATTTTTATATATGGCTTACAATCTTTGTAGTTGGTAGGAAAATAGATTTTATAATTCAGATACTATTCAAAAGTCTTATAAAAGTGCTAATTGATATGTATTGTAATTTATTTGGTTACATTGGGTAAATTGTAAATGATAAAGAATGTAGAAACAAGACCCAAAAACCTCCTCCTTTTATACACACTGAATTCCCCAATGATTCCCTTGATGTACCACCCAATAAACAGTTAATTACGCCTCCAAACAACTAATAGACATGCCCATCAACATTCCCAGTAACCCATGACATAATTAGAAGAGTAACAACCTTCAAAATCCTGTATAAATAAGGAAAATCCATCAAAATTAAAGAATAAGATAAAAAGAGAGTATATGCGTATTAAACAATAATATAAAAGACTAAAGAGGAAACTTTTAGGGTCAATAATAGCTTAATAATAAGGGTGATTCACTGTAGAAACAATTGGGCTAATTTTGACATTATACTACATGAAATTCTCATTCAAAAATACCCAATATTGACTGAGAAACCACCCAAAAACTCAAAAAAGAGTGTGAGATGTGGGGTAACTACATGCAGTCCTTGGCAAGTTCTTGCACGGGTAAATCCTTGACTAAATTTAGGCATATTTAAGGATGGTGATGAAATAAGACGCCAAGAGTAAGGTTATTAATGAAATTAGTGCATATAAACAAGGTCAATGCATTATTAATTAAGCAAGGACACTAAATAAGCGCCTGTTGCCTATTTTTGTCAGGCTAAGGTCAAGTACAAAGACGTGAACTAGCTTTAATGGTCAGTTGTCTAGAAGATTTTAATGGTCCTATATGAATACTGTAGTTTTAATCCACTAAGTTGTAAAATATAATCAAATATAAAGGTCTCAGTAATATAATTCTCACTATTCTTATATATGGCTTACAATCTTTGTAGTTGGTAGAAAAATAGATTATTTAATTCAGATACTATTCAAAAGTCTTATAAAAGTACTAATTGATATGTATTGTAATTTATTTGGTTATATTGGTTGAATTGTAATGATAAAGAATGAAGAAATACAACCCAAAAACCTCCTCCTTTTATACACACTGAGTTCCCCAATGATTCCCTTGATGTACCACCCAATACACAGTTAATGACGCCTCTAAACAACTAATAGACATGCCCATCAACATTCCCAGTAACCCATGACATAAATAGAAGAGTAACAACCACCAGAATCCTGTAATAATAAGGGAAATCCATCAAAATTAAAGAAAAAGACAAAAAGAGAGTATATGCGTATAAAACAATAATATTACAGACTAAAGGAGACTTTTTAAGGTTAATAATAGCTTAATAATAAGGGGGATTGACTGTAGAAATAATGGGGCTAATCCTGACATTATACTACGTGAAATTCCCATTCAAAAATAACCAAAATTGACTGAGAAACCACCCAAAAACTTAAAAAAGAGCGTGAGATGTGGGGTAACTACATGCAGTTCTTGGCAGGCGCTTGCATGGGTAAATCCTTGACTAAAATTAGGCGAATTTAAGCGTGGTGATGAAATAAAGTGCCAAGAGTGAGGTTATTAATGAAATTAGTGCATATAAACAAGGTCAATGCATTATTAATTAAGCTAGGACACTAAATAAGCGCCTGTCGCCTATTTTAGTGTGTTTCCCCACAGTGGGCGTAGAATGTGGGGTAATTATAGTGTGAAAAAGCTAACTTTGCTAAAAATGAAGCTATTCACACCGGAAAAAAGCAGGCAGTATGTAGCCAGTACACAGAAGCCATTTCTGGCATAAAAAACACCAAATTTGAAAAGTGTTATTTTTATGCATTTAAATAGTCAAATCAATAGTTCTAAATGAGCCCAATTGATATGTCAAAGCGCAATTTTGATATTCTCAATTTTATAGCGCATATAGTCAACTTTTAAGTGAAATAAAGCGCATTTCTTGTTTTTTGCATAAAACAATGAATATAACAGCTTTAAGTGTACTTAAAAATTATGTAGCCTTATACTTAAGGTTCTTAAGATTACCCTAACATATTCCAACTTAATATTAAGTACATAAGACCTATAAAAGGTGGATATATGCGTGTATATAAGGTGTTATAATGGCATTTTTTGTGTATTATCATAATTTTACTTATGTATACTATTTGTGTACTCTTATTTATTATTCCCATGTATAGTTCATGTGTTTAACATAACTTATAATTAATTTTTACTCAGTCCTGGAGATATACAGGCTGACACTCGCCCACCCAAAAAAAACAATAAAAAAAATGATAAGTTATACATTTTATTTTATTAATTTGTAATTTTCAGGTATTCAGAATAAATCTGTAGCATTAAAGATTCAACTTTAAAGAAATAAAACATAATAAAATATTATGAGTACTGGTTTTTTAACCCCTCAGCTGGTTGAACAGAAATTTATTTCTGTCTAAATTTTTTAAGAAGGGTGGATAAATTAGAAATTTCTTTTTCAGGTATCCATTTATCAAATTCATTTGATTTCCCTTTAAATCTTAGTAAATACTCAGTTCCTTTTTCTTTAGTAAGGATTCTTTTCTTGAGTATTTTTTCAATCTCTGCTTTTTCCACAATTTCTTCAGGTTGCTTTTTAGGCCTTCCCCTTCTTTTTGGAAATAAGTCAGGATCATTTGCATGGTAAGGTTTCAATAATGAGATAGGGAAAACTGGATGTTTCCTATCATATGGAGCATATAATATGACTTCCACTGCATTATTCCCAACCATTTTATTTACTACAAAAGGTCCTACAAAGGGATCCTTTAATTTAACATTACCTTGTAAGTTAAAATGTAGTGTTGATATGAGGACTTCATCTCCCTTTTTAAATTCAAATTCTTTATGAGATTTGTCCCACCTTTTCTTTTCATATTCAAATGCTTTTTGGATGCATTCTTCTGCATGCTCTCTACACATTTGTTGCATATGAATAAAGGATTTAGTGCCAGGGTGTATATCCAACCTTGGTAGTTTATTTAAATGATTTACTGGGGTATTTGGTACATATCCCAGCCAGAGTTCAAATTGTTTCTTCTCTGTTACAGAATGAGTTGTGCTGTTATAAGTAAATTCAAGGCCAGGAATTAATGTTACCCAGTCATGTGTGAATTTCTCATTGTCTTTGTATTCTAATCCAAAGGCACAATATCTTCTGATCATGTCTTCAAGAGTTTGTATCATCCTCTCAGCCAGCCCATCAGTTTGTGGATGGTGTGCTGTAGACAATTTTAATTGACAACCTGATACTTCCATCAAAGATGTCCAGAACTCTGAAGTAAATTTAGGGTCTCTGTCAGAGATTATGGCTTTGGGGAACCCAGCAGTATCCATCATCTGAGTCCACCATAGTAATGCCAAGTCTTTTGCAGATACCTCTTTATGGGTAGGGATAAACTTACACATTTTTGTTAATCTATCCACTATTACCCAGCAAGAATTGAAACTTTCTTTTCCTGCTAATGGCAAGCCAGTTACAAAATCCATGTTTATAATTTCCCATGGAGCTTTTGGCTGCTCTATTTGTTGTAACAACCCAGCTCTCTTCCCAGTTAATCTTTTAGATTTCTGACAAGAACCACATGTTTCAATGTATTTTTGTACATCCTCTTTCATGTTTATCCACCAGGCTGTATTTTTAACTCTGGTTAATGTTTTGTTAAATTCAAAATGACCAGCTAAGATGTCATCATGACAAGTACTCAACATTAACTCTTTCATAGAAGGTGGTATTACTATTACATTGCTTAATTTTTTCCTGTAATATATATATCCATCTTCAATTGATAGTTTACCTTTTTCCAACGCATTTTTATACTTTGGAGGCAAGGTTTTAATTAATGCACTCATGGAGGCATTTGTTGGATCATTAAGAATGGTAGATAGCTTAGACAAATCTTTATCAGATGAATAGTTTTCCAATATAGTTTGCATAAACTCTTCTTCTAAATCCACTATATAAATCCCAAATATATGTATAACCTCATTTTCAGGTACATAAGCTGGGTTGTCAGCATCATTTGGCAAAGGACTTCTGGATAATAAATCCACATTTGAATGCAATGTTCCTGCTCTGTGAGTGATTGTCATTCTTCCTCTGTACTCTTGTACAGCTAGTTGCCATCTAAACATGTGCCTATTAGGTGTTTTCATGTTTAGTAATGATTTTACTGCACTGCAATCTGTTATAAGTTCAAACTTCTGGTCTTCCAGATAGTAATGAAGTTTCTCCAAAGCCCACACCACGGCTAAACATACTAGCTGTGTGGCAACATACCTTAATTCTGTCTTTCTTAAGGTTCTGGATATATAACAGATAACTACTTCAGATAATTTTCCATTTATTATCTGTTTTTGCTGTAAAGCAGCACCCAAACCTATGAAACTTGCATCAGTGTACAAGATAAAAGGTAGGGTGAAATCTGGCAGTCCCAATATTGGAGCTGACATTAAACATTCCTTTAATTTATTAAAGGCGTGTTGTCTTTCATTATTCCAAATGAAAGCTTCATTCTTCCTGATTAATGTTGTTAAAGGGGCTGCAATGGATTGGTAATTTTTAATATATTGTCTATAATATCCACACATACCCAAAAAAATTTGAACCTCTTTTACATTTTTAGGTATCCCAATGTTTTTAATTGCTGCCACTTTATTCTGGTCAACACAAATTTGTAATCCAGATACAACATGTCCAAGTACTTTCAAGGATTGAAATCCAAACTTACATTTCTTTAATGCAATAGTCATATTAATTTCATTTATTTTTTGAAAGACTCTTTTCAGGTGATTTAAATATTCATCATATGTTTTTGAAAACACTATGATGTCATCAATATAGACCAATAGCCATCCTTCAACCATTTCCTGATGAAAAACACTATCCATCAATTTTTGGAAGACTGAAGGGGCATTCTTTGGGCCAAATGGCATTCTCACATACTTATATATACCCATATGTGTGGTTATTAATAAGTAATTTTGAGAATTTCTTTCCACAGGAATCTGGTGGTAACCCTTGTTCCCATCCAGACAGGAAATATATTTTGCTCCTTGTAAGGTAGCATGGATAGAAGCTATCCTTGGTAGAGGGTAAATATCATCTACTGTATATGTATTCAGAGCTCTATAATCACCGCATAATCTTGCCTTATCTTTTTCATAAGAGATTAATACTGGTGAAATGACACAATACTTAGGTGTTGTGTCCACTTTTTCAACAATACCCATTTCCAACAACAATTTTATATTGTCTTCAATATCTTTCCTTTTTTCAGGAGATGCTGGGTAAGGTTTCTTTTTTAAGCTGCCAGGAATATTATCCAGATCACAGCTTAGAGAGATTTTCATCTCATGGTCTTTGACCAATCCTAGTTCATTTGATCCATGAGCAAATGCCATAGGATATGATTTAATCAATCTCAAAATGTCTTCTTGTTCAATTTTTGAGAGTTGAGGACTGAAAGAGGCTTTTTGGATTTCATTTTCCAATTCACCCACTTCATTGGTGGTTCTTCCACCTTGCAGTTGTTCTTCTCTAGGAGAAATGGCATATACTGAATTTTCAGAACATAGTTTCAATTTCCTTTTACCATTCACCCCTATGGTGAAACAACTGTTTGCAGGATCTAGTTTAATGCCAAATTTTGTCAATAAATCATTGCCAATAATAAACCAATCACTACAATTATTATTATCCATTACTACAAATTCACAAACTGCTCTAACATATCCATTATTATATTTAAAGAATACAGCAGTTTTGTATTTGCCAATTGGATTTAATACTGAACCAAAACCCCTCCAGTTCTTTGTCTGAACAGGTTCTAGTTTTTCCTGGTACTTACTATCAAGTTTCATTAATGCATTAAGTGAAACTACACTACCTGCAGCCCCAGTGTCAAGAATGGCATTCATTTCTTTTCCACATATGATAATAGGTGCTCTGATAGGTGTTATTTTTTAAGTATCAAGAGATACATCTTTAATTATTTCAGCTTCCTCTATGGAAGTTAAAGATGTGTCTGTATGAGGTATAGCATCATTCAGGAACATTATATCCTGTTCTAATACAAATATCTCATTTTCATCATCACTGTAAGATATGTTACTCTTGCAATCCTCACTGGATTCCACATTCTCATCTTCATGATTACTAGGTTCAAAATTCTGTGAGGTTTCAATAACATTTATTCTTTTCTTACACGTGTGACCTTTAACCCAAGGTTCATTACATTTGTAACAAGTGTTATTTTCTTGTCTCTTAGGGACAAGGGGAGCTGAAGGTTTTTTCTTCTCCACTGGTAACTTACTTGTAGTAGGTTTTACCACGTCAACACTTTGTCTGTAATTACTATACTTGGTTTCATACTTGTGGTTTAATAATATCTCATTGCATATATTAATGAATCCAGAGGTGTCTCTGACAGTTTCAGTTCTAGCTACAATAATGTCTCTAACTGATATAGGCAACTTGTATATTATTTTTTCTTTCCACTCTTCATAATCCATTTTTGGATCCATAGCTTTCATGATTTTTATTAAATTCATTAAGAAGACCATGGGTTTATCTCCAGCATTTGGATTATATCTGGCCCTTTCATACAGTCTTTGTTGAGTGATTCTAAATTTTGGGCCACCAAATTGCCTTTCAATTAGTGCCTTCCATTCATTCCAGGAGTAATTAATTCCCTCACTCAATACAGATTCAAACCATAATAAGGCCACATCTGTAAATAAAGATATTAACTTTGAAGTAATTTCTTCATCAGGTAATTTGTATGAAAATTTTAAGTTATCAATTCTTTGTATGAATTGTTTCCAATCAGATTTTGAATCCCTGTCAAAAGAAGGGTACTGATCTAACTTAGGCCAGTTCTTTTGGCTAGTTTTTGCTTCCCTAACCTGAGGAATATTGAGTAATTCACTTACTTTAGAAAGATGATCATTTATTTCATCTTTTACTGATTTTATATTCTCAGAGCCCATAACACTATGTTCATGTTCAATCATTGGTTTATCATCAGAGTGTTTCATAAAAACTGGTACTCTTTCTACATAAGAGGTATTATCTTTTATTGTTTCAGTATTTTTCAAAATGTTAGCTACTTCAATTTCTACTCTTTGTAACCTATCTTTTATCACAGGTACATGAGTTAAGGTATCATTTACATTTGAAAAAGACAATTTTACACGTCCCTCTATGGTAGCCATAATATTCTGAGAGTGTTCTAATTTACTTTCTAAATTTCTAATCTCAGATTTTAATCTTTTATTCTCATTGATTAATTCATTATTTGAATTTTCAATAATTTTTAATTTATTGGCTGTGGTACTCAATGATTGTGTTAGTTGTAATAATACATTTTCTGTATTAATGTTTGACTCTTTTGAGAACTCTTCCAATTTTTTAATTCTCAATAATAATTTACTTATTATTTTTGATTCCATTGGATTCTCTTTTAAAAAATATTCTATTTTTTCCGTGTCCAATTCAGAAGACTCATTATCAGGGTCAAGATTTAATTCATTTGATTCCATTTTTATATTAATAGTTTTTTCCTGGTGATCAATAAAACTATTTACATTGTCCTCATGTAAAGACAAGTTTAACATATTCTGTTCAAATGAATAATCCTTTAAATCCTTATCAATAATATCCAATATTTCCTTATCAATCTCATTACCTATAAGTAATTTATTTTCAGGTTGATATAATTGATCATAAGAAGTTGGATGACTTACCAAGGTCTTATCCCACTTCCCCTGCCTCTCCTTGCCTTTCCCCTGTAAGGGTGACTGCTGGAGCCCTGCTGTTGAGGATTGTTGTAGTTTTGGGAGTACCAATCCCATTTCCATTTGCTTACTGTAATTTTTTGGTCCTCCTCTTGGGCTGGAGGTGTTGCTATGGAATTGTTGGGTGCCACTGTTGGTGGTTGAGTCTTTATGTCCACTAGAGCTTGGTTGACTTCTATGAAACCTTGAGCTGCTCTCTTTTCCAGATTGTTGATCTGGTCCACTATATTGTTGACTCTTATTGTCAAGGTGTTCAGTAGGGTGGATAGGGAGTGAACTTGTTCTTGTAAAGTATTTTTTGTTTTCTTTATTGAAACCTGCTTTAAAAGCTTTTCCCTTTCCTCCAGAGACATTGACGGAGTATTGTTGATTATGGGAGAGTCCTGGCCCTCCATTTGAATGTCCTGTAACAGGTCTTTCAGCTCTAGGTCTTAAGTTATAAGGTTTTACCTTATTACTTACAATGTCATTGTTGTCACACATTTTTACGTGGAATTTAAAGAATTGAAAGTTTAGATATGAAAACTTCAAAAAGGAGTTTTATCAGTATTTATCAATACCACTGAAGACAATTTTATTGCTTACTTATTGGTATGAAGTGAATATTTAAGTGCCAAAAGTCAAATATGCTTTTATGTGGTCACTTGATTTAACTGGTCTACAATATGTAGCCGTGTTTTTATATTCAAAAGAAAACAACTGTCAGTATGATTCTTTCTAAATATTTAATGAATTTTACAAACCAATAAAAGAAAAGATTAAGAGTCCTGTTAAAAGAATTCAATTAATCAGTTTAATTGGTTTATTATCTGCAAAGATCACAAATTTAATTGGTCTATTGACAGACTCCCACTAAGAACAATTATATGTTAAATTAGTGGTAAAAATTTTATCTGCAAAGATCTCAAATTTAATTGGTCTATTGACAGACCCACTAATAACAATTATAAGTTAAATTAGTGGTAAAATTGTTGATTCAATATCACAATTTTATAATATAACAGGGCTTCTTTTTCTGAAATCACTATATAAGTGACCCCAACCTGTTGTAATTATCCAAATATTTCTATAGGGATATTATTTACGTGCACCTTCTTTTGAAAATTTCACTTACAGGATTATAACAGAATTCTTGAGGAAAGGTCCCCAATTGTCAGGCTAAGGTCAAGTACAAAGACGTGAACTAGCTTGAATGGTCAGTTGTCTAGAAGATTTTAATGGTCCTATATGAATACTGTAGTTTTAATCCACTAAGTTGTAAAATATAATCAAATATAAAGGTCTCAGTAATATAATTCTCACTATTCTTATATATGGCTTACAATCTTTGTAGTTGGTAGAAAAATAGATTTTATAATTCAGATACTATTCAAAAGTCTTATAAAAGTACTAATTGATATGTATTGTAATTTATTTGGTTATATTGGTTGAATTGTAATGATAAAGAATGAAGAAATACAACCCAAAAACCTCCTCCTTTTATACACACTGAGTTCCCCAATGATTCCCTTGATGTACCACCCAATACACAGTTAATGACGCCTCTAAACAACTAATAGACATGCCCATCAACATTCCCAGTAACCCATGACATAATTAGAAGAGTAACAACCACCAGAATCCTGTAATAATAAGGGAAATCCATCAAAATTAAAGAAAAAGACAAAAAGAGAGTATATGCGTATAAAACAATAATATTACAGACTAAAGGAGACTTTTTAAGGTTAATAATAGCTTAATAATAAGGGGGATTGACTGTAGAAATAATGGGGCTAATCCTGACATTATACTACGTGAAATTCCCATTCAAAAATAACCAAAATTGACTGAGAAACCACCCAAAAACTTAAAAAAGAGCGTGAGATGTGGGGTAACTACATGCAGTTCTTGGCAGGCGCTTGCACGGGTAAATCCTTGACTAAAATTAGGCGAATTTAAGCGTGGTGATGAAATAAAGTGCCAAGAGTGAGGTTATTAATGAAATTAGTGCATATAAACAAGGTCAATGCATTATTAATTAAGCTAGGACACTAAATAAGCGCCTGTCGCCTATTTTAGTGTGTTTCCCCACAGTGGGCGTAGAATGTGGGGTAATTATAGTGTGAAAAAGCTAACTTTGCTAAAAATGAAGCTATTCTCACGGGAAAAAAGCAGGCAGTATGTGGCCATTACACAGAAGCCATTTCTGGCATAAAAAACACCAAATTTGAAAAGTGTTATTTTTATGCATTTAAATAGCCAAATCAATAGTTCTAAATGAGCCCAATTGATCTGTCAAAGCGCAATTTTGATATTCTCAATTTTATAGTGCATATAGTCAACTTTTAAGTGAAATAAAGCGCATTTCTTGTTTTTTGCATAAAACAATGAATATAACAGCTTTAAGTGTACTTAAAAATTATGTAGCCTTATACTTAAGGTTCTTAAGATTACCCTAACATATTCCAACTTAATATTAAGTACATAAGACCTATAAAAGGTGGATATATGCGTGTATATAAGGTGTTATAATGGCATTTTTTGTGTATTATCATAATTTTACTTATGTATACTATTTGTGTACTCTTATTTATTATTCCCATGTATAGTTCATGTGTTTAACATAACTTATAATTACTTTTTACTCAGTCCTGGAGATATACAGGCTGACAATTTTAGTGTGTTTCCCCAAAGTGGGCGTAGAATGTGGGGTAATTATAGTGTGAAAAAGCTGACTTTGCTAAAAATGAAGCTATTCACATGGGAAAAAAGCAGGCAGTATGTGGCCAGTACACAGAAGCCATTTCTGCCATAAAAAACACAAAATTTGAAAAGTGTTATTTTTATGCATTTAAATAGCCAAATCAATAGTCCTAAATGAGACAAATTGATCTTTCAAAGCGCATTTTTGATATTCTCAAATTTATGGCACATATAGTCAACTTTTAAGTGAAATAAAGTGCATTTCTTGTTTTTTGCATAAAACAGTGAAAATAACAGCTTTAAGTGTACTTAAAAATTATGTAGCCTTATAATTAAGGTTCTTAAGATTACCCTAACATATTCCAACTTAATATTAAGTACATAAGACTTATAAAAGGTGGATATATGCGTGTATATAAGGTGTTATATTAGCATATTTTGTATATTATCATAATTTTACTTATGTATACTGTTTGTGTACTCTTAATTATTATTCCCATGTATAGTTCATGTGTTTAACATAACTTATAAGTACTTTTTACTCAGTCCTGGAGATACACAGGCTGACACTCTCCCATCCAAAAAAAACAATAAAAATGATAAGTTATACATTTTATTTATTTATTTGTGTAATTTTCAGGTATTCAGATTAATTCTGTAGCATTAAAGATTATACTTTAAAGAAATAAAACATAATAAAATATTATGAGTACTGGTTTTTTAACCCCTCAGCTGGTTGAACAGAAATTTATTTCTGTTTAAATATTTTAAGAAGGGTGGATAAATTAGAAATTTCTTTTTCAGGTATCCATTTATCAAATTCATTTGATTTCCCTTTATAACTTAATAAATACCCAGTTCCTTTTTCTTTAGTAAGGATTCTTTTGTTGAGTATTTTTTCAGTCTCTGCTTTTTCCACAATTTCTTCAGGTTGCTTTTTAGGCCTTCCCCTTCTTTTTGGAAATAAGTCAGGATCATTTGCATGGTAAGGTTTCAATAATGAGATAGGGAAAACTGGATGTTTCCTATCATATGGAGCATATAATATGACTTCCACTGCATTATTACCAACCATTTTGCTTACTTCAAAAGGTCCTACAAAGGGATCCTTTAATTTAACATTACCTTGTAAGTTAAAATGTAGTGTTGATATGAGGACTTCATCTCCCTTTTTGAATTCAAATTCTTTATGAGATTTATCCTACCTTTTCTTTTCTTTTCATATTCAAATTCTTTTTGGATGCATTCTTCTGCATGCTTTCTACACATTTGTTGCATATGAATAAAGGATTTAGTACCAGGGTGTATATCTAACCTTGGTAATTTATTTAAATGATTGACTGGGGTATTTGGTATGTATCCCAGCCAGAGTTCAAATGGTTTCTTCTCTGTTACAGAATGAGTTGTGCTGTTATAAGCAAATTCAAGGCCAGGAATTAATGTTACCCAGTCATGTGTGAATTTCTCATTGTCTTTGTATTCCAATCCAAAGGCACAATATCTTCTGATCATGTCTTCTAGAGTTTGTATCATTCTCTCAGCCAGCCCATCAGTTTGTGGATGGTGTGCTGTAGACAATTTCAATTGACAACCTGATACTTCCATCAAAGATTTCCAGAACTCTGAAGTGAATTTAGGGTCTCTGTCAGAGATTATGGCTTTAGGGAACCCAGCAGTATTCAAAATCTGAGTCCACCATAATAATGCCAAGTCTTTAGCAGATACCTCTTTATGGGTAGGGATAAATTTACACAATTTTGTAAATCTATCTACTATTACCCAGCAAGAATTGAAACTTTCTTTTCCTGCTAATGGCAAGCCAGTTACAAAATCCATGTTTATAATTTCCCATGGAGCTTTTGGCGGCTCTATTTGTTTTAAAAACCCAGCTCTCTTCCCAGCTAATCTTTTAGATTTCTGACAAGAGTCACATGTTTCAATGTATTTTTGTACATCTTCTTTCATGTTTATCCACCAGGCTGTGTTTTTAACTCTAGTTAATGTTTTGTTAAAGTCAAAATGACCAGCTAAGATGTCATCATGACAAGTACTTAACATTAACTCTTTCATAGAAGGTGTATCACTATTACATTACTTAATTTTTTCCAGTAATATATGTATCCATCTTCAATTGACAGTTTACATTTTTCCAACACATTTCTATACTTTGGAGGCAAGGTTTTAATCAATGCACTCATGGAGGCATCAGTTGTATCATTTAGAATGGTAGATAGTTTAGTCAAATCTTTATCAGATGAATAGTTTTCCAATATAGTTTGCATAAATTCTTCCTCTAAATCCACTATATAAATCCCAAATATATGTATAACCTCATTTTCAGGTACATAAGCTGGGTTGTCAGCATAATTTGGCAAAGGACTGCTGTATAATAAATCCACATTAGAATGCAATGTTCCTGCTCTGTGAGTGATTGTCATTCTTCCTCTGTACTCCTGTACAGCTAGTTGCCATCTAGACATGTGCCTATTAGGGGTTTTCATGTTTAGTAATGATTTTACTGCACTGCAATCTGTTATAAGTTCAAACTTCTTGTCTTCCAGATAGTAATGAAGTTTTTCCAAAGCCCACACCATGGCCAAACATTCTAGCTGTGTGGCACCATACCTTAATTCTGTTTTTCTTAAGGTTCTGGATATATAACAGATGACTACTTCAGATAATTTTACATTTATTATCTCTTTCTGCTGTAAAGCAGCACCTAACCCTATGAAGCTTGCATCAGTGTACAAGATAAAAGGTAGGGCAAAATCTGGCAGTCCCAATATTGGAGCTGACATTAAACATTCCTTTAATTTATTTAAGGTGTGTTGTCTTTCATTATTCCAAATGAAAGCTTCATTTTTCCTGATTAATGTTGTTAAAGGAGCTGCAATGGATTGGTAATTTTTAATGTACTGTCTGTAATATCCACACATACCAAAAAAACTTTGAACCTCTTTTACATTTTTAGGTATACCAATGTTTTTTATTGCTGCCACCTTATTCTGGTCAACACAAATTTGTAATCCAGATACAACATGTCCAAGTACTTTCAAGAATTGAAATCCAAACTTACATTTCTTTAATGCAATTGTAATTTTTATTTCATCCATCTTTTGAAAGACTCTTTCCAGGTGATTTAAATGTTCATCATATGTTTTTGAAAACACTATGATGTCATCAATATAGACCAAAAGCCATCCTTCAACCATTTCCTGATGGAAAACACTATCCATTAATTTTTGGGAGACTGAAGGCACATTTTTTGGGCCAAATGGCATTCTCACATACTTAAATATACACATATGTGTGGTTATTAATAAGTAATTTTGAGAATTCTTTTCCACAGGAATCTGGTTGTAAACCTTGTTTCCATCCAGACAGGAAATGTATTTTGCTCCTTGTAAGGTAGCATGGATAGAAGCTATCCTTGGTAGAGGGTAAATATCATCTAAAGTGTATGTATTCAGAGCTCTATAATCACCGCATAATCTTGCCTTATCTTTTTCATAAGAGATTAATACTGGTGAAATAACACAATATCTAGGTGTTGTGTCTACTTTTTCAACAATACCCATTTCTAACAAAATTTTTATGTTGTCTTCAATATATTTCCTTTTTTCAGGAGAAGCTGGGTAAGGTTTCTGTTTCAAGCTGCCAGGAATATTATCCAAATCACAACTTAAAGAGATTTTCATCTCATGGTCTTTGACCAATCCTAGTTCATTTAAACCATGAGCAAATGCCATAGTATATGATTTAATCAATCTCAAAATATTTTCTTCTTCAATTTTTGAGAGTTGAGGACTGAAAGAGGCCTTTTGGATTTTATTGTCCAAATCAACCACTTCAGTGGTGGTTCTTCCACCTTACATTTGTTCTTCTCTAGGAGAAATGGCATATACTGAGTTTTCAGAACATATTTTAAATTTTCTCTTACCATTCACGCCTATAGTGAAGCAACTGTTTGCAGGATCTAGTTTAATGCCAAATTTTGTCAATAAATCATTGCCAATAATAAACCAATCACTACAATTTTTATTATCCATTACTAAAAATTCACATACTGCTCTAACATATACATTATTATATTTAAAGAATACAGCAGTTTTGTATTTTCCAAATGGATTTAATACTGAACCAAAACCTCTCCAGGTCTTTGTTTTAACAGGTTCTAGTTTTTCCTGGTACTTACTATCAAGTTTCATTAATGTCTTAATTGGAACTACACTAACTGAAGCCCCAGTGTCAAGAATGGCATTCATTTCTTTTCCACATATAATAACAGGTGCTCTGATAGGTGTTATTTTTTAAGTATCATGAGTTACATCTTTAATTATTTCAGCTTCCTCAATGGAAGTTAAAGATGTGTCTGTAAGAGGTATAGCATCTTTCAGGAACATAATATCCTGTTCTAATACAAATATCTCATGTTAATCATCACTGTAAGATATGTTACTTTTGCAATCCTCACTGGATTCTACATTCTCATCTTCATGATTACTTGGTTCAGAATTCTTTGAGGTTTCAATAACATTTATTCTTTTCTTACATGTGTGACCCTTAACCCAAGGTTCATTACACTTATAACAAGTGTTATTCTCTTGTCTTTTAGGGACAAGGGGAGCTGAAGAATTTTTGTTCTCCAATGGCAATTTACTTGTAGTAGGTTTTACTATGTCAACACCATGTTTGTAATTATTATACTTGGTTTCATATTTGTGGTTTAATAATATTTCATTTCATATATTAATGATCCCAGAGGTATCGCTGATGGTTTCAGTTCTAGCTACAATAATGTCTCTAACTGATATAGGCAACTTGTATATTATTTTCTCTTTCCACTCATCATCATCCATTTTTGGATCCATAGCTTTCATGATTTTTATTAAATTCATTAAAAAGACCATGGGTTTATCTCCAGCATTTGGATTATATCTGGCTCTTTCATACAATCTTTGTTGAGTGATTCTGAATTTTGGACCACCAAATTGCCTTTCAATTAGTGCCTTCCATTCATTCCAGGAGTAATAAATTCCCTCACTCAATACAGATTCAAACCATAATAAGGAAACATCTGTAAATAAAGATATTAACTTTGAAGTAATTTCTTCATCAGGTAATTTGTATGAAAATCATAAGTTATCAATTCTTTGTATGAATTGCTGCCAATCAGATTTTGAATCCCTGTCAAAAGAACGGTACTGATCTAACTTAGGCCAGTTCTTTTGGCTAGTTTTTGCTTCCCTAACCTGAGGAATATTGATTAATTCACTTACTTAATAAAGATGATCATTTATTTCATCTTTTACTGTTTTTATATTCTCAGAGCCCATGACACTATGTTCATGTTAAATCATTGGTTTATCATCAGAGTGTTTCATAAAAACTGGTACTCTTTCCACATAAGAGGTATTATCTTTTATTTTTTCAGTATTTTTCTAAATGTTAGCTACTTCAATTTCTACTCTTTGTAACCTATCTTTTATTACAGGTACATGAGTTAAGGTATCATTTACATTTGAAAAAGAAAATTTTACATGTCCCTCTATGGTAGCCATAATATTCTGAGAATGTTCTAATTTATTTTCTAAATTTTTAATATCAGAGTTTAATCTTTTGTTTTCATTGATTAATTCATTATTTGAATTCTCAATAATTTTTAACCTATTAGCTGTTGTACTCAATGATTGTGTGAGGTTTAATAATACACTTTCTGTATTATTGTTGGACTCTCTAGAGAATTCTTCCAGTTTTTCAATTCTTAATAATAATTTACTAATTATTTTTGATTCAATTGGATTTTCTTTTAGAAAATATTCAATTTTTTCTGTGTCCAATTCAGAAGACTCATCATCAGGGTCAATTTTTAATTCATTTGATTCCATTTTTATATTAATAGTATTTTCCTGGTGGTCAATAAAACTATGTACATTGTCCTCATTTAATGACAAGTCTAACATGTCATTTTCAAATGAATAATTTTTTAAATCCTTATCAATTATATTCAATAACTCTCTATCAATTTCATTACCTATAAGTAATTCATTGTTAGGATTATATAATTGATCCTGAGAAGATGGATGACTTACCAAGGTCTTATTCCATTTCCCCTGCCTCTCCTTGGCTTTCACCTGTAAGGGTGACTGCTGCAGCCCTTCTGTTGAGGGTTGTTGTAGTTTTGGGCGTACCAATCCCACTTCCATTTGCTTACTGTAATTTTTTGATCCTCCTCTTGGGCTGGAGGTGTTTCTATGGAACTGTTGGGTGCCACTGTTGGTGGTTGAGCCTTTATTTCTACTAGAGCTTGATTGACTTCTACGAAACCCTGAGCTGCTCTTTTCTCCAGATTGTTTATCTGGTCCACTATATTGTTTACCCTTATTTTCAAAGTCTTCAGTAGAGTGGAGAGGGAGTGAATTTGTTCTTGTAAGGTATTTTTTTTCCGTATTGATACCTGTTTTAAAAGATTTTCCCTTTCCTCCAGAGACATTGACAGAGTGATGGTGTTTATGGGGGACTCCTGGCCCTCCATTTGAATGTCCTGTACCAGGTTTCTCAGCTCTAGGTCTTAAGCTATAGGGTTTTGCCTTATTACTCACAATATCATTGTTGTCACACATTTTTACGTGGAATTTAATCAAAGAATTGAAATTTGAGATTTTTAAAACTTCAAAAAGGAGTTTTATCAGTACTTATTAATACCACTGAAGAGAATTTTATTGCTTACTTGTAGGTATAAAGTGAATTTAGAAGTTCCAAAAATTCAAATATGCTTTTATGTGGTCACTTGATTTAACTGGTCTACAATATGTAGCCATGTTTTTATATTTAAAAAAGAAACTTTGTCAGTAAGATTCTTTCTAAATATTAAATGAACTTTACAAACCAATAAAAGGGGATTAAGAGTCCTGTTAAAAAAAAAATTTGATCAGAGTCATTGGTTATCATCTGCAAAGATCACAAATTTAATTGGTCTATTGAAAGACTCCCACTAAGAACAATTTTATGTTAAATTAGTGGTAAAACTTTTATCTGAAAAGATCACAAATTTAATTGGTCTATTGACAGACCCACTAATAACAATTATATGTTAAATTGGTGGTAAAATTGTTGATTCAATATCACAATTTTATTATATAACAGGGATTCTTTTTCTGAAATTGCTATATAAGTGACCCTAACCTTTTGTAATTATCCAAATATTTCTATAGGGATTTTATTTACGTTTACCTTCTTTGAAATTTTTACTTACTGGATTATAACAGAATTCTTGAGGAAAGGCCCCCAATTGTCAGGCTGAGGTCAAGTACAAAGACGTGAACTAGCTTTAATTGTCAGTTTTCTAGAAGATTTTAATGGTCCTATATGAATACTGTAGTATAAATCCAACAAATAGTAAAATATAATCAAAATAAAGGTCTCAGTAATATAATTCTCACTATTTTTATATATGGCTTACAATCTTTGTAGTTGGTAGAAAAATAGATTTTATAATTCAGATACTATTCAAAAGTCTTATAAAAGTACTATTAATATGTATTGTAATTTATTTGGTTATATTGGGTAAATTGTAAATGATAAAGAATGTAAAAACAAGACTCAAAAACCTCCTCCTTTTATACACACTGAATTCCCCAATGATTCCCTTGATGTACCACCCAATACACAGTTAATGACGCCTCCAAACAACTAATAGACATGCCCATAAACATTCCCAGTAACCCATGACATAATTAGAAGAGTAACAACCTTCAAAATCCTGTATAAATAAGGAAAATCCATCAAAATTAAAGAATAAGATAAAAAGAGAGTATATTTGTATTAAACAATAATATAAAAGACTAAAGAGGAAATTTTTAAGGTTAATAATAGCTTAATAATAAGGGAGATTTACTGTAGAAACAATGGGGCTAATCCTGACATTATACTACGTGAAATTCTCATTCAAAAATACCCAATATTGACTAAGAAACCACCCAAAAACTCAAAAAAGAGTGTGAGATGTGGGGTAGCTACATGCAGTCCTTGGCAAGTGCTTGCACGGGTAAATCCTTGACTAAATTTAGGCGAGTTTAAGCATGGTGATGAAATAAGACTCCAAGAGTAAGGTTATTAATGAAATTAGTGCATATAAACAAGGTCAATGCATTATTAATTAAGCAAGGACACTAAATAAGCGCCTGTTGCCTATTTTAGTGTGTTTCCCCAAAGTGGGCGTAGAATGTGGGGTAATTATAGTGTGAAAAAGCTAACTTTGCTAAAAATGAAGCTATTCACATGGGAAAAAAGCAGGCAGTATGTGGCCAGTACACAGAAGCCATTTCTGGCATAAAAAACACCAAATTTGAAAAGTGTTATTTTTATGCATTTAAATAGCCAAATCAATAGTCCTAAATGAGACAAATTGATCTTTCAAAGCGCATTTTTGATATTCTCAAATTTATGGCACATATAGTCAACTTTTAAGTAAAATATAGTGCATTTCTTGTTTTTTCATTAAAACAGTGAAAATAACAACAAGATTACCCTAACATATTCCAACTTAATATTAAGTACATAAGACTTATGAAAGGTGGATATATGCGTGTATATAAGGTGTTATAATGGCATATTTTGTATATTATCATAATTTTACTTATGTATACTGTTTGTGTACTCTTAATTATTATTCCCATGTATAGTTCATGTGTTTAACATAACTTATAAGTACTTTTTACTCATTCCTGGAGATATACAGGCTGACAGATTTTCTTTTTTTATCAAAAATGGCCAGGAAATGTTACCTTCTTCCAAGAAAGCCTCAAGTACTTCATACCACCAAGTACACCATCCAAACACTTCTTAACCTATCTGTACCCAGTTTTAGACATCTTTTCAGGACTTCTCAGGAATTTTTTCTTAAATTTCTTGAGCTTATTCAGGACCACTCTGCCTTTCAAAATAATTCTTAAAAACCACAATGTGATCCTTCAATTGAATTGGCCATTACACTATGTCATTTGGGTTCCAATGGTAAGGGAGCTGCCTTGAAATGTTTGGAAAATGTCTCTGATTTAGGGTATGGCTCTTTTAACACTTATAAAAAACAATGCATTACTGCTATCTACTCCTTGGAATCTAAATTTCACAGCTGGCCAACTAAAGAAAAGAGACTAGAATCATCCCAGGTTATGCAAGCAGAGGGCTTGTCAGCTATATCAGAAGCCCAGTAAATGTTATGCAATTTACTGGAACCAAAAGAGGGCGTAAAAATATGCATTTTATGTATAAAAATTAATATTTTATTGCATAATAAAATTATATAAGTATCTTATTAAATATTAAAAAATAAGGGTTATATTAATTTTATTGTTATATAATTTATTTATACATTTAAATTAAGCATTATATATTTTATATTCTAAAATTTATGGTGCATTTTTATGTATTTAATAAAAATAAATTAATAATTAATTAATTATAAACATATATTATGATTATAAGTGTAAATTTAACTTATAAGGTAATTAAATTAATTAATTAAATTTATATATTAAATAAAGTCTTACATATCTTATTAAACAATAATATTGGGCGCTTTTTTGACCCTTAATTGTGACAGGAAATCATTAAATAAATTAAACTACTTTTTTAAGATAATAATATTAAAATCCTCACTTTGAATTAACAATATGATTAAATTAATTACTTGTTTCAACTGAATTAATTAGTAAGTTACTAAAATAGTTAAAACAAATGATTAATTTTCCTTTACAATTGAATTAAATTAATTACAAAAATTTTTGCGTCAAAATATTCTATTTTTTTCAATTAAAACCCTTTAAAAAACATTGGAATACCTGTTTTGGATTATTTTACTCACAGTTATTATGTTTCAGACTTATTTAGTTACTCATTATTTTAATTAACTGTTTTGGGAAACTATGGTGGAAAAATTAGTCTCTTACTCATGGGTTTAATTAGTTGTTTCATGTTTTTCTCTCAATATCTATGTTTTAGTTATATTCTTTCATATTCTTGTTTTACCTTATTACTATTTTGTAATTACTCATTTGTGGCGCTTCAGAGGATCCCTTGCCTATAAAAAAGCTTTGGATAACCCCCTGTAGCATCATCACTTACTCATCATAATTTAATAATTACATTATATTTTGTTATTTCTTGTGGCGCTTCAGTCCCTTTAAATACTAAATAGAACTATAAGGTTGTTTTAAGATTTTTAATAGTTAGTTTGTTGATATTTGAGCAGAGAGAAAAAATAAGATACTTACCAGTATAACCAGTTCACCCTTCATCACTTTTTTTTGTCTACAAAAATTGTTATTTCATTGTCCCATTGTCCTTTCCTTCCCTCTTCTTTTCTTTTCTTTCATTTCACTTCTATCCTCTTCTTCTTTCATTTGCACCCTCTTCTTTCTTCTTTCTAGACAAACTGGCCAACAATTGAGGGCCTTTCCAAACGGCAACAATCAACTTGTCAAAATTTGGACAAACAACAAATGCATGGACCACCTCACACAAAAATTAAACTTTTACTATGACCTTGAATCAGACCGGGGAATGAAATTTAAGGTTTATATATTTTTAAAAGTTATGTATTTTGTAGGTGATTTAATGATCACTACTGTAAGTCAACCTTTGCTCCTATCAACTCTTATATTAAATTTTTTATTGCAATAACAGTGATTGTGGCTTAAGCGGTGATTCACTGAGTGTAAGTGTTCATTTAAATTTTAAATTTTTTCCTAGTTTACTATAATAGAGTGTTAATACCTCTTAGTCCTAGAAGATTTCACAAATTTAATTTTAATATTTGAATTATTGATTAAATTTTTATTATTATTAATTTGTTGATTTTGGTTGAATATAATTGTCAGCCAGGCTATACCAGGAGCCCAGTAAATGATATGTTAATTTATTGGACCTGAAAACGGGCGTAAGAATTGCATTTGATGTATATAAATTAATATTTTATTGCATAATAAAATTATATAAGTATCTTATTAAATATTAATAAAATAAGGGTTATATTAATTTTATTGTTATATAATTTATTTATACATTTAAATTAAGCATGATATATTTTATATTCTAAAAATTATGGCGCATTTTTATGTATTTAATAAAAATAAATTAATAATTAATTAATTATAAACATATATTATGATTATAAGTGTAAATTTAACTTATAAGGTCATTAAATTAATTAATTAAATTTATATATTAAATAAAGTCTTACATATCTTATTAAACAATAATATTGGGCGCTTTTTTGACCCTTAATTGTGACAGGAAATTATTAAATAAATTATAACACTTATTTAATAAAATAGTATTAAAATTCACACTATAAATTACAAATATCATTAAATTAATTATATGTTTCATTTAAACTAACTATTGAATTAATTAAGTAGTTAAAACAATTAATTAAAATTGCTTTAAACTAGATTGAATCAATTACATGAATTTTTGGCATGAAAATAATTCTATTTGTTTTACTTAAACCCTTTACATGTCACTATAATGTCTGTTTTGGATTATTTTACTCACTTATCTCATGTTTCAAACTTACTTGGTTAATAATTATTTTAATTAAGTGTTTTTGGGAAATTATGGTGGGAAAATTAGTTACTTACCCACGGGTTTAGTTGACTGTTTTATGTTTTTCTCTCAGTCTCCATGTTCTAGTTCTAAACTTTTAATGTCTAGTTTCATTGTATTCCTTTTTTGTACTTACCACATTGTGACGCTTCAGAGGGTCCTTTTCCTATAAAAGGCTTTTGATTATTCCCTGTAGCTGCATCATTATTTTACGCTCAACTCAAATCCATTTTATTACGTTTATTATATTTTTATTAACATTAGTAATCTAATTTAAAAAAAAGTATATAAATATTCCCAGGTTGCCTTAAGTCTAATGATAATTAAAACTGTTTGCCATGCATTGAAAATAATTACTAGTTAAATAAATATATTATAATTTAAAACCCTTACAATTGTGTCAAGTCCCAAGGAAACCTCATCACATTCTTTTTTAAAATACTTATACTTTTTTATTACTCTTTATATTACCTTGTCTTCCTCCTCTCTGTTTTCCTTCTTCTTCTTCTCCTTCTTCTAGACGACCGGCCAACAATAATAGTACTCTGTACTTAGTCCAAGTAATTTCCATACAAATTCTGGTATAATTATTGTTGGTTGACATTAAATGTCAGCCAGGCTATCTCATGGGCCCAGTAAATTATATAATATATTACTGGAATCATTTAAGGGAATAATGCTATACATTTTATGTAGTTACAATAAAAAATCTTATTTATTAAAATTATATATATATTTTATAAGTAAAATAATTATTATATTCATTATTAAGAAAATTTTTATTACATAAAAGATATTATATTCTATAACATCATGGCACATTTTGTATGTATTTAATATTTCTAAATAAATAAATAAATTATTTAAAATTATATTATAAGTGTAAATTTAACTTATAATGTAATTAAAATTTAAAAAATAAAATTTATATAAACTAAATACAACTTATCACATAATACTATCCATAAATATTGGGCGCTACCTTGACCTTTAATTGTGTCACTAAATTTACTAAATTAATTAAAATACTTATTTAATATGATAAATTTAAGTTCTCATTCTAAATAAGTTATTTAATTAAATAAATAATTAAATTACTTGAAATAGTTAAAATAATTAATTTAATTTTCTTTATACTGAATTAAGATTTATTATATACATTAAAGCGTGAACATAATTCCTTTTGATTTAATTAAACCTTTTTCAGCTATATGTATTACCTGTTTTAGATTTTCTTTCTCACAGTTCTCAGGTTTCATACTTATGTGGTTATTTATTATATTACATATTTGTTTTGGGAATGTATGGTGGGAAAAGTTGTTTCTTATTCACGAGTTTTCTTTATTTCATCAATTTTCCTCTTATTTTGTATGTTTCAATTAAATTAAAATACCTTTTTATTTCACATTACTATATTCTTTGTAAATACAATTGAGATTCTTGAGATGGTCTTCTTTCCTATAAAAGGGTCTTGGAATCCTCTCTAGTAATTATCACTTACATTATAATTATTTTAACTACTTATTAAACTATTATTTCTTATTTCTATTAATATTACAAACAAACTAGTATAAATATTAAATAAATAAATTAAAGTTACTTTTAGTCTATTAATAATAATTATAGTTAGCCACACAGAGAATAATCCACTTACTCAAGTAAAATATTTTGCAAATAAAGCTCATTGTTATATCAGTCCTTAGTATTTGTTGTTGCACTTCTCATCTTTAATTCTTATAAGTCCTATTGTTTTTTTCATCCCATTACTTTGTAAACTCCACTGTTATTATTACTTTCCCCTTCCCTTTTACTCTATCTTCTTCTTATTCTTCTAGACAACTCGCCGATATTAAACCTTTATTGTTTAAGTCCCAATAATTATTAAAATCAAATATATTTTTCTTTCATTATATTAAATACTACTTTAATTTAAATAATTGTATTTATTTTTAAAATAATATTTTTGTCTTCTAACCTGACATATTTATTTGTTTAAAAGGATTATATAAAATTTATTTTCCACTTACATGTCAAACAATTTGACTTAAAGCATGTATAACTTGCATGTGGATGAAATTGAAGTGAATGTTGATAATGAATCTGTAGGTTCTTCAAAATTAACTTACAGAAAATATTTAGCTGACAAAAGACCTTCATACCCTTCAGGACGTAGAAATTTCAGGAGAAGTGGAAAGCCCCCCTCATCAAACTATTCAGAAAGAAGT
The DNA here is from genome assembly GCA_030280995.1 of Hemileia vastatrix. NCBI lineage: Eukaryota > Fungi > Basidiomycota > Pucciniomycetes > Pucciniales > Zaghouaniaceae > Hemileia > Hemileia vastatrix. The sequence goes on along the minus strand of JASXTE010000002.1, from coordinate 31,109,188 downwards.
CAAACCTCTGCTCAATCAGGAAAATCCTCTAAGAGGTATAAAAAAAAGATTCCTCTAAACCAGAAAGTCAACAATTTGTTTAGCCACATAAAGGAGCTGAGAGCAGAAAGTATGAAATACAAAGCAAGAGTGGAAACCCTTTGGTCCCAGATGCAGGAGCTTTTATCTCAAAAGCAGGTTCAACTTCCTCCTATGTCATAAACTCAGTCTCAGTCTCAGCCCCCTCAAACTCCCACCTCCTTCCAGCAAAACCAAAATACTCTGGAAGTGGAACAATTGAAATGGGATTATCTCATGAGCCACTATCAACAGAATGTGCAACATCCTCTTGCTCATCAGCCTGGCCCATCCAGAACACCCAATTTCCATCCTCCTCATCCTTACCAGCAAAGCAGGAGAAAGAAGGCCCAAATCCAGTTTCAAACCCAGAGGAAGTTTCCTCCTCTGCCATGGTGAGTAGTTTGGTTGATAAAAATTTTGGAGTGTATTCTAATAAGCCTTCTTTTACAGGTAATCATATTGAGAATAGTGAAAGAACAGTTAAAACTATTAAAAGACAGCTCCCTGTAACTAGTAGCCCTAATGATGTTCTGAGTATACTATCTTTTGATGAGCCATTACATTTAACCTCTAATTCTTTAGTAAATCCTTCTCTTGCAATAAAGAATGATTATGATGCTCCTGAAATTTATATTTTACTTGAAAAAACTTCTGAGGAAATATTGAGAGACTCTCCTGATTTTAGTGTTATCAAAGACAAACTTTTGAAAGATTTGTTAAAACATAAAAATGATAGATTAAATAATTTAAATTTACATTGCAAAGTGAGTTCTTCTGTTCAGGATACAGCTTATTTCAAATTAAAAGACACATTAAATAATGTCCTTGCTGAGCAAAAGTCTATTAAAAGTGATAACAGATCACTCTAAGATATATATAATCATCTATGTAAAGTTATTGATTATCTGAAACCTCTTCTTGATGAAAATACTTCTTTAAAAAATGACAATATGCTTCTGCCTATTGAATTGAGACAATTGAAAATTGGTTTCCAGAATTTGAGTAATAAATGCTCAGTAGAAGAGGACAGAAATGTTCTATCTATTTCTAGGTTTAATGATCAACTATCTTATATTCCTGATTTAAGAAATAAATTGTCTGATCTTGAGAAAATTTTTTCTGCATTACAGGTTGTTCATAATGACCATTGTGATGAGTTGAGAAATATTCCTCAACCTGCTGTTAATTATAAAAATAAACAGCCTAAACATGGTGTTTCTACTCTCCCTTGTAATAGGGGGTATCAATGTTCAGGGATCCGCAATTAGAGATCAAAATTTTTTTACCTGGGATCAGACATTATTAATTGTGGAAGATTCTTATCCACTAGCCCTGGGGCTTGTTGATAAGGAATCCATAATAATGCATTTTCCTGCCTATTATACCCCAATTTCCATTCCTACTTCCTGATCCCAAACTCATCACATCCATGATGGATTTTTAAAAAAGTCACATGACTTATAATTGCTGATGCCATCCTTAAGTCTCTCCTCACTCTATGCTACTTAATTTTGGTGGTAAACACTTAAGTTTTTTTTCTATCTACACACCCCAACTGCACATTTGGAAGTGAATTTCCACTTCCCAATCATCACTTAAACCTTCTACTGACACCTATACTACCAACAAGAATGAAGCACCTCTCTACTAGACAGCTACTTCACTCCACTATGAATGCTATCACTTTACTTTTATTTCTCTACTATAAATATGACTCTGATTTGGAATATGCTTTAGCCTATTTTTGTTTTCTTTCCAAAAAGCGTTACCTCATTTCCAGGGGGCCAAATCTTTATCATGATCCCCAATATGATCTCCACTACATTCTCAACATTCCTCAACTAAACTTCACTCATCTATTTAGAACTTCACCCAATTATTTCTTCAAACTTTATCAACTCATCTCTGAACATCCTATCTTTCATAACAATTCCCATAACAAACAGCTTAATCCTGCCATTCAACTTGCTGTTGCACTATTTTGCTTTGGCTAAAATGGATATGGTGATACTGTAAGACCTTTTAATAATCTATTTAACATAGAATATGGTATGGTGATATTATACACCAAGCGCTGTATGATTTCTATCCTTTCCCTCAAGTCTAAAACACTTGCTTGGCCAACTCCAGAACAACGACTTGAATCCTCTCAAGTAATGCAAGCCGAAGGTCTCCCTGGCTGTGTAGGTTTTGTTTATGGAACAATGATACCTTTGAGTCAAAAGCCAACTCATTATGGGAACCATTATTTTGATTGCAAAAAAAGATTTACTAAAAATCTTCTCCAATTTCTCATCATTCATGAACTAAATTTTTGTCTTCCTTCTAGATACTCTATTGCTGTTCATCTTATATGCAATGTCAATAAAAATTTATTGCTTTTCACAGTGGCTGCCCTGGATCATGTCATGACTCTTCTGTCTTCCAAAGAATGAGGATTTCTCAAACCCTAGACTCATACTTTGACAAATCTCAGTGCCTCCTTACAGACTCAGCATATGCAAGTGGGAAGTACATTATACCTGCTTTCCGTGGTGCAACCTTAGAAAATGACCCCAAAACTAAATTTAATTATCACCTAGCCCAATCAAGAGTACAGATTAAACATGCTATAGGTATTTTAAAGGGACAATTTTCTAGTCTTTGGGAGCTCAGAATCCAATTTCAAAAAAAATTGGAGATCAAAACAGAAAATCATTGGATCATGACTTGTGTTATACTCCACAATATCCTAGCTGATTTAAAGGATGAATGGAATGATCTTTATGAAGAAGAGGATCCTAAACCAGCACCGGCTCTCCCCTTCCTTGAATCACAAAACATTCAATCAACCGGTGTAGACAATCCTATAGTACTAGCTATAGGCCTTGACCAAGGGAGTTGGAGAAAAACCAGAGAGAAAATCCCCTGTCCCTTTAGAAAAATAGAGTGAGATTTACTTGCTAAAGTAAGTTGGTTCCTGTTTTGCTAAAGCCCCTTTTTAACACACTTGACTGCTTGATGAGCCAAGAAAGTAGTCCCCAGATAGACTACCAGACCAAAGAACTGAAATGTAGAACAAAGTCCACACCAGAGACAGCAAAGATACTTGATGTAGGCTGCAAATCCACACCAGAGACAGCAATAATACTTGCTATAGCTTGCAAGACTATAACAGAGAAAACAGTTGCTAAAGTTAAGTTAAATGAAGAACTTACTTGCAACAAACACAGCCAATTGTGGCCAGAAAACAGTGAAAACTGAGTGAGGAACAATGAGATCACCTCCGGATGGTTGTATGATGATTAAGGTTGCCCCAAACTGTCTTATTCACTATGTACCCACAGACCACTAACTAAAAGCCCATGTGCACCCACCAATCTGGCGCCTGTACCTGCCAAATTGCATAAAAAACCCTCCTGGAGCGCTCCCCAACCTCCTAAAACAGAGGCGGGCGGGCTGCCCGACGTCGGAGATGCCGCCTGAAGCGGCCCGGCCTCCCTGAAGCCAGAAAACCAATAAAAACCACTAATCTACTTAGAAAAATTAGCTACAACTACTAAAACCTTTAAAACACGGAATTTCACTATAACAACATTGAGACGTGAAATATAGAGAAAAATTAGCTCTATCCAATGGTACTAAGCACTTAACCCTAAGACTTAAGGTTAGCCCGTAAAACACGAAAAACAAAATTAAACAGCAATCTTTTATAAATGAAAAATGAGGAAATGACCCCTTAAAACTCAGAATATGAAAAATGTCTTCAAGACATAAAATATAGAGAAAAACCAGGGCTATCCAATGATAGTACCCACATACCCGCAGACCCAATATCCACGGAATAAAACCAGAAAAATACCAAATTCCTTAACAGATGTCAATTAAGACATGCACAAACAGCGCCAAATTACACAACAAAGGCCCCTGCTAATGTTAAAAGACCACATCCTCCCTCCAATTGAGAATGTCCGCATTCTTTCTTCATCCAACCACCATGTTTAACCTCCTTCCCAAATCTGCCTCTGAAATGGACCCCTGCCAATACTGCATCGACAATAATTTAATCTGCGCCACGACACCACCTGTTCATCTATACAGAACGTCCTGCGATGTCTGCCAATCCAGAAAGAAGACCTGCCACAGACCTGGTCCACTTTCTTCCACAACAGATTCACCTCCACATCCACCTGCTCCTTCTTCTGCCAGCACCAAAAGATCTAGGCCATCCATCCTGATACCCAGATTAATCAAAAAGCTCCACCCTTCCCAGAAGAGTGCCACAACCCATAAAACAACTAGTTCCCCCATCCCTAGTCCATCTGATGGTAAAGAACATTCATTCCTTCCTTCAACTTTAAAACTGATAACTTCTCAGTTCCTTCCTCTTCTGATAGTGATGATAACAATGTAGGATCCATTGCACCACCACCACCAACGCACTTGCCCACTATAAAGGCCAAGTTCCAACAACACACATCTTAACAGAAACAACTTCTGCTTCACTACTTCCAATCCACTCCTGCTAGAGATCCACAGGACATTGAGAACAGAAGACACCTCATTCACCAGTTCAAGGCTAATTCTGAACACTTCATTTCATCTCTTGATTCCATCTGTAATTCCACTATTACTTGAGTTTGATTCAGAAAAGAAAAATCGACCACACCCTCTATAGGATGTAACCACAAACAACCCTCAGTTTTAGGTCTTGGGGGACCATCCTCATTTTATAGTCTTGGGGGACTCAAAAACCCTCAGTTTAAAGTCTTGGGGGACTCAAAAACCTAAATCATAAACCCAGAACCAGAGATCAACGACATTAAGACACAGAGAAAAAACTAACATTCTGGGGTAATTGTAAATAGAGCAGCCAGCCCATCAATTACCCCCAAACTTGCCTTTGCTAAATTCGGAGGCTCCCCCTGTGGATACCCTCCACCAATCTTTCAAAAACAACTCCAACAACAAAAACTTTTACCTCAGTTTATAGTCTTGGGGGACTTACAACCCTCAGTTTGAAGTCTTGGGGGACTAACACAGTTTTCAGTTTCAAGTCTTGACGGACTACTTCTTGATAAAATCTTGAAACCAGCCAGTTTAAAGTCTTGGAGGACTAACAGAAACCAGATTTCAGTTTAAAGTCTTGATGGACTGATCTGGATACCATAGCTTTTTCAGTTTAGAGTCTTGATGGACTGACGGAACTTTGAATAAAATGGACGCAGCCAATTTCATGCAGCACACCTCTACAGCCAACCTTCTGAACTTCCACCTTCACTTCATCATCTACCCATCACTGACAAAAATCTCCCCCTATCCCTTTTTATCATCTTTTCTCACCACAGATCATGGCTGGATCTCCTGATGTTAACCCTTCTACTCTCCCTTGCTTCACTGCTCCCAAGGACTATGCCTGCAAAAAGTGCATCCACATGTGCAGACCTTGCCATTCACTCTTCCAAATCCTGAATCCAAATTCTACAACAGGGCTTGTGACTCTTGTTATTCCAAAAAGAAAAGATGTGACAGAGACTTTAACTACCCTATTCCTCCGCCTTCTCCTTCTCACAAATACATCTCCAGATCCCCTACCAGATCCCCAGAGCTTGGTCCTTCCTCTTCCTCTCTATCTTCAGCTCCTTCCAGAAGATCCAGAAGCTCAGCTTCCCGCACTCTTCCAAAAGACCAGCCTTAGCCTCACTAGAAACTGCTTTTATCTCCGCCAAATCGGCTCCAAAAGCTTCAAAATCAACTCCCAGGCTTCTAGACCGCGTCCAGGCGGCCCGCCCGCCTCACCAAACAGTGAAAATCAGGGCCAAAACCTCCAAAAATGGCCAGAAAATAGCCAAATTCATCCAGACAACAACAACAACTCAACCCAACTACCTCCTACTTCTCCCAGAGCAATGCAATCCACCCTTCCAAAATCCAAAAGCACCAAAATTTCCCATATTTCTAAGAGAACTGCCAGATAACCCCAAGAAGAAACCAGAACACCACACACTGCTCCACAACAACAACTTCGTCCCCAACTAAGACAAAGAAACTATGCCTCTCCTCTGTCAGCCAACTACTCTTCTGACAGTTCCATCTCTCCAAATTCTCCATCCAGAAGAGAGCAGTCTGCTTCAAAATCCCCCTCTCCTGCTCCATCCTTTAACAACCCTGGTACTCCATCACCAGCACCTCCTCCAGCTGAATCCAACAGAAATAACAACCACAACAACAACCACAATCTCACTGCTCCAACTAGGCCCCAGGAAACTCAGCATCCCAGTTCACCTTCTCAGGATCCTTCAGAGGAAGACCATGAGAATCCATATCTTTCCCTAGTTGATCCACCCACTATGACCATTACAAAATCGTCAGAGATCCAAATCCCAGCTGCTTACAGATTTGATGAGCTTCCAATCTGTAAGTACCAAATTAATTATTCCATTCCTTCAACAAAAATAATTACTGATCCAATTCTTCTTGTCTAGTTGGCACCCCTCCTCCTGAATCTATTATTGGAGTTGGCCAAACTCTTGAAACTTCTTTGACCCTGGATTATGGAGACATAAAGAAACACCTAAGCACCATGTGTTCCAACATGCTAAAAGCCTTTGCCCTCCATGGACCCTTGAATGACTTTGAAAAATCCCTGAGAAAGCGCCTACTGAACGACCACTGGAAAATGTCTAGGATCATTAAACACACCCTCCAGCACTCCATTCCTGCCTCTTCTTCTTCCTCCTCTGAACTTCCCTCTAATCCAATCCCTATAATCTCTCCAGCAGGATGCACTTCAAAGAACACAGTGCTTCCCACAATCCCAACAAAAAACAAAAATGTCATCACAATCCAGACCAGCCTCCAGAAGCTTCATCATCCAGACAATGAGCTCCTGCAAAAAGATTAGAAACATAATAATAATATAAAACAATTAATAAAAATAATTTCAGAAATTTTTTTTTTCCGCCTGTCTTCTAATATACTAAAAATAAAAAAATTAATAAATAAAATGAAATGAAATAACATAAATGAAATAAAATAAAATATAAAAAATAATACAAATGGTATCCCCCAGCCAATTGATGAGCTGATCCCCTGATACCTTACCCACATCCAAGTGCACCTTGATGTGGATACACAATTAAATATTTTAAATGATTAATAAAAAACAAAATTCAAAAAAATTTAGAAATTCAGAAGATAATAAAAATAATGAAACACAGAAACACATGAAATAAATAATAAATAAAAATAAAATAGCATTGCCCAGCCAATTGATGAGCCTTTCCCCACCAATGCTTGCCCACATCCAGGTGACCCTGATGTGGTAACACCCTATATTTTGATTTTATAATTATAAACAACCCCCATAAAAAAATTAAAAGAAAAAAAGAGAAAAAAGAAAATAATCTAAAACTACTATCTAGCAAAAACATAACTGCAAAAATCAAAGAAAGACCGGATCCATAAATTGTCCAATAAGGGAAAGTCCGGTCCATAGAAATGATCACTGGGTGGGCTCCCTCCAATAAGTAAAAATGATGGGAGACCACCAGTGATCCACCACCAATCTGAAAGAACCAAAGATAAAGAAGCCAGTCCCAAACCAGTTTAAAGTCATAGTGGACTTGAAACCTGAATAATAAACAACAGAACTAGAATTCAACTAGGAAAAACAAAAGACTTGAGACAGACATTCTGGGGTAACTGTTCTACAGAGCAGCCAGCTCATCAGTTACCCCCACACATGCCAAAATAAAATCTAGAAGCCCCCCCTGGGTACCTTCTAACAAAAACACAACATTCAACACAAAAAAACCAAAACCAATAAGAGTGAAGAGTCTGGAACTTGAAAACCAAAGGAAATTCCAGTTTAAAGTCATAGAGGACTAAAACCTGTGAAAAGAAACCAATACTAGGGTTCAACCAAATTAAGAGAAAGGGTTGGAAACAGACAATCTGGGGTAACTGTTGATAGAGCAGCCAGCCCATCAGTCACCCCCACACTTGCCAAGATCAAATCTAGAAGCCCCACCCATGGGTACCCTCTAACAAAAAATTCCAACAAACAGATGCATAGCATCACCACAAAAAAAACCAAAATTAAAGAATGGTCCTTAGTTTATCCTCATTGCAGAGTCAATCTTCTTCATTCCTAGTGCCTCTGGGATAAAACCTCTTCACTTGGTCTGCAGCCAACCTCTTTTTCAAGACTGCACCATCCAACTCTTCCAAAACATAAGAACCTCCAGACGCCTGAGACCTGACTCTGTAAGGTCCATTCCATCTGTCAGCAAACATTTTGCCCCACTGACTCTCCAAACTTCTATTATACACCAATACCAAACAACCAGGCTTCAAGGGATTCCTGAGTCTATGAGCTAACTTCTTGTCCCAGTATCTGACTGATTGATTCCTAATCTTCATCATTCTAGAGTATGCCTTCTCTTGACATTCCTCTCTACATTCCAACTGTTGCATCCTGGCACAGAACAATTCTTCTGTTGAATGCACCTCATCACAATCAATTCCAAGATAAAAGACAGCTTCCAAGTCCACTGGTAGAACAGCTTTCTGACCAAACATAAACTCATAAGGAGAATAGCCAGTTGTCCTCTTCACAGTGACCCTATCAGCAAAAAACACCAAGGGTAAATAATTCCTCCACTTTTCAGCACTATCCCCACACATCTTTACCAAAGAATTCTTGATAACTTGATGGCCTCTTTCAACCATGCCTTCAGCTTCAGGATAATAAGGTGTATCCACTCTAACTTTAGAGCCAACTCTAGCCACAGCTTCTTTAAATTCAGCACCAAACTCTGGCCTGCCATCAACAGTCACCAACTTCATCAACCCATACCTATAAATTCACTCCTTCTTCAAAAACTCTGCCACATTCTTGGAAGTCAAATTAACCAGAGGTACTGCCTCAACCCAACCAGACAAATCATCCCTGGCAAAAATTAAGTATTTATACCTGCCCTCTTTAATATGGACAGCATCCAGACTGACTCTTCCAAAAACAGTTGTTTCACCAGTAGCACAGCTGACCTCTTTAGGTTTCAGGTGACTTCTTCTTTGACATTCTTCACAAGATTGAACCCAACCCTGCACAGCCAACTTAATACCTGGCCACCAAAATCTGTCAGCTACTCTTCTATAAGTCTCCCCAAAGCCTCTATGACTAAGGTCTTCATGCAAAGACTTCAACACAAATTCTTGAACCTTCTTCTGAGTCACCACAACTTGAGGATTAGGATGTCTCCTCCTCATCAAACTTCTTCCTGACACATAAAATCCAGTACTCTTCTTCTTGATTGCCAACCAAGTATCATCATCACAACTATCTGGCCTCTCCAAGGTCAACAAATATTCCACCATAATAAAATAAAACCCAGACTGACCCCAGGTCTCATCTTCAAAATCCAACAAAACAACATCCTAGGGTACAACTCTGTCATCAAAATCACCAGTGTGAACATGAGCCAATTGAGCAGCCCAACCAGGACACCAATCCTTAAATTTTGGCACGTCCTTCTCTTTCCACTGAACCTTGTGAGAATCCAGTTCACTAACAAAAACACCCTTTTCCAATTTTGAGCTGTCCCAAACAACAACTCCATCTTCATCAACAAAAACATCCTTATCACCAGAATCAAGATCAGATCCAGCCAGTTTAGCCTCTTGGGGGAGGTCAGAACAATCATCCAGTTTAGCCTCATGGGGGAGGAAAGAAAAATCCTCAGCACCCTTTGTGCTGGCCCTAATCACTGGAACATCTTCATCAAACTCTTCAGAATCAGAATCCTCATCTGTAGGTGGCCTCCTTGATAACCCATCAGGCATAGTAAAAGTTTTACCTGGTTTGTGTACCAGGTCAAAAGAAAAATGTTGAATAAATGCCACCCACCTAGTCATTGGAGCATTTGCAAGACTAGGTGTATTGATCATCTGAACCAAAGATTTTGCATCCACCTGCAGCTCAAAATGCTGCCCCCACAAAAACGTCTGTAGCTTCTTTAAAATTTTAGCTACACCACACAATCCCAACTTAGGTTAAGAATACCTAGATTCCACCTCATTAAACACCACAGACTCATACCTTACTGGCCTGACCCTCCCAGTCTTATCCTCCTGAGACAAAACAGCACCAGCAGCAATATAGCTTGAGTCCACTGCCAGATAAATCTTTCCAGCACCAACACCATTATCCAACTTGTGAAGAATTATATCTTCACCAACAACTTTTTCAGCTTCTGAAAAGCCTCTTCACACTCCTCAGTCCATTCCCAATCTGCATCTTTTCTGGTCAACCTCCTTAAAGGTGAAGCCAACAAAGAAAAATCCTTAATGAAAATCCTGACATATACACATACACCCAAAAATCCTCTGAGTTCAGTAGTATTTTTAGGCCTTGGCCATGACTGAATTTTATTAATCTTCTTCTTCGCCATAATCCTTCCCTCTTTACATACCACATAACCCAGAATTTCCAAAGCAGGAACACAACAACAGAATTTTGACCCTGAAATGGTCAAACCAGCCTCTTCAATCCTAAACAACACTCTCTCTAGATTTATTGCATATTCCCACACAAACCTCCTTATGCCAGGGTTCTCCAATAACACCTCATTACCATAATCAGTGGATGGTCCTTTAATTCCACCATCATCAATAAAAATACCAGCATGAGTAGGAACCTCATCCTGCGAAATTCAAGCCATCTGTGCTTGATAAACTGCCACTGAATTAGTTGCTCCTTGAGGCAACATAGTGAGCTGAAATCTTCCCAAAGGAGTCTCAAAAGTTGTGAGAGGCCTTGAATCCGTATGTAGTTCCCTCTCATCATAACCACCCATAATATCACCCAAACCATAACACACCCTTCCAGCAAAAGCTTCAACAAAATCCTCTGCACTTGGCAGCATACCAGCGTCCTTGATAGTGACTCTATTCAAGGCTCTAAGATCATGAACCACCCTCAACTTTCCATTCTGCTTTTTTACACAGAACACCGGACTTGAGTAACTGGATGTTGATTGTTCATATAACCCAGTCCTGACTCTTTCCCTAACAATCTCTACAAAATCCTCTCAAATAGCGGCTGGAATCCGAATAGGTTTGATTTGACAAGGTTCATGACAAACAACAGGAATCAAGTAACGTTCCCCATAAGAGTGCTTCAATACACCCCTTTCCTCCTCAACAAATGCCACCGCTTTTTCCCTTAGCACAATAACGTGCAACAACAACTTCTTTTCTTCCTCAGACAACCACCCATCAGGGCCAAAATTAACAACTTTCAATCTTTCCACGGTCACCCTAGCCGTCTCTACAAATTCTGGAGGATTCTTCACCAAAGGAGTACAGTACGTATCTCTTGACAAAGGAGGTCTCTTCAAAGGCGGATTCAAACCCACAGGCATAGGCTCATTGACAGGCCTAATCTTCTGCGCTACCTTCTTATACTTTGCCGCTCCAACTTCAACTTGAGGGATCTTCAGGAAATCTTCACCACCAGACCTGGAACAAAAACCAAGGGTTTCCCCATTGCTCACATGCGTGGCCAAGGTAATGTTTTTGAAAGGTGTAGAAGAAACCCTAGCGGTGCACAATTGGGAGGACTTACTTTTACACCCCAATCTCACCACTCCAAAACTTTTCCGCAATTCCACATCTTCATCCTCACTTCCAACTTCCAAATCTTCAAATATTGATTCATCTTCTGAATCACATCTTCTAAAATTGTGCAGTTTATCCTCATGCTGGAGGTCCAAAAATAGATCTTGATGATCTTCTCTCTTCAAAATTTTCTGCAGTTTAACCTCATGCTGGAGGCCCAAAAATAGATCTTGACGATATTCACAAAAATATTTTGCATCTTCTTTCTTCATTATCTTCAGATTTTTTTCTTGATTTTCATGAATTATCTTGAAATTTTTATCTTCTTTTCTTGAGTTTTCTTCTGTCCTATAAAAATAACCAGGGGTTTCCCCAATGCTCACAGGTGTGGCCTAGGTAATGTTTTTGAAAGGTGTAGAAGAAACCCTAGCAGTGCACAATTGGGAGGACTTACTTTTAGACCCCAATCTCACCACCCCAAAACTTTTCCGCATATCTTTCAATAAAGATATATAACCAATCTTCTTCTTTGAACTTGAATTAAAAATAATTAAGAATCTTGAGAGAGAACAGAGACTTGATAAAAAACTTGATGAATACTTGCAGAGAAGAGAAACATTAAAAAGAGAAAGTTGAAAATCCACTTGGTATATCTCCAAGGGAGCTGACCTACTACAACCTGGGATTTCCTCATCTCGGGGAGAGGTTGTAGCACTAGGGTGATCAGCCCTCATTACTCTAAAAAAGACAGACTCTCAATAGAGCCTGAGCCGCACTCCAAAAAACCAGAGGCAGCACCCACTTCTTTCCTTCACCTGCAGCAATCCATGCACTGGCACATTGAAGATAAACCAGGCCTAGTCTCCCAAACATCCTCTCCAGGGGATGATAACCTCATGTAAAGCCTCCTTTTGTCTTCACCAGTCAACTCCAAACTGATTCCCAAATCAAATTGACAACCTATTCTTGTCTGAAAATCCATCAAGAATGGCCCACCCAAAACTGCTTTTACATTACCTTTAGCAATGTAAAAATGAACCTTCCCTGAGGCTCCTCCAACATCTAACTTCACAAACTCTGAAGTTCCAACCAATTCAGTGACATGGCCACCAATCCCTCTCAAATTCCCACCAATACCAGTTTTGATGGGGAGGCCCATATGAGTTGCCTCAAACAAAGAAATCAGGTTTATCTGAGAACCTGAATCCACCAATGCCCTTGCCTCCCTTCCATTCAGAGTGACATTGACATATCCCAGAGGAGCAGAAAATTGAGTTTCCAACCCCTCACCAAACTTTTCAGCAGAATCACAAATGTATTCTACCTCACCAGAAGAAACCCTTCTCCTGGTCAACAACTTCTTCTGCCTATCAGCCAACCCTGGACTGATAGCATACAATTCCCCATAAGATAGGGAAACCTGACCCTGGTTCATCCTTTCCAGGACAGAGTCCATAACATTAACTTGACCAGAAACTACTGGCCTCTCAAAGTGAGCCCTTGGCTTCACCACCTTGGTCCTAGAAGCTTCTTGAGGACCAGCACCACCAACAGGTTTACCATTAGCAGGAACCAAACCAGATCCCTCACCAGAACCTCTAACTCCAGCAGGCTTTGGCAATGAAGCCAAAGGGACATCCTCCTCAGAGTCAGAACCCACCTCCATTGGCATTGGCTCACCATTCATGTCCAATGCGCCAAAACTAGGGGGGCCCATGTCAGCCATACCCTTCTGAATCTTGTACAGCTCCTCTTTGCTGTACCTCTTCCTAGCTGCACTCAGCTTAGGATCCCCCTTTGAAGCATTTGGCTTTGGTTGGGCCTGAGAACTGCTCTTAGGCCTACCCACCTTTCCTGCTTCCACATCATAAACACCAGCCAAGCATTCACCACTTGACTGTCCACCACAAGAATACAACTCCAAACCACCAAAGGAAGTAGAAAAAGAGACCTTATTGACCTCCTTCCCCTTTCCCTTGACGTCCTCATCTACCTTAACAGAAAACTTCCCCTGATCAGGAATCTCCTCAAACCTTGGCCTCCTTTGATTGAGACCACCTCTTCTCCTGACCAAATCAACAGGAGCCTGCCCCTCACTGGGCTTCACAAAGGAACCGTCAGGGAACTTAAAAACCCTGCCATCAAACTCCACTTTTCCTTCAGACACATCTCTGTTCAGTGCCCAACAATCATTGGACCTGTGCCCCCTCCTACTGCAATAAGAGCAAACCCAAGGATCACTCCTGCCAGCCCTCCTTTCAAAATCTCTTGGCTGAGAAGGTGCCTTATTAACCTTCTTGGCCTCCTGAACAAAAATGTGCAGCTGCTTTGTAAGATCAGCCAACTGCTCTACCATTGGGTCCCTCTCCTGTTTGGGAACCTGCACCAAATATTTTTCCTCCTTGTTCTCCCTAACTTCCTCTTCAGCCAAAGCCTCACTTACTTTGCTGACATACTTGGCACACCCCTCCTGATAGGTGTCCACAGCCAATAACTTCAAATGGGCCTCAACAGCCTCCTTCACCTTATCCAAGGCAGGCAACTTCTGATCCCCATTAGAAAGAGTTTTCATCAATTCCTTTCTTGACAACTCCTTCAACACATCCATCCTGACATCTCTAGCCAGGGCAGACCAAAAAACATCCTTGGCAGCATTTTAATGTGCCAGCTCCTCCACTTCCACCAAATATTCCACCACAGGATCAAACTGTAGCAGAAACTTCCTGTAACTATGTAAGTTACCAACACCACCATAAGATTGCCATTCACTGACAACCTTGTTCAGATCCACCATAGTGAACCTGACACCCCATCTATCCACCATCTCCCTACACAGCAATTTCCAATCCCTCTTCTTGTAGCCAGACATGACCACAATATCCTTCTCCACTCACCTATCACCAATGAAGAAGATAATCTGCTTCACCATGTCCAGGTAGGAAGCACCATCCACTCCAGCAGCAGTATCATACTTCTCTAGAAACCACTTGACATCCTCCCCATTAAACTTGGTACCATCCCAAGTTTTAATTCTCACACACTCCCTAACCATCACAGAAGGAGGACCATCCCCCCACTGACAGTCACCACAGGAATAGCAGAACCAGAAGCCATTCCTCCAGTCCAAAACACCAAAAAGAGCCAACCAAAGCAAACAGAGATTCCAAAGAACTAGCAAGTTCAAACCCCACGTTGGGCGCCAGAAATGTAGACAATCCTATAGTACTAGCTATAGGCCTTGACCAAGGGAGTTGGAGAAAAACCAGTGAGAAAATCCCCTGTCCCTTTAGAAAAATAGAGTGAGATTTACTTGCTAAAGTAAGTTGGTTCCTGTTTTGCTAAAGCCCCTTTTTAACACACTTGACTGCTTGATGAGCCAAGAAAGTAGTCCCCAGATAGACTACCAGACCAAAGAACTGAAATGTAGAACAAAGTCCACACCAGAGACAGCAAAGATACTTGATGTAGGCTGCAAATCCACACCAGAGACAGCAATAATACTTGCTATAGCTTTCAAGACTATAACAGAGAAAACAGTTGCTAAAGTTACGTTAAATGAAGAACTTACTTGCAACAAACACAGCCAATTGTGGCCAGAAAACAGTGAAAACTGAGTGAGGAACAATGAGATCACCTCCGGATGGTTGTATGATGATTAAGGTTGCCCCAAACTGTCTTATTCACTATGTACCCACAGACCACTAACTAAAAGCCCATGTGCACCCACCAATCTGGCGCCTGTACCTGCCAAATTGCATAAAAAACCCTCCTGGAGCGCTCCCCAACCTCCTAAAACAGAGGCGGGCGGGCTGCCCAATGTCGGAGATGCCGCCTGAAGCGGCCCGGCCTCCCTGAAGCCAGAAAACCAATAAAAACCACTAATCTACTTAGAAAAATTAGCTACAACTACTAAAACCTTTAAAACACGGAATTTCACTATAACAACATTGAGACGTGAAATATAGAGAAAAATTAGCTCTATCCAATGGTACTAAGCACTTAACCCTAAGACTTAAGGTTAGCCCGTAAAACACGAAAAACAAAATTAAACAGCAATCTTTTATAAGTGAAAAATGAGGAAATGACCCCTTAAAACTCAGAATATGAAAAATGTCTTCAAGACATAAAATATAGAGAAAAACCAGGGCTATCCAATGATAGTACCCACATACCCGCAGACCCAATATCCACGGAATAAAACCAGAAAAATACCAAATTCCTTAACAGATGTCAATTAAGACATGCACAAACAGCGCCAAATCACACAACAAAAGCCCCTGCCAATGTTGGAAGACCACACCGGCATACAATCCATTATAATGCCAATCACTCTCCAAAATTACACTCCACAACACTTTAAAAATTTTTTTTGGTGCTCTCCACATGTCCACTTTGTGTACTTTATTCACTTGGTTTGGTATTTTTGTTTGATGAAATTCATTTTTTTTGAATTTATGGTGTGGTCTTCAAACATTGGCAGACACCTTTTTAGCTATGTTTGGTGTTGTTTTAGTATGTCTCAATTGGAATTGGTTGAATAATTGAGTGTTTTTCTAGTTTTATTCAGTGAATATTGGGACTATGAGTATGTGGGTACTACCATTGGATAGCCCAGGCTTTTTTTATTTGATGTCCTGATGATATTTTTCATATTCCAAGTTTTAAGGGGTCATTTACTCATTTTTCATTTCTAAAAGATAGCTGTTTAATTTTGTTTTTTGTGTTTTAAAAGCTAACCTTAAGTCTTAGGGTTAAGTGCTTAGTACCATTAAGTAGAGCTAATTTGGCTCTATATTTTATGTCTCAATGTTGTCATAGCTTAATTTTGTGTTTTAAGGGTTTTAGTAGTTGCGGTGGATTTTTCTAAGTATTTTGGGCTTTATTGGAGGTTTTTGGTGGTTTTATGGCTTCAGGGTGTTCCAGCCGCCTCTAAGCGGGCTCCCAACGTTGGGCAGACCCCCTGACTTGGTGCTAGAAGGCTGGGAAGCGCTTCTCTTTTTTTTGGATGGCTCATTGGTTTTCTTTCACCAGCTCAACATAAAATCACATATTTTGTCAGTGTTTTTTTTCATTCATCACTCATATCCTTTTAAACCTCTCCTCAAACATCAGTCAAATATTTTTAATTCCTCCATTTCATTCCTCTATTTCTCATCTCATCTCTCCAGGTAAGTCATTTTTTTTCTTATTTTTGGTTTTTTTTACTTGCTAATAATTTATTTTTTCTCTTTTTTTTTTGTCCTTTTTTTTAAATTTTATTTTTGTCCTGTAAGTGCTTTTTTTCAGGTTTTCAAGGTTAAACTAATTTTGTTTTTTTGTTTTATCTTTTTTATCTTTTTTATTCTTTTTTTTCACCCTCCATCATCCCCCTTCCCCCCCTCCTTGTCTGCCTCCATACCCTCCTTTCTCCCCTTCTTGGCCACCTCAAGTCCCCCCTTTCCCCCCTCCTTGTCTTAATCCATACCCCCCTTTCTCCCCTTCTTGGTCACCTCAACTCCCCCCTTTAATCCCTCCTTGCCCACCTCAGCCCCCCTTTACCCCCTCCTTGCCTGCCTCAAACTCCCCCACTTTTCCCCCTTTACCGCCTCCTTGGCCCCCTCAAGCCCCCCCCTTTACCCCCTTCTTGGCCCCCTCAAGCCCCCCCAAAGCCCCCCTCAAACCCCTCCACACCCCCCTTCCCACCACCTACTTATTGAATCGGTAACAATTCGATAAGTTAATGATCAATTATCAGAAATTGATCATTAACATATCGACTTGCTAACAATTTGATCAGTTAAGTGTAAGGGGGGGGGGGGGGTTTGGAGGGGTTCAAGGGGGGGGGGTTTGAGGTGGGTCTGAGGGGGTAAAGGGGGGGCTTAAGGGGGGCTTGAGGGGGCCAAGGAGGGGGTAAAGGGGTGGTAAAGAAAGGGTAAAGGGGGGGTAAAGGAAGGGTAAAGAAGGGGTAAAGGGGAGGTAAAGGGAGGGTAAAGGGGGGGTAACGTGAGGGTAAAGGGGGGGGGGTTTGAGGCAGCTAAGGAGAGGGTAAAGAAGGGGTAAAGGGGGGGGGTAAAGGGAGGGTAAAGGGGAGGTTTGAGTCAGCTAAGGAGAGGTTAAAGGGGGGTAAAGAAGGGGTAAAGGGGGATAAAGGGAGGGTAAAGGGCAACTAAAGGGGGGGGTTTGAGGCGGGTAAGGAGAGGTTAAAGGGGAGGTTGAGGTGGGCAAGGAGGGCATTTTGAAGAAAAAAAAGACTAATCTCTGATTTTTAAATTTTTTTACAGAATTTTTTTTTCTTTCCCTTAGTTTCTGGATATTTCCCCCTGTTTCCAAAATAAATCAGGTAATTTAATTTTTTTTTATTTGTGTTTTTTTTTGGGGGTGATTTTGTTTTACCTTGTATTTTAATTATAAATCAGGTTTTTATTTTGAAATTTTATTTTTTTCAAAAATTTTTACTGATTTTTTTGCAAATAATTTTTTTTGTTTTTTTTTACCAAATTTTTTTTCTTTTCAATTATTTTACTGATAATTTATTATTGTTGGGGTTTTTTTAATATATTTATTGTTTTATTTTTAGTTTTTTAGTTTTATAATTTTTTTTCCAGGAAGTTACTATGGAAAATTTATCTTGCTCATCTTCATTATCATCAATTTCTTGTGAATCATCCTTATCATCACTTCCTTCCTTGTCTTCAAATCTTGAAAGCTCCAAGAATAATCATCAAATATATTCAAATTCTTCTTCTTTATCTTTAATTTCTTCTATCTCTTCAATATCCTTCTATTCTATTCCTTCAATATAATGAAATTCTTCTTCTTTATCTTTACTTTCTTCTATCTCTTCAATGTCCTTCAATTCTATTCCTTCTCCCAATCAATCTGAGCTTTCCTTACCAGAAAATAAAAAGCAGAAAATCATGGAACCAGCTAAAGAATCAAGAAATTCAATGACAAAATTTTATCAAAATAGAAAATTGATTAGGATGAAGATATTTTGCAAAGCATTCTTTGGATATTTGGACAATCTCAAATTTTATAAGACTTCAATATCAAATGTTAAGATTTTTTTTTTTACAAAAACATCAAAAACCTTACAGAAGGTGGTATAAATCTCATTGTTGCAGTTATCAATAATGGATACAAACCTCAATTCATCTTAGAAGTTCATTCATTTAATGGGAAAAAGGATGAAATTTTTTGCCAACTTTCTGATTTAATTTCTTCTCTCTATCAAATGGCTTTGGTTCAACAACCCTTATCAAATAAAAATCTTATTTCTGGTGTGATAAAAGATTTTGGTTGGCAACCAGGATATGATCAAGATGTTTCTTTTGGTATGTAAAAAAATTTTTTATTATAAGTAATTTTTAATTTTGTCATATATTTCAGGAATTTATTTTTTATTGAAAAATTTGAAACCAGAGCAAATGGAAGAAGATCTGAAACAATGGAATTCTTTGGGATCATTTAATATTTTCTTGGAAAATTGTTTTAAAAAATTATGTTTTCAAGCTTTTCAAAATAAACCATCAACTTGCTTTTGAATCTGTTTACCAAATTGGTCTGATCCTGAATGGGAAGAAGCAATTAATGATTATGTTTTTTGTTCAAATGTTATCATCACTTATAATGGATTTTACAATCATGTTCTTCTAGATAAACATGATATGAATTCTGTAAAATTTGGAATTTTCTCTTATATTAATCCAGAGACTGGTGTTCCTATTCCATCACCCTCTTCTGATGAGGGACATGGCCTTTTTTTTCAGCCAGGCTACTAGAATTATCCAGTATAATAATTAATTATCTTACTGAGATGAAGCCACAACTTTTAAATCCTTATTAATAATTAATTATTTATTACTTATGTATTACTTACAATTAACTAGCTAAGTACATTAAGTAATTTTAATAATTAATAAAAATAAATGTCCCATACATTTTTACTACCTAAAACCATGCTCAATAATACAGTTGAGAAGGGAATAAAAATATTATTAAAAATATAATAAAATCTAAAAAAATTCAAATTCCTTTATTAAGAAATTTAAATTTCCATTAAAACAACATGTTAAATCAAATGTTTTATACCAAGTGTGACAATCTAAGGGAACTCAAGTTTTATTTCAAATAGAAATTATACCTTTTATTGACGCACCATTTAGTATATCTTTTTATATTTCACATACTCTCTTTATATTTAGTTTTTCCTCTCACACCCTTCTATTAGGTGGTATTAACTCTGTGTTTTTATCTCTCACATTTTGCCTATAAAATTCCCTCCCTTTTTGTACTTTTTGATTCATTTCTTACTTAATTACCATTTTTATAATACATCAATTAAATAAACCCTTTATTACTATACTTTATAATTTTAGTACTTACATTACTGTAAATCTAAAGATATAATTTATAATAATATTTGAAACCACCTCTTATAATTTGAGTAAAATAATCAAAAGGATAAAGAAAGATGTACCTTGCCTTTGAAACTCAAATAATCCACTTAAAATCCTTGTAGAACCTCCAGATAGATCTTCTAGACCATGAGACCCATTGACAGTTGGGACCATTTCTGAATCGTTGATGGGGCATCAATATCTTGAGGCCAGAGACCGTGGGACCATTGCCATCAAGGTACCTATAAGGACAAAGTGGACAATGAAGAGCATGAATGTCATCAGTCACATGACTTATTTTTTTGCTGAAAACAGGAATCAAACCACAGTCCAAAACTTAAGTTTATATATTGACTATGGTCATATATATTCGTGGTAATTATATTGATTACTATTTGTGGGTCACTTTGAACTCTTCATACTCTACGTATTTCCTTTTACTCAGCACTCTGTAAGTGGAATTAATTTGCTCATTTTACAGGGGGAGGTGTCTGGTAATTTGGAATTTTTTTTTCCTAGTTGAAAAAGATAGAACTATAGTGTTCTTAGTCCTAGAAGTAATAAAATTTTATTATTATTATTATGTTATATTATTTTTTTTCAGTTGACTTTGTCCTGATAAATTAAAATAATATTATTGTTCCAGTTGCCAAATTGTCCTGACAATAAAATATTAAAATTTATAAAAAAACTATATTAAAATTATTTCAGTTGACATGAAGTCCTGGTAATTAAATATAATTCAGTTGATTTTAATCCTGATAATTATCAAAATTTTATTGTTGATTAAAAATCAATTTTTTTTTCAGTTGATTTCTTTTAATCCTGGTTATAAAATTATTTTGAATTAATAAAAATTGTGATTATTATTTCAGTTGATTTTTTGTCCTGATGATTTTTAAATTTTTTTTATTTATCTTTTAATAAAAGCAAAAATAAAACTAATCAATCTCAATATTTCCTTCCCTCAGTTCATGTTAAATTTAAAAATTGACTGATCAAGGTATTTCTGCTACCTGTAAAGAGGAATTGGATCTGATTGATTATGATGAAGCTACTTCTGTAAGTTCTCCCTTGACTACAAAATTGGCTAAAATTAATCAATCATTGGAACAAGCAGGATGTGGAAATGGAGGAGGTGGAAATACTAGTGGAGACAAATGCTCAGGAACAAAAGACTTCCATCAACCCCCCAGATGAACTTCCCAAAGGCTTCAAAATAAATAAAATACCTTTACCTCAGCAAGTAAAGAACCTCTCCACCCACATAAAGGAACTGAGGACAGAGAACTAAAGACTGAGAGCAAGAACAGACTCACTAGAAGAAAAGGTAAGAAAAATAGCTGCCTTTCTTCAAGAGAAGAGGAGACCTCCTCCCCCCAGGGATCTTCCACAATTGGCTCCCCAGCAACCAGAAAAGGTGGAAGTATCAAAGTGGCAGTGTGATAATCTGTCTCAACATCAGCAGCCTCAAATGCCTCAGGCAGGTCCGTCAAGACCCAGTCAATTCAACACCACAAATCCTCACCCTTATCAAGGAGGCAGAAAAAGAAAAAAAATATTCAGATCTTGCTCAAGCCTTGGTAAGCCCCTCTGTTGAATCTAAAGTACCATTTCTTGTTGCTGATTCAGTTCCTTCAGGTAATTCTGGAAAAGGAGATGAAACTGTGAGACTAGTAGAGGCTGATAAGAGTAGACAAATAACTCAATATTCTAATGTATCAAATCCTCTAGTTTTAATAGCTACTTCAATGATAAGTCCTGATATGGCTATCATTGATGAAACACTTGATCCTGAGTTTTATGAGAATCTGGAAAGTTACTCTGTTTCTGTATAGAGAAACACTCCAGATGTAGCAAAAATTAATGATGAATATTTGAGGAATATTATTGCTAAACAAAATCAGATAATGAACAACATGCAATTGACTCAGAAATATAATAGTTTGTTAACTGAACAGCGTTATCAAGCATTGAGGAGTGAGTTACAGAGTGTTTCTGATGATTTGTTTCATTAAAAAGTAACTCATGAAAAGAAAGTTGCTTTATGGCAAAATATCAAAAATGATTTATCTAAGCTACAAGATACTGTGTCTATCTGTTGCCAGGAGCTAGAGGTAGATAAGATGAACCTGAAAAGATTGAGTGATAATTATTCATCTTTTAAAAATGAAACCCAGTTATTATTTGCAAAAATCAATGAGAGTTTATCTAGTCTTCCAAGAGTGAAAACCAGACTAACAACCATTGAAGAGAAATTGAATTCATTGTTTAATGATCAAAAATATTCTGACATTTCTTTAAAAGAAAATATTGTCAGCCTAGATATCCCTAGGCCTGAGTATTTCTTATACTTAATGTAAGATAACCTTAAGTAAATTAAGCCTATATCTTAAAAATAAGGTTAAAACAATAATATATATGATTATATTACATATATATATAATTATTACTCTATTATATAAATTATAGTAGTTTAAATAGCTTATCCATAGCCTAATAATACTTATTAAGGTGATAAAGGAGTCATAATATATTTATCTTAAGTGATATTAAGTAATTATTGACATACATAAGCTTATATGTATACATAAATCTCATATTCAGTGAAATATGCAGTATATTATGTATATTTAGGTCTATAAGTGGGTTTTAGCCTCTTAATAGCCTATAAACTTTGTTTTTCAGCTTATTTTAGGTCATATGGATGTATTCAGTGGACTCACAATGCCTAAAGAAGCATAGACATCTATTTCAGGTGCATACACTCAGTTTGGACAACTTAATCTGCTTCCTTGGATGGATATTCACGGATTTATGGGTTGGGAGGTCATTACTGGGTTGATATGGATGGTTGGGAATGTTTTTGGGGGCTTGGAAATTTCATTTGTTTCCTTTATATGCTTTTGGTTTCATTATATCCTCTTTGGATGAGTTATTTTACCTATTTCTTTATGGTATTTGCTTTTATCTGGATTTTCTATTTTTGGTATGGGTCTGTCTTATCATTAATTGTGATGAAGGGTCCTTACTGGAGGTCTGGATGTTGAATCTTCTTTAAGTGGACGCCATGGGGAGGTGATGGGCCCTCAAAGTGCTGTAATTTACAGGGATAGCAGTGACATTATCTGGAGTGAAGGTCTGTGCACTCCAGTGGATTTCGGTATAAGTAAGGGAGGATTTTGGCGGTTATTAGACATCACTTACTAAAATTCAATTAAAAATTTAAACACAATGATTATCATTTAGAAATATATTATAAAGCCTTTATAAATTGAAATTATCATTATATAAGCTATAAATATATTCTATTTATCTATTTTCCACCACTAGCATGCATTTAAATCCAAGTATTGTGAGTTTTATTTGAGTGTAACTATTTTATTAGTCTTCTCCTGAGGTTTAATCACTAAATAATTTATAAATAAGTAGTAGGACCATTAATAAATACTATTAAATCATACTTAAATACTAGATACACTGACACATATGGTACATGATGCAGCAAATTTACCTGTTTCTAGTTCACCTAAAGTAAAATTAGATTCAGAAATTCCTGTTGATACCACTGAGTTTCCATCGAAAATTGATGATGCACCAGGATATTCAACAGAAGGATTACAATGAGATTACTGCACAATTGGAGAAGTTACAGCTGCTTCTTACTCAGAAACAGTCTAATACTAAGGAGACTCCTTCAAATCAAAAGAATTGGCCAAAAATTGACCAGTATACAACATTTGATAGTGATTCTTCTTCTGATTGGCAGCAATTCATTTGCAGAATTGATAACTTGAAAAATTCTTACAAACTCCCAGAAAAGGAAATTGTGTCTAAGTTAATTTATTTGCTTACCAATGTAGCCCTAATGTGGTATGAATCTTTTCTCTTGGATAGGAATGACTACTCATGGGAAGATTGGAAGAAATTGATTAAAGCACAATTTGGTGGCTGCAAGTTTAGGATGGCTCAACAAAGGCAGTATGAGGAAACTAGATATAGCTCTTCTACTGATAAACCTATTGAGTTCTTAATGAAACTTGTTAAAATATTGAGACCAATGGACCCAAATATGGAGTTTGAGTTATGAAAGGACAGGATCCTTTATAAATTACCAATGTCTTTGAGAGACTTGATAGTGGCTAGGACTGAGTTCTCCAGAGAACCTTTTTCTTTCATTAATACTTTTAATGAGATCCTTCTAAACAAAAAGAATGATGCCAGAAGATTCATTCCTAGAACCTCTTTGGAGAAACCCTCCACTTACCAACAGAAACCTCTGGAAAAGGTTGGTAAACCATCTGCCCCTGTTGCATCTAAAAAGTATGCAATGAAAACTTGCTTCAAGTGCAACAAGCCTTGGCAGAAAGGCCACTTTTTGTGACAAGAAGATAAATCATTTTGAACAAACTGAGGAGCATGCTGATGACACCATAGCATTGGATGATACTTCAAGTGATTGTACCAGCAATATTTTATATGAAACTCAAAAAGAAATCTTGATTCTGGAAGAAGATATTCATTATTTAAATACTATTGATATTGATAATTATGATTTATATATAGTTGAGGATTCGGAGATCATAAAGAAAATTGAGGATAGCTCAATCGTTATTGCCCCTCTCAAGGCACCAGTCTTGATCAATGGAACCAGCATTGAAGTTGTTCTGGATTCTGGAGCTGGAGGAAGTGTATTATCTGAAAAAGCACTTGCTTCAGTGGAACAAGACTATAAATCAAAACTTATGCCTATAATTTCTGAAAATCGGAGAGGTTATGTGTCAGCCTAAATATCCTTAGGACTGAGTATTTCTTATGCTTAAAATAAGATAACCTTAATTAGATTAAGCTTATATCTTAAAAATAAGGTTAAAATAATAATATATATTATTTTATTATATATATATATAATTATTATTCTATTATATAATTTATAATAGTTTAAATAGCTTATCCATGGCCTAATAATACTTATTAAGGTGTTAATGGAGTCATAATATACTTATCTTAAGTGATATGAAGTAATTATTGACATACATAAGCTTATATGTATACATAAATCTCATATTCAGTGAAATATGCAGTATATTATGTATATTTAGGTATATAAGTGGGTTTTAGCCCCTTAATAGCCTATAACCTTTGTTTTTCTGCTTATTTTAGGTCATATGGACGAAATCAGTGGACTCACAACGCCTACAGAAGCATAGACACCTATATCAGGCGCATACACCCAGTTTGGACAACTAAAATTACTTCCTTGGATGGTTATTCACGGATTTATGGGTTGGAAATATGTTTTTGGGTTAATGTGGATGCTTGGGGATGTTATTGGGGGCTTGGACATTTTATTTGTTTCCTTTATATGCTTTTAGTTTCATTAAATCTCTTTTTGATCTTTTATTTTACCTGTTTCTTTATGGTATCCGCTTTTATCTGGGTTTTCTAATTATGGTATGGCTCTGTGTTATTATTAATAGTGATGGAGGGTCCTTACTGGAGGTCTGGGTGTTGAAACTGCTTGAAGTGGACGCCATGGGGAGGTGATGGGCCCTCACAGTGCTGTAATTGCCGGGGATAGCAGTGACATCATCTGGATTGAAGGTCTGTGCACTCCAGTGGATTTGGGTATAAGTAAGGAGGGATTTTGACGGTTTATAATAATCATTCAATTACTACACTTCAAACAAACACTACACTACAATTATTAACATCTAGAAATATATTATAAAGCCCTTATAAATTGATATTATCTTTATAAAAGCTATAACTATATTTTATTCTTCTATTTTCCACCACTAGCACGCATTTAAATCCAAGTATTGTGAGTTTAACTTGAGTATAACTATTCTATTAGTCTTCCCCTGAGGTTTAATCACTAAATCATTTATTAATAAGTAGTTGGACCATAAAATAACACTATTATATCATACTTATATACTAGACTGTACTGACAATTGGGGGTCTTTCCTTATATTTTACTTATTATTTAGTATAAGCCTTGGGACGTGATTTTTACCTTAGTACAACTCAAAATTAACCAAATATTTGGGTCTGCTGCATATTAGTGGGTCATCATAACTCATTGATTGCGGAAAAGAATCCTTATAATAATTGTACTAATTTTTTATCATAAAAATTAGATATTTACAGTAGTAACTGTACCCAATATAAACCCAATTTCACTTGGTATTTGGACACCAATATAACACCCAATTAAATTGGTATTTGGCTAAAGCTTGGTAAGCTAATTATTCACCCTTATAAAGGTCTAGTTAAACTTATTATTATATTTTTAACAGATTTTTTCGAATTTTTCTTATATTTTATTTAAATAAATAAAGATATAAATTCAGGGTAAGCTCCATTGCTTTTTTATTAGTAATATAATTACTAATATCTTTTGTCTACTAATTCCACAGAGTTTTTTCCTTTTGTAGACGTAAAATATTGTTATTCTGAACAATATGAGTGCTCCTCAGGATAGTGTAAGTGAACAGCCTGCTTATAATACCAGGTCTAAAGCTAATAAAAACTTTCCAGGACATCACCATGGAGGGACAACAGTACCCCCAACCAGAAAGCATGAGTGTAGAGGAAAAGGACGCCCTCTTAAAAAAGATAACTATCAAAAAGACGTCTCCTCCTCTTCAGGATCAACTGTCCCACCTGGCCAAACAGGTTCTGAAGCTAGAGGAATCAAAATCTCTCATGTTCAAAGAAGTAGAGCAGTTGCAAAACAATTGCAAGGTAGGATTTCAGCAGATGAATCAGGCAATGGCAGAATTAAAGGGAGGCCTGCCCAGTCAATCAAATCAGCAACCCCCTACCCAAGGAGGGTCCACTCACTCCCAGGAGAAAATCCTGGTAGACAAATGGAAATGGGACTGGTTTCACCAACAGTGGACAAGCCACAGTTGCAACAGGGATCCACCCCCTCATCTGACTTCCTCAGCTCACCCTTACAAGGGAAAAAAGCGCCAAAAATCAGGCCTGGCAACCATCCCTTGGTAAGTAACTTACCCCCTCAGATTAAACATAATACTGATAATTACAATATAGGTAATTCTATTGATGTTAAATCTGTACAAAAAATAGAGGAGGATTTAAGAAATTTGGGTTTTAGAGTAGATACACCTGACTTGTCTTTTATCCATAATAACAGTACTATATACAATGATAATACAGTTAATCCTCAGTTGCAACCACCTACTAGTGAGATGAGTAGTTCACAGGAGAGTGAGAGAATTGAAAAGGAGGACATGGAATATTTTAACAATAATCCAACTGTCCATAGAATTGTTTCAGCATTGTGGAATAGAATGACTGATTGTGAGGAACAGACAGTTAAGCTCACTAGTGATACAATTTCATCCTTAACATTGAACATTTCTCAATTAGCAACACGTAATAAAGAATTAGAGAAAGAACATTTGTCTCTAACTCTTAAATATGATTCATTGAGTAATAAATATAATGACCTTTCAAACAAATTTTGTGAGTTAGAAAAATTATATGAAACACACTTATTAAAAACTGAATCAAGAACAAAGTTATCTTTTGCACAGACAAATCAAAGTGTCTCTGAGCTGCTACAAAGATTAACTAAAGTTGAGATTGAAACTGCCAATCTACTAATGAATCAGGATAATCATAAGTATAATCAATATAATAATAATCCTTTCATTGGCAAAAGTGAATCTCATTCCTTCCCTGTACCACCACAATTAAAACCATCTGGTGGTAGTGTCAAATCTGAAAATGTAAGTCACAAATCCGTGCAGGAAGAAATACAAGACCATTTATCAAAAGTAAATGAGTTGTTGAATTTACCTAAGATTAGTGAGATAAAATCCAATCAGAAGAACTGGCCTAAGATAGATCAGTACCCAACTTATGATGGGGAAGCCAGCTCTGATTGGCAACATTTTATTCAAAGAATTGACAACTTGAAATTCTCATATAAGTTACCAGATGAAGAGATAACATCAAAATTAATTTCTTTATTTAAGGATGTTGCTTTATTATGGTTTGAAGCTGTCTTAAGTGAGGGTAGAGACTACTCTTGGGCTGAATGGAAACACCTTATTGAAAAACAATTTGGAGGTTCTAAATTCAGGCTTACTCAGCAGAGACTGTATGAGAAAACTAGGTATAATCCGTTGAATGGTGACAAACCTATGGTATTTTTAATGACTTTAAACAAAATCTTAAAAGCCATTGAGCCTCATATGGATTTTAACTTATGGAAAGATAAGATAATTTACAAATTACCTATATCTGTCAGAGATATTGTTGTAGCTAGAACATTTAATGTTACTGAATATTCTGATTTTATTAATATTTGCAATGAAATATTATTGAACCATAAGTATGAATCAAGGTATTCCACTTATAAGCAAAATGTTGAACCTGTAAAATCTCAGAATTCAAAAACACTTCAGGAGAAGCAGAAAAAACCTACTGCACCTGTAGTACCTAAAAAGTATGAAACAAATACTTGTTATAAGTGTAACAAACCTTGGGTAAAAGGTCACAAATGTGAGAAAAACATAAATATTGTTGAAAATCAACGTGAATCTGAAACTGAAACTGAAAAAAGTAAAGAATCAAGTGATTATGACAGCAATATCTCATATAGTGATGAAAATGAAGTCTGTATGTTGGAAGATGATTTGTCCATCTTTGAAAATCCAATATTAAATATGGACTCAAATGAATCTTTAATGAATTTTGAGGATGCTGAAATCATTAAGGATATACAAGCTGATAACTTTAGAATGACACCTATCACGGTTCCAGCTATCATTTCTGGTGAAAATGTTAATATAGTATTGGACACAGGAGCTGCTGGTTCAGTTGTTTCCACTAATACATTACAGAAAATTGATAGTGAATATAAGTTTAAGCTTGAACCACTTCAGAATAAAAATTGGAGAGGTTTTGGATCAGTACTACACCCCATTGGTAAATACAAAGCTGCTGTTTTCTTTAAACACCAACATGGTTATGTAAGGGTAACTTGTGACTTTGTAGTAATGGATAATACAAATTGTAGTAACTGTTTTATCATTGGAAATGATATTCTGACTAAATTTGGTGTAAAATTAGACCCTGCTAATAATAATTTTACAATTGGCATGAATGGTAAAAGGAAATTTAAAATAAATTCTTTTAACACAGTCTTACACATTGAGTCAGTAACAAATTCTCTGTCTAAAGGAAGAGAATCCAATGAGTTGGAACTTCTGGAAACAGAAATTTCAAAAGCATCATTTGGCACTCAGATAAGTGAAACTGAGAAAGATAATATTTTGGAATTAATTAAAGCTTTTCCAATGGCTTTTGCACATGGTACAAATGAACTTGGCCTTGTAAAAGATCATGAAATGAAAATTAGTTTAACCTGTGACATGGATAATATTCCTGCTAGTCTTAAAAAGAAACCATATCCTGCTTCACCAATGAAGAGGAAAGACATAGAGGATAATATTAAGATGTTATTAAAGATGAATATTCTTGAGAAGGTTGAAACTACACCAAAATATTGTGTAATATCACCAGTGCTGATTTCTTATGAACAAGATAAAGCAAGACTGTGCGGTGATTATAGAGCATTAAATACATTTACAGTAGATGATATTTACCCCTTGCCAAGGATTGCCTCTATACATGCTACCCTTAAAGGTGCTAAATATATAAGTTGCCTGGATGGAAATAAAGGGTACCATCAAATTCCTGTTGAAAAGAATTCACAGAACTTTTTGTTGATAACAACACACATGGGAATTTATAAGTATGTCAGAATGCCATTTGGACCAAAGAATGCTCCATCAGTATTTCAAAAGTTAATGGATATAACATTCCATAATGAAATGATTGAGGGATGGTTAATGGTATACATTGATGACATCATAGTGTTCTCTAAAACTTTTGATGAACACTTAATCCATTTAAGGAAAGTATTTCAGAAAATGGATGAAATAAAAATGACCCTTGCATTGAAAAAATGTAAATTTGGGTTTGAATCTTTAAAAGTGCTTGGTCATATTGTATCTGGCTTACAAATATGTGTAGACCAAAATAAAGTGGCTGCAATAAAGAATATTGGCATTCCCCAAAATGTGAAGGATGTACAATCTTTTCTTGGAATGTGTGGTTATTATAGACAATATATAAAAAACTACCAATCAATTGCTGCACCACTGACCACACTGATAAAGAAATCAGAAGCTTTCATTTGGAATAATGAAAGACAACAAGCTTTTAATAAGTTGAAAGAATGTTTAATGACAGCTCCAATCTTGGGATTACCAGATTTCCAATTACCTTTTGTATTATATACAGATGCAAGTTTTATTGGACTGGGTGCTGCTTTGCATCAAAAACAATTTATTGAAGGTAAAATGTCAGAAGTAGTAATCTGCTATATTTCACGTACTCTGAGAAGTAGTGAATTAAAATATGGTGCTACTCAACTTGAATGTTTGGCAGTAGTATGGGCTCTTGAAAAGCTACATTATTACCTTGAAGACCAAAAATTTGAGTTAATAACTGACTGTAGTGCAGTTAAGTCACTCTTAAACATGAAAACTCCTAATAGACACATGTTTAGATGGCAATTAGCTGTACAAGAATACAGAGGACGGATGACTATTACACATAGAGCAGGAACCTTGCACTCTAATGTAGATCTGTTATCTAGAGTACCTCTGCCTAATAATGATGATAATCCTGCTTATGTTCCTGAATCAGAGATTATTAACATTTATGGCATTTATATTGTAGATCTTGAGGATGAATTTATGCAATCAATTCTTGATAATTATAATTCAGATCCAGACTTAAGTAAATTAACTACAATATTAAATGATCCATCTAATGCTTCAATGAATGTTTTAATAAAAACATTACCAGATAAATATAAAGAGGCATTAGAGAAAGGAAAATTTTCCATTGAGGATGGTTTTATATATTACAGGAAAAAATTAAGTAATGTAATTGTAATTCCCCCTTCAATGAAGGAGTTAATGTTAAGTATATGTCATGATGATATATTAGCAGGTCATTTTGACTACCATAAAACATTAACCAGAGTAAAAAACACGGCTTGGTGGATTAACATGTCTGAGGATGTTCAGAAATATGTTGAAACATGTGATTCTTGTCAAAAATCTAAAAGATTAACAGGAAAAAGAGCTGGTTTATTACAACAAATTGAGCAACCAAAAGCTCCATGGGAAATCATTAACATGGACTTTGTAACAGGTTTGCCAATAGCAGGGCATAAGAGTTATAACTCCTGCTGGGTAATTGTAGATAGATTTACAAAGATGTGTAAATTTATTCCTACCCACAAAGAGGTTTCTGCAAAGGACTTAGCTTTTTTATGGTGGACACAAATGTTAAATACAGCAGGTTTCCCCAAAGCAATAGTTTCAGACAGAGATCCTAAATTTACTTCTGAGTTCTGGACGTCACTTATGGATGTTTCAGGGTGTCAATTAAAACTTTCTACAGCACACCATCCACAAACTGATGGGCTAGCAGAAAGAATGATACAAACCTTAGAAGATATGATAAGAAGATACTGTGCTTTTGGTCTAAATTTTAAAGACAATGACAAATTCACGCATGATTGGGTAACCCTTATTCCAGGTTTAGAATTTGCATATAATAGTACAGTACATTCTGTCACTGGCAAAAAGCCATTTGAGTTATGGTTGGGTTATGTACCTAATACCCCTGCTAAAACTCTTAATAAGTTACCTAGATTGGATATTCATCCAGGTACTAAATCTTTTCTTCAGATGCAAGAACTATGCAGAAAACATGCTCAAGAATGTATAAATAAGGCTTTTGAGTATGAAAAGAAAAGATGGGATAAAGCCCATAAAGAACAAATGTTCAAAGAGGGTGATGAAGTCCTTATTTCAACGCTACATTTCAATTTAAATGGTAATGTTAAATTGAAGGATCCATTCATTGGACCATTTGTAGTTAAAAAGATGGTTGGTAATAATGCTGTTGAGGTTATTCTATATGCACCTTATGATAGAAAACATCCAGTATTTCCTATTTCTCTTATAAAACCATACCATTCTAATGATACTGCTCTCTTTCCAAGAAGATCAGGAAGGCATAAACAGCAACCTGAAGAAATAGTGGAAAAAGCAGAAATTGAAAAGATACTCAAAAAGAGACACCTTACAAAAGAAAAGGGAGTTGAGTATCTACTAAGATTTAAAAATAAATCAAGTGAATATGACCAGTGGATTCCAGAAAATGAAATCTCTGATCTTAAAAATCTCTTGAAAAAATTTAAATCTAAATAATACTGTTCATTCAGTATATGTATTATAAAAATTCTTTTTTATTTTATTATTTCATTCCTTAAGATTAATTAAAATGTCTTAACATTTTTTTTATTGTTTTTTTTGGAGTGAGGGAGTGTCAGCCTAAATATCCTTAGGACTGAGTATTTCTTATGCTTAAAATAAGATAACCTTAATTAGATTAAGCTTATATCTTAAAAATAAGGTTAAAATAATAATATATATTATTTTATTATATATATATATAATTATTATTCTATTATATAATTTATAATAGTTTAAATAGCTTATCCATGGCCTAATAATACTTATTAAGGTGTTAATGGAGTCATAATATACTTATCTTAAGTGATATGAAGTAATTATTGACATACATAAGCTTATATGTATACATAAATCTCATATTCAGTGAAATATGCAGTATATTATGTATATTTAGGTATATAAGTGGGTTTTAGCCCCTTAATAGCCTATAACCTTTGTTTTTCTGCTTATTTTAGGTCATATGGACGAAATCAGTGGACTCACAACGCCTACAGAAGCATAGACACCTATATCAGGCGCATACACCCAGTTTGGACAACTAAAATTACTTCCTTGGATGGTTATTCACGGATTTATGGGTTGGAAATATGTTTTTGGGTTAATGTGGATGCTTGGGGATGTTATTGGGGGCTTGGACATTTTATTTGTTTCCTTTATATGCTTTTAGTTTCATTAAATCTCTTTTTGATCTTTTATTTTACCTGTTTCTTTATGGTATCCGCTTTTATCTGGGTTTTCTAATTATGGTATGGCTCTGTGTTATTATTAATAGTGATGGAGGGTCCTTACTGGAGGTCTGGGTGTTGAAACTGCTTGAAGTGGACGCCATGGGGAGGTGATGGGCCCTCACAGTGCTGTAATTGCCGGGGATAGCAGTGACATCATCTGGATTGAAGGTCTGTGCACTCCAGTGGATTTGGGTATAAGTAAGGAGGGATTTTGACGGTTTATAATAATCATTCAATTACTACACTTCAAACAAACACTACACTACAATTATTAACATCTAGAAATATATTATAAAGCCCTTATAAATTGATATTATCTTTATAAAAGCTATAACTATATTTTATTCTTCTATTTTCCACCACTAGCACGCATTTAAATCCAAGTATTGTGAGTTTAACTTGAGTATAACTATTCTATTAGTCTTCCCCTGAGGTTTAATCACTAAATCATTTATTAATAAGTAGTTGGACCATAAAATAACACTATTATATCATACTTATATACTAGACTGTACTGACATTATGGATCTGTTTTGTCCCCCATCAGTAAATACAAAGCCAAAGTGTTTTTAAAATATAACCATGGTTTGTAAGAGCTATTTGTGATTTTGTTGTCATGCAAAATGATAACTTAAGCAGTTGGTTTATTATAGGAAATGATATTTTAACCAAGTATGGCATAAAATTAAATCCTTCAAACCAATGTTTCACAATGGGGATGAATGGAAAGAGAAAATTCAAGATTTCCTCCCCCAAAAAATTATTAAAACCAGAATTGAACACATGTAATTCTGTGGTTAAATACAAATGAAGATCTACAAAATAAATGCAGACCCTTATGTCTGAAATTGACCATACTTCTTTTGGAGAACAACTTTCTGGTGAGGATAATGATTCCATCATTAAATTGATAAAATATTTTCCTATGGCCTTTGCTCATGGGTCACATGAACTAGGATTGGTTAAAGAAGAAATGAAACTTTCATTATCTTTTCCATTAACTGACATACCACCTAGTTTACAGAAGAAGCCTTATCCTGCTTCTCTCACAAAAAGAAAAGATATTGAAGACAATATCTCTACCCTTTTAAAAATGAATATTATTGAAAAGGTAGTTGAAACACCTAAATATTGTGTTATCTCACCTGTCCTAATTTCTTATGAGAAAGATAAAGCAAGGTTATTTGGTGATTATAGAGCATTAAATACTTATACTGTTGATGATATCTATCCTTTACCTAGAATTAGCTCTATACATGCTACCTTACAAGGTGCTAAATATATCAGCTGTCTGGATGGTAACAAGGGATATCACCAGGTACCTGTTGAGAAGAATTCCCAGAATATTTTGATGATTGCTACTCATATGGGTATTTATAAGTATATTAGGATGCCATTTAGCCCTAAAAACGTCCCTTCAGCTATTTAAAAAGTTATGGATAACACATTTCATCAAGAGATAATTGAAGGATGGCTGATGGTTTATATTGATGATATCATCATATTCTCAAAAACATTTGAGGACCATCTTAACCACCTGTGTAAAGTGTTACACAAAATGGATGAAATAAATATGACACTTGCTTTGAAGAAATGTAAATTTGGTTTTCATTCTTTAAAAGTACTTGGTCATGTTGTTTCAGGGTTACAGATATGTGTTGACCAAAACAAAGTGGAAGCCATACAACAGGTGAAGGCTCCTACCACAGTTAGAGAGCCCCAGAGTTTTTTGGGAATGTGTGGATACTATAGACAGTATATTAGAAATTATCAAGTCATAGCTTTACCCCTTACCCAATTAACTAGAAAGGATGTTGCTTTTGTCTGGAATAGTGAAATACAGAGAGCTTTTGACACTATTACACACTGTTTGATGTCAGCACCAATTCTTACTTTACCTAACTTTAATCAACCATTTGTTTTGAACACTGATGCCAGTCTTATTGGTCTTAGTGCAGCCCTCCATCAAAAACAAGTGATGAATGATAAAGTATCAGAAGTAGTAATTTGTTATATTTCAAGAACCTTGAGAAATAGTGAATTTAAATATGGTGCCACTCAGCTTGAATGTTTAGCCATAGTGTGGGCTCTTAAAAAGCTACATTATTATCTAGATGGCCAGAAATTTGAACTTGTCACTGACTGCAGTGCAGTTAAATCCCTTTTAAACTTGAAAACACTTAACAGACATATGTTCAGATGGCAGTTAGCTGTTCAGGAATACAGAGGGAGAATGAAAATTATTCATAGGGCTTGTATTTTTCACTCAAATGTGGATATGTTATCAATGTTAACTTTACCAAATGATGACTCAAATCCTGCTTATGAACCTGAGGATGAAATTATTCATATTCATGGGATATATGTGGTTAATATGGACGAAGATCTATTACAGCTTATTCTGGATTCATATGATAAGGACACTGACTTAAGAAAGTTATGCACCATATTAAATGATCCAAAGAATGCTTCAATGCAAGCATTAATTAAAACTCTTCCACCAAAGTACCAAAAGGCTTTGGAAAAAGGTAAATTTTCAATTGATGAAGGATATCTATATTATAGAGGAAAGTTGAGTAATGTCATTATTATTCCTCCTTCTATGAAAGAAATCATCTTGAAAATTTGTCTTGATGACATATTAGCTGGACATTTTGATCTTGAAAAAACAATGATCAGAATTAAAAACACTGCTTTGTGGTTTAATATGTCTGAAGACATCAAATTATATGTTGAATTTTGTGATTCTTGCCAAAAATCAAAAAGATTGACTGGTGAGAGAGCTGGAATAGTGCAACATATTAAACCTCCTGATGCACCATGGCAGATAATAAACATGGATTTTGTAACAGGATTACCCATTGCTGGAAAAGACAGTTATAACTCTTGTTGAGTTATTGTGGACAGATTAACAAAAAGGTGTAAATTTATCCCTACTCACAAGGTTGATTCCACTAAAGAATTATTTCTTATGGTGGTCTCATATGTTTAATACTGCTGGTTTTTCTAAAGCCATAATCTCTGACAGAGACCCTAAATTTACTTCTGAATTTTGGATGTCTCTGATGGATGTTTGTGGTTGTGATATGAAAATTTCTACTGCCCATCACCATCAGACAGATGGATTAGATGAAAGAATAATTCAGACTTTAGAGGACATAATAAGAAGGTATTATGCCTTTGGCCTTGAGTATAAAGACAATGACAGATTCACTAATGATTGGGTTACCTTATTTCCTGGGTTGGAATTTTCTTATAATAGCACTGTTCATTCTGTTCCTCAAAGAAAGCCTTTTGAGCTCTGGCTTGGATATGTTCCAAATACTCCTGCCCAAATTCTCAATAATAAAATACCTAAATTGGATTTAAATCCTGGTGTAAAATCTTTACTTCAAATGCAACAACTTTGCAGAAGTCATTCTCAAAAATGAATTGAAAAATCCTTTGAATATGAGAAGAAGAGATGGGACAAATCCCATAAAGAATACACTTTTAAAAAGGGTGATGAAGTGTTGATTTCTACAGTCCACTTCAATTTACAAGGTAATAACAAATTGAAAGACCCATTTGTTGGTCAATTTGTTTTCAGAATAATTATTGGAGATAATTCAGTTGAAGTTATTTTGTATTCTCCATATGACAGAAAACATCCTGTTTTTCCAATATCTCTTATGAAAAGTTTCACATCCAATAGTGATTTATTTCCAAAAAGGAGGGGAAGACCAAAGAAAACCCCTAATGAAATCACTGAGACAGCAGAAATTGATCAGATTCTGAATGACAGAATAGTCACTGCTGAAAAAGGTACAGAATATTTATAGAGATTCAAGAATAAATCATCTGAATATGATTCTTGGATACCTGGGTAGGAGATATCTGATCTTCCTACTCTACTTAAGAAGTAAAAAAAGAAAAAATCATAGCATTTTTTTATTGTTTTTTTAGAGTGAGGGAGTGTCAGCCAGGCTACTAGACTTATCCAGTAAAATAATTAATTATCTTACTGAGATGAAGCCACACCTTTTAAATCCTTATTAATAATTAATTAATTATTACTTATGTATTACTTACAATTAACTAGATAAGTACATTAAGTAATTATAATAATTAATAAAAATAAAAGTACCATACATTTTTACTCCCTAACACCATGCTCAATAATACAGTTGAGAAGGGAATAAAAATAGTATTAAAAATATAATAAAATCTAAAAAAATTCAAATTCCTTTATTAAGAAATTTAAATTTCCATTAAAACAACATGTTAAATCAAATGTTTTATACTAAGTGTGACAATCTAAGGGAACTCAAGTTTTACTTCAAATAAAAATGATACCTTTTATTGACGCACCATTTAGTATATCTTTTTATATTTCACATACTCTTGTTATATTTAGTTTTTCCTCTCACACCATTCTATTAGGTGGTGTTAACTCCATGTTTTTATCTCTCACATTTTTCCTATAAAGGCCCTCCCTTTTCATACTTTTTGATTCATTTATTACTTACTTACCATTTTTATAATACATCAATTAAAAAAACCCTTTATTACTATACTTTATAATATTAGTACTTACATTACCATAAGTCTAAAGATATAATTTATAATAATATTTGAAACCACCTCTTATAATTTGAGTAAAATAATCAAAAGAATAAAGATATACGTACCTTGCCTCTGAAAGTCAATTAATCCACTTAAAATCCTTGTAGAACCTCCAGATAAATCTTCTAGACCAAGAGACCCATCAACAATTTTCCTGACCATAAATGTATTATTGATTTTGGTAGTGCCAATGGAATAGTTGAGGCTATATGGAATCCTCTTCAACATCGGCATCAAACAACTAAAGCACCTCAAATTTAGTTTCTTGTAAAGAATTTACCCATTTTGGCTTTTCATTCCAAATAAATGAAGGTCTTATAAATCGTATTAATGATCAAAAAAAATTAGATAAAAAAATGTTCTTAGTATATCTGTCAAGTATTGCAAACAAAATATTATATTTTTTCTATCATTAAATATTTTCTTCCAAATTTTTTTCCTTTTTTTCTCTCTTTTACTAATTTATTAATTTAATTTAATTTTTTTTTATTTTTTTTATTTTTTTTAAACTTCCCTTTTTATTTTCCTATTTTTCAATTTTATTTATCCTTTTTAATTTTTTTCATTTAATTTTGGATTTTTCTCATCCAATTATTTTTTAAAGTTACATCAAGATGGATTACTTTTTTATATAATGGTGCATCTGGCCTTAGGTCATTCTAATGGCTATTATATAAAATATGAAAACTTGATTGGGACTGGTGAAAATAATTGGTTGTAGAAATTTTCAATTTCAATTTTTTTCATTTAATTTTGGATTTGTCTCTTCCAATTATTTTTTAAAGTTACATTAAGATAGATTACTTTTTTATATAATGCTGCATCTGGCCTTAGGTCATTCTAATGGCTATTATATAAAATAGGAAAACTTGATTGGGACTTGTGAAAATAATTAGTTGTAGAAATTTACAATTTTAATATTTCTTTCCATTTTATTTCTTTGAATCAATAAATTGCAAGGGGGGGTATTTCCAAATTTTCATATCAGACTTAAAAAAAAATTAGACTTGAAAATTTGATGATACCTTTTCCTTAATTCAATAAAATACAGGGGGGTATTGCCAAATTTTCATATCAGATTTAAAAAAAAATTTGACTTGAAAATTTGATGATACCCTTTCCATAATTCAATAAAATACAGGGGGGGGTATTGCCAAATTTTAATATCAGATTTTAAAAAAAAATATGACTTAAAAATTTGATGATACCCTTTCCTTAATTCAATAAAATACAGGGGGGGGAGGGGTATTTCCAAATTTTCATATCAGACTTAAAAAAATTTTAGACTTGAAATTTTGGTGATACCCATCTATTAATTCAATAAAATGTAGGGGAAGGTATTGCCAAAATTTTATATAAGACTTGAAAAATTCTTTACTTGAGAGAATTTTGGTCATACCTGCCCCTTAGTTCAATCAAATGCAGGGGTTGGATTGGGAAATTTTCAAATGTGACTTGAAAATATAAACTTCAAAAGAGTTTCAAACATTAAAAATTCTCAAAAATTTTATTTAAAAGAGAAATTATAACATTTAAATATGAATATTCAACTAATGATGGATAGAGTAAAAAAATACAGGAAATTAAGATAAAATTCACTGCACAAATTATGAACAGTTGAAGTGTGAGATAAATAAAACAAACTAATCATCAAGCTATTTCATTAAATTTTCAATTTCCACAACAGATTTATTAGCTTTAACACATTCTATAATGAAATCTTTCTTTTTGGAATTTTCTTCACAATAGAGCTTATATGTCAGCCTGTATATCTCCAGGACTGAGTAAAAAGTAATTATAAGTTATGTTAAACACATGAACTATACATGGGAATAATAAATAAGAGTACACAAATAGTATACATAAGTAAAATTATGATAATACACAAAAAATGCCATTATAACACCTTATATACACGCATATATCCACCTTTTATAGGTCTTATGTACTTAATATTAAGTTGGAATATGTTAGGGTAATCTTAAGAACCTTAAGTATAAGGCTACATAATTTTTAAGTACACTTAAAGCTGTTATATTCATTGTTTTATGCAAAAAACAAGAAATGCACTTTATTTCACTTAAAAGTTGACTATATGCGCTATAAAATTGAGAATATCAAAATTGCGCTTTGACAGATCAATTGGGCTCATTTAGAACTATTGATTTGGCTATTTAAATGCATAAAAATAACACTTTTCAAATTTGGTGTTTTTTATGCCAGAAATGGCTTCTGTGTACTGGCCACATACTGCCTGCTTTTTTCCCGTGTGAATAGCTTCATTTTTAGCAAAGTTAGCTTTTTCACACTATAATTACCCCACATTCTACGCCCACTGTGGGGAAACACACTAAAATAGGCGACAGGCGCTTATTTAGTGTCCTAGCTTAATTAATAATGCATTGACCTTGTTTATATGCACTAATTTCATTAATAACCTCACTCTTGGCACTTTATTTCATCACCACGCTTAAATTCGCCTAATTTTAGTCAAGGATTTACCCGTGCAAGAGCCTGCCAAGAACTGCTTGTAGTTACCCCACATCTCACGCTCTTTTTTAAGTTTTTGGGTGGTTTCTCAGTCAATTTTGGTTATTTTTGAATGGGAATTTCACGTAGTATAATGTCAGGATTAGCCCCATTATTTCTACAGTCAATCCCCCTTATTATTAAGCTATTATTAACCTTAAAAAGTCTCCTTTAGTCTTTAATATTATTGTGTTATACGCATATACTCTCTTTTTGTCTTTTTCTTTAATTTTGATGGATTTCCCTTATTATTACAGGATTTTGGCGGTTGTTACTCTTCTAATTATGTCATGGGTTACTGGGAATGTTGAGGGGCATGTCTATTAGTTGTTTTAGAGGCGTCATTAACTGTGTATTGGGTGGTATATCAAGGGAATCATTGGGGAACTCAGTGTGTATAAAAGGAGGAGGTTTTTGGGTTGTATTTCTTCATTCTTTATCATTACAATTTAACCAATATAACCAAACCAATTTACAATACATATCAATTAGTACTTTTATAAGACTTTTGAATAGTATCTGAATTTATATAATCTATTTTTCTACCAACTATAAAGATTGTAAGCCATATATAAAATTAGTGAGAATTATATTACTGAGACCTTTATATTTGATTATATTTTACAACTTAGTGGATTAGTACTACAGTATTCATACAGGACCATTTAAATCTTCTAGACAACTGACCATTCAAGCTAGTTCACATCTTTGTACTTGACCTTAGCCTGAAAATTGGGGGCCTTTCCTCAAGAATTCTGTTATAATCCTGTAAGTGAAATTTTCAAAAGAAGGTGCACGTAAATAATATCCCTATAGAAATATTTGGATAATTACAACAGGTTGGGGTCACTTATATAGTGATTTCAGAAAAAGAAGCCCTGTTATATAATAAAATTGTGATATTGAATCAACAATTTTACCACTAATTTAACATATAATTGTTATTAGTGGGTCTGTCAATAGACCAATTAAATTTGTGATCTTTGCAGATAAAATTTTTTACCACTAATTTAACATAAAATTGTTCTTAGTGGGAGTCTGTCAATAGACCAATTAAATTTGTGATCTTTGCAGATAAAATTTTTTACCACTAATTTAACATAAAATTGTTCTTAGTGGGAGTCTGTCAATAGACCAATTAAATTTGTGATCTTTGCAGATGATAACCAATTAAACTGATTAATTGTTTTCTTTTTACAGGACTCTTAATCCTTTTTTTATTGGTTTTTAAAATTCATTTATATTTAAAAAAGAATCTTGCTGACAGTTGTTTTTCTTTTTTAATATAAAAACACGGCTACATATTGTAGACCAGTTAAATTAAGTGACCACATAAAAAGCATATTTGACTTTTGGCACTTAAAGATTCACTTCATACCAAAAAGTAAGCAATTAAATTGTCTTCAGTGGTATTAATAAATACTGATTAAACTCCTTTTTGAAGTTTTTCATATCTCAAACTTTCAATTCTTTAGAATTCCACGTAAAAATGTGTGACAACAATGACATTGTAAGTAATAAGGCAAAACCTTATAACTTAAGAACTAGAGCTGAAAGACCTGTTACAGGACATCCAAATGGAGGGTCAAGAATCACCAGTAACAATAAACAACACCCCACCAATGTCCATGGAGGAAAAGGAAAAGCTCTTAAAACAAATGTCAATAAAGAAGTCCAAAAACACCTTACAAGAACAAATTCACTCCCTCTCAACCCTACTGAATACACTAACAATAAGAGTAAACAATATGTTAGACCAGATCAACAATCTGGAGAAAAGGGCGGCACAGGGCTTTATAGAAGTCAACCAGGCTCTAGTGGATATAAGGTCTCATCAACAACCAGTGGCACCAAATACCACAGCAACACCTCCAGTCCCAGAAGAGG
This sequence comes from Hemileia vastatrix, assembly GCA_030280995.1. NCBI lineage: Eukaryota > Fungi > Basidiomycota > Pucciniomycetes > Pucciniales > Zaghouaniaceae > Hemileia > Hemileia vastatrix. The sequence goes on along the minus strand of JASXTE010000002.1, from coordinate 31,067,020 downwards.
ACCAAAAGATAACTGTAAGCAAATGGAAGTGGGATTGGTATGCCCAAAACTACAACAGTCCTCCTCAACAGAGACCCAGCAGTCACCCTTACAGGGGAAAGCCAAGGAGAGGCTGGGGAAATGGAATAAGACCGTGGTAAGTCATCCATCTTCTCAAGATCAATTATATAATCCTAACAATGAATTACTAATAGGTAATGAAATTGATAGAGAGTTATTGGATATAATTGATAAGGATTTAAAAAATTATTCATTTGAAAATAACATGTTAGACTTGTCATTACATGAGGACAATGTACATAGTTTTATTGATCACCAGGAAAATACTATTAATATAAAAATGGAATCAAATGAAGGAAAAATTGACCCTGATGATGAATCTTCTGAATTGGAAACAGACAAAATTGAATATTTTCTGAAAGAAAATCCAATGGAATCAAAAATAATTAGTAAATTATTATTGAGAATTGAAAAATTGGAAGAATTCTCTAGAGAGTCCAACAATAATACAGAAAGTGTATTATTAAGCATCACACAATCATTGAGTACAACAGCCAATAAGTTAAAAATTATTGAGAATTCAAATAATGAATTGATCAATGAAAACAAAAGATTAAATTCTGAGATTAAAGATTTAGAAATTAAATTAGAACATTCTTAGAATATTATGGCCACCATAGAGGGACGTGTAAAATTGTCTTTTTCAAATGTAAATGATACTTTAACTCATGTACCTGTAATAAAAGATAGGTTACAAAGAGTAGAAATTGAAGTAGCTAACATTTTGAAAAATACTGAAACAATAAAGGATAATACCTCTTATGTAGAAAGAGTACCAGTTTTTATGAAACACTCTGATGATAAACCAATGATGGAACATGAACATAGTGTCATGGGCTCTGAGAATATAAAATCAGTAAAAGATGAAATTAATGATCATCTTTCTAAAGTGAGTGAATTACTCAATATTCCTCAGGTTAGGGAAGCTAAAACTAGCCAAAAGAACTGGCCTAAGTTAGATCAGTACCCTTCTTTTGACGGGGATTCAAAATCTGATTGGCAACAATTCATACAAAGAATTGATAACTTAAAATTTTCATACAAATTACCTGATGAAGAAATTACTTCAAAGTTAATATCTTTATTTACAGATGTGGCCTTATTATGGTTTGAATCTGTATTGAGTGAGGGAATTAATTACTCCTGGAATGAATGGAAGGCACTAATTGAAAGGCAATTTGGTGGCCCAAAATTTAGAATCACTCAACAAAGACTGTATGAAAGGGCCAGATATAATCCAAATGCTGGAGATAAACCCATGGTCTTCTTAATGAATTTAATAAAAATCATGAAAGCTATGGATCCAAAAATGGATTATGAAGAGTGGAAAGAAAAAATAATATACAAGTTGCCTATATCAGTTAGAGACATTATTGTAGCTAGAACTGAGACTGTCAGAGACACCTCTGGATTCATTAATATATGCAATGAGATATTATTAAACCACAAGTATGAAACCAAGTATAGTAATTACAGACAAAGTGTTGACGTGGTAAAACCTACTACAAGTAAGTTACCAGTGGAAAAGAAAAAACCTTCAGCTCCCCTTGTCCCTAAGAGACAAGAAAATAACACTTGTTACAAATGTAATGAACCTTGGGTTAAAGGTCACACGTGTAAGAAAAGAATAAATGTTATTGAAACCTCACAAAATTCTGAACCTAGTAATCATGAAGATGAGAATGTGGAATCCAGTGAGGATTGCAAGAGTAACATATCTTACAGTAATGATGAAAATGAGATATTTGTATTAGAACAGGATATAATGTTCCTGAATGATGCTATACCTCATACAGACACATCTTTAACTTCCATAGAGGAAGCTGAAATAATTAAAGATGTATCTCATGACACTTACAAAATAACACCTATCAGAGCACCTATTATCATATGTGGAAAAGAAATGAATGCCATTCTTGACACTGGGGCTGCAGGTAGTGTAGTTTCACTTAATGCATTAATGAAACTTGATAGTAAGTACCAGGAAAAACTAGAACCTGTTCAGACAAAGAACTGGAGGGGTTTAGGTTCAGTATTAAATCCAATTGGCAAATACAAAACTGCTGTATTCTTTAAATATAATAATGGATATGTTAGAGCAGTTTGTGAATTTGTAGTAATGGATAATAATAATTGTAGTGATTGGTTTATTATTGGCAATGATTTATTGACAAAATTTGGCATTAAACTAGATCCTGAAAACAGTTGTTTCACCATAGGGGTGAATGGTAAAAGGAAATTCAAAATATCACCACACAATATGGGGGGGCGGACTTGCTAGCAAGTCCGCAACCTTGAACCCTAATTCATATCTTTTTCAGCACACATTGAGGTGGTGATGAAACAATCATGAAGAAATATTGAATTTACTTTGAAAACACCTTGAAACTGATTTGAACCTTCAGTGAACCACAGTTGATTAATAGTTCAAAAAATATTCACAGCAGGAAAAAAGTGTGCACTAGATGTCTAGTGCTTTTTTTTGCTTCCTGAATTGATTCCTGGTAGAATTACAAGTGGGACTTCCATCTGATGCCTCCCTCCCCTAATTCTCCCTTATCTTCAATCTGACTTCCTATCCTACCCCCTTATCTCATTTCTAAACTTGCCATCTACTTACCCATTTTCCCTATTCCTTTCCTTCACAGTGAGAAAACAACTCTCCTCTCCTTCCCCCCTCTCCCTTCTCTTCTCTTCATTTCTCACACCTCCCCCAGACCCTCACTCACCTTTCCCAGCCCACTGTCATTATTTAGTTTTATTTTACTTTGTATTTTTTTCATTTTTCATGTTTCTTCCCTACAAAAATCTTCCTTTTTCAACGATTGGCCACATTTTTTTAGTAAACACAAGCAACTCAAATTCTGAAATATGTATTTAGTTACATTATTTACCACTCGGAATGGGTTATAATTCCTCAAAATTTTATTCCTTGTTATTTCTAATTTATACATATTAATTATTCTCAAGTTTATAAAAAGTTGGCTACTTCCCAAGCCCTTGCATGCCTCCCCAACACTTTTTTCACCTCTTCAATCTCATCGCTCACCTCCCCCAGAAAAATAAAGGAACTGGGGAAGGCTGGGGAAGGTGAGAGAGGGGCTTTACAGGGCTGGGAGAGGTTATAAAATCCCCTAACCCACTTCGGGAAGGCTGGAAAAGGTGAGCAAGGGTCCTTAAAGGGCTAGGAGAGTTGATAAAAGCCTCTCACCTACTACTCACAGCCCTACTTAGTCTTTACAGCACCTCGCTCACATCTCCAGCCAAATTAAGGGACTTGGGAAGCTGGGGGAGGTGAGCGAGGGGCTTTGAAAGTCTGTGGGAGGTAATAAAAGCCTCTCACTCACTTCTCCCAGCCTTCCTTAGTCTTTACAGCACCTCGCTCACATCTCCAGCCAAAGTAAGGGACTGGGGGAGGCTGGAAGAGGTGAGTGAAGGGCTGGAAAGATTGGGAAGGTGAGAAAGGGCTAGGGGAGGTAAGCAAGAGCTGGGGGATGTGGACAATAAACTGGGGAGGTGAGTAATAGTTTTAGAATGTGAGAGAAAGGCTGGTGAGGGCTAATGGAGGTGAGTGGGGTGAGTGAGGGGAATGGGAGGTGAGCGAGAGGTTGCAAAAGGGGTGTAGTTGTGTTAAAAGTGAAAATAGAGTGGAGGGGAGTAGTGAGGAGGGCTTAAACATAGATTTTGAAGCTTAAAGGGTGTAGCAAATGTATCAGGAGGGCAATAAAAGGGTGGTGAGTGGTAATAGAATTAACAGAAATGAAAAAGCAGAAAAATTTGTGTGGAGAGATTGAGAGGTTGTCCATTGAGGTAGTGAAAAATGGAGTGTGAACTTTGTTCTTCGGGCGAACATCAGAGTCCACCCCCTCAATCTACAGCTCTATTCTGCCGATATGGAAAATGATTGATAATTATTTTTTATTGATATTTTTTAACTTAAACCTATAGTTTATACGTCTTTATTTTATATTTTTGATTTACAATGCACTTTAAGACTAAGAAAGTAATATAGTAAAATAATTGATAATGAAATACTATTTTGCTTTTTTACACAATAATTCACAGAATTCTTTTGATAACTATACATGATATAAATAAATAATATAATAGGAAAATTGTAGCAAAAAGTTAAAAACTAGAATAAAACATTTAAAGAAATTTTAAACTATTGAACTTATGTATTTTTTGAGTTTATTGTATTTATTTTTAAATGTAATAGTAAAATATGTTGGTTAGATTAAAAATAGCTTTGAATTAAATTAAATAATTAGGGTAAAGGTTGAGGAAAAGATTTATCCACATATATAACCATTTAGGCTTATTTCTTGTTTTGTGATTGCTATATATAACTGGATAATTGACTGTAATAACTGCAAATTTAAAAAACTTCAATAAGTTATCTACCTCAATATATTTATGATAATCTATTCAGTAACAGAATAAAATATCTGAGTCCTTTCTTTTACTAATTTTTTTTCATTTCAATGACTATATACATTTTCAAAAAAATTATTTATCATGTTTTTGGTGGAACTTAGATTGAACTCTCAATGCAATCTTGTTTCCAAGTGTGGTTCATAATAATTTAAGCCATGAAAAAATTTATACTTTTTTAGAAGTTTTATTAATTACTTTTAAATATAAAAATAATTATATTTTTATATCAAAATATTTTTATTAAACACTTTGAAGTTCTAAAAATAAGTACATATTAAGAATTATTTTTAGATAATATTATATTAAAAAAAGTTTTAAGTTGATTATATATTATTATGATATGATTTCTTTCCATATTACGTATTACGAAACTACCTAAAAATCAATTTTATACAACTATATTACATAAAAAAGATATCAGCTCTTCTGCTTAGATTTAAAGTACTTCAAAAAAACATTATTTTTGCCTTAGGTACACATTATATAGAGTATTCAGAGCATCATATTAATTTTTTAGACTTACACATTTAAGTTGAATGGAAGCCTCACAGGATAAAATTGGTCATTTTGTAAAAAAAAAATAAGTAAATATCTTTTAAATCAATATATATTTTTATAAAAAGTCAAATTTTAATATTTATGTTTAGTTTAAAATCTGTTATGAAGATTTGAAATATTGCTATTTAAATTAATTTTTATAACAATATAACCATTTCAGTATTGCTTTGTGATAAGGCCAATTTCAAGAAAATTTTTAAATTCTTCTGTTTAAATAAAATATCAAAGGGATTGTTTTTCATACACTTAGAAACTGAATAGAAAAATCATATAAGATCTACCAATCAGCATAAATATCATAATTCCAATAAATCATTGATAAATCTTGAACCCATATATATAATTTTACAATTGCGTGTAAGTGTTCAGTTGTGAATTACTCCTATCAAAACTTTGATTCTAATGACTAAAAAAGCGTACCTGAAATGTTTCATTTAATTTATTTTTCAAAACCATAGAATTGAAATATTTTTTCTTTTCATTTAAAACATGGAATAATATTATTTTTAATAAAAAGATGATTGCCTTTACAGCTGCTTTTCTACATGGGTATAATCTAAATTACCTATTGTGTCTTTTTTACAAAATGAATATCATATAATAGTTTTTTAATTTGAAACTGATAGAATTATGAAAAATTACCACTTTTACCTATATAATTCAGTTCTTGAACAATAATACAATCAAAATATCTACCTGAAGCACATTTTTTAACATGAGATCACTTTTCAAATTATATGGTGCTTATTCCCAGGTTGACACTGAAATTATCCCACAATACAGCATTGAAGCAAAATCAAGTACTAAAATTAAAGTTTAAATAAATTTATACTACTTTGTTTTAATTATCTTTAAATTTTTACATCTAGCTTGAATTTCAGTCTTTCATATGAAAAATTCACTAAGTAGTGATTAATTATTTCAACTCATGAGATTACTCTACCAAATAACCATATTTACATTGAATTTTGATGAAATACATCATGAAGAGTTCCAGAAAATCATATGTGTATTACATTGAATAAATTAATATTGTGAAAATTCTTAGTAGTTGAATATTCGATAGAAAAAAAAAGAGCAAAAAGATATTTCCTTTTAATTTTAATCATCTTCTTGCATACAAAAATGGAAAAAACTGGATTAAAATTCACTTGTATAAGAATTATACTTCTTTCTAGACATATAATTAAACAATTTATCAATTATTAGTGCTAAGTGTAAAGAAGATATTAGAGAACTTCATTGAAACAGAAATTATGAAAACATATTTCTATCTTTTATTTTTCTTAATTATGAGTCTTTTCACAGTATTCTAGAATAGAAACTTGAGAATTTTTATGGTTCAATATTTTTATTAAATAATTCCATTGAGTTTAAAATAATTATATTGCATAATAAGAAATAATAAAAATACAAAAAAAAAATATCAGGTAATATGGTTTAAATTAAAAAATAAAAGCTTCAAATTCTTGGTTAAAAGGAGTTATCATTAAAGAGAACCACTGATATTATTTTATATTTTTTCAAAAAAAATAGAATAAAATAATTAGAGAGGTTAAAAGTGATGTTTTTGAAATAAATAGTATAATTTTCAGTCTTTTAAGTGATCAGGTGAAATTCAAAATGAAAATGAAAATGAGTTTTGTGAAAAAAATTCTGTGAATGGATCAGATTATTAATCTTCCCTTGTTATTATTTCTATAAATTATTTATTAAACTTTCACTATTACTCAAGCACAGACTCATCCATGTTTGGTTAAGAGCCCAAGATGAGTTCAAAGTAAAGTTCAGTCTGAGTTCAGTCTGAGTTCAGTCTGAATTCCATCTGAATTCAAGTTGAGGACTTGCTAGCAAGTCCCCCCCAAATATTGCGTGGTGTATGTTCTGAAAATTCAGTATATGCCATTTCTCCTAGAGAAGAACAACTGCAAGGTGGAAGAGCCACCAATGAAGTGGGTGAATTGGAAAATGAAATCCAAAAGGCCTCTTTCAGTCCTCAACTCTCAAAAATTGAACAAGAAGACATTTTGAGATTGATTAAATCATATCCTATGGCATTTGCTCATGGATCAAATGAACTAGGATTGGTCAAAGACCATGAGATGAAAATCTCTCTAAGCTGTGATCTGGATAATATTCCTGGCAGCTTAAAAAAGAAACCTTACCCAGCATCTCCTGCAAAAAGGAAAGATATTGAAGACAATATAAAATTGTTGTTGGAAATGGGTATTGTTGAAAAAGTGGACACAACACCTAAGTATTGTGTCATTTCACCAGTATTAATCTCTTATGAAAAAGATAAGGCAAGATTATGCGGTGATTATAGAGCTCTGAATACATATACAGTAGATGATATTTACCCTCTACCAAGGATAGCTTCTATCCATGCTACCTTACAAGGAGCAAAATATATTTCCTGTCTGGATGGGAACAAGGGTTACCACCAGATTCCTGTGGAAAGAAATTCTCAAAATTACTTATTAATAACCACACATATGGGTATATATAAGTATGTGAGAATGCCATTTGGCCCAAAGAATGCCCCTTCAGTCTTCCAAAAATTGATGGATAGTGTTTTTCATCAGGAAATGGTTGAAGGATGGCTATTGGTATATATTGATGACATCATAGTGTTTTCAAAAACATATGATGAACATTTAAATCACCTGAAAAGAGTCTTTCAAAAAATGGATGAAATTAATATGACTATTGCATTAAAGAAATGTAAGTTTGGATTTCAATCCTTGAAAGTACTTGGACATGTTGTATCTGGATTACAAATTTGTGTTGACCAGAATAAAGTGGCAGCAATTAAAAACATTGGGATACCTAAAAATGTAAAAGAGGTTCAAAGTTTTTTGGGTATGTGTGGATATTATAGACAATATATTAAAAATTACCAATCCATTGCAGCCCCTTTAACAACATTAATCAGGAAGAACGAAGCTTTCATTTGGAATAATGAAAGACAACACGCCTTTAATAAATTAAAGGAATGTTTAATGTCAGCTCCAATATTGGGACTGCCAGATTTCACCCTACCTTTTATCTTGTACACTGATGCAAGTTTCATAGGTTTGGGTGCTGCTTTACAGCAAAAACAGATAATAAATGGAAAATTATCTGAAGTAGTTATCTGTTATATATCCAGAACCTTAAGAAAAACAGAATTAAGGTATGGTGCCACACAGCTAGAATGTTTAGCCGTGGTGTGGGCTTTGGAGAAACTTCATTACTATCTGGAAGACCAGAAGTTTGAACTTATAACAGATTGCAGTGCAGTAAAATCATTACTAAACATGAAAACACCTAATAGACACATGTTTAGATGGCAACTAGCTGTACAAGAGTACAGAGGAAGAATGACAATCACCCACAGAGCAGGAACATTGCATTCAAATGTGGATTTGTTATCCAGAAGTCCTTTGCCAAATGATGCTGACAACCCAGCTTATGTGCCTGAAAATGAGGTTATACATATATTTGGGATTTATATAGTGGATTTAGAAGAAGAGTTTATGCAAACTATATTGGAAAATTATTCATCTGATACAGATTTGTCTAAACTATCTACCATCCTTAATGATCCAACAAATGCCTCCATGAGTGCATTAATTAAAACCTTGCCTCCAAAGTATAAAAATGCGTTGGAAAAAGGTAAACTATCAATTGAAGATGGATATATATATTACAGGAAAAAGTTAAGCAATGTAATAGTAATACCACCTTCTATGAAAGAGTTAATGTTGAGTACTTGTCATGATGACATCTTAGCTGGTCATTTTGACTTTAACAAAACATTAACCAGAGTTAAAAATACAGCCTGGTGGATAAACATGAAAGAGGATGTACAAAAATACATTGAAACATGTGACTCTTGTCAGAAATCTAAAAGATTAACTGGGAAAAGAGCTGGGTTGTTACAACAAATAGAGCAGCCAAAAGCTCCATGGGAAATTATAAACATGGATTTTGTAACTGGCTTGCCATTAGCAGGAAAAGAAAGTTTCAATTCTTGCAGGGTAATAGTGGATAGATTAACAAAAATGTGTAAGTTTATCCCTACCCATAAAGAGGTATCTGCAAAAGACTTGGAATTACTATGGTGGACTCAAATGATGAATACTGCTGGGTTCCCCAAAGCCATAATCTCTGACAGAGACCCTAAATTTACTTCAGAGTTCTGGACATCTTTGATGGAAGTATCAGGTTGTCAATTAAAATTGTCTACAGCACACCATCCACAAACTGATGGGCTGGCTGAGAGGATGATACAAACTCTAGAAGACATGATCAGAAGATATTGTGCCTTTGGATTAGAATACAAAGACAATGAGAAATTCACACATGACTGGGTAACATTAATTCCTGGCCTTGAATTTGCTTATAACAGCACAACTCATTCTGTAACAGAGAAGAAACCATTTGAACTCTGGCTGGGATATGTACCAAATACCCCAGTAAATCATTTAAATAAACTACCAAGGTTGGATATACACCCTGGCACTAAATCCTTTATTCATATGCAACAAATGTGTAGAAAGCATGCAGAAGAATGCATCCAAAAAGCATTTGAATATGAAAAGAAAAGGTGGGACAAATCTCATAAAGAATTTGCATTTAAAAAGGGAGATGAAGTCCTCATATCAACACTACATTTTAACTTACAAGGTAATGTTAAATTAAAGGATCCCTTTGTAGGACCTTTTGTAGTAAATAAAATGGTTGGGAATAATGCAGTGGAAGTCATATTATATGCTCCATATGACAGGAAACATCCAGTTTTCCCTATCTCATTATTGAAACCTTACCATGCAAATGATCCTGACTTATTTCCAAAAAGAAGGGGAAGGCCTAAAAAGCAACCTGAAGAAATTGTGGAAAAAGCAGAGATTGAAAAAATACTCAAGAAAAGAATCCTTACTAAAGAAAAAGGAACTGAGTATTTACTAAGATTTAAAGGGAAATCAAATGAATTTGATAAATGGATACCTGAAAAAGAAATTTCTAATTTATCCACCCTTCTTAAAAAATTTAAACAGAAATAAATTTCTGTTCAACCAGCTGAGGGGTTAAAAAACCAGTACTCATAATATTTTATTAGGTTTTATTTCTTTAAAGTTGAATCTTTAATGCTACAGATTTATTCTGAATACCTGAAAATTACAAATTAATAAAATAAAATGTATAACTTATCATTTTTTTTATTGTTTTTTTGGGTGGGCGAGTGTCAGCCTGTATATCTCCAGGACTGAGTAAAAATTAATTATAAGTTATGTTAAACACATGAACTATACATGGGAATAATAAATAAGAGTACACAAATAGTATACATAAGTAAAATTATGATAATACACAAAAAATGCCATTATAACACCTTATATACACGCATATATCCACCTTTTATAGGTCTTATGTACTTAATATTAAGTTGGAATATGTTAGGGTAATCTTAAGAACCTTAAGTATAAGGCTACATAATTTTTAAGTACACTTAAAGCTGTTATATTCATTGTTTTATGCAAAAAACAAGAAATGCACTTTATTTCACTTAAAAGTTGACTATATGCGCTATAAAATTGAGAATATCAAAATTGCGCTTTGACAGATCAATTGGGCTCATTTAGAACTATTGATTTGGCTATTTAAATGCATAAAAATAACACTTTTCAAATTTGGTGTTTTTTATGCCAGAAATGGCTTCTGTGTACTGGCCACATACTGCCTGCTTTTTTCCCGTGTGAATAGCTTCATTTTTAGCAAAGTTAGCTTTTTCACACTATAATTACCCCACATTCTACGCCCACTGTGGGGAAACACACTAAAATAGGCGACAGGCGCTTATTTAGTGTCCTAGCTTAATTAATAATGCATTGACCTTGTTTATATGCACTAATTTCATTAATAACCTCACTCTTGGCACTTTATTTCATCACCACGCTTAAATTCGCCTAATTTTAGTCAAGGATTTACCCGTGCAAGAGCCTGCCAAGAACTGCATGTAGTTACCCCACATCTCACGCTCTTTTTTAAGTTTTTGGGTGGTTTCTCAGTCAATTTTGGTTATTTTTGAATGGGAATTTCACGTAGTATAATGTCAGGATTAGCCCCATTATTTCTACAGTCAATCCCCCTTATTATTAAGCTATTATTAACCTTAAAAAGTCTCCTTTAGTCTTTAATATTATTGTGTTATACGCATATACTCTCTTTTTGTCTTTTTCTTTAATTTTGATGGATTTCCCTTATTATTACAGGATTTTGGAAGTTGTTACTCTTCTAATTATGTCATGGGTTACTGGGAATGTTGAGGGGCATGTCTATTAGTTGTTTTAGAGGCGTCATTAACTGTGTATTGGGTGGTATATCAAGGGAATCATTGGGGAACTCAGTGTGTATAAAAGGAGGAGGTTTTTGGGTTGTATTTCTTCATTCTTTATCATTACAATTTAACCAATATAACCAAACCAATTTACAATACATATCAATTAGTACTTTTATAAGACTTTTGAATAGTATCTGAATTTATATAATCTATTTTTCTACCAACTATAAAGATTGTAAGCCATATATAAAATTAGTGAGAATTATATTACTGAGACCTTTATATTTGATTATATTTTACAACTTAGTGGATTAGTACTACAGTATTCATACAGGACCATTTAAATCTTCTAGACAACTGACCATTCAAGCTAGTACACGTCTTTGTACTTGACCTTAGCCTGACATTATATTTCATCTGTTCCTTTATGTTTTGATGCTCTAGTGTCCTCTCCTCTTTCTTTGATTTTTCAATACTTAGAGATAACTTTAATTTCTTCTCCTCCAAGTCTTGTGCCCTATCATTCCTCCATTAAGAAAGTTTGTACTTCCTCTCCTCCAAGATTTGTGTCCTATCATCCCTCCGTGAAGAGAGTTTGAAATTCTTCTCTTCCAAATCATATACCCTGTCATCCCTCCTCAAAGAGAGCTTGTATTTTTTGCTTTTCAAACTTTAGAGTCTCTTCATCAACCTCAACTTGTTCTAGAGTGATAAGAAATATTAACAAAAAGTAGAAGAAAAGCAGAGTAAAGTATTAAGAGGTTTGATATCATTTACAAGCATCACGTTTCTCCAAAAATTCTTTGATAGAAGAAAAAGGGGTTTGAGATGAAGTATTACTTTTTCTTCTTCTTTGAGAGTGGATATTCACACTACTTGAAGCCCTTTGCTTATTGTTCAAGGTCACATTTTCCTCTTCATTTTTGCTGGCTTCTGATTCAGTTGATTGTGGCTCCTGCATTAGTTATTCAGCCTATTTATGAATAAAAAAATCTAAATAAAATAAAGAATTGGTAAGATAAAAGAAAAAAAGCATACTTGAGTTAGATCAGGTTGGTTTATATTGCCATAAGGATCTATTGAGAGATATCTTGATTTGTGGAAGTTAAATGAGGGGAGGCTTGAGTATAAGAAGAAGGAAAAAGATTTCTAATGACATCATTTTTGGAGATAGTATCTTAACCATCCAAAATGTTTTTAGGATTAACATCAGCTTGCTCTCCAAAAATAGAATCCATCCCTTTAAAGTAAGAACATAGAGAATCAAGTTTATTGTCTATGGATTTGATGCCCTTACTGATATCAAGGTCAGTAATACCAAAACCAGTAGAAGATGAAAGAGTCTTTGCCTTCTTGTACTTGGCTTGATAATGCTTGAAGCATTCAGACATCTGTTTTGGTAAAAGATCTATCCTTCCCTTAGTCTTATTCCGTAATTTGTTGGCCATTAGAAGATAACCATTGACTTTTTATGCAGGGGGCCATCCTACTTTAGTCGCATACTCAGTACCAAAATTAAGAATCATAGTTATATTTAGTTTTTAGCTAGTTGATAAGAATGAGCTGATCATCTTTCCTTAGTTGAACAATTTGGATTTCTCAGCAGAGCGGGGAAAAGAGGGAGTAGTGGGATTTGAAGAACAAATGGGTGATGGCTGCCTTTGAGAAGATCTATGATGTTGAGGCATGTTAAGATACTTAAAGATGAAAAGGAGCAGAAACAAGCAGAAGAGAAAGCGAGATGAAAAGGAGCAGAAACAAGCAGATGAGATAGCAAGATGAAAAGGAGCAGAAACAAGCAGATGAGAGAGTGAGATGAAAAGGAGAAGAATCAAATAGATGAAATGGGGAGAAATTCTGAGAGGATAGAATTAACAGTATGGGATGAGAATGGGAGTGTACAGCAAGGCAGAAGGCATATCCAGAGAGTAGTCCAAGATGTGGTTATGGCAGAAGGTTGTGCAACATGTGGTTATGACAGAGAGTTGTCCAAGATGTGGTTATGAAAAATTGAGTAGAAAAATGTCAGATAAGAGGTGAAAATTGGCAGGTAAAGTGTCTAATAACCCAATTATTAGCAAAAATAATTGCTGAAGATAATTGGGGTATAAGGATTTTTATCTGCAATTAATTTAATTGCAGATCTGTCAACATTGATACCCCCTAATGTACCAATTATGCCAGCTGAAAATTTGTCTATGAGATCTGTTGCATCAAATAAAAAAGAATTTGATACTCGAAATGAGCCATCTACCTCTGTGAATAATGAAATATCTGAACACTTTTCAAGACTTCAAGAATTGATAACCTTGAGTAGTTCAAACCATAAAACTAACCATACTGGTAGTAATAAAAATTGGCCTAAGCTGGACTAATATCCTACCTTTGATGGTGATTCTATATCTGATTGGCAACACTTTATCCAAAGAATTGATAATTTAAAGAGATAATATAAATTGAAAGATGAGGAAATTGTTTCTAACTTAATTTCTTTATTCTCCAATGTAGCCTTGATGTGGTATGAATCTGTTTTGCTAGATAACAACAATTATACATGGAATGAATGGAACACTTTGATTGAGAATCAGATTGGTGGTTCAAAATTCAGGTTGGCTCAACAAAGACTGTATGAAAATGCAAAATTTCTGTCCTCCTCTGTTGATAGACCCATTTTTTTTCTTATGAAATTAACAAAAATCCTGAGAGAAACTGATCCAAAGATGGATTATGATATTTTGAGAGATAAAATTCTATATAAATTACCAAATTCTCTTAGAGATTTTATTGTGGCTAGAACTGAGCATGTGAGGGAACACTCTTGTTTCATTAATATCTGTAATGAAGTACTGATAAACCATAAATATGAACCAAGGAATTATCCTGTTAAATCTTATCATGACCTACAAAAGCCTTCCAAAAAACTTCCATAAAAAACTGGTAAACATTCTGCACCAGTTTCACCAAAGAAATATGCAGCAAAAACTTTTTTTAAATGTAACAAACCATGGCAGAAAGAACATATTTGTGACAAGAAAATTCATCTTGTTGAAAAATCTGAGAAATCTGAAAATACTCAAGCTGATCTTGATGATTCCTCCAGTGACTGTAATAGCAATATTTATTATAACCATGAGTATTCTCAAGAAGTTCTTGTTTTAGAAAAGGATATCCAATATTTATATAATTGGTCTGATAATTGTGATATTGACTTGTCTTCAGTAGAAAATGCTGAAGTAATTAGGGATATTACTAACAGTTCCATTTTAATATCACCTTTGAGAGCAGCAGTTATCATGAATGGAAAAAATGTTGAGGTTATTCTTCAATCTGGTGCTGGAGGAAGTGTAGTGTTTGAGAAAGCACTGGCTTCTGGGGATAAGGATTATCAATGCAAATTATTACCTATATCATCTGAAAAATGGAAAGGTTATGGTTCTGTGTTATGTCCCATTTGAAAATAAAAAACCACTGTATTCTTTAAATATAATGGTGGTTTTGTCAGAGAAATTTGTGAATTTGTTGTGATGAAAAATTACAATTTAAGCAATTGGTTTATCATGGGAAATGACATTTTAACCATGTTTGGCATTAAGTTGGAGCCTGCAAACAATTGTTTTACCTTGGTCTTGAATGGGAAAAAAAAATTAAAATTTCTTCATCTAAGAAGCATTCTACACACTTATTAAAATCATGTCCCTCTTTAATCTAATGTAAAGGCAGACAAACAGAGGAAATGGATGGATTATTGTCTGAGATTGAAACAGCTTCATTTGGTGATCAATTAACAGTTGATCAAAATGATTCAATGGTAACCTTAATTACATTTTTACCTATGGCTTTTGCTCATGGTTCTCATGTCTTAGGAGTTGTTAAGCATGAAATGAAAATTACCTTATCCTGTAATTTGAATGATATTCCTCCTAGTCTTAAGAAAAAACCATATCCTGCTTCTCCAACAAAAAGAAAGGATATTGAAGATAATATTTACATCTTATTGAAAATGAATATCATTGAGAAGGTGGATGTCACCCCAAAATATTGTTTTCTCCCCAGTTTTGATTTCTTATGAAGAAGATAAGGCTAGATTATGTGGGGATTATAGAACATTAAACACTTATACTGTTGATGATATTTATCCTATACCCAGAATTAATTCATTACATGCTACCTTGCAAAGAGCAAAATTTATTAGTTGTCTGGATGGTAATAAAGGCTATCATCAAATACTTGTTGAGAAAATTTCACAGAATTTCTTGCTTATTACTACTCATATGGGAATATATAAGTATTTTAGGATGCCATTTGGCCCTAAAAATGCACCTTCAGTTTTTCAGAAAGTAATGGATAAAACTTTCCATCAGGAGATAATTGAAGGATGGCTCATGGTTTATATTGATGAAATTACAGTTTTTTCTAAAAATTTTGATGAACATATGATTCACTTGAATAGAGTTTTCCAAAAAATGGATGATGTTTATATGAACTTGTTCTTGAAAAAGTGTAAGTTTGGTTTTCAGTCCATAAAAGTCCTTGGCTACATTGTGTCAGGCTAGTAGATTTGTGTAGACCAGAATAAAGCTGCTGCAATCCAAAATGTAAAAGCACCAGCTTCTGTAAGATAAATCCAACGTTTTTTGGGTATGTGTGGCTATTATAGAAAATATATTAAAAATTATCAGGTCATAGCCTTACCTCTTAACAAACTGACCAGAAAAGATGTTGCTTTATCAGGAATAATGACTGTCAAAAAGCTTTTGATACACTGGAAAATTGTTTAATGACAGCCCCTATTATGGCTTTTCCAGATTTCAACAAACATTTTGTCCTTTAAACAGATGCTAGATTTTTTGGACTGGGTGCTACCCTTAACCAAAAAAAAATTATTAATGATAAATCCTCAGAAGTTGTAATTTGTTATATTTCAAAAAACTTGAGAAATAGTGAATTGAAATATGGTGCTACTCAATTGGAGTGTTTAGAAGTTTTTTTGGCTCTTGAGAAGCTTCACTATTACCTAGATGAACAAATATTTGAATTGGTAACTGAATTTAGTGCTGTCAAATCCCTCTTGAACCTAAAGACACAAAATAGACATATGTTAAGGTGGCAACTTGCTGTTCAGGAGTACAGAGGAAGAATGAAAATTATCTATAGAGCTGAAAATGTTCACTCCAATTTTGATATGCTGTCAAGGTTGCCTCTGCCAAATAATGACTCCAATCCTGCCTATGTGCCTGAAAGTGATACTGTTCATATTCATGGTATATATATAGTTGATATGGAAGAAGAACTGTTAAAATTAATTCTGGATTCATATGATAAAGATTTTGATTTAAATATATTGGTTAAAATCTTGAATGATCCAAAGAATGCTTCTATTCAAGCATTGATAAAAACTCTTCCTCCAAAGTACCAGAGTGCTTTGAGTAAGGGAAAATTTTCCATTGAAGATGGTTATATTTATTACAGGAGAAAACTGACCTATTTCATTGTTATTCCTCCTTCCATGAAAGAAACAATCTTAAAACTTTGTCATGATGAAATATTAGCAGGACGTTTTGATCTTGAGAAAACCATTATCAGAATTAAAAACACTGCTTGGCGGGCTAATATGTCTGAAGACAATAAATTATATGTTGAATCTTGTGATTCTTGTCAAAAATCTAAAAGATTGACAGGTAAAAGAGCAGGATTGTTGCAACATATTGAAGCACATGATGCTCCTTGGCAAATCATTAACATGGATTTTGTCACTGGTCTTCCTGTAGCAGGTAAAGACAGTTATAACTCTTGTTGGGTAATAGTGGATAGATTCACCAAAATGTGCAAATTTATTACCACGCACAAAGATGTATCCACAAAAGAATTAGCTTTCTTATGGTGGTCTTACATGTTTAATATTGTTGGATTTCCAAAAGCCATTAACTCTGATAGAGACCCAAAATTTACATCTGAATTTTGGATGTATTTGATGGATATTTGTGGCTGTGAGCTAAAATTGTCTACAGCTCACCAACCTCAGACTGATGGTCTAGCTGAAAGAATGATTCAAAATCTAGAAGATATCATTAGAAGGTATTTTGCCTTTGGATTAGAATATAAAGAAAATGACAGACTTACTCATGAATGGGTGACTCTATTGCCTGGTCTTGAATTTGCATATAATAGCACCGTTCATTCTGTCACTGAGAAAAAGCCTTTTGAGATTTGGTTAGATTCTTTGCCAAAAACTCCTGCTCAAGTTCTCAATAATAAATTACCTAAGTTGGAACTACATCATGGTGTAAAATCTTTTATGAAAATGCAACAGCTATTCAGAAAACATGCTCAAAGATGTATTGATAATGCATTTGAATATGAAAAGAAAAGATGGGATAAGTCCCATAAAAAATACACATTTAACAAGGGTGATGAAGTGTTAATATCTACCGTCCATTTCAATCTACAAGGAAGAAACAAATTAAAATATCCTTTTTTGGGACTATTTGTTGTTAAAAGAATGGTTGGAGATTATGAAGTAGAAGTTGTATTGTCTTCTCTATATGATAGGAAACATCCTGTTTTTCCCATTTCATTGCTTAAACCTTATACTTCCAACAGTGAATTATTTCCCAAAAGAAGGGGAAGACCTAAGAAGAACCCTTAGGAAGTCACACAAAATGCAGAAATTGATAAAATTCTCAATGATAGAATTATCACTTCTGAAAGAGGTATTGAATATTTATTGAGATATAAGAACAAATCTTCTGAACATGATGCACGGATACCTGGAAAAGAAATTTCAAATCAACCTACTCTGTTAAAAAAGTTTAAAAAGAAAAAATCTTAACATTATTTTTTATTGTTTTTTTAGAATGAGGGAGTGTCAGCCAGGCTATATCAGGAGCACAGTAAATATTATGTAATTTACTGAAACAAAAAGAGGGCATGAAAGTATGCATTTTATTTATATAAATTAATATTTTATTGCATAATAAAATTATATAAGTATCTTATTAAATATAAATAAAATAAGGGTTATATTGATTTTATTGTTATATAATTTATTTATAAATTTAAATTAAGCATGATATATTCTATATTCTAAAAATTATGGTGCATTTTTATTTATTTAATAAAAATAAATTAATAATTAATTAATTATAAACATATATTATGATTGTAAGCAAGGCTGCTAGACTTACCCAGTAAAATAATTAATTATTTACTGAAAAGAAGCCACACCTTATTATTTTAATTGGTTTAATTTTATTAATTAAAATTTATTTACATTAAATTTACCTATTTTTAATTAACTAATTACAAAATGGTAAAGTTAGTGAATACTTAAAATCAATATTAAAATGTCACTTATATTTTTATTTTTTAACACCGTGCTCAATGACAGGTTAAAAGAAATAAAAATTAATATTAAAATAAATTTTAAATTAAAATACAAATTTAATATTCAAATAAAAATAAATATATACAAAAAATTCAAATTTCTTATTTATAATTGACCTTTACAGTAAATATTAAATAAATTAATTTATTCCTGTCATATTCTGTAAATACCCTTTTGTGATGCCTTCTTTTTAGAACAACCTTATTACTTAGAGACATTCTTTCTGGAATATTCTTTTCTTCTCTCATATTACTGTATTTAAAATTTTAACACCATTCTTTGTCTCTCCTTTGGGTATATAAGGCCTCCCTTTCAGGTTGTTTTGGAACATTCATTACTTACTTACATTATCATACACTTATTCCACTTAATTACTTATTACTATTTATTATTGTTTTTAGTAATTACAATTAAGTAGTACTACCTCAATAATTTATAATAATAATTAATAATTCTAACCTCTTTAATTTGAGTAAATTAAATAAAAAGATAGATAAACATACTCTAAACTTTGAAATCCTAAAATTGCACTATTACCGCCGTTTGACCTCTGTAAGAAATCTTCTAGACCTAAAAGCCCCCTTAAAGATTGAGGCCCTTTCCAAGTTGTTGATTGTGCATTGATATCTTGAAGCTGGAGACTGAGGGACCATTGACAATGAGGTACCAGTAGGACAAGTAGACAACGAAAACAGCAAAGTCATCATCCATGTGACTTACTTTTTTTCTGCGACCGGGAATCAAACCGTGCTCCAAAGTTTAGGTTCATATATTGACAATAGTCATATATATTTGTGGTAATTATTTGATTACTATTTGTGGGTCATTTTACACATTTCATTGTACATGTACATCTTTTATTACTCAGCACTCTGTAAAGTGGCATTAACTTGCTCATTTCACAGGGGGAGGTGTCTGGCAAATAGAAATTTTTCTTCCTAGTTGAAAAAGATAGAACTATATTGTTCTTAGTCATAGAAGTAATATAAAAAATTAAACTGATTATATTATTTTTTTTAATTATTTCAGTTGACTTCTGTCCTGATAATTAGAAATTTATATTATTGTTTCAGTTGACAAATTGTCCTGGAAGTAAATTAATAATATTAAAAATTAATTAAATTAATTATATTAAAACTATTTCAGTTTAAAATAAGTCCTGGTAATTAAAATTATTTCAGTTGACAATAAGTCCTGATAATTAAATTATTTCAGTTGACATTAAGTCCTGGTAATCAAAATTATTTTCAGTTGAAATTAATTCCTGGTAATTAAAATCTACAGTTAACTTCTAGTCCTGATAATTATCAAAATATTACTAATTATTAAATCGTTTTATTATTTCAGTTGATTTATTTTAAATCCTGGTTATAAAATTACCTTAAAATTAATTAAATTGTGATTATTATTTCAGTTGATTTTTTGTCCTGATAAACATTATATTTTAGCTATTCCAGTTGATTACAAATTCATGATAATTACTTATATAATTTTTTTCCTTGTTTTTCTTTGAATAAAATAAAAATAATAACTGATTAAATATTTCTTTCTCTCAGTTCAGGTTAATAACTATAACTGATCAAGGTGCTTCTGCTGGCCATGATGAGGAACTAAATTTAATTGATTATGATGAAGCCTCTTCTGTAAGTTCTCCTTTGACTACAAAACTGGATCAAAAAATAAATTACTGGACCAATCAGGATGTAGAAATGCATGATATGGAAATATTAGTGGAGACAACTGCTCAGGAAGAAAAAATTTCTATCAACCCCCCAGAAGAGCTTCCCAAAGGCTTCAAAATAAAAAAAATGCCCTTGAATCAGCAAGTCAAAAATCTCTCCACTCACATCAAGTAGTTGAGGTCAAAAAACCTCAAGCTAAGGTCAAAAATAGACTCTCTAGAAGACAAGATAAGAAAAATAGAGCCCTTTCTTCAAGAGAAGAAGAAACCTCCTCCTCCAAATGCCTTTCCACAACTGGCCCACAAGCAACAAAAAAAGGTGGAAGTCTCAAAGTGGCAGTGGGACTGGCTGAACACCCAGTGAGATTATCTGTCCCAAAAGCAACAGAAAGAAGTACCTCATGCAGGTCCTTCAAGAACAAATCATTTCAACCCCACACCTCCTCATCCCTACCAAGGAGGAAGAAAGGGAAAAAAAAACACATCCAAGTCTTACCCAAGCCATGGTAAGCCCCTCTTTTGAATCTCAAGTACCATTCCGTGTAACTTATTCAGCTCCTTCAGGTAATTCTGGAAGAGAAGATGAGACTGTGAGACCAATAGAGGCTGAGAACAGTAGACAAATTGCTCAATATTCCAATGTATCTAATCCTTTGGCTTTAATTGCTACTTCAATGATTAATACGGATATGGCTATTATTGATGACACACTTGATCCTGAGTTTTATGAGAATCTGGAAAGATATTCTTTTTCACTATTGAGAAATACATCAGATGTAGCTAAAATTAATGATGAATATTTGAGGGATATTATTTCTAAACAAAATCATATAATGAGCAACATGCAATTGACTTAGAAATATAATAGTGTGTTAACTGAACAGGGTTATCAAGCATTGAGGAGTGAGTTAAAGAGAGTTTCTGATGATTTGTAACATTACAAAGTAACTCATGAAAAGAAAGTTGCTTTATGGCAAAATATCAAGAATGATTTGTCAAAATTAAAGGATACTGTGTCCATCTGGTTCCAGGAGCTAGAGGGACATAAGATGAACTTAGAAATATTGAGTAACCATTATTCATCTTTACAAAATAAAAATCAAATATCTTTTGCAACCATCAATAAGAATTTATCTAGTATTCTAAGAGTGAAAACTAGGTTAACAACCATTGAGGAGAAATTTAATTCTTTGTTATATAATCAAAATTTTTCTGACATTTCTTTGAAAGAACCTTTTGAAGAGGATACCCCAATTTTACCTGTTCCTAGTTCATCCAAAGAAAAATTAGTTCCAGAAATACCTGTTGATATCACTGAGTTTCCATCAAAAATTAATGATGTACCTGGATCATCCACAGAAGGATTAAACAATGAGATTAATTCACAATTGGATGAGTTACAACTCCTTCTCACTCAGAAACATGCTTGTAACAAAGAGACTACTTCAAATCAAAAGAATTAGCCAAAAAATGACCAGTATCCAACATTTGATGGTGACTTTTCCTCTGATTGGCAACAGTTCATTTGCAGGATTGATATTCTAAAAAATTCTTACAAACTCCCAGATGAGGAAATTGTGTCAAAATTAATTTTTTTATTTACCAATATAGCCTTAATGTGGTATGAATCTGTTCTCTTGGATAAAGATGACTACTCATGGGAAGATTGGAAAAAATTAATTATAGCACAATTTGGTGGTTCCAAGTTTAGGATAGCTCAACAAAGGCAATATGAATAAACCACATATTGCTCTTCAACAGAAAAACCTATTGTTTTTTTGGTGAAACTTGAGTAAATCTTAAGGGCAATGAACCCAGATATGGAGTTTGAGTTATGGAAGGACAGCATCCTCTATAAATTACCTATGTCTCTGAGAGACTTAATAGTTTCTAGGACTGAGTTCTCAAAGGAAGCTTCTTCTTTCAATAATACTTGTAATGAGATCCTGCTAAACAACAAGTATGATTCTAGAAGATTCATTTCTAGATCTTTATTGGAGAAAACATCTAATTACCAAAAAAAAAACTCTGCAAAATTTTGGTAAACCTTCTGCCCCTGTTGCACCCTAAAAGTATGCAACAAATACTTTCTTCAAATGCAGTAAGCCTTGGAAGAAAGGCCATGTTTGTGACAAGAAGATACATCTTGTTGAGCAAGCAGAGGAACATGCTGAGGACACAATAGCACTGGATGAAACTTCAAGTGATTGTGCTAGCAATATCTCATATGAATTTCACCAGGAAATATTAATGCTGGAAGAGGATATTCATTATTTAAATACTATTGATATTGAGAATAATGATTTATCTAAAGTAGATGATGCTGATATTATAAAAAACCTTGAGGACAGCTTAATTATTATTGCCCCTCTCAAGGCACCAGTCTTGATCAATGAAAACAACATTGAGGTTGTCTTAGATTCTGTTGCTGGAGGAAGTGTAGTATCTGAAAAAGAACTTACTTCAGTGGACCAAGATTATAAATCAAAACTTATTCCTTTCATTTCTGAGAATTGCAGAGGTTACGGCTCAGTTTTGTCCCCCATTGGTAAATACAAAGCCACAGTATTTTTCAAATATAACCATGGTTTTGTAAGAGCTATATCTTATTCTATTGTCATGAAAAATTATAACTTGAGTATTTGTTTCATTGTGGGAAATGACATTTAAACCAAGTATGGCATAAAATAAGATCCATCAAACCAATGCCTCACAATGGGGATGAATGGGGAGAGAAAATTTAAACTTTCCTCCCCCAATAAATTGTTAAAACCAGGATTGAACACATGTCTTTCTGTATTTCAATATAAAGGAAGATCTACAAATGAAATGCCTGCTCTTGTGTCTGAAATTGACAATGCTTCTTTTGGAGAGCAACTTTCTGGTAAGGATAAAGATTCAATCATTAATTGATCTAATCTTTTCCTATGGCCTTTGCTCATGGATCACATGAAATAGGATTGGTAAAAGAAGAAATGAAGCTTCCATTATCTTACCCTTTGACAGAAATACCACCTACTTTAAAGAAGAAGCCTTATCCAGCTTCTCCCACAAAGAGAAAATATATTGAAGACAATATCTCTACCCTTTTAAAAATAAATATTATTGAAAAGGTAGTTGAAACACCTAAACATTGTGTTATCTCACCTTTCCTAATTTCTTATGAGAAAGATAAGGCCAGGTTATGTGTAGATTATAGAGCATTGAACACTTATACTGTTGATGATATCTATCGTTTGCCTTGAATTAGCTCTATACATGCTACCTTACAGGTGTTAAATATATCAGCTGTTTGGATTGTAATAAGGAATATCACAAGGTGCCTGTTGAGAAGAGTTCTCAGAATTTTCTGATGATTGCTACTCATATGGGTATTTATAAGTATGTTAGGATGCCATTTGGCCCTAAAAATGCCCCTTAAGTTTTTTAAAAATTTATGGATAACACATTCCATCAAGAAATAATTGAATGATGGCTGATGGTTTATATTGTTGATATCATTATATTCTCTAAAAAATTTTAGGACCATCTTAACCACTTGTGTAAAGTTTTCCATAAAATGGATGATTTAAATATGACACTGGCTTTGAAGAAATGCAAATTTGGTTTTCATTTCTTAAAAGTGCTTGGTCATGTTGTGTCAGGGTTAAAGATATGTTTTGACCAAATCAAAGTGGAAGGCATACAACAGATGAAGGCTCCTACCACAGTTAGAGAGCTCCAGAGTTTTTTGGGAATGTGTGGATACTATAGATAGTATATTAAAAATTACCAGGTAATAGCATTACCCATTATCCAACTGACTAGGAAAGATACTGCTTTTGTCTGGAACAGTGAAAGAAAAAGAGCTTTTGATACTATGAAACATTTTGATGTCAAAACCAATTCTTGCTTTACCTGACTTTAATCAACCATTTGTTTTATACACTGATACCAGTTTTATTGGTCTTGGTGCTGCCCTCCATCAGAAAAAAGTGATGAATGATTAAATATCAGAAGTAGTAATATTTTATATCTCAAGAACCTTGAGAAATAGTGAATTGAAATATGGTTCCACTCAACTAGAATGTTTAGCAGTGGTATGGGTTCAAGAGAAGCTACATTATTACCTGGATGGCCAGAAATTTGAGCTTGTCACTGACTGCAGTGCAGTTAAATCCCTACTAAACTTGAAAACACCTAAAAGACATATGTTCAGATGGAAGATGGCAGTTAAGGAATATAGAGGAAGAATGACAATAATTCATAGGGCTGGTATTGTTCACTCAAATGTGAATATGTTATCAAGGTTACCTTTGCCAAAAGATGATTCAAATCCTGCATATGAACCTGAGGATGAAATTATTCATCTTAATGGGATCAATGTGTTTGATATGGAGGAAGAACTACTACAGCTTATTCTGGATTCATATGATAAGGAAACTGACTTAAAAAAGCTATGTACCATATTAAATGATCCAAAAATGCTTCAAAACAAGCATTAATTAAAGTTCTTTCACCAAAGTACCAGAAGGCTTTAAAAAAAGGTAAGTTTTTAATTGATGAAGGCTACCTCTATTATAGAAGAAAGTTGATTAATGTTATTGTTATTCCTCCCTATATGAAAGAGATCATCTTGAAAATAGGGCATGATGAAATATTGGCTGGACATTTTGATCTTGAAAAAATAATGATCAGAATTAAAAACACTGCTTGGTGGGTTAATATGTCTGAAGACACCAAAACTATATGTTGAATCCTATGATTCTTGCCAAATAACAAAAAGATTGACCGGTAAAAGGGCTGGATTCATGCAACATATTGAATCTAATAATGCACCATGGTAGATAATAAACGTGGACTTTGTAACAGGACTACCCTTTTCTGGAAAAGGCAGTTATATCTCTTGTTGAGTTATTGTGGATAGATTCAAAAAGATGTGCAAATTTATCCCCACTCACAAGGATGTTTCCACTAAAAAATTAGCCTTCTTATGGTGGTCTCATATGTTTAATACTTCAGGGTTTCCTAAGGCCATAATCTCCGACAGGGACCCTAAATTTACTTCAGAATTTTGGATGTCTCTGATTGATATTTGTGGTTGTGATCTGAAATTTTTACTGCCCATCACCCCCAAACTGATGGATTAGCTGAAAGAATGATTCAGACTTTAGAGGACATGATAAGAAAGTATTGTGCCTTTGGCCTTGAGTACAAATACAATGACAGATTTACTCATGATTGGATTACCCTACTTCCTGGGTTGAAATTTGCTTATAGTAGCACTGTTCATTCTGTTACTCAGAAAAAGCCTTTTGAGCTCTGGCTGGGACATGTTCCAAATACTCCTGCCTGAATTCTCAATATTAAAATACCTAAATTGGATTTACATCCTGGTGTAAAATTTTTACTTCAAATGCAACATCTTTGCAGAAGTCATGCTTAAAAATGTATTGAAAAATACTTTGAATAACAGAAGAAGAGATGGTATATATCCCATAAAGAATACACTTTTAAAAAGGGTTATGAAGTACTGATTTCTACAGTCCACTCCAATTTAAAAGGTAATAACAAATTGAAAGACCTATTTGTAGGTCCATTTGTTGTTAGGAGAATGGTTGGTGATAATGCAGTTAAAATTAATTTTTATTCACCATATGACAGAGAACATCCTTTGTTTCCAATATCTATTTTGAAAACTTACACATCCAATAGTGATTTATTTCCCAAAAGGAGGGGAAGACCAAAGAAGACCCCTAATAAAATCACTGAGACAGCAGAAATTGATAAGATTATAAATGATAGAATAGTTACTGCTGAAAAAGATACAGAATACTTATTGAGATTAAAGAATAAATCCTCTGAATAAGATTCTAGGATACTTGGGAAGGAGATATCTAATCTTCCTACTCTGCTAAAGAAATATAAAAAGGAAAAATGATAGCATTTTTTTATTGTTTTTTTAGAGTAAGGGAGTGTCTGCCAGGCTGCTAGACTAACCCAGTAAAATAATTAATTATTTACTTGGATGAAACCACACCTTATTATTTTAATTATTTTAATTTTATTAATTATAATTTATTTACATTAAATTTACCCATAATAAATTAACTAATTACAAAATGGTAAAGTTAGTGAACAATTAAAATTAATATAAAAATGTCCCTTATATTTTTTTTTCTAACACCATGCTCAATGAAAGGTTAAAATAAATAAAAATTAATATTAAAATAAATTTTATATTAGAATAAAAATTAAATATTCAAACAAAAATAAATATAAACAAAAATCTCAAATTTCTTATTTAGAATTGACCTTTACAGTAAATATTAAATAAATTAATTTAATCCTGTCATATTCTGTAAATACACTTTTGTGACGCCTTCTTTTTGGAAAAAACTTTTTATTTAGAGACATTCATTCTGGAATATTCTTTTCTTCTCTCATGTTACTGTATTTAAAATTTTAACAATGTTCTATGTCTCTCCCTTCCCAATATTAGGCCTCCCTTTCTGGTTGTTTTGGAACATTCATTACTTACTTACATTATCAAACACTTATTCCACTCAATTACTTATTACTATTTATTATTGTTTTTAGTAATAAAAATTATGTAGAAATACATCAATAATTTATAATAATAATCAAAAATTCTTACCTCTTAAATTTGAGTAAAATAAATAAAAAAATAGATAAACGTACTTTAAATTTTGAAATCCTAAAATTCCACTATTACCGCTGTTGGTGTATTTAGTATATAAGTATGATTTAATAGTATTTATTAATGGTCTTACTACTTATTGATAAATGATTTAGTTATTAAACCTCAGGGGAAGACTAATAAAATAGTTATACTCAAATAAAACTCACAATACTTGGATTTAAATGCATGCTAGTGGTGGAAAATAGATAAATAGAATATAGTTATAGCTTATATAATAATAATTTCAATTTATAAAGGCTTTATAATATATTTCTAAATTATAATAATTGTTTTTAAATGTTTAATTGAATTTTAGTAAGTAAGTGATGTCTAATAACCGCCAAAATCCACTGGAGTGCACAGACCTTCAATCAAGATGATGTCACTGCTATCCCCGGCAATTAAAGGGCTGTGAGGGCTAATCACCTCCCAATGGCGTCCACTTCAAGCAGATTCAACAGCCTGACCACCAGTAAGGGCCCTCCATCACAATTAATGATAACACAGACCCATACCATAAATAGAAAATCCAGATAAAAGCGGATACCATAAAGAAACAGGTAAAATAACTCATCCAAAGAGAATATAATGAGACCCAAAGCATATAAAGGAAAAAAATGAAATTTAAAAGCCCCAATAACATCCCCAAGCATCCATATTAACCCAGAAATGACCTCCCAACCCATAAATATGTGAATATCCATCCAAGGAAGCAGATTAAGTTGTCCAAACTGAGTGTATGCGCCTGACATAGATGTTTATGCTTCTGTAGGCATTGTGAATCCACTGAATACGTCCATATGACATAAAATAAGCAGAAAAACAAAGTTTATAGGCTATTAAAAGGCTAAAACCCACTTATAGACCTAAATATACATAATATACTGCATATTTCACTGAATATGAGATTTATGTATACATATAAGCTTACATATCTCAAAAATAACTTAATACTACTAAAGATAAGTACATTATGACTCAATTAACACCCTAATAAGTATTTTTAGGCTATGGCTAAGCTATTTAAACTACTATAATTTATATAATAGAGTCATAATTATATATATATGTAATATGATCATATATATTATTGTTTTAACCTTATTTTTAAGATATAAGCTAAATGTACTTAAGGTTATCTTCTTTTAAGTATAACAAATACTCAGTCCTAGGGATATCTAGGCTGACACTCCCTCACCCAAAAAAAAAACAATAAAAAAAATGTTAAGACATTTTAATTAAAAGTAAGGAGTGAATAGAAAGTTTTTTAAATTTTCTATGATACATATACTAAATAAACAGTATTATTTTGATTTGAATTTTTTCAAGAGATTTTTTAAATCACAGATTTCATTTTCTGGAATAAACTGGTCATATTCACTTAATTTATTTTTAAATCTTAATAGATACTGAACTCCCTTTTCTTTAGTAAGGTGTCTCTTTTTAAGTATCTTTTCAATTTCTGCCTTTTCAACTATTTCTTCAGGTTGCTGTTTATGCCTTCCTTATTTTCTTTGAAATAGAGCATTATAATTATAATGGTATGGTTTTATAAGAGAAATAGGAAATACTGGATGTTTTCTATAATATGGTGCATATAGAATAACCTCAACAGCATTGTTAACAACCATCTTTTAAACTACAAATGGTCCAATGAATGGATCCTTCAATTTAACATTACCATTTAAATTTAAATGTAGTGTAGAAATAAGGACATTATCACCCTCTTTGAGCATTTGTTCTTTATGGGATTTATCCCATCTTTTCTTCTCATACGCAAACGCCTTATTTACACATAATTGAGCATGCTTTCTGCATAATTATAGCATCTGAAGAAACGATTTAGTACCTGGATGGATATCCAATCTAGGTAATTTATTAAGAGTTTAAGCAGGGGTATTAGGTACATAACCCAACCATAACTCAAATGACTTTTTTCCAGTGACAGAATGTACTGTACTATTTTATGCAAATTCTAAACCTGGGATAAGAGTTACCCAATCATGTGTGAATTTGTGATTGTCTTAAAAGTTAAGACCAAAAGCACAATATCTTCTTATCATATCTTCTAAAGTGTGTATCATTCTTTCTGATAGCCCATCAGTTTGTGGATGGTGTGCTGTAGAAAGTTTTAATTGACACCCTGAAACATCCATAAGTAATGTCCAGAACTCAGAAGTAAATTTAAGATCTCTTTCAGAAACTATTGCTTTGGGGAAACCTGCTATATTTAACATTTGTTTCCACCATAAAAAAGCTAAGTCCTTTGCAGAAACCTCTTTGTGGGTAGGAATAAATTTACACATCTTTGTAAATCAATCTACAATTACCCATCAGGAGTTATAACTCTTATGCCCTGCTATTGGAAGAACTGTTAAAAATTCCATGTTAATTATTTCCCATGGAGCTTTTGGTTGCTCAGTTTGTTGTAATAAAACAGCTCTTTTGACTGTTAATCTTTTAGATTTTTTCAAGAATCACACGTCTCAACATATTTTTGAACTTCCTCAGACATTTAAATCAACCAAGCTGTCTTTTTTACTCTAGTTAATGTTTTATGGTAGTCAAAATGACCTGCTAATATATCATCATGACATATACTTAACATTAACTCCTTCATTGAAGGGGAAATTACAATTACATTACTTAATTTTTTCCTGTAATATATAAAACCATCCTCAATGGAAAATTTTCCTTTCTCTAATGCCTCTTTCTACTTATTTGGTAATGTTTTTATTAAAACATTCATTGAAGCATCGGATGGATCATTTAATATTGTAGTGAGATTACTCAAGTCAGGATCTGAAGCATACATATCAAGAATTGATTGCATAAATTCATCCTCAAGATCTACAATATAAATGCCATAAATGTTAATAATCTCTGTTTCAGGAACATAATCAGGACTATCATCATTATTTTGCAGAGGTACTCTAGATAACAAATCTACATTAAAGTGTAAGGTCCTGCTCTATGTGTAATAGTCATCCGTCCTCTGTATTCTTGTACATCTAATTGCCATCTAAACATGTGTCTATTAGGAGTTTTCATGTTTAAGAGTGACTTAACTGCACTACAGTCAGTTATTAACTCAAATTTTTGATCTTCATGGTAATAATGTAGCTTTTCAAGAGCCCTTACTACTGCCAAATATTCAAGTTGAGTAGCACCATATTTCAGCTCACTACTTCTTAGAGTACGTGAAATATAGCAAATTACTACTTTTGACATTTTTCCTTAAATAAGTTGTTTTTGATGCAAAGCAGCACCCAGACTAATAAAACTTACATCTGTATATAAAGCAAAAGGTAATTGGAAATCTGGTAATCCCAAGATAGGAGCTGTCATCAAACATTCTTTCAACTTATCAAAAGCCTGTTGTCTTTCATTATTCCAAATGAAAGCTTCTGATTTCATTATCAGTGTGGTCAATGGTGCAGCAAATAACTGGTTGTTTTTTATATATTGTCTATAATAACCACACATACCAAGAAAAGATTGCACATCATTTATATTTTGAGGAATGCCAATATTCATTATTGCAGCCACCTTATTTTGGTCTACACATATTTGTAAGCCAGATACAATATGACCAAGAACTTTTAAAGACTCAAACCCATATTTACATTTTTTCAATGCAAGGGTCATTCTTATTTCATCCTTTTTTTGAAATACCTTCTTTAAATGGATTAAGTGTTCATCATATGTCTTAGATAACACTATGATGTCATCAATGTATACCATTAACCATCCTTCAATCATTTAATTATGGAATGTTATATCCATTAGCTTCTGAAATACTGATGGATAATTTTTTGGTTCTAATGGCATCCTGACATATTTATAAACTCCCATGTGTGTTGTTATTAACAAAAAGTTCTGTGAATTTTTTTCAACAGGAATTTGATGGTACCCTTTATTTCCATCTAAGCAACTTATATACTTAGAACCTTTAAGGGTAGCATGTATAGAGGCAATCCTTGGCAAGGGATAAATATCATCTACTGTAAATGTATTTAATGCTCTATAATCACTGCACAGTCTTGCTTTATCTTGTTCATAAGAAGTAAGCACTGGT
Organism: Hemileia vastatrix; assembly: GCA_030280995.1. NCBI lineage: Eukaryota > Fungi > Basidiomycota > Pucciniomycetes > Pucciniales > Zaghouaniaceae > Hemileia > Hemileia vastatrix. The sequence goes on along the minus strand of JASXTE010000002.1, from coordinate 31,035,815 downwards.
GATATTACACCATATTTTGGTGTAGTTTCAAACTTTTCAAGAATTTTCATTTTTAATAACATCTTAATATTATCCTCTATGTCTTTCCTCTTCATTGGTGAAGCAGGGTATGGTTTCTTTTTAAGACTAGCAGGAATATTATCCATATCACAGGTTAAACTAATCTTAATTTCATGATCTATTACAAGGCCAAGTTTATTTGTAACATGTACAAAAGCCATTGTAAATGCTTTAATTAAATCCAAAATATTATTTTTCTCAGCTTCACTTATCTGAGTGCCAAATGATGCTTTTGAAATTTCTGTTTCCAGAAGTTCCATCTCATTAAATTTTCTTCCTTTGCACGGAATATTTGTTACTGACTCAACAATGTGTAAGACCGTGTTAAAAGAATTTAGTTTAAATTTCCTTTTGCCATTCATGCCAATTGTAAAATTGTTATTAGCAGGGTCTAATTTCACACCAAACTTAGTCAGAATATCATTTCCAATGATAAAATAGTTACTACAGTTAGTATTATCCTTGACTACAAAGTCACTAGTTACTCTTACATAACCATGTTGATGTTTAAAGAAAACAGCAGCTTTGTATCTACCAATGGGGTGTAGTACTGATCCAAAACCTCTCCAATTTTTACTTTGAAGGGTTTCAAGCTTAGACTTTTTCTGTAATGTATTGGTAGAAACAATTGAACCAGCAGCTCCTGTGTCCAATACTACATTTACATTTTCACCAGAAATGATAGCTGGAACTGTGATAGGTGTCATTCTGAAGTTATCAGCTTGTAATATCTTTAATGATTTCAGCATCCTCAAAATTCATTAAAGATTCATTTGAGGCCATATTTAATATTGGATTGTCAAAGATGAACAAATCATCTTCTAACATACAGACTTCATTTTCAACACTATATGAGATATTGCTGTCATAATCACTTGATTCTTTACTTTTTTCAGTTTCAGTTTCAGATTCATGTAGATTTTCAACAATATTTATATTCTTCTCACATTTGTGACCTTTAACCCAAAGTTTGTTACACTTATAACAAGTATTTGTTTTATACTTTTTTGGTACTACAGGTGCAGTAGGTTTTTTCTGCTTCTCCTGAAGTGTTTTTGAATTCTGAATTTTAACAGGTTCAATATTTTGTTTATAAGTGGAATACCTTGCTTCATAATTATGGTTTAGTAATATTTCATCGCAAAATATTAATAAAGTCAGAATATTCAGTAACATTAATTGTTCTAGCTACAACAATGTCTCTGACAGAGATAGGTAATTTATATATTATCTTATCTTTCAATAAGTTTAAATCCATGTTAGGCTCAATGGCTTTTAATATTTTATTTAAATTCATTAAAAATACCATAGGTTTGTCACCATTCAACAGATTGTAACTAGTTTTCTCATAAATTCTCTTCTGAGTGAGTCTGAATTTAGAACCTCCAAATTGTTTTTCAATTAGTTGTCTCCATTCAGCCCAAGAGCAATATTTAACCTCATTCAAAACAGCTTCAAACCACAATAAAGCAACATCCTTAAATAAAGAGATCAATTTTGATGTTATTTCTTCATCTGGTAACTTATATGAGAATTTCAAATTGTTAATTCTCTGAATAAAATGTTGCCAATTAGAGCTGGCATCCCCATCGTAAGTTGGGTACTGATCTATCTTAGGCCAGTTCTTCTGATTGGATTTTATTTCACTAATCTTAGGTAAATTCAACAACTCATTTACTCTTGATAAATGGTCTTGTATTTCCTCCTGTATGTATTTGTGACTTACATTTTCAGATTTGACACTACCACAAGATGGTTTTAGTTGTGATGGTATATGAAAGGAATGAGATTCACTTTTGCCAATGAAAGGATTATTATTATACTGAGTATACTTATGATTATCCTGGTTCATTAGTAGATTGGAAGTTTCAATCTCAACTTTAGTCAATCTTTGTAGCAGCACAGATACACTTTAATTTGTCTGGGCAAAAGATAACTTAGTTCTTGATTCAGTTTTCAATAAATGTGTTACATACAATTTTTTCAACTCAAAGAATTTGTTTGAAAGTTCACTATATTTATTACTTAATGAATCATATTTAAGAGTTAGAGACAAATGTTCATTCTATAATTCTTTATTACATGTTGCCAGTTGAGAAATATTTAATGTTAAGGATGAAATTGTATCACTTGTGAGCTTAACTGTCTGTTCCTCACAATCAGTCATTCTATTCCACAATGCTGAAACAATTCTATGGACAGTTGGATTATTATTAAAATACTCCATATCTTCCTTCTCAATTCTCTGACTCTCTTGTGAAGTTCTCATTTCACTAGTAAGTGGTGGAAACTGAGGATTAACTTTATTATAAATACTACTGTTGTTATTGACAAAAGACAAGTCAGGTGTATCTACATTTAAACCCAATTTTCTTGAGTACTCCTCTATTTTCTGCACAGATTTGACATCTATAATATTACCTATATTGTAATCATCAGTATTGTGTTCAATCTGAGAGGGTAATCTACTTATCACGGGATTTTTGTGAGCCCTGATTTTTGGCGCCTTTGTTTTCCCTTGTAGGGGTGAAACGAGGAAGTCTGATGAGAAGGAGGATCCTTGTTGCAGTTGTGACTGGACCATTGTTGATTGAACCAATCCTACTTCCATTTTTCTACCAGTATTTTCTCCTGGGAGTGATGTGACCCTCCTGGGGTAGGGGGTTTCTTACTTGGCTGGCCTCCCTTTATCTCTGCCAATGATTGGTTCATCTTCTGGAATCCTACCTTGCAATTGTTCTGTAATTGCTCTACCTCCTTGAGCATGAGAGACTTTGATTCCTCCAACTTCAGGACCAGTTTTGCCAGATGGGATAGTTGATCCTGTAGAGGAGGAGACGTCTTTTTTATGGTAATCTTTTTTAATAGAGCGTCTTTTTCTCTATGCTCATTTTCTCTGCCTGGGGGTATGACTGACCCTCCATGGTTATGTCCTGGAGAAATATTTTGTTAGCTTTAGACCTGGTATTATAGGCAGGCCTTTCACTTACAATGTCCTGGGGAGCCCTCATATTGATAAGAATAACAATATATCACGTCTAAAGAAAGGAAAACCTATTGGAATTAGTAGATTAAAATTATTAGCAATGTTATTACTAATAAAAAGCACTGGAGCTTACCCTGAATTTAAATCTTTATTTATTTAAATAAAATGTAATAAAAATTTGAGAAAATCTGTTAAAAATAAAATAATAAGCTTCACTAAACCTTTATAAGGGTGAATTAATAGATTACCAAGCTTTAACCAAATACCAATTTAATTGGATGTTATATTGGTGACCAAATAACAAGTGAAATTGGGTTTATATTGGGTACAGTTACTACTGTAAATACCTAATTTTTATTATAAAAAATTAGTACAATTATTATAAGGGTTCTTTTCTGCAATCACTGAGTTATGATGACCCACTAATATGCAGAAGACCCAAATATTTGGTTTTTTTTGAGCTAAACTAAAATAAAAATCACATCCCAAGGCTTATACTAAATAATAAGTAAATAACTAAGGAGAGACCCCCAATTGTCAGTGTATCTAGTATATAAGTATGATTTAATAGTATTTATTAATGGTCCTACTACTTTTTTACAAATTATTTAGTGATTAAACCTCAGGGGAAGACTAATAAAATATTTATACTCAAATAAAACTCACAATACTTGGATTTAAATGTGTGCTAGTGGTGGAAAATAGATAAATAGAATATAGTTATAGCTTATATAATGATAATATCAATTTATAAAGGCTTTATAATATACTTCTAAATTATAATAATTGTGTTTAAATGATTAATTAAATTTTAGTAAGTAAGTGATGTCTAATAACCTCCAAAATCCTCCCTTACTTATACCAAAATCCACTGGAGTGCACAGACCTTCAATCAAGATGATGTCACTTCTATCCCTAGCAATTACAGCACTGTGAGGGCCCATCACCTCCCCATGGCTTCCACTTCAAGCAGATTTAACACCCAGACCTCCAGTAAGGACCCTCCATCACAATTAATGATAACACAGACCCATACCATATATAGAAAATCCAGATATAAGCGGATACCATAAAGAAACGGGTAAAATAACTCATCCAAAGAAAATATAATGAAACCCAAAGCATATAAAGGAAACAAATGAAATTTAAAAGCCCCAATAAAGTCTCCAAGCATCCATATTAACACAGAAATGACCTCCCAACCCATAAATCTGTGAATATCCATCCAAGGAAGCAGATTAAGTTGCCCAAACTGAGTGTATGCCCCTGAAATAGATGTTTATGCTTCTGTAGGTGTTGTGAATCCACTGAATACGTCCATATGACCTAAAATAAGCATAAAAACAAAGCCTATAGGCTATTAAGAGGCTAAAACCCACTTATAGACCTAAATATGCATAATATACAACATATTTCACTGAATATGAGATTTACATATACATATAAGCATATGTATGTCAATAATTACTTAATATCACTTAAGATAATTATATTATGACTCCATTAACACCTTAATAAGTATTATTAGTCTATAAATAAGCTATTTAAACTACTATAATTTATATAATAGAGTAATAATTATATATATATGTAATATAATCATATATATTATTGTTTTAACCTTATTTTTAAGATATAAGCTTAATTTACTTAAGGTTATCTTATTTTAAGTATAATAAATTCTTAGTCATAGGGATATCTAGGCTGAAAACCGCCATTGGATCTCCGTATAAAATCTTCTAGACCTAAAAGCCCCCTTGACAATGATTATAAGTGTAAAATTAACTTATAATGTAATTAAATTAATTTATAAAATTTTTATATTAAATAAATTCTTAAATATATTATTAAAAAATAATATTGGGCGCTTTTTTGACCCTTAATTGTGACAGGAAGTTATTAAATTAATTATACTACTTATTTAAGATAATAATAATAAAATCCTCACTTTGAATTAACAGTATGATTAAATTAATTACTTGTTCCAAATGATTTAATTATTAAGTTACTAAAATAGTAAAACAAATGATTAATTTTCCTTTACAATTGAATTAAGTTAATTACAAAAATTTTTGTGTCAAAATGTTCTATTTGTTTCAATTAAAACCCTTAACAAAACATTGTAATATCTGTTTTGGATTATTTTACTCACAGCTATTATGTTTCAGACTTATTTAGTTACTCATAATTTTAATTAACTGGTTTGGAAAACTATGGTGGAAAAATTAGTCTCTTACTCATGGGTTTAATTAGTTGTTTCATGTTTTTCTCTCAATATCTATTTTTTAGTTATATTCTTTTATATTCTTGCTTTACCTTATTACTATTTTGTAATTACTCATTTGTTGAGCTTCAGAGGATCTCTTGCCTATAAAAAGGCTTTGGGTAATCCCCTGTAGCATCATCACTTACTTACTCATCATAATTTAAAAATTACATTATATTTTGTTATTTCTCGTGGCACTTCAGTCCCTTTAAATACTAAATAAAACTATAAGGTTGTTTTAAGATTTTTAATAGTTAGTTTGTTGATATTTGAGCAGAGAGAAAAAATAAGATACTTAACAGTATAACCAGTTCACCCTCCTTCCCTTTTTTTTGTCTACAAAAATTTTTATTTCATTGTCCCATTGTCCTTTCCTTCCCTCTTCTTTTCTTTCATTTCACTTCTATCCTCTTCTTCTTTCCTTTGCACCCTCTTCTTTCTTCCTTCTAGACAAACTGGCCAACAATTGAGGGCCTTTCCAAATGGCGAAAATCAACTCATCAAAATTTGGACAAACAACAAACGCATGGACCACCTCACACTTAGTGATTAAACCTCATGGGAAGACTAATAAAATAGTTATACTCAAATAAAACTCACAATACATGGATTTAAATGTGTGCTAGTGGTGGAAAATAGATAAATAGAATATAGTTATAGCTTATATAATGATAATATCAATTTATAAAAGCTTTATAATATATTTCTAAATTATAATAATTGTGTTTAAATGTTTAATTGAATTTTAGTAAGTAAGTGATGTCTAATAACCTCCAAAATCCTCCCTTACTGATACCAAAATACACTGGAGTGCACAGACCTTCAATCAATATGATGGCACTTCTATCCCCAGCAATTACAGCACTGTGAGTGCCCATCACCTCCCCATGGCTTCCACTTCAAGAAGATTCAACACCCAGACCTCCATCAAGGATCCTCCATCACAATTAATGATAACACAGACCCATACCATAAATAGAAAATCCAGATAAAAGTGGATACCATAAATAAACAGGTAAAATAACTCATCCAAAGAGAATATAATGAAACCCAAAGCATATAAAGGAAAAACATGAAATCTACAAGCCCCTTTAACATCCCCAAGCATCCATATTAACCCAGAAATGACCTCCCAACCCATAAATCTGTGAATATCCATCCAAGGAAGCAGATTAAGTTGTCTAAACTGAGTGTATGCGCCTGAAATAGATGTTTATGCTTCTGTAGGTGTTGTGAATCCACTGAATACGTCCATATGACCTAAAATAAGCAGAAAAACAATGGTTATAGTCTATTAAGAGGCTAAAACCCACTTATAGACCTAAATATACATAATATACAGCATATTTCACTGAATATGAGATATATGTATACATAGTTGCATATGTATGTCAATAATTACTAAATATCACTTACGTAAGTATATTATGAGAGCTTAAGAGGATATATTGCCTATAAAAAGGCTTTGGGTAATCCCCTGTAGCATCATCACTTACTTACTCATCATAATTTAAAAATTACATTATGTTTTGTTATTTCTCATGGCACTTCAGTCCCTTTATATACTATAGAAAACTGTAAGGTTGTTTTATGATTTTTAAAATTTAGTTTGTTGATATTTGAGAAGAGAGAAAAAATAAGATACTTATTAGTGTAACCAGTTCACCCTTTGTCACTTTTTTTGTCTACAAAAATAGTTATTCCATTGTCCCATTGTCCTTTCCTTCCCTCTTCTTTTCCTTCATTTAACTTCTATCCTCTTCTTCTTCCCTTTGTACCCTCTTCTTCCTTACTTATAGACAAACTGGCCAACAGGGCTTCCCAGGATGTATTGGTTTTGTACATGGTACTAATATTTCTTTGAGCCAGAGACCTACTCAAGGTGGGAACAATTATTTTTACCATAAAAGGAGGTAGCTTATTTCTAATTCCATTCTTTATTATTCTTTCATACTTACACAAGCAAAAATATCTTCTCAATATATATTCAATTTCCATTCAGCTTATATGTGATGTGAACAAAAATTTATACCTTTCTTTGCTGGCTATCCTGGATCATGTCATGATTCTTTGTCTTTCAAAGAATGCAAATTTCAAAAGAACCTGAAAGATCCTTTAATTAAGATAAGTATCTTCTTTCAGATTCTGCTTATGTGAATGGAAAGTATGTACTTCCTGATTTTTGGGGAGCAGAATTTGAAGACAGTCAAAATTTCAAGTTCAACAATCATTTGGAAAATTCAAGATTCCATATTGGAAATTCTATTGGAATCTTGAAAATTAATTTTTAAAGTTTAAGGGAATTAAGAAGTCCTCTTAGAAATAAATCTGAAATGGAGGAAGTGATCATCTGGATTCTTTTTTGCACTATACTTCATAACCAACTTTCTGACCTCAAAGATTAATGGTTAGAGTTGTATGAAGATGAACAAGTTGAAACACCACCCACTATATCCAGCACTTCTATATCTCAAAACACTATCATACAGGTAACAATTCTTCCAATCAACGTAGCACATTGGGTGATTTATCAATTTGTTCTTAAATTATTACAAAATTAATTTCATTTTTATCTACTATTAATCTTACTTCCCAATGGGATATGCTCCATAATTATGCCAATAATACTCCAAATTTTCTCAACAAAACCCATTTATTTTTTTTTTCATACTCTTAAAATGATCAAGTTGTGTGTATTTTTCTCTTGCTTTTGTAATTTTATTTTTGCCTATTGACTTTAATTTTGAATTTTCAGTAAATGTCTCTTTTTCCCTGTCCCATTTGCTTTTGTCCACCAACTCAACATGAAATTGCATATTTCCAGATATCACATAATTTTTCAGTAAATCTTTTTTTCTTTCATCCTTCATATCCTTTTCCTCTTCTCTTCAAACATCCCTTTAAGAATTTTAAGTCTATTTTCTTCTCAACTCATCTCCACAGGTATTTCATTTTTTTCATTTTTATTCTTATATTTGCTAATTGTTATTTAATTTTTAATTTTTTTTCTTTTTCTGTTTTTATATATATATTTTTTCTCCTTTTTATAGGAAGTAGTTTTGTTTTTCATTTTGAAGGTAAAATTAACTTTTTTTTCTCTCCCTCTTTTCTCTCTTTTTTTCACTCCATCCTACTCTTTATCCTCCTTGGCCTGGTCCTTTTCCCCACATTCACCCCTCCTTGGAATGGACATATTCCCCCTTTCCCCCCTTTCCATTCTCTTTGGCCGCCTCATTCTCCTCTACTTGGCTGCCTTTAACCCCCATTTCTGCCCTCTTTTGCTGCGTCTAACTCCCCTTTCCTCCCCCCTATAACTCCCTCACCCTCCCTCAAATTCCCTCTATAACACACTTATACCCCGCCTTACTTTGTTTGTTAAAAAACAATTTTTAAAGATAAATCATTAACAAACAAAGAGAAGGGGGACTCTGGTGGTTTATAGGGGGAGGGGGGTTCGAAGTGGGTGTAGGGGGAGATTAAGGGGTGCATATTAGGGTGTTTGGAGGGTTTTGAGGGGGGAGGTTTAGTGATGGTTTGGGGGGGAGGTTTGAAGGAGTAATTTGGGGAGGGGGGGTGGGGGCAGTTTGGAAGGGGGTTTGAAGAAAGTTTGAAGGGGTAAATTAGTTGGGTTTTGGTGATGGTTTGGGGGGTATTGGAGGATGTTTTGAGGTAATGTTTTTGGTGGCTTTGAAGCAGGTTTGTAGGGGGCTTTAGAGACAGTTTACAAGGGGTGAAAGGGAACCAATGAGGCTGCTATTAAATAATTGACAGATAAGTTTTACAAAATCTTTTAATTTTTTTTTGTGCAGAGTTAACAAAAATTCTTCAAACTCAAGAGAAGTGATAATTTTTCTTATTAATTATTTGCAGAAAATTTTTAAGATCTTTCAATTTAAATTATGTGAGTTTTTATTTATTAAAATTTTTTTTTGACATTTTTTTGACCAGTAAAATTTCTTTTCAGAGAAAAAAAGTCTGTCTTTTCTGATTCAAGCCTTACACCTCTATCTTCATCTTTATCATCTTTATCTTCATTTTTTAAAATATACTTCATTTCAATTGTAAAAAATAAAAATTTTAGAAAAAAAATCTGTATCTTCTGATTTCAGCCTTAATCATCTATCTTCATCTTTATCTTCTTTATTATCTGCTTCAATTTCTACTTCATTTCAATCTTCTTCAAAACCTTCAAACATAAAAAATGATGATCAATCTTATCAAAATAAAAGAATTTAAAAAAATTCACTTGGATATTTTATTTTGTCACATGTCAAACCTCAATAATTGTAAAACTAAAGTCAATAAAAAATAAATATCACAAGAATTTACCTGAAGAAATTGAATATATAACAAAATTAGAAGACAATGAAGTTAAGGCTTTAATCAGTAATACTTTTAAACCTCAATTTATTTACAGAAATAATTCATTTGATGAATTAAAAGTTAAATCCTTTATTCAACTATCCAATCTAAATATGAAACTATATCAAATGGCTTTGGTTTGCTTACCAATAATGAATAAGAATTTTTTTGGTGGTATCATGATTGAATTTTATGGAGGCCATGATTAAAAAAAGGTTATTATCTTGGTAAGTCAAATAATATTTATTATTACATTCTTAATATGGTTCACTCATATTAATTCTATAGGAATCTATTCTTTTCTCAGAAATTAATCTAAAGTGAAAATAGATAAAGATTTTTGAAAATGGGACTCTTTACCTTCCTTTAATTCTTTTTTTGCTCTTTGCCTTAAATAACTCTTTAATAAAGCCTTTCAAAAAATCAAAGACTTGAAACTAAAGTAGGATAACCAAATTGGTGTTCTTATGAATGGGAATAAATCAGCAATGAATATCTATTTCTTTCAAATTTTATAATCACTCATTCAGGATTTCATAAAAAGATACACACTAATTCAAATGATTCCAATTATCTTACTTTTGGGATCTTCTCTTAAATCAATCCTGTTAGTGGAAAACCTATTCCTTCACCAGCTGAAATTAAAGAACATGTTTTATATTTCCTGCATAATAGGTGTGAAATAGATTTTGTATTTGGAAATGGAATCATTGAATATGCATGGAACTCTTTTCACAATAATCAACAGACAACAAAAGTTCCTCCATGTTTGGAATCTTGTCACTATGTGGCAGCCAAAAATTTAGTATGGCACTAAGGTTTATTAAACGAGGGCTTATTGGAGTTGATTAATGAGATTTGAAAAGCCAATCTAATTTAATAATGGTTTATATTGAAAGTAATGAGTATTTAAAAATAGTTTAAAAGGGTTAATTTAAAAGTCAAGATTAAACAATTAATTAATGGTCAGAGAATTCAAGTATATGTCTAGAAATTTATGAAATAGAAGTCAGGAGGTTAAAGAGCCGGTAGGAATTTTTAGAGAGTTTTGACTATTTTTCTTCTAATTTTAATAATTTTATAAAGTATCTCTGATTAGTTTTGATTTTTCATATTTACTTAACTTTGATAATTTTTTACTAGATGAATAGGGCTTTTCAGGCTACAAAAACTAGATGGGATTATAAAGGAGAAGTAGCTCTATCATCTTTAATTTTTCTGGATTTTTTTATTAGTGTTTTAAGGTTCTAATTGAGTCAAGAAGTCCATACAAACTCTGGGATGCATGGATAAGGAAAAAAAGCATGTGACATACTATGCATATAAAGCTTGTAGACTCAAAATTAGTATAGTGTCAGACATCATACAGAAATATTGATCATTAACCAAAGCATTGCATATTAACAATCAAATTAATATTTTACATAACAAAATAAAAAATTGTAATACCCTTATAAATATAACATTTTTACATGACATTTATAAATTTCACTCAACAACTCATAATTATATACTTATAGGGTACTATTATGAAGGTCTGAACACTAGAGAATTGATTTCAACAACTATTTCCAGTAAAATAAAATAAAATTTTCATAAAAATATATTATTCAATCATTTAAATAACTTTTCTGAATGCAGATTCACTGTTGTATTTCTTTCCCTCATTACAAAGAACACTGATTCTACATCTAAAAACCGTTAATATTAAATAGATCATTAGTCATTTATAGCAAGTAGAGGTTTTAGCTTAGTTAATTTTGAACTCTTTATTTACTTAAAGTGAAAGGGTTTTATTTGGTTTATCCAACTTACTTTGATTCTGCTTACAGCAAGTGAACTGTAAGAGTCTTATAAAATTGTTGGCACCAGACATGGGGTTCAAATTCTCTAGCTTTTAAACAAACTTACTTAATATCTGGACTTGCTTAGCCTACAAGAGGCATTATTAATGAAGGCTTATAGTCTTTTAATGGCTTTATCTTATACTTTTGGGATGTCTTCTGCTGCTAGATCTGGTGTTTTTCTTCCTGTAAATGTGTCAGTCAGGATTGTATCTTGGGATGGGCCCAAGCTTAATGGGGAAGAAGTTAAATGGTTCTTGATTTGATATGAAGCTGCAGCTGCTGCTGATGGGGCTTCACATTTGGACATGGTGAAGCAGATTAGGTTCCTTATTGTGAACAGAGAGGTGGAAATGGAGGTCATTTCTATGGAAAGTTATAAAAGGTGGGACTGGTTGAAATTTTCAAAAGAGATAATTGATAGATGGGGAGCCAGGTATACTATGGTGGACCTTAACAGATTTTCAGTGATTGGCAATTAAAGGGTGGTGTTTCAGCTATGGTGGACTTTAAAAAGTTCTGTAGGCAGTTTGATGAAGTGGTGGAATATTTGATTCTGGTGGAGAAGACACCAGAAAAAACATGGGCGCCTGATAGCAGGTGCCAATCCCTGTCTTTTACTTAACTTTATTTCAGCCTAGCTGTAATTCGTCTGGAAAGACTGCAAACTGAAAAATGAGCACACCAGCTCACGCAATATCAAATCAAATTTACTCTTAAATTAAAACTGAATATATGGATAGGCACTTGCTAGAAGGTTCTACTTGATTTTTTATGGTGAGATAGGCCATGAAAATCAGGAAGAGGATTTGTTTTTTTCATCTTTCAATAGGGAAATTAGAATGGATGTGTAGAAGGAGCTTTCTAGGAAGAACTTTATGAAGGATTTACCAAATTGGGAACAGAAAATTCCTGCTCTAGAGGTTATTAAAGAGAAAATTCAGGTGTATTTAAAACTAATGGCATTGGAAAAGTATCGAAAATCTTGTACTCAATATTTTAGCAAGGTTAGTGAAGTTTTGGCCAAAAATAATGATATTATGATCAAGGCTCAGGAGGCAAAGAAGGGTCAGCTAGGTCATCCTGTCTCTAAGTTTGAGGGGGATGTTTATAAAAAAAATGGTAGATAAATTAGCTTATTTAAATAAGCAGCTCAAAATATTTTTTTTGGAAACTCAGAAGGCCAACAGAGCTCCTGTGGCTTCATCATCTACAAACTCTTCTTATCAAACAAGAGGTTATGAGAGGGGGAATTTTGGATTTAATAGGAATGGTAATTGCAATGTTGGTAGTAATGGAAATGGTTTTATAGGTGGTTATGGAAAAACTAGGGTGTGCTCCTATTATAATATGAGGGGGCACAAAGCAGCAGATTGATATTTTTTTGACAAAGACTTGCAAGCTGGTAGAGTTGAATTTGATGGAAAGGTTAATAAATTCCCAGATGGATCTTTCATCAAACCCAGAAATGTGCCAGCTCCTTTGGATTTAGTTAGAATGAATATGATGGCTTGTAGGAGAGCCAGGCTTGAATAGTTGACTGGTGATGATGATGAAAATTTTAAAGGTGGTAAAAAGAATGGTGGTAAGTATGGTGAAAAATTAGATAAGGGAAAATAAAAGATGGTCAGTAAAGCCACTTTTACAACTTCACTTGGAGGATTAGAGTTGGGAACAGTTGCTAAGGTGGATGGTACCTGTATTATTGGGGAGTATGATGTTGATGCTTCCAAATAAGTAGCTGCTACTAAAGCTAAAAGGAGCATGAAAAGCCCACTTAGAGTAAAGCCAAGAAGGTCTTAAATTAAAAAGATTGAAAATAAACCTTATACCAAGGACAAACTTTATAGAATGCAGAAGGGATGGCAGATATGGGGACTCCCAGTTTTGGAAAACTTGATATAAACGGTGAGCCTATGCCTGAAGATGACAAATCTTATTCTGAGAAAGATGTAAAAATAGTGTCTCTTCCAAGACAAATTTTAGCTGGTCCTACACCTAAAGAAGGACAAGTGATGGATCTGGTTTAGTAAAAGAAGCTGGTGATGGAGCTAGGTTTATGGTAGATGAAGATGATATTATGGGGGGTGAAGATGGAAATGTGGGTCCACGAGAGGTGTCCAGGGCCAAGTTTCTTAAAATTAAAGCTAAACATAAAAGTTGAGTAGTATATGACAAAGAAAATGCTATGGAGATGGTTTTGGGTAAAGTGAATCACCTTCAGATTACTCTATCTTTTGTGGAATTATTTATGATTATTCCTGCCATTTAAGAGAAGAGAGAGAAGCATCTGATAAGGAGAAATGTATCTATAGGAGAATTGGGGTATATATGTGAAAATGAGGATAAGTTTAGAGAGGAGGTGGAAACCCATTTTTCTTCTTTAGGGTATTTAATGGTCATGTTGAATAGAAAATAGGTGAGGGACCTGGTGGATTCTGGGCCTAAAATAAAGTTAATTTATTTAGAGAAAGAAACTATTATAGTATTTCCAATTTAATCTGGCACTTGTGGAAATTTAAGTGGAATAGGTAGACATGTGACCAAATTTATGGGAATTGCTGAACATGTCAAATTAAGTGTAGGTTGATCTTTTGGAAGGGTGCATTTTTATGTGGCCAGAAGAGCTGTAAAAACAGTTCTTTGTGGGCCTTTTTTAATCGATTTCAAAGCCTGGATATGTTATCAGAGTTGAATGGGGATTAGTTTAGAGTTTACAAGAGATGATTTGAGTCAGCTTCATATGTGGTTGGCACCTCCAGGAGATGATGGTTGGGAGACATGGCCTGGCCTCACTAATATGTGTAAGTGTTGTATATGGACCAATAAGAGGAAAATAAAAAGGTCAGCTTCTGGTGAATTTTTAAAAATAGATAAGTATGAAAAACCTCATTTTTTGGGTTAGTAAGGGCCAAGTGCTCTAATGTTGCAATTTCTCCCCAAGAAGAGATCCCAGATGGCAATAGGCCAGCTCACTTGGAGATAATTCAAGTGGATTCTCAATTATTTTCTGTTGGTATTTCATTGGAATGTCACTATGTGGTAAATTTTTCTATATTTTTATTATCTTTATCAAATTAATCAATAAGTTTTAAAAATGGTTTAAAAGGAAAGATGGGATGTATTATGTTGGATAAGAGATGGAAAGGGAATATAGGAAGGTGTGGCAATATAAGTGGTGGATTATTTTATGGCCTTGGGTAAGAGGATAAACTTCAATTATCTCATAAAAATTAACAAAAAAATCTTAGTATAATTAATTCACAAAAAATAATATTTATGGTGATTCTACTTTTGTCCTCCAGAAAGAGGTTAAACTGCCAACTTTATTTACTGGGCATTTTATGGTGAAAAATGGTAGTAAAAACGGTGTTGGAAAATTTGATAAAAAATTAGATGAAGAAAAAGGGGGAGTTTATGAAAATATTAAAAATAAATTATTATTAAACTTATTTTGTTTTGTTTTGCATTCTGATTCTGAAAAAGAAAGAAATTCTGATAACAAGTTATATAATGGAAATACTATAGCGGATCAAATATCTCAAGTCAAAGTGGACCTTGATGCAGCACAATATAAAAAGGTAGCTATTAAAATTAGACCAATAAATGAACTTTTTCTAGCCAAATTTAATCAACTATGAGAAGACCAACCTTATCAAGAGATCCATATGACAGTTCTTTAGTCAAGAACCCACCTGAACTTTCTGAAACTTCAAGGATCACTTTTAAGAGATTTGAGGTTCATAATTTTTGACATCAACATTAGCTTTCAGGTGAAGAAAAAATTTTTTATTTGGAAGTAATGGTTAAGAGGGAGAAGACCATTTCATTTTGAGAAGAGGAGAAAGGTGTGTTAAAGAATTCATATGGGGAGCCCTACAAGATATCAGTTGTTTTTCATGAACCATTGCAACAGAAACCAATTTCTATAACTGCCGCTTTAAAAGAAGATTATATTGAATTCATTAGAGAAAAATTTTTAACTGCATTATTCAAAAAGTCATACTCAAGCTATTTTAGTCCAGTGTTCTGTATTATAGAACCTAATGGAAAAATCAGGGTAGTTCACAATTTAAGGGAATTAAATAGGGCTATGATAAAAGATTCAGGAATACCACCTAGTGCAGAAGAGCTTGTGGATACATTTTCTGGAAGAGTGTGTTATGGTTTAGGGGATATAATGGAGGATATGATGAAAGGGAGTTACATCTGGATTCTAGTCCTCTCAAAACTTTTTATAATCCACTTGGATAAATTCAACTGAAAAGATTACCTCAAGGAGAAACAAATTGAGCTTCTGTATATCAAGCTCAGATGGCTTGGATTCTACAAGATGAGATTCCAAAATATGCTGGTATATTTATTGATGATGGTAAAATTTAAGGACCTTCAAAAGAGTATGATAATGAAGTGTTGAAGGAAAATTTAGGGATACAAAAATTTATATGGGAATATACTTTTGATTTAGAGAGGATTTTATTAGGATTGAAGAGGCTGTTTTAACTATTTCAGGTTCCATATTTTCTTGTTGCATGCCAGCTTTGCAAATTATATTCCATGTGGTATATAGAGAGGGTAGGATTATGTCAAAGAAGAAGTTGAACAAAATTCAGTCCTGGCCAAGACCCAAGAATAGGACCAAAGTCAGAGTGATTTTAGGAGTATGTGTTTATGTTAGAATGTTAATTAAGGACTTTTCTTCATTGGATGCTCCATTGAGATAGTTAAATGTGAAGGATGCTGACTGGGAGTGGGATAAAGAGTGTGAAGAGACATTTGATAGATTAAAAAAGGTTGTTGGGGAAGATATTGTCCTGCATACATTGGATTATGAAAAAATGCAGGAAGAATATATTTAGTAATTGATTCTAGTCAGATTGCTTCTGGGGCAGTGTGGCATTCCACATCTGGGTATGCCACTTATGTTTATTTTTGAAGATTAGTAGCAATTTTCTGGATTCTAAGGCTGGATATTTGGAATTTTGGAAAATGGTTATTATAATTGGATAGCCCAGATTTTTCTTTATCTTTTATGTCCTGTTGATTTTTTATCATATTTTACTGTTTTCTTAGTGTTTTACTTGATTTAGTGACTTATAGTATTTTTGGTGGATATGGTGCGCTGATGGAATGGCCACTGAGCTCCGGTGCTCCAGTGTGCTCTGGTTTGCTCTGGTGATTTTCCGGTGCAAAAGCGAAGTGTACTGGAAAAATTCTGTCATTGTGGCCAAGTTTGGTCATGGTGAGAAGATTAACTCACTGTGTAAAATTTAGCTCAATCTGGCCAAATTAGCTCATTATGGCAAAATTAGCTCATTGTGGCAAAAAGAGCTCATTGTGGCAAAATTTTCTCACAATGGGAAAGTCTGATCACCAGTGCAAAGTTTGGTCAGTGCAGAAAAGTCTGGGCACTGTCGTAAAGTTTGGTCACTTTAGAAAATTCTGATCACCATGGCAAATTTTGGTCACTGCAGAAAAGTTTGGCTATTGTGGCAAAATTTTGTTAGAATTTATTATTCTTGTTAGATCAATAGTTTATTGTAGATCCTATTCATGTAAGGTATTGTTGGAAAGGTCTGGAGTAGGAGAATCAGATAGAAAGGAGGGAATCTTAGTCTGCTAGAGGTTTTTTGTCTTTTAGTTTCGATATTGAGAGTCTTTTTGGATTATTTACAACCATTATTCATATTTTTCTTTTGTCAACAAAATAATTTATCATTTATAATACCCTTATAAAATAACAATTTTACATAACACTTTAAATATTTTACTCAACAACTCTTGAACATTAACAAATAGGGTATCATTAGAAAGGTCTCAACTCCAGGAACTTGTTTATTGTATCTTTTTTCAAAAATTATTAAAATCTAAAAACATTAAAACTTCTTTCTTTTAAAATATTGTTTCTGGTGTAACTTTAATGTTGCATTTCAGTTTTTTTTCACAAAAGAACCGCTCAATCATCCTAAAAAGCGTTAATTAGACAGGGTTTCATTATTTATTATTATCAAATAGACTTTTAAGCTTATTTATCAAAAAAACTCACAAATTCATTTAGAGGGACAGGGTTTTCTCTGATTATCCAACTCCTTTGGATTCTGCTTACAGCAAGGCAACTGTAAGAGTCTACCTAGAGCGGTTCTCTCCCAAATGGATAAATCTGGTTATATTAGACCCATCAGGTATGAATCAGTGGTTTTTACTGAGGTGGAATCAAGTTATTCTCAACAAAAATTAGAACTCTGTGGAGTGGCTAGAATTCTAAAGAAGCTTTAAAAATTTTTATGGGGACAACACTTCAAAATACAAGTGAACACAAAATCATTGACTCAAATGATTAATTCCCCTACCTTACTGAATGTACCCATGACTAGATGGGTAGCTTTTATTCAAAATTTTTCTTTTTATCTAGCTCACAAGCCTGGAAAGATGTTTACTATACCAGATGGTATTTCAAGAAGACAACCCACTGAAGAGGATTCTGACTCTGAAAAATTTGATGAAGATATATGTCAGCCTAGATATCCCTAGGACTGAGTATTTCTTATGCTTAAAATAAGATAACCTTAAGTAAATTAAGCTTATATCTTAAAAATAAGGTTAAAATAATAATATATATTATTATATTATATATATATATCATTATTATTCTATTATATAAATTATAGTAGCTTAAATAGCTTATCCATAGCCTAATAAAACTTATTAAAGTGTTAATGGAGTCATAATATACTTATCTTAAGTGATATGAAGTAATTATTGACATACATAAGCTTATATGTATACATAAATCTCATATTCAGTGAAATGTGCAGTATATTATGTATATTCAGGTATATAAGTGGGTTTTAGCCCCTTAATAGACTATAACCTTTGTTTTTCCGCTTATTTTAGGTCATATGGACGTAATCAGTTGACTCACAATGCCTACAGAAGCATAGACACCTATATCAGGCGCATACACTCAGTTTGGACAACTTAATTTACTTCCTTGGATGGTTATTCACGGATTTATGGGTTGGAAGGTCATTTCTGGGTTAATGTGGATGCTTGGGGATGTTATTGGGGGCTTGGACATTTTATTTGTTTCCTTTATATGCTTTTGGTTTCATTAAATCTCTTTTTGATTGTTTATTTTACCTGTTTCTTTATGGTATCCGCTTTTATCTGGATTTTCTATTTGTGGTATAGATCTGTGTTATCATTAATAGTGATGGAGGGTCCTTACTGGAGGTCTGGGTATTGAATCTGCTTGAAGTGGATGCCGTGGGGAGGTGATGGGTCCTCACAGTGCTGTAATTGCTGGGGATAGCAGTGACATCATCTGGATTGAAGGTCTGGGCACTCCAGTGGATTTGGGTATAAGTAAGGAGGGATTTTGACGGTTATTTTCATCATTCAATTACTAAAATTCAAAAAAACACTACTATGCAATTTTTAGCATTCAGAAATATATTGTAAAGCCATTATAAATTGATATTATCTTTATATAAGCTATAACTATATTTTATTCACCTATTTTCCACCACTAGCACGCATTTAAATCCAAGTATTGTGAGTTTTATTTGAGTATAACTATTTTATTAGTCTTCCCATGAGGTTTAATCACTAAATCTTTTATCAATAAGTAGTAGGACCATAAATAAATACTATTATATCATACTTATATACTAGACTATACTGACGATAGGGGGTCTTTCCTTATATTTTACTTATTATTTAGTATAAGCCTTGGGACGTGATTTTTACCTTAGTACAGCTCAAAATAACCAAATATTTGGGTCTGCTGCATATTAGTGGGTCATCATAACTCAGTGATTGCGGAAAAGAACCCTTATAATAATTTTACTAATTTTTTATCATAAAAATTAGGTACTTACAGTAGTAACTGTACCTAATATAAACCCAATTTCACTTGGTATTTGGACACCAATATAACACCCAATTAAATTGGTATTTGGTTAAAGCTTGGTTAGCTACTTATTCACCCTTATAAAGGTCAAGTTGAACTTATTATTATATTTTTAACAGATTTTTTCGAATTTTTCTTATAATTTATTTAAATAAATAAAGATATAAATTCAGGGTAAGCTACATTGCTTTTTTATTAGTAATATCATTGCTAATATCTTTTGTCTACTAATTCCATAGAGTTTTTCCTTTCTGTAGACGTAAAATATTGTCATTCTTAACAATATGAGTTCTCCTCAGGACAGTGTAAATGAAAAGCCTGCTTATAATACCAGGTCTAAAGCTAACAAAAACTTTCCAGGACATCACCATGAAGGGTCAACAATACCCCCAAGCAGAAAGCATGAGTATAGAGGAAAAGGATTCCCTCTTAAAAAAGATAACTATAAAAAAGTCGTCTCCTCCTCTTCAGGATCAACTGTCCCACTCGGCCAAACAGGTTCTGAAGTTGGAAGAATCCAAATCACTGATGTTCAAAGAGGTAGAGCAATTACAGAACAATTGCAAGGTAGGGTTTCAACAAATGAATCAGACACTGGCAGAGCTAAAGGAAGGCCAGCCCAGTCAGCCAAGACAGCGAACCCCTACCCCAGGCGGGTCAACTCACTCCCAGGAGAAAATCCTGGTAGACAAATGGAAATGGGACTGGTTCCATCAACAATGGACCAGCCACAGTTGCAACAGGGATCCACCACCTCATCTGACGTCCTCAGCTCATCCTTACAAAGGTAAAAAGCTCCAAAATCAGGACTGGCATCTATCCCACGGTAAGTAGATTAACCTCTCAGATTGAACATAATACTGATAATTACAATATAGGTAATTCTATTGATGTTAAATCTGTGCAAAAAATAGAGGGGGATTTAAGAAATTTAGGTTTTAGAGTAGATACACCTGACTTGTCTTTTGTCCACAATAACAGTACTATTTATAATGCTAATACAGTTAACCCTCAGTTTCCACCACCTACTAGTGAGATGAGAAGTTCACAGGAGAGTGAGAGAATTGAAAAGGAAGACATGGAATATTTTAACAATAATTCAACTGTCCATAGAATTGTTTCAGCATTGTGGAATAGAATGACTGATTGTGAGGAACAGACAGTTAAGCTAACTAGTGATACAATTTTATTCTTGACATTAAACATTTCTCAATTAGCAACACATAACAAAGAATTAGAGAAAGAAAATTTGTCTCTAACTCTTAAATATGATTCATTGAGTAATAAATATAATGAACTTTCAAACAAACTCTGTGAGTTAGAAAAATTATATGAAACACATTTATTGAAAACTGAATCAAGAACAAAGTTATCTTTTGCCCAGACAAATCAAAGTGTCTCTGAGTTGCTACAAAGATTAACTAAAGTTGAGATTGAAACTGCCAATCTACTAATGAACCAGGATAATCATAAATATAATCAATATAATAATAATCCTTTCATTGGCAAAAGTGAATCTCTTTCCTTCCCTATACCACCACAATTAAAGCCATCTGGTGGTAGTGTCAAATCTGAAAATGTAAGTCACAAATCCATACAGGAGGAAATACAAGACCATTTATCAAAAGTGAATGAGTTGTTGAATTTACCTAAAATTAGTGAGATAAAATCCAATCAGAAAAACTGGCCTAAGATAGATCAGTACCCAACTTACGATGGGGATGCCAGCTCTAATTGGCATCATTTTATTCAAAGAATTGACAACTTGAAATTCTCATATAAGTTACCAGATGAAGAAATAACATCAAAATTAATTTCTTTATTTAAGGATGTTGCTTTATTATGGTTTGAAGCTGTATTGAATGAGGGTAAAGATTACTCTTGGGCTGAATGGAAACAACCTATTGAAAAACAATTTGGAGGTTCTAAATTCAGGCTTACTCAGCAGAGTCTTTATGAGAAGACTAGGTATAATACGTTGAATGGTGACAAACCTATGGTATTTTTAATGAATTTAAATAAAATATTAAAAGCCATTGAGCCTCATATGGATTTAAACTTATGGAAAGATAAGATAATATATAAATTACCTATATCTGTCAGAGACATTGTTGTAGCTAGAACATTAAATTTTACTGAATATTCTGACTTTATTAATATTTGCAATGAAATATTATTAAACCATAAGTATGAATCAAGGTATTCCACTTATAAAAAAATATTTAACCTGTAAAAATTCAGAATTCAAAAACACTTCAGGAGAAGCAGAAAAAACCTACTGCAGCTGTAGTACCTAAAAAGTATGAAACAAATACTTGTTATAAGTGTAACAAACCTTGAATAAAAGGTCACAAATGTGAGAAAAACATAAATATTGTTGAAAATCAACGTGAATCTGAAACTGAAACTGAAAAAAGTAAATAATCAAGTGATTATGACAGCAAAATCTCATATAGTGATGAAAATTAAGTCTGTATGTTGGAAGGTGATTTGTCCATCTTTGAACATCCAATATTAAATATGGACTCAAATGAATCTTTAATGAATTTTGAGGATGCTGAAATCATTAAGGATATACAAGCTGATAACTTTAGAATTACACCTATCATGGTTCCAGCTATCATTTCTGGAGAAAATGTTAATATAGTACTGGATACAGGAGCTGCTGGTTCTGTTGTTTCCACTAATACATTACAGAAAATTGATAGTGAATATAAGTATAAGCTTGAACCACTTCAAAGCAAAAGTTGGAGAGCTTTTGGATCAGTGCTACACCCCATTGGTAAATACAAAGCTGCTGTTTTCTTTAAACATCAACATGGTTATGTAAGGGTAAATTGTGACTTTGTAGTAATGGATAATACTAACTGTAGTAACTGTTTTATCATTGTAAATGATATTCTGACTAAATTTGGTGTGAAATTAGACCCTGCTAATAACAATTTCACAATTGGCATGAATGGTAAAAGGAAATTTAAAATAAATTCTTTTAACACAGTCTTACACATTGAGTCAGTAACAAATTCCCTGTGTAAAGGAAGAGAATCCAATGAAATGGAACTTCTGGAAACAGAAACTTCAAAAGCATCATTTGGCACTCAGATAAGTAAAGCTGAGAAAAATAATATTTTGGAATTAATTAAAGCATTTCCAATGGCTTTTGCACATGGTGCCAATGAACTTGGCCTTGTAAAAGATCACGAAATGAAAATCTGTTTAACTTGTAATATGGATAATATTCCTGCTAGTCTTAAAAAGAAACCATATCCTGCTTCACCAATGAAGAGGAAAGACATAGAGGATAATATTAAGATGTTATTGAATATGAACATTCTTGAGAGGGTTGAAACTACACCAAAATATTGTGTAATATCACCAGTGCTAATTTCTTATGAGCAAGATAAAGCAAGACTGTGTGGTGATTATAGAGAATTAAATACATTTACAGTAGATGATATTTATCCCTTGCCAAGGATTGCCTCTATACATGCTACCCTTAAAGGTGCTAAATATATAAGCTGCCTAGATGGAAATAAAGGGTACCACCAAATTCCTGTTGAAAAGAATTCACAGAAATTTTTGTTGATAACAACACACATGGGAATTTATAAATATTTCAGAATGCCATTTGGACCAAAAAATGCTCCATCAGTATTTCAGAAGTTAATGGATATAACATTCCATAATGAAATGATTGAAGGATGGTTAATGGTATACATTGATGACATCATAGTGTTCTCTAAAACTTATGATGAACACTTAGTCCATTTAAAGAAGGTATTTCAGAAAATGGATGAAATAAAAATGACCCTTGCATTGAAAAAATGTAAATTTGGGTTTGAATCTTTAAAAGTGCTTGGTCATATTGTATCTGGCTTACAAATATGTGTAGACCAAGATTAAGGTGGCTGAAATAAAGAATATTGGCATTACTCAAAATGTAAAGGATGTACAATCTTTTCTTGGAATTTGTGGTTATTATAGACAATATATAAAAAACTACCAATAAATTGCTGCACCATTGACCACACTGATAAAGAAATCAGAAGCTTTCATTTGGAATAATGAAAGACAACAGGCTTTTGATAAGTTGAAAGAATGTTTAATGACAGCTCCTATCTTGGGATAACCAGATTTCCAATTACCTTTTGTATTATATACAGATGCAAGTTTTATTGGTCTGGGTGCTGCTTTGCATCAAAAACAACTTATTGAAGGGAAAATGTTAGAAGTAGTAATCTGCAATATTTCACGTACTCTGAGAAGTAGTGAATTGAAATATGGTGCTACTCAACTTGAATGTTTGGCAGTAGTATGGGCTCTTGAGAAGCTACATTTTTACCTTGAAGACCAAAAATTTGAGTTAATAACTGACTGTAGTGCAGTTAAGTCACTCTTAAACATGAAAACTCCTAATAGACACATGTTTAGATGGCAATTAGCTGTACAAGAATACAGAGGACAGATGACTATTACACATAGAGAAGGAACCTTGCACTCTAATGTAGATCTGTTATCTAGAGTACCTCTGCCTAATAATGATGATAATCCTGCTTATGTTCCTGAGTCAGAGATTATTAACATCTATGGCATTTATATTGTAGATCTTGAGGATGAATTTATGAAATCAATTCTTAATAATTATAATTCAGATCCTGACTTGAGTAAACTCACTACAATATTAAATGATCCATCTAATGCTTCAATGAATGTTTTAATAAAAAAATTACCAAATAAGTGTAAAGAGGCATTAGAAAAAGTAAAATTTTCCATTGAGGATGGTTTTATATATTACAGGAAAAAATTAAGTAATGTAATTGTGATTCCCCCTTCAATGAAGGAGTTAATGTTAAGTATATGTCATGATGATATATTAGCAGGTCATTTTGACTACCATAAAACATTAACCAGAGTAAAAAACACAGCTTGGTGGATTAACATGTCTGAGGATGTTCAGAAATATGTTGAAACATGTGATTCTTGTCAAAAATCTAAAAGATTAACAGGCAAAAGAGCTGGTTTATTACAACGAATTGAGCAACCAAAAGCTCCATGGGAAATTATTAACATGGACTTTGTAACAGGTTTGCCAATAGCAGGGCATAAGAGTTATAACTCCTGCTCGGTAATTGTAGATAGATTTACAAAGATGTGTAAATTTATTCCTACCCACAAAAAGGTTTCTGCAAAGGACTTAGCTTTTTTATGGTGGACAAAATGTTAAATATAGCAGGTTTCCCCAAAGCAATAGTTTCTGACAGAGATCCTAAATTTACTTCTGAGTTCTGGACATCACTTATGGATGTTTCAGGGTGTCAATTAAAACTTTCTACAGCACACCATCCACAAACTGATGGGCTAGCAGAAAGAATGATAAAAACTTTAGAAGAGATGATAATAAGATACTGTGCTTTTGGTCTTAATTTTAAAGACAATGACAAATTCACGCATGATTGGGTAACCCTTATCCCAGCTTTAGAATTTGCATACAATAGTACAGTACATTCTGTCACTGGCAAGAAGCCATTTGAGTTATGGTTGGGTTATGTACCTAATACCCCTGCTAAAACTCTTAATAAGTTACCTAGATTGGATATCCATCCAGGTACTAAATCTTTTCTTCAAATGCATGAATTATGCAGAAAACATGCCCAAGATTGTATAAATAAGGCGTTTGAGTATGAAAAGAAAAGATGGGATAAAGCCCATAAAGAACAAATGTTCAAAGAGGGTGATGAAGTCCTTATTTCAACACTACATTTCAATTTAAATGGTAATGTTAAATTGAAGGATCCATTCATTGGACCATTTTTAGTTAAAAAGATGGTTGGTAATAATGCTGTTGAGGTTATTCTATATGCACCATATGATAGAAAACATCAAGTATTTCCTATTTCTCTTATAAAACCATACCATTCTAATGATACTGCTCTATTTCAAAGAAGATCAGGAAGGCATAAAAAGCAACCTGAAGAAATAGTTCAAAAGGCAGAAATTGAAAAGATACTTAAAAAGAGACACCTTACAAAAGAAAGAGTATCTATTAAGATTTAAAAATAAATCAAGTTAATATGACCAGTGGATTCCAGAAAATGAAATTTCTGATCTTAAAAATCTCTTGAAAAAATTTAAATATAAATAATACTGTTTATTCAGTATATGTATTATAAAAAATATTTTTATTTTTTCTATTTTCACCCCTTAGTTTTAATTAAAATGTCTTAACATTTTTTTTATTGTTTTTTTGGGGTGAGGGAGTGTCAGCCTAGATATTCCTAGGACTGAGTATTTCTTATGCTTAAAATAAGATAACCTTAAGTAAATTAAGCTTATATCTTAAAAATAAGGTTAAAATAATAATATATATTATTATATTATATATATATAATTATTATTCTATTATATAAATTATAGTAGCTTAATTAGCTTATCCATAGCCTAATAATACTTATTAAAGTGTTAATGGAGTCATAATATACTTATCCTAAGTGATATGAAGTAATTATTGACATACATAAGCTTATATGTATACATAAATCTCATATTCAGTGAAATATGCAGAATATTATGTATATTTAGGTATATAAGTGGGTTTTAGCCCCTTAATAGCCTATAAACTTTTTTTTCTGCTTATTTTAGGTCATATGGACGAAATCAGTGGACTCACAATGCCTACAGAAGCATAGACATCTATATCAGGCGCATACACTCAGTTTGGACAACTTAATTTACTTCCTTGGATGGTTATTAACGGATTTATGGGTTGGAAGGTCATTTCTGTGTTAATGTGGATGCTTGGGGATGTTATTGGGGGCTTGGACATTTTATTTGTTTCCTTTATATTCTTTTGGTTTCATTAAATCTCTTTTTGATTGTTTATTTTACCTGTTTCTTTATGGTATCCGCTTTTATCTGGATTTTCTATTTGTGGTATAGATCTGTGTTATCATTAATAGTGATGGAGGGTCCTTACTGGAGGTCTGGGTGTTGAATCTTCTTCAAGTGGACGCCATGGGGAGGTGATGGGCCCTCACAGTGCTGTAATTGCTGGGGATAGCAGTGACATCATCTGGATTGAAGGTCTGTGCACTCCAGTGGATTTGGGTATAAGTAAGGAGGGATTTTGACGGTTATTTATCATCATTCAATTACTAAAATTCAAACAAACACTACTATAAAATTATTAGCATTCAGAAATATATTGTAAAGCCATTATAAATTGATATTATCTTTATATAAGCTATAACTATATTTTATTCACCTATTTTCCACCACTAGCATGCATTTAAATCCAAGTATTGTGAGTTTTATTTGAGTATAACTATTTTATTAGTCTTCCCCTGAGGTTTAATCACTAAATCTTTTATCAATAAGTAGTAGGACCATAAATAAATACTATTATATCATACTTATATACTAGACTATACTGACAATATACCTGTAATCAAGTTTTTCACCAAAGGTGCTGAGGAATTTCCTTACCTCCCCCATGAGGTTAAACTGGCTGGCTAAGTTTCTGTAAAAAAAGATGATGAAGACCTCCACTATTAGGTTAAAATGGCTGGTTCAATAATTGTAAATAATGACAATGAAGAACTCCACCAAAATGATAAACTGGATAATAATAAGAATATGGTAAATTATGTGCTTTGGGAGTTTGATGAAGGTGTAGATAAATTTGGTAAGAAAGAGGTTCAAGATGATGCGGTGTATATGAATGAGGATGGTGATATTGTGTGTGATAGTACAAAGCTAATGAATGGTGTATATGTGGAGTTATTAGTAAATTTGGTTAAACAGAGGTTTTGAGATTGTGAAAATTTTAAGGAGGTATGATGAAGAAGAGGTTTATGATGCTAGAAAGGGTGAAAAAAGAAGAAAATTTGGTTTTTAAAATGTTAGAAGGTTCAAAAGTGGGAAATTAAAAATCTTTTATGATAAAAAGGTAAAGATAAGGTTTAAAATTATTTTCTCCTTCATGTGCAGGTGATTTAAGAGATAGGGAAGTGCCCATTGATATTATATCAATAGATTTTTAAGATGATGTCTGGGGTCAGACAGGTTTTTATTATAAAATGGTGAAAAACTTATTTACATTAAAAGGCTGACAAAATAGATAAGTATGAATGGGTGGATATCAAAAGGAAGTCACTGGAATTTTATCTTTCCCAAAGAAGATTAATGAGTAGGAGGTACCCAAATCCTCAAGTTGTTATAACTCAAAAGTGAGGGCAAGAATTAGTTATGAAATCACTGCATGAAGATCTTGGGAATAGAGGAGTTGGCCAAATTTTTAGAAAAACTGCTTATAGATGTTGGTGGCTTGAATAAATCTGGCTGTTAAAAAGTGGGTTCAGTCATGTGATGAATGTCAAAGGAGGGGTTATTTAAGGCCTAAGGAACCTGGACATGCAACTGGTGAAAACACTCTTTTTGGTAGGGTTACTTTGGATGCTGTAAATATTAAAGAGGGTAGATATAAATATTTAATAGTAGCCACAGATGATTTATTTGGCTGGGTAGAGGCAGTGTCTCTTATTCATTTTAATTCCAGGAATGTGGTAGATTTTTTGATGAAAAATTGTATATGTAGGTATGGAGTGATAAAGTTGGTAATGGTTGATGGAGGTCCTGAATTTGGACAAAGTTTAGGGAGGCTAAATTAAAAGTTAAATAAAATGTTAGGGAAGCAAACCCATATTATCCTGAAGCTGAAGGAATGGTAGAAAGAGTGAATCAAGTTATAAAGGATTCTTTAGTTAAAATGTGTGGAGCTAGTGCTGAAAAGTGGAGGCACTATTTAGCATCAGTTTTATTTTCTGAAGAATCACTAATAAAAGGAAAAATTGATATTCACCATAAAAACTAGTGTTTTGGTCACAAAGAAGTTTTACCAGTTGATCTAGAGGCTGAATAATATCTTGGAGTAAATTGTGAAATGTTCAAAACTCCTGAAGAATTACTATGTGCTAGAATGGTTCAGTTAGAAAAGTAAGAAGAAAATTTGGAGAAGGAATATTCAAAAATGATTAAAATTTGAAATCAGTAACCTAGAAACTGGGATAAGAGGCTGGATCATAGATTAACAAAACCTTTGAAAACTGGAGATATGGTTTTGGTGTATATTAGCAGTTTGGAGAGTCAATGGGGAAGAAGGTTAGCCAATAGGTGGAATGGGCCATAAAGAGTTATGAATCAAGTATCTGGTAGTTAATATGTACTAGAAGAGTAGGACAGAGCTGTGTTGAGAAAAAGGGTAGCTTCTGACCAAGTCAAGCATTTTTATCCTAGTGGCACCAGGACTGACAAAGTATAATTCTGAAATGAGGATAAACAACCAACCAATTTTTAAAGAATATTCCTCCAAAATGAAGATAAACTACCTACTATCACTAAAAGGAGATTTTCTCCATAAAAGAGTAAAAGCTAATACTATTATTTAAAAATAACAATCATTTAAAAATTTGAATGCTGAAAATTTTATGGTGAAGAATTGTGATGGAATGTAATTATTTTTGGTAGAAGAGCTCAAAGCAGAGCTTTCTAAGTTTAATATTGGTGAGTTTGGGGGTGATTGATTGGTTGGCTGCTCTATACACAGTTACCCCACAATTTTTGTTACCAAAGTTTCCTTGTTTCTAGTTGAATTCTGCTTTGTTTTTGTTGTATAGGTATTCCTCTGAGACTATAAACTGGATAACTACAATTTCAACTGATTACACTCATTCAAACACAGGATTAGTCAGCCAGGCTTCCACACTTACCCAGTAAAATAATTAATTATTTATTTGGATGAAGCCACGCCTTTTTATTATTATTAATTTTATTTTACTTACTTTAAATTTACATGTAATAAATTTACTAGTTACAAAAGAAGTAATTTAGTAAAAATTTAAAATTAATATTAAATGTCTTTATATATATTCTATTTTTATTTTTACGATGTTCAAATGACAGTTAAAGGGAAATAAAAATTAAAATATTAAAATACAATATTAAAATAAGAAAGGATTTTAATATTTGAAATATAATTTAAAATAAAAATAAATAAGTTCAAAAATTCAAATTACTTATTTAAAAATAACAAGTACTGGAAATTTTAAATAAATATTTTTTCTTTTGACATATACAGTAAACAGACTATTCTAAAAACATTCTTTATTGAACAATAATATAATTTGAAACGTTCTTCTTCTTCTCTGGAAAATTCTTTCCCTTCTCTCATACACTTGTATTTAGAATTCTTGCTCCGTCATTTGTCTCTCCTTTGCCTATATAAGGCCTCCCTTTCTGGTTGTTTTTGATCCATTCATTACTTACTTACATTATCAAACAATCATTCCACTTAATTACTTATTACTATTTATTATTGTTTTTAGTAATTACAATTACATAGTACTACCTCATTAATTTATAATAATAATTGAAAAATCTTACCTCTTAAATTTGAGTAACCCAAATAAAAAGATAGATAAAGGTACTCTAAACTTTGATATCCTAAAAATCCACTATTACCGCCATTGGACCGCTGTGAGAAATCTTTTAGACCTGAAACTCTCCTTGACAATTTAGGCTTTTTCCAAATAGTTGACGGCACATAAATATCTTGAAGCCTGTGACCAAGGGACCATCAACAACAAGGTACCAGTAGGACAAGTAGACAACAAAAACGACAAACGACATCAGCCACGTGACTTACTTTTTTGCTGCAACCGGGATTCAAACCGCACTCCTAAGTTTAGGCTCATATATTGACAATAGTCATATATATTTGTGGTAATTATTTGATTACTATTTGTGGGTAACATTACACATTTCATTGTACACATACATCTTTTATTACTCAGCACTCTGTAAAGTGGAATTAACTTGCTCATTTTACAGGGGGAGGTGTCTGGCAAAAAGAAATTTTTTTTCCTAGTTGACAAAGATAGGACTATATTGTTCTTAGTACTAGAAGTAATATAAAAAATT
Source organism: Hemileia vastatrix (assembly GCA_030280995.1). Lineage (NCBI taxonomy): Eukaryota > Fungi > Basidiomycota > Pucciniomycetes > Pucciniales > Zaghouaniaceae > Hemileia > Hemileia vastatrix. The sequence goes on along the minus strand of JASXTE010000002.1, from coordinate 31,005,411 downwards.
AAACTGATTATATTAATTTTTTTAATTATTTCAGTTGACTTCTGTCCTGATAATTAGAAATTTATATTATTGTTTCAGTTGACAAATTGTCCTGGAAGTAAATTAATAATATTAAAAATCAATTAAATTAATTATCTTAAAACTATTTTCAGTTAAAAATAAGTCCTGGTAATTAAAATTATTTCAGTTGACAATAAGTCCTGATAATTAAATTATTTCAGTTGATATTGAGCCCTGGTAATAAAAATTATTTTCAGTTGACATTAAGTCCTGGTAATTAAAATCTACAGTTGACTTATAGTCCTGATAGTTATCAAAATATTACTACTTATTAAATCATTTTATTATTTCAGTTGATTTATTTTAAATCATGGTTATAAAATTACTATAAAATTAATTAAATTGTGATTATTATTTCAGTTGATTTTTTGTCCTGATAAACATTATATTTTAGCTATTCCAGTTGATTACAAAGTCCTGATAATTACTTATATAATTTTTTTCCTTGTTTTTCTTTGAATAAAGTAAAAATAATAACTGATTAAATATTTCTTTCTCTCAGTTCAGGTTAATAACTATAACTGATCAAGGTGCTTCTGCTGGCCATGATGAGGAACTAAATTTAATTGATTATGATGAAGCCTCTTCTGTAAGTTCTCCTTTGACTACAAAACTGGCTCAAATTAATAAATTACTGGACCAATCAGGATGTAGAAATGCAGGAAATGGAAATATTAGTGGAGACAACTGCTCATGAACAAAAACCTTCTATCAACACCCCAGAAGAGCTTCCCAAAGGCTTAAAAATAAAAAAATGCCCTTGAATCAGCAAGTCAAAAATCTCTCCACTCAAATCAAGTAGTTGAGGTCAGAAAACCTCAAGCTAAGGTCAAAAATGGACTCTCTATAAGACAAGGTAAGAAAAATAGAGTCCTTTCTTCAAGAAAAGAAGAAACCTCCTCCTCCAAAATCCTTTCCACAACTGGCCCCCCAGCAACAAGAAAAGGTGGAAGTCTAAAAGTGGCAGTGGGACTGGCTGAACACCCAGTGGGATTATCTGTCCCAAAAGCAACAGCAACAAGTACCTCAGGCAGGTCCTTCAAGAACAAATCAGTTCAACCCCACACCTCCTCATCCCTACCAAGGAGGAAGAAAGAGAAAAAACAACCACATTCAAGTCTTACCCAAGCCATGGTAAGACCCTCTTTTGAATCTCAAGTACCATTCCTTGTAACTGATTCATCTCCTTCAGGTAATTCTGGAAGAGGAGATGAGACTGTGAGACCAATAGAGGCTGAGAACAGTAGACAACTTGCTCAATATTCCAGTGTATCTAATCCTTTGTCTTTAATTACTACTTCAATGATTAATAAGGATATGGCAATTATTGATGAGACACTTGATCCTTAGTTTTATGAGAATCTGGAAAGTTATTCTTTTTCACTATTGAGAAATACTCCAGATGTAGCTGACATCAATGATGAATATTTGAGGGATATTATTTCTAAACAAAATCATATAATGAACAACATGCTATTGACTCAGAAACATAATAGTTTGTTAAATGAAAAGGGTTATAAAGCATTGAGGAGTGAGTTACAGAGAGTTTCTGATGATTTGTTTCATTACAAATTAACTCATGAAAAGAAAGTTTCTTTATGGCAAAATATCAAGAACAATTTGTCTAAATTAAAAGATGCTGTGTCCATCTTCTGTCAGGAGCTAGAGGGACATAAGGTGAACTTATAAAGATTGAGTAACCATTATTCATCTTTACAAAATAAAAATCAATTATCTTTTGCAACCATCAATGAGAATTTATCTAGTATTCCAATAGTAAAGACTAGGTTAACAACCATTGAGGAGAAATTGAATTCCTTGTTATATAATCAAAAGTTTTTTGACATTGCTTCGAAAGAACCTGTTGAGCAGGATACTCAATTTTTTCTGCTCTTAGTTCATCCAAAGGAAAATTAGTTCAAGAAATACCTGTTGATACCACTGAGTTTCCATCAAAAATTGATGATAAACCTGGATCATCCACAGAAGGATTAAACAATAAGATTAATGCCCAATTGGAGAAGTTACAGCTCCTTCTCACTTAGAAACAAGCTTGTAACAAAGAGACTACTTCAAATTAAAACAATTGGCCAAAACTTGACCAGTATCCAACTTTTGATGGTGAATCTTCCTCTCATTGGCAACAGTTCATTTGCAGAATTGATAACCTAAAAAATTCTTAAAAACTCCCAGATGAGGAAATTGTGTCAAAATTAATTTCTTTATTTACCAATATAGCCCTAATTTGGTATGAATCTGTTTTTTTGGATAACAATGAATACTCATGGGAAGATTGGAAAAAATTAATTAAAGCACAATTTGGTGGTTCCAAGTTTAAATTAGCTTAACAAAGGCAATATGAAAAAACCAGATATAGCTCTTCTACTGAAAACCCTATTCAGTTCTTGATGAAGCTTGTGAAAATATTGAGGGAAATGGACCCAGATATGGAGTTTGAGTTATGGAAGGAGAGGATCCTCTATAAATTACCTATTTCTCTGAGAGACTTAATAGTTTATAGGACTGAGTTCTCAAGGGAACCATCTTCTTTCATTAATACTTGTAATGAAATCCTTCTTAACAACAAGTATGAGGCTAGAATATTCATTTCTAGAACTTCATTGGAGCAAACCTCCAATTACCAATAAAAACCTGTGGAAAAAGTTGGTAAACCTTCTGCCCTTGTTGCACCCAAAAAGTATGCAACAAATACTTTCTTCAAATGCAGTAAGCCTTGGCAGAAAGGCCATTTTTGTGACAATAAGATGCATCTTGTTGAGAAGACAGTGGAACATGCTGATGACACAATAGCACTGGATGAAGCTTCAAGTGATTGTGCCAGAAATATCACATATGAACCTCACCAGGAAATATAAATACTGGAAGAGGATATTCATTATTTAAATAATATTGATATTGAGAATAATGATTTATCTACAGTAGATGATGCTGATATTATAAAAAAACCTTGAGGACAGCTTAATTATTATTTTTCCTCTCAAGGCACCAGTCTTGATCAATGGAAACAACATTGATGTTGTCTTAGATTCTGGAGCTTGAGGAAGTGTAGTATCTGAAAAAGCACTTACTTCAGTGGCCAATATTATAAGTCAAAGCTTATGCCTATCATTTCTGAGAATTGGAGAGGTTATGGCTCAGTTTTGTCCCCCATTAGTAAATACAAAGCCTCATTATTTTTCAAATATAACCACATTTTTTCAAGAGCTATATGTGATTTTGTTGTCATGAAAAAAGATAACTTGAGTAGTTGGTTCATTGTGGGAAATGACATTTTAACCAAATATGGCATAAAATTAGATCCTTCATACCAATGCTTCACAATGGGGATGAATGGGAAGAGAAAATTTAAAATTTCCTCCCCCAAGAAACTGTTAACACCAGGATTGAACACTTGTCATTGTGTAGTTCAAGATAAAGGAAGATCTACAAAGGAAATACCTGCCCTTGTATCTGAAATTGACAATGCTTCTTTTTGATAACAACTTTCTGGTGAGGATAAAGATTCAATCATTAAATTGATTAAATCTATTTCTATTGCCTTTTATCATGGATCACATGAATTAGGATTGGTAAAAGAAGAAATGAAGCTTCAATTATCTTTCCCTTTGACAGAAATACCACCTACTTTAAAGAAGAAGACTTATTCAGCTTCTCCCACAAAGAGAAAATATATTGAAGAAAATATCTCTACCCTTTTAAAAATGAATATTATTGAAAAGGTAGTTGAAACACCTAAACATTGTGTTATCTCACATGTTCTAATTTATTATGAGAAAGATAAGGCCAGGTTAAGTGGAGATTATAGAGCATTGAACACTTATACTGTTGATGATATCTATCCTTTACCCAGAATTATCTCTATACATGCTACCCTACAAGGTGCTAAATATATCAACTTTAGGGATGGTAATAAGGGATATCACCAGGTGCCTGTTGAGAAGAGTTCTCAGAATTTTCTGATGATTTCTACTCATATGGGTATTTATAAGTATATTAGGATGCCATTTGGCCCTAAAAATCCCCCTTCAGTTTTTCAAAAAGTTATGGATAACACATTCCATCAAGAAATAATTGAAGGATGGCTGATGGTTTATATTGATGATATCATTATATTATCTAAAACATTTGAGGACCATCTTAACCACCTTTGTAAAGTTTTCCATAAGATTGATGAGATAAATATGACACTGGCTTTGAAGAGATTCAAATTTGGTTTTCATTCCTTAAAAGTGCTTGGTCATGCTGTGTCAGGGTTACAGATTTGTGATGACCAAAAAAAAGTGGCAGCCATACAACAGGTGAAGGCTCCTACCACAGTTAGAGAGCTACAGAGTTTTTTGGGAATATGTGGATACTATAGACAGTATATTTAAAATTACCAGGTCATAGCATTACCCCTTACCCAACTGACTAGTAAAAATGTTGCATTTGTCTGGAACAGTGAAAGACAAAGAGCTTTTGATACAATGAAACATTGTTTGATGTCAGCACCGATTCCTGCTTTACCTGACTTTAATCAACCATTTGTTTTATAAACTGATGCCAGTTTTATTGATCTTGGTGCTGCCCTCCATCAGAAACAAGTGATGAATGATAAGGTATCAGAAGTAGTAATTTGTTATATCTCAAGAACCTTGAGAAATAGCGAATTGAACTATGGTGCCACTCAACTAGAATGTTTAGCAGTAGTATGGGCTCAAGAGAAGCTACGTTATTACCTGTATGGACAGAAATTTGAGCTTGTCACTGACTGCAGTGCAGTTAAATCCCTACTAAACTTGAAAACACCTAACAGACATATGTTCAGATGGCAACTGGCTGTTCAACAATATAGAGGGTGAATGACAATAATTTATAGGGCTGGTATTGTTCACTCAAATGTGGAAATTTTATCAAGGTAACCTTTGCCAAATGATGATTCAAATCCATCATATGTTCCTGAGGATGAAATTATTCATCTTCATGGGATATATGTGGTTGATATGGAGGAAGAGCTATTACAGCTTATTCTGGATTCATACAATAAGGACAAAAGTTATGTACCATATTAAATGATCCAAATAATGCTTCAATACAAGCATTAATTAAAACCCTTCCACCAAAGTACCAGAAGGCTTTGAAAAAAGGTAAATTTTCAATTGATGAAGGCTACCTCTATTATTGAAGAAATTTGAGTAATATTATTTTTATTCCTCCTTCTATGAAAGAGATCATCTTGAAAATATGTCATGATGACATAATGGCTGGACATTTTGATCTTGAAAAAAAAAATGATCAGAATTAAAAATACTTCTTGGTGGGTTAATAAGTCTGAAGACACCAAACTATTTGTTGGATCCTGTGATTCTTTCCAAAAATCAAAAAGATTTACTGGTAAAAGGGCTGGATTAATGCAACATATTGAATCTCGTGATGCACCATGGCAGATAATAAACATGGAATTTGAAACACGATTACCCATTTCTGGAAAAGGCAGTTATAAATCTTGTTGGATTATTGGGGATAGATTCACAAAAATGTGTAAGTTTATCCCCACTCACAAGGATGTTTCCACTAAAGAATTAGCCTTCTTATGGTGGTCTCATATGTTTAATACTGCAGGTTTTCCTAAGGCCATAATCTCTGAAAGGGACTCTAAATTTACTTCTGAATTTTGGATGTCTCTGATTGATGTTTGTGGTTGTCATCTTAAACTTTCTACTGCACATCACCCCCAAACTGATGTATTAGCTGAAAGAATGATTCAGACTTTAGAGGACATGATAAGAAAGTATTGTGCCTTTGGCCTTGAGTACAAATACAATGACAGATTTACTCATGATTGGATTAGCCTACTTCCTGGGTTGGAATTTGCTTATAATAGCACTGTTCATTCTGTTACTCAGAAAAAGCCTTTTGAGCTCTGTCTTGGATATGTTCCAAATACTCCTGCCCAAATTCTCAATTATAAAATACCTAAATTGGATTTACATCCTGGTGTAAAATCTTTTCTTCAAATACAACAAGTTTGCAGAAGTCATGCTTAAAAATGTATTGAAAAATACTTTGAATATTAGAAGAAGAGATGGGATAAATCCCATAAAGAATACACTTTTAAAAAGGGTGATGAAGTACTGATTTCTACAGTCCACTCAGATTTAAAAGGTAATAACAAATTGAAAGACCCATTTGTAGGTCCATTTGTTGTCAGAAGAATGGTTGGTGATAATACAGTTGAAGTTATTTTGTATTCAACATATGACAGAAAACATCCTGTGTTTCCAATATCTCTTCTGAAACCTTATACATCCAATAGTGATTTATTTCTTAAAAGGAGGGGAAGACCAAAAAAGACGCCTAATGAAATAACTGAGACAGCAAAAATTGTTAATATTCTAAATGACAGAATAGTTACTGCTAAAAAAGGTGCTGAATACTAAATGAGAATTAAGAATAAATCTTCAGAATATGATTCTTGGATAACTGGGAAAGAGATATCTAATCTTCCTACTCTACTAAAGAAATATAAAAAGAAAAAGTCATAGTATTTATTATTATTATTTTTTTAGAGTGAGGGGGTGTCAGCAAGGCTCCTAGACATTCTCAGTAAAAAAATTAATTATTTATTGGAATGACCCACGCCTTTTTATTATTATTAATTTTATTTTACTTACTTTAAATTTACATGTAATAAATTAACTAGTTACAAAAGAAGTTAATTTAATAAAAATTTAAAATCAATATTAATTGTCCTATATATATTTTTTATTTTTATTTTTACCATGTTCAAATGACAGTTGAAGGGAAATAAAAATTAAAATATTAAAATACAATATTAAAATAAGAAAGGATTTTAATATTTGAAATATAATTTAAAATAAAAATAAGTATGTTCAAAAAATCAAATTACTTATTTAAAAATAACAATAACTGGAAATTTTAAATAAATATATTTTCTTTTGACATATACAGTAAACAGACTATTCTAAAAACATTCTTTATAGAACAATATTATAATTTGAAATGTTCTTCTTCTTCTCTGGAAAATTCTTTCCCTTCTCTCATACACTTGTATTTAGAATTCTTGCTCCCTCATTTATCTCTTCTATGCCTATATAAGGCCTCCCATTCTGGTTGTTTTTGATCCATTCATTACTTACTTACATTATCAAACAATCATTCCACGTAATTACTTATTACTATTTATCATTGTTTTTAGTAATTACAATTACATAGTACTACCTCATTAATTTATAATAATAATCAAAAATTCTTACCTCTTAAATTTGAGTAACCCAAATAAAAAGATCGATAAACGTACTCTAAACTTTGAAATCCTAATAATTCACTATTATGGCCATTGGAACGCCATAAGAAATCTTCTAGACCTAAAATTCCCTTTGACAGGATTCAAGACTTATTATATATATATTTTATGTTTTATTTCTGATTTTTGAATTTTTGTGTTTAAATTTTTGTGTTAGAATTTTATTTTGTTTTTATTTTAAAATTTATTAAAATTTATTTGTCAGGTAAATTCTCACTGGTGGTCTCAAATAATTTTAACAAACTGGAGGGAGCCTACCCAGAAAGCATTTCTCTTTTTTGCTATTTAATTTTTATTCTCAATTTCTCTCCTCTTTATCCCACATCAAGGTTCACTTGGATGTCAGTATGGCTTCAGGGGTTTAGCTCATCAAATGGCTGCAGGGCATCTTTTATAAATTTAATTTAAATTTTCAAATTTATAATTATATATTTTCTGTTGAAAATTTCTTTACTTTAAAATTTTATTTTGTGTTAACATTTGTAAAACAATAAAACAAATATAAAAAAATGAAAATAAATAAAAAGATAAATATTAATAGTGTTTTAAAATATATAAAATTAATTTTTTTGTCTTATATTTTTTTTTATTTTTATTATTTCATTTTCTTTTCTTAAATTTTGAAATAAAGACAGGGTTTACTGATGCTTTTCAAATATGCAATTATATGTCAAAAAAAATTTCAGTCCTCCAAAACTTTAAACTTGCTAATTTTCAAGAATTTTTTGACACTTTGGATTTATGCTTTTGGATCTGTTAGTCCTTCACAGCTTTAAACTGAGAATTAATAAAGATTTATTTTGTTTTCTATGGGATCTATAAGTCCTTCAAGACTTTAAATTGAATAATTACACAGATTTGCAATTTCTATTGAATTTTCAGATCCTCAATGACCTTCAACTGGCAGAATATCAATCATTGGTCCTCAATAACCTTAAGCTGGAAAATTACTTTCTCTTCCATCCACCAAGACTAAAAACTGGTAATTCCCCTTCCAACACACTTCTTGACTGCTTAACAAGTCAAGACAGTAGACAATTGCAGACCACTGAGAACCAAAGAACCAGAAACCTGAAATGCAGAAAGATCCACACCAGAAAAACAAAACACTGTGCACTTGATGCACAGAAACAGCAATAATAATTGATGCAGGTTGCAAAGTTACACCAGAAAAACCAGCTGCCAAAGTTGAGTTAAATGAAGAGCTAACCTTGCAACAAACACAGCCAATTTTAGCCAAAAAACAGTGAAAAATGAGTGAGAAACAAAGGTATCACCTCCAGATGGTTGTATGATAATTGAAGTTTCCCCAAACTGTCTTATTCTGTATGCACACACAGACCACCACCTAAAAAATCCATGCACAGCAACAAATTTGGCGCTTTTAGAAGCCAAATTGAATAAAAAACCTCTAGAAGCGCTCACCAGCCTCCTTTAACCAAGGTGGGCTGCCCGCCTAGAAGTAGCCAGACCTCCCTGAAGTCAGAAAACCACCAAAAACCTCCAATAAAGCCCAAAATAATTTGAAAAATTCACCACAACTACTAAAACCCTTAAAACAAAAAATTAAGCTATGACAACATTGAGACATAAAATATTAAGGAAATTTTCTCTACTTAATGGTATTAAGCACTTAACTCTAAGACTTAAGGTTAGCCTCTAAAACACAAAAAACAAAATTAAACAGCTATCTTTTAGAAATGAAAAATGAGCAAATGACCTCTTAAAACTTAGAATATGAAATATGTCATCAAGACAAAATATATAGATAAAAATCAGAGCTATCCAATGGTATTACCCACATACCCATAGTCTTAATATTTACTGAATGAAGCCAGAAAAACACCCAATTATTTAACCAATGTCAATTAAGACATACGAAAACAGCGCCAAACAGACCAAAAAAGGCCTCTTCCAATGTTGGAAAACCACATCCTCCCTTCAATTGAGAATTTCCACATTCTCCTTCACCAAAACTACCATACTCACATGTTTTTCAAAACCCATCTCTGAAATGGGTCCCTGTCAATACTGTATTAACCATAACCTCATCTGCACCATATCACCACCAATTCATCCATGCAGAACTGCTTGTGATGCCTGATATTCCAGAAAAAAATCTTGCTCCAGACCTGGTCCATTATCATCTGCAACAAATTCACCTACCCCTCAACCTGGTCCATCTCCCAGAAAAACCAAAAGATCTAGGCATTCCATCTTGATACCCAGATTAATCAACAAGTTAAACCCTTCCAAAAAGAGTGCCAAAAGCACTTCAACCACTATCTCTACCATACCTGGTCCTTCTGATGGTATGACCAATGCTTCTCCATACTGAAATTTAAGCTGATGGATTTCAAGTTAATTCCCATCCAGACAGTGATGATGACAATGTGGGAACCATTGAAACACCACCACCCAATCAATTGCCCACCATCATGGACAAATTCCAACAACACTCTTTTAAACAAAAAAAACATCTCATTCTAAACTACTTTCCATCGACTCCTGCCAAAAATCCACAGGAAATTGAAAAAAGAAGACACCTCATCAACCAATTCAAGACTAATGCTGAACACTTTGTTTCATCCCTTGATTTTCTTCTGTAATTGATTCTTGCCTGAAGTTCTTGACTTAGAAGTAAAATAAAAAATACTCCTCAGTTTAAAGTCTTGGGGGACTTATACTCAGTTTTAAGTCTTGCGGGACTAACAACCCTCATTATATAGTCTTGGGGGACTCAAAAACCCTCAGTTTATATTCTTTGGGGACTCAAAACCTAAATTATAAAGACAGAACCAGAGATCAAACCATTAAATACTAAAGAAAATAAACTAACATTCTGGTGTAACTGTTCTACAGAGCAGCCAGCTCATCAGTTACCTTCACACTTGCCTTAACTAAATTCAGAGACTCCCCATTCGGATGCCCTCTTCCAGAGTTACACCATCATCGAATTATCAGTTTATAGTGCTGAAGGACTCAACCAACAACCCATCTTCATTCCATAGTCTTAAAGGACTATACCATTCTTCAGTTTATAGTCATTAAAGACTAACCACAGTGTTCAGTTTAAATTCTTTATGGACTTTCCAAACATTTCATAAAAAGGACAGAGACAATTCCATGCACAATACTCTTCAACCGCCCTACTGAACTTCCACTTTGTCTTCATCAGCTACACCTCACTGATAAAATTTTTTTCCTTTATCTCTTTTCTGTTTATTGTTGCCCCATCAAAGATATTGGCCAGATCCCCAGATTTCAACCCATTAGACCTTCCTTGTTTCACTGCTCCCAAGTACTATGCTTACAAACAGTGCATTCACATGTGCAGACCTTGCACCTTCACTCTTCCAAATTCTGAAACCAAACTCTACAACAGGGCCTGTGATTCTTGCAACTCCAAAAAGAAAAAATGTGACAGGGACCCCAATTATCCTATACCACCACCTTCAGCTTCACATAAATACACCTCTCAATCTCCTACCAGATCTCCAGAACTAGGTCCTGCTTCCTCTTTTCTATCTTCAGCCCCATCTATAAAATCACGCCACTCTGTCCTCAGAACTCTCTCCAAAAGACCTGCTTTATCATCACAAGAAACAGCCTTTATCTCAGCAAATCTGCTTAATACAGCCTCAAATTTAGCTCCAAGGCTGCTAGACCACGTCCAGGCTACCCACCCACCTTTCTAGAAAGCAGAAATTAGGCTTGAAGCCACCAAATTTAGCCAGAAAACAGCCAAAATCCACCAGTAAACAACAACAACTCCATGAAACAACCTCCAAGTTCTACCAGAGAGATGCGCACAACAATTTCTACATCGGAAAATACCAAAAACTCTAAAACTTCTTGAAGACCTTCCAGAGTACCTCAAGAAAGCACCAGAGCACTCAACACTGTTCCAAAACAAAAATCTCCCTCTCAATCAAAAAGAGTTAACTACATCTCTCCTCTACCAGCCAATTACTCCTCTGACAGTTCCATTTCTTCCAGATATTCATCCAGAAGATCCCAATCAGCTTCCAGGTCACCTTCTCCTGGTCCATCCTGCAACAACTCTGGTACTCCACCACCAGTATCCAACCCAACTGGGCCAAGAAAAAATATCAACAACAACAACAGCAGCCCTTCTGCTCCAACCAGGCCACAGGAATGTCCTTCTTCTAGTCCATCTTATCAACAGCATTTAGAGAATGATCATGAGAATCCATACCTCCATATGGTTGATCCTCCTAGAACATGCATTTAAATTCTTCAACAGCCCAAATCCCGGCCACTTACAAATTTGATGAGCTCACAATCTGTAAGTACCCAATTAATAAATCCAATTTCTTTAACAGAAACCAATTACTGATCCAAATCTTCTCTTTAATTGGAACCCCACCTCCTGAAACTGAAATTGGGATTGGCCAACCTCTAGAAACTACCTTAACACTGGATTATGCTGACATGAGACAACACCTAAGCATGATGTGCTTTAACATACTTAAGGCCTTTGTTCTTCATGGTCCGTTTAATGAATCTGAAAAGAGTCTAAGGAAGCAGCTCATATATGAAAACTGGAAGATGTCTATAATAATCAAGCACACCTTACAACACTCTATCCCTGCTTCTTCCACTTCTTCATAAAAATTACCTTCTAATCCAATTCCTGACCATTACAAGCCATATACTCTTTCCAGCCACCTACACAACAAAAAACACGGTTCTTCCTCCAATCCAAAAAAAAAAGAAAAAACACCAAAATAATCTAGACCAACCATCAGAGGCTTCTTCCTTTAGAAATTAAAATAATAATAAAATAAAAAATTAATAATTCACTAAATAGAGAGAACAACAATAATTAGCAGATATATATATAAAAGTTTATTTTATTTTTATTTTTATTATATATTTATTTATTTTTATTTTATTTTTTATTTTTTATTTTTTATTTTTTATTTTTTTTATTTTTTTATTCTTTATTATATTTTTTTTATTTTTTTATTTTTATTTTTATTTTTATTTTTTATTTTTTTATTTATATTTTTATTTAAACTACCAACATACTAAAAAAACCTTGAAAATAATAAAAAAAATTATACAAAACATTTGGATGCTGGAAAATTACAATGAAATGAATAATAATAATAAGATGAGATAAATAATAATTACAAATGGTATCTCACAGCCAATTGATGAGCCCTTCCCCTGATACCTTACCCAGATCCAAGTGCACCTTGACGTGGATACACCTTTAAATAATTTTTAAATGAATTGAGATAAAAAATAAATTAAGAAAAATAACATCAACAAGGAAAAGATGAAATAAATTTAAATTTAAATAATAATAATAATAATAAAATAAGATAGAAATAAAAAAAATGAAAACAGCATTGCATGGCCAATTGATGAGCCTTTCCCCACCAATGCTTTCCCACATCCAGGTGACCCTGATGTGGTGACACCATATAATATAATTTGTGATTTTTACACTTTTATATCCTAATAATCCTCATAAAAAATTAAAAGAAAAAAAGAGAAATAAAAGAGAATAATCTAAAACTACTAGCTAACACAACCATAGACACAAAAATCATGGAAGAGAAAAAGAAAAGTCTGGCTCCATAGTAAGTCCTGTCCAAGGAAATAATCAATGGATGGGTTCCCTCCAATAAGTAAAAATGATGGGATGACACCAGTGATCCACCATCAATCCAAATAGACCAAAGAAGCCAGTCCCAAGCCAGTAAGGCAGTTTAAAGTCATAGTGGACTTGAAACCTGAATAACAAAACCAGAACTAGGATTCAACCACGACAAACACAATACTTAAAACAGACATTTTAGGGTAACTGTTCTACAGAGCAGCTAGCTCATCAGTTACCCCAACACTTTCCAAAATAAAATCTAGAAGCCCCCCTTGGTTACCTTCTAACAAAAACACAACATCCAACATAATAAACCAAAACCAAAAAGAGTGAAGGGTCCGGCACTTGAAGACCTAAGGAATTTCCAGTTTAAAGTCATAGAGGACTAAAACCTGTGGAGAGTGTCACCAGAGGACCTATGCACAAGGTCGAGGGTGTTTCTGGAAGTGAGATGAGGGGATAGTTTAGAAACTTCTTTGAAGCACAGAGGAAATGTTCAAGGAAGTGATTTGAAGATGACTCAAAGGAAGAGCTACTTCTTTGAGATATGTTTGATAAGAATTCTAATATAATTTAAAGGTAATATTAATATTATTAAGATATCACAAATGGTTGGAAACTCAATAATCAAAGATTTAAGATTTAGAAATGATTACTGAGAAAATAAGGAAATGTACAATAATAATGATTTAACCTAAATCTTTACCAATATTAACTATATATAAGTTTTATAATTTAATTCTAAAAGAATATTGAACCACAATCCAACCCCTTTTATATCCATTACTCCTCCTCACATTGACCTTATACCCATCCATCATTCTGCACACCACAGACCACCAAAATACACCCATTACACCAGGACCCTCCTCACTAACATCCGTTAACCCTTTTAATACTCCACTAACCATCCCATCCATTCTCACTACCCCTGTTAAGAACCCACAGATACTTAATAAACCTTTTAGCCGACTATTACATTAACTATTGCGCTGTGTGTTGCTTTATGAGGAAAAGACTAAAACACACTATTGAGAGATTGACTAATTTAGATTTAAAGTTTATACTAGAGCAGTTGAATAGTGAGTACACAAATGAAAGTTGAAGTTGCTATGTAGAATTGTTTTCTGTGCTTTGAGTATGGATTTAGATCTCTATATTATTGATTTAATGAGCTGCTTTTGCCTCGAGTGTCACATGGCGCGTGACAGATGCCCGGGTATAAAACACCAGCTCTGTTGAGCATGAGACATATTCTTCCAACACTACTTTCTCTCAACTCTTCTTTTAATTATTTTATATTTATTATGTTGACTTGTCCTACTCCAACTCCCATGCCTCCACACCCCAAAGCAGATGGTAGAATTGTTACCCAGCAATATTCTCAAGCCTGCAAGGCCTGCAAATTGATGGAATATTTTTTCATTGAAAGCACGGCTACATGAGGTCCTCTCCAGAAATGCGAGTTTTGCCGCTGGAGACGGGTGATGTGTGATGCCCTATCAAAAAATGCAGACATCAAACGATGGTTTACAAAAACTAAATACTGGGTAATCCAGAAGACCATAGAGGTGGTCGAAGATATCTGGGACGTATCAGTCAGGGAAAATCAGTTGGTGGAAGAGATTGAGGAGGAGGTTGAGGATACCGTGGCAGCCTGGGTAACCCAGGCCACATGTAAAAAACGAGGGGTGGAAGAGGAGGTAGATGAGTTGGTTGAAGAGGATGAGGATGTAGTCCCCATCTCGAGGAGGACACCAAAGAAGCCGTGGATGGTTTTTGAAGATGATTAAGAGGAGAGGGAAGTGATGGTGGAGGTCACCCCGAAGTTATTTTTAGAGGCTGACCCATTTTTTGAAGTAAGTCTGCTTTTCTTTTATTTCAAAAATTTTGTTACTGATGACCATATGTTTTTAGAATTCAGATGTCATTGCGGAAGTTACAATTATGGAATCTGCACCATTGCTACCAGTTGAGGAAAATCAACTAGTGATTGATTCAAGGGAGGACAACGAGGAAGCTTTTGACCAGGTATGGTCGAAGAAACCTCAGCAGGGTTGACAAGCTCGATTCATTGAAGATTTAAGTGGTGAGGTCGACAAGATTGTCGATTCTGCCTCCTTCGATGTGGCAGAAGAATTACTGGAGATTAGAGAAGTGGTACCGGTAGGAGAGGAGGTGGTATTTGAGAAATGCAGGAAGTAAATAAGGGTGGTTTTGGAAAAAATGAAGAAATTGGTTCAGGAGAAAATACAGGAGAAAATTTGAAATGGAAAGAGTGAAAAAGAAAGAAAGAGGGAAGGAGAAAAAATAGAAAGAAATTTTTGTATTTATTTATTTATTTTATTTTGATGTTTTAATTGAAATATATACTTTATAAGATTTTGAGAAAGAAAAAAGAAAAAAGGAAAAAAGAAAAGATTTGAATAAAATTTTTGTTTTGAATTTTGAAAGAAGAAAAGAAAAAATATTTAACTGAGAAAATTTTAGTTTAAGTTTTAAAAGGAAAAAAGTTTAAGTAAGAAGAAAAAAATAGTTGATTGAAACAATTTTGTTTTAAATGAAAATTTAATGAGAGAAAAAATTGTTATTTGTAAAAGTTTTATTTATTGAAGTTTTTTGAGGAATTTAGGTTATTTGAAAAGAAAAAAAGAAAAAAATAGTTTTGAAAAAAAGAATTTGAAAGAAAGAAGTAATTTGTTCGAAGAATTTTAAAAGAGATTTAAAGGTTGAAGTGAAGTTTGAGAAAGATTGTCGTATTGAGTTCGTGAAAAATTATGATAGTCCAAAGAAAAAAAATAAGGAAAAAGAAGAAAAGTTTGAAAGGAGAAAAAGTAAGAAAATTAAAGGAATTATTGATTTTTAAGATTTTATTTTAATAAATTTTAAGATTTTATTTTTATTATTGTTTTTTTTTAATTTTAACTTTTAATTTAATTTAATTTAATTTTAGTTTATTTTATTTTATTTTATTTTACTTTATTTTATTTATTTAATTTATATATTTTTAAAGAAGGTTGAAAAAAGCTTTTTAGAAGAAGAAAGAAGAAAAGAGAAAACAGAGTAAGGATTTTTTAGAAGAGAAGAAGTTTTAGAATTTTAAGAAAAGAAAAGAAATGAGAAAGAAAAGAGAAAAGAGAAGAGAAGAGAAAAAATTAAAGAGAGTTCTAAGGTTTTGGTTTTAAAGGATATTTAAGATGAAAAGATTTTACGAGTTCAGGGGCGTTAGAAACATTGATGGCTAGTTCCCAGGATGTTTTGTCTGAGTCATTGAGGAAGCCCTCCTATTCCACGAGGTATTGAAGTTTCCCCTTGTGCATTCTTGAATAAAGGATACAGCTTACTTCCCACTCTAGATGGTCTTCTACTTCAACTGGTTCCGGTGGAGGTTGGTTCCTGCCCGGGTATGTTTCTCGAGCCAGTTCCAGGAGAGATACGTAAAAAACAGGGTGAATAGCCTGCCATTTAGGAGTTAGTTTGAGTCCATATGCAGTTTTAGAGACTTTGGAGTCGATTTAAAATGGCCCCAAGCGCCTCTCAGCCAGTTTCTTTGATGGTTGAGTTTTCCAAATGTTTCGTGCATTGAGCCATACTTTGTTGCCTGGTTTAAAGGAAGGAGCAGATTTCCAATGTTTGTCGGGCTAATCCTTGGTCCTTTGAATTACTAATTCAAAGTTTGATTTAAGTTCTTCTTGGAGTCGTGATATGGTTCAAAGATAATGTTCCGCAGGATGACTAGTTTCTACATGGATTGAGTTGAATTGAGGATGTCTTTCATAAACAGTTTTGAAAGGAGATTGTTGTGTCAAAGAATGAGTCGATTTATTATAAGCAAATTAAGCCAATAGTAACCATGTGGTCCAATAGTCTTGTTGGTAACTGACATACATTTGAAGATATTTTTCGAGTATTTGGTTGACCCTTTCCCTTTGCCCATCAGTTTCAGGATGATAGGCTATGGAAATATTCCTTGTGATATTGAGTTGTCAACACAATTGAGTCCAGAATGTGGATACAAACAATGAGCCTCTATCTGAAATAATATCATTAGGTAAGCCATGTTTGGAAAATAAATATTCTAGAAACAATTTTGACCAATCTTCTGCTGTAGCAGTAGTAGTGGTTTTAGTGAATATAGATATTTTTGAAAATCTATCTACTATTACTAATATAGCATCAAAATTATTAGAAAGAGGAAGTTAAGAAATAAAATCCATTGATAAAGATTCCCAAGGTTTAGAGGGAATAGGAAGTGGTTGAAGCAACCCATGCTTCCAGTGAGGGGGAGCCTTATTCCTATTACATTTGTAACAAGATCTTATATAGGCCTTGATTTCTATGATCATTCTTGGCCAGAAGAAATCCCTCTATATTAACTGGTAGGTTTTATCAACCCAAAAATGACCAGCAAATGGAGAATCATGTCAACTATTGAAAATCCATAATTTTATTTCATTATTGTTGGGTATGACTACTCTACCTTTGAAAACTAATAGACCTGATTCAATACTAAATCTTTTGTCCCCTTGCTTTTAGAGTAATTTGTCTTTCATCCCTAAACAATAATTGTCCTTTGACTGAGCTTTGAGGATGTTGGATAGTGGATTTTGAAAAGATTGAATTGTTATCGAATTAAGTTGATGAGTTGTTAACATTTATTTGTTGAAAATTAATTTCACATTTGCTGGGTTCTTGTCAGAAAATGTGTCCCCCCACTGTGGGTAAACGTCGTCCCGACGTGACAGGATATCTGGGACAATGTAGTTCTTACCTGGGTGATAGGAAATAGAAAAAGGAAATTCAGAAATAAATTCAGCCCACCTGGCTTGACGCCTGGTTAACATTTTGGAAGAAATAAAGTATTTCAAAGAATTATGGTCAGTCAGGATTTGAAAAGAACTATCTAGGCTGAGAAGAAAAGAGCGCCATTTTTTAAGACAATGAATGATAGCTAAAAGCTCCTTGTCATGAATTTCTTAATTTAATTCTGCCGCAATTATTTTGCTTGACTCAAAAGCAACATGATGAAAACATTTTGTTTCAGGATTGAATTGAGAAATGACCCCTGCGATGGCATAAATGCTAGCGTCTGTCTCGACTATTGTCAAAGCAGAAGGATCAAAGTGTCAAAGAATTGGAGCTGTGGTAAACGCAGTCTTCAATGCTTTGAACTCCTTTTGTGCTGTAGAAGTAAAAACAAAAGGAATATCTTTTCTAAGAAAAGAAGTATGATTGGAAATATTTTTAGAGTAATCTTTAATAAATCTTCTATAGAAATTGGAAAAACCCAAAATTCCTTGGAGGGATTTAATGGTTTAGGGCTCAGGCCATTCCAGGATTTTTTGGACCTTTCTTCGTCCATGACTAAAAAATCAGTGGACAACATAAAACCCAAAAAATCAATATATTTAAGATTGAATTCGCATTTATTGTGCTTGGCGTAGAGACCATGATCTCGAAGGCAATTTAGAACCTGTCAAACATGATGAATATGTTCATCTAGTGTCTTCAAGAAAATTAAAATATTGTCTAAATAGACAACAACAAATTGTTTGAAAACATCTTGAAAGATGTCATTAACAAAAGGTTTGAAATGTAGATGGTGCGTTACATAATCCAAAAGGCATTACTAAATATTCAAAACTACCAAATCTAGTGCGCATTGCAGTCAGTAGTTCATGACCTTCCGCAATGCAAATAAGATTATAAGTGCCTCTAAGATTAATTTAAGAAAAGAAATCAGCACCATTAAAAAGGGTAAGAAGAAATTACATAGGAGAAACTGGATATGCATTCTTATTTGTAACTGTGTTGAGCTTTCTATAGTCAAAACACAACCTAAGGCTACCATCCTTTTTCTTTACAAGAAGAACAGGGGAGCCGGTTGGAGATTCACTGGCTCTGATGAATCCTTTGGCTACATTCTCTGCAATGCAGTCTCAAAGAACTTGAGATTTGTCCTTCTATAAAGAATAGACAGGACCAGCTGGAGGTATTGGACCTATTAACTCTATTTGATGAATGTAGGGTCGATAACGTGGTAACTTATCGGCCTTGCGGATTGAGAAAACATTGAGGAAATCATGATAGATTCCCGGTAGAGTTGTTTTAATGGTTTCAACATTGATTTGGTTGTCCTCATCATCTTCGAGAGAATCTGTTGAGGGAAGACCAGAATTGAGAGAGCACAATTTGACTACTTTGAGACAATTTAAATCCTCTTTGAGTGAAGTGATTGAGCTAGAAGGGTTAGCCAATTGCTCATTTAGAGAAAGATCAGATGCTTGCAAGTTATCTGGCAGAGATTTGACCTCTAGCAAGACATTGTCAGGCTGGTTGTTTAACTCCCTATTGACCTGCATTGAAGAATGAGAAATATACTTAGTGCGTGGGGTGATCAATCCCCGTTACCAATCAATTTCAGGATTCCAATGTGTTAAAAAGTCATGGCCAAGGATGGTATCTTCCATTCTTGGGGCCTCCAAGACTGATAATTCCCACTCAAAGGGGGGAAAATTCGGAAAGTTGAAAACCCATAAAACGTTCTTACTTACCCAACATTTGGGTTCCTCTGATTCGACCAAATAAATTGGAGTTCAATTGATATCTGTTAATGTCAGCTTTAACTTCTTGGCAAAAGATAAACTGACAAAAGAAATTGAAGCTCCAGAGTCTATAAGACAACTGAAGGGGGTATCCTCCTTGAAAAGAATGAATCTCAAGCGGTTTAAGGCAACTCCAGTCCTTAAGACATGGAGGTTCTGTGCACTGGGAGAGATAAGATAGTTTGCTTTGCACACAAGTAAACTATCTACTATTTTTTTGAACTTGAACTAGTACCTTCTCTTTCCTTCAAGTTTACACAATCTTTAAGCTTGTGCTTACCACCACAATAAATACATAGCCCATTATCTTCTCATCTCTTCCTCTAAGCTTCTTTAAGTTCCCCTTTTTAATCCAGTACCTTACTGATATCACCTGGGGTCAAGCCTTTTGCTCGAGATTTATCCTTTCCCTTATTGGGTTTGGATTAAGTTGTCTGTGGGTGTGAAGAAGGTCCCAATTTAAAATTTAGGCCTTGAGATTTGTTGGCGTATCAACGATGTTGTATTTGTCCTTGGTAAACGCTGTCTAGTTCAAGGGTTTGATCCATTAAATCCGTTAAAGTAGTCATCTTCTGACCATGAAGATTTAATTGATCCAGAATCCTCGAAGGTAGTCCCTTTTTGAAATGATACTTGAGGGCAGCATCATTCCAACCTACTTGAGTTTGAAGTGCTCTGAATTTTGAGATATATTCAGAGGCTTTACCATTATCACTCATGCGGAGGAAATCAAGTTCAATTTCTGCGTTGTCAGTTTCATTAGGGTCATTAAAAAACGTAAAGAGTTGGTCTTTGAACTTTTCCCAGTTATTAATGAGTAAGTGGGTTTCTGTCGAAGAGAGCATGAGAAGATAAGGTTTGAACCACCTTTCTGCTTTTCCGGCTAGGAATGAAGAAGCATAAACAACCTTTGATCGGTCGTTATGGAACAGGAGCTTTCAGGTTTGCAAGAACTGGCACAATCTGTCTGGGTGTTCTCCATCAAATTCATCAGGAGATTTCATGGAAGGAGTTTTGAATTTTGATCCCTCCAAAGACGTTGGATTGGAAAGGGTTTTCATGAAAATTCTCATGAAGTCTTCCAGAGAATTAGATGGTCCAGGATCTGAAGGTTGACCAGAAGGGTGAGTAGAAGGGGCAGATGGTGCCTCATGCATTGTATCCTCTCCTTCTTCTTCCTTGATAGAATCATCAAAATACTGGGGGATGTCTTCTACAGATTGGACTGAGTGTTCCGCTCCCTAAGGTTGAGAGGTTCCAGGCAGTGAGTGCGGGAAACAGGCCATGTGGCAGTTGGCCTGCCTCTGGCGCGAGCCCTAGTAGTAGCGCCCGTAGGATGAGTGCGTTGAACAGGTTCCATTTAAAGAATTTAAAACACCTGAAAAAAGGACGTAGTAGTGCCAAAGAATGAGAACTACAGAGTATTAAATTATACTGTCCCTGGAAGACCTACGCACAAGGTCGAGGGTGTTCCTGGAAGTGAGATGAGGGGATAGTTTAGAAACTTCTTTGAAGCACAGAGGAAATGTTCAAGGAAGTGATTTGAAGATGACTCAAAGGAAGAGCTACTGCTTTGAGATAGTTTTGATAAGAATTCTAATATAATTTAAAGGTAATATTAATATTCTTAAGATCTCACAAAGGGTTGGAAACTCAATAATAAAATATTTAATTTTTAGAAATGATTACTGAGAAAATAAGGAAATGTACAATAATAATGATTTAACCTAAAGCTTTACCACTATTAACTATATATACGTTTTATAATTTAATTCTAAAGGAATATTGAACCACTATCCAGCCCCTTTTATATCCATTACTCCTCCTCGCATTGACCTCATACCCATCCATCATTCCGCACACCACAGACCACCAAAATACACCCGTTACACCTGGACCCTCCTCACTAACATCTGTTAATCCTTTTAATCCTCCACTAACCATCCCATCCATTCTCACTACCCCTGTTAATAACCAACAGATACTTAATAAACCTTTTAGCGGACTATTACATTAACAATTGCGCTGTGTTTCGCTTATTGAGGAAAAGACTAAAACACACTATTGAGAGATTGACTAATTTAGATTTAAAGTTTATACTAGAGCAGTTGAATAGTGAGTACACAAAGGAAAGTTGAAGTTGCTATGTAGAATTGTTTTCTGTGCTTTGAGTATGGATTTAGATCTCTATATTATTGATTTAATGAGCTGCTTTTGCCTCTAGTGTCACATGGCGCGTGACAAAGAAAAGCCAATACTAGGTTTCAAGCAAATTAAGAGAAATGGTTGGAAACAGACGATCTGGGGTAACTGTTCTACAGAGCAGCCAGCCTATCAGTTACCCCCACACTTGCCATGATCAAATCTAGAAGCCCCACCCATATTTACCTTCTAACAAAAACTTTCCAAAAAAGCAGTTGGATGGCACCACCAAAAAACCGAAATTAAAGATTGGTCCATAGTTTAACCTCATTGAGGAATCAATCTTCTTCACTTTTAGTGCCTCTTGGGTAAAATCTCTTCACCTGATCAGCAGCCACACATTTTTTTAAGACTGCACCGTCTAGCTCCTCCAAAACATAAGAACCCCCAGAAACCTGAGATCTGACTCTATAAGGCCCATTCCATCTGTCAGAAAACATTTTTCCCCACTGACTCTCCAAACTTCTATAATACACCAAAACCAAACAACCAGGCTTCAAGGGATTCCTGAGTCTATGTGCCAAGCTCTTGTCCCAGTATCTGACTGATTGATTTCTTATTTTCATCATTCTAGAGTAGGCCTTCTCTTGACATTCCTCTCTACATTCCAACTGTTGCATCCTGGCACAGAAGAAATCTTCTGTTGAGAATACATCATCCCAATCAATTCCAAGACTAGAGACAGCTTCCAAATCCACTGGTATAACAGCTTTCTGCTCAAAAATTAATTCATAAGGGGAATAGCCAGTTTTCCTTTTCACAGTGGCCCTATCAGAAAATAACACCAAGGGTAAATAATTCCTCCAATTTTCAACACTATCTCCACAAATCTTCACCAAAGCATTGTCAATAACTTGATGGCCTCTTTCAACCATGCCTTAAGATTCAGGATAGTATGGAGTAGCCACTCTGACTTTAGAACCAATACTTGCCACAGCTTCTTTGAATTCAGCTCCAAACTCTGGCCCACCATCAACAGTCACCAACTTCATTAACCTATACCTAATAACCCATTCCTTCTTCAAAAATTCTGCCACATTTTTACAAGTCAAATTAAACAGAGGCACTGCCTTAACCCAACCAGACAAATCATCCCTTGCAACAATCAAGTATTTATATCTGCCCTCTTTAATATGGACTACATCTAAACTGACTCTTCAAAACACAGTTGATTCACCAGTAGCACAGCCAACCTCTTTAAATTTCAAGTGACTTCTTCTTTGACATTCTTTGCAAGATTGAACCCACTCCTGAACAGCCAACTTCATACCTGACCACCAAAATATATCAGCTACTCTCCTATAGGTTTTCCCAAAGCCTCTATGACCAAGGTCTTCATGCCAAGACTTCAACACCAACTCTTGACCCTTCTTCTGTGTCAACACCACTTGAAAATTTGAATGTCTCCTCCTCATCAACCTCCTTCCTGACACATAGAAGCCAGGACTCTTCTTCTTGATTGCCACCCAAGAATTATCTTCACAAATATCTGGCCTCTCCAAGGTTAACAGATATTCAACCATAATAAAATAAAACCCAGTCTGACCCCAGGTCTCATTTTCAGAATCCAACTAAAAATATACAAGGGTACAACCATATCAACACAATCACAAGCGTACACATGAGCCTCACAACCAGCCCATCAAGGACACCAATCCCTAAATTTTTGTACATCCTTTTTCTTCCACTGAATCTTAAGAGAATCCAGTTCACCAACAAAAACACCATTATCCAATTTTGAGCCATCCCAAACAACAGCCCCATATTCATCAACAAAAACATCCTGATCACCAGAATCAAGAGCAGAACCAGCAAGTTTAAACATTTGGTGTAGGAAAGAACAATCTTCCAGTTTAGCCTCATGGGGGAGGAGAGAAAAATCTTCAGCACCAATTGTGCTTGCCCTAACCACTTGGACATCTTCATCAAATTCTTAAGAGTCTGAATCTTCATTTGTGGGTGATCTCCTTGATATTCCATCTGGCATTGTAAAGGTTTCTCCAGGTTTTTGTACCAGGTCAAAAGAAAAATGCTGAATAAATTCCACCCGACTAGCCATTGGAGAATAATGAAAACTAGGTTTATTATCATTTGAACAGGAAATTTCGAATCCACCTGCAGCTCAAAATGCTTCCCCCACAACACAGTTTGCAGCTTCTTCAAAATTTTTGCTACACCAGAAAATTCCAACTTGGGTTGAGAATATCTAGACTCAACCTCATTAAATACCACAGAATCATACCTTACAGGCCTCACCCTCCCAGTTTTATCTTCCTGAGACAACACAGAACCAGCAGCATTAAAACTTTACTCCAATGCCAGATAAATTCTTCCAGAACCAACACCATAATCCAACGTATGAAGAATAATATCTTCACCTACCATCTTCTTTAACCTCTGAAAAGCCTCTTCACACTCTTCATTACATACCCACTCTGAGTCTTTCCTGTTCAACTCCCTCAAAGGTAAAGCCAACAAAGAAAATCTTTAATAAAAATTATGACATACACTCAAACACCCAAAAATCCCCTGACTTCAGCAGTATTTTTAGGACTTGGCCATTACTGAATTCTATTAACTTTCTTCTTTACCATAATCCTTCCCTCATTACATATAAAATGACCCAGAATTTCCAGAGAATGAACAAAACAACAAAAATTTGACCCATAAATGGTCAAACCAGCCTCTTCAATCCTAAAAAATACTCTCTCTAGAGTAATTTCATATTCCCAAACAAATATCCTTATACCTGGGTTCTCCTTCAGCACCACATTTCCATAATCAGTGGAGGGTCCTTCAATTACACCATCATCAATAAAAATATCAGCATGAGTAGGGACCTCATCCTTTAAAATCCAATCTATTTGTGCTTGATATAATTCCACTGAATTAGTTACTCCTTGAGGCAACATAGTGAGCTGAAATCTCCCCAGAGAAGTCTCAAACGTTGTAAGTGGCCATGAATCAGTTTGAAGTTCCATTCATCATAACCACCCATAATATTTCCCAAACCATAACAAACCCTTACAGAAAAAGCTTCCACAAGTCTTCTGCACTTGGCAGCATCTCCCCATCCTTGATAGTGACTCTATTCAAGGCTCCAGGATCATGAACTACCCTCAGCTTCCCATTCGGCTTCTTTACACATAAAACCAGACTTGAGTAACTAGATTTTGATTGTTTGTATAAACCAGTCCTGACTCTTTCTCTAAGAATCTCTAAAAAATCATCCCTAATAGCAGCTGGAATTGGAATAGGTTTGATTAGACAAGATTTGTGACAAACCACACGAATCAAGTAAGGTTCCCTGTAAGAGTGTTTTAAAACACCCCTTTCCTCCTCAACAAATGCCACCGCCTTCTCTCTCAACACAATAACATGCAAATACAACTTCTTTTCCTCTTCAGAAAACCATCCATCAGGACCAAAATTAACAACTTTCAACCTTTCCACAGCCACCTTAGCAGTTTGCACAAATCCGGACAATTCTTCACCAGAGGAGTACAGTATGGATCTCTTGACAAAGGAGGTCTCCTCAAAGTAGAATTCAAACCTACATGCCTAATATTCTGTGCTACTTTCTTATACTTTGCAGCTCCACCTTTACCTTGAGGGATCTTCAGGACATCTTCACCACCAGAAATGGAACAAAAACCAAGGGTTTCCCCATTGCTCACATGTGTGGCCAAGTTAATGTTTTTGAAAGGTGTAGAAGCAATCCTGGAAGTGCAATACTGGGAGGACTTAGTTTTATTCCCCAAAATCACCACTCCAAAAATTTTCTGCAATTCCACATCTTCATCCTCACGTCCAACTTCTAAATCTTCAAATCTTGATTCATCTTCTGAATCACATCTTCTAAAATTTTGCAGTTTATCCTCATGCTGGAGGCCCAAAAATTGATCTTGCTGATCTTCTACATTTAAAAATTTGTGCAGTTTAACCCCATTCTGGAGGCCCAAAAATTGATCTTGATGATCTTCACCAAAATATTTCTTTTCTTCTTTCTTGATTATCTTCAGATTTTTTCTTGTTTTTCTTCAATTATCTTGAAATTTTTATTTTCTTTTCTTGAGTTTTCTTCTATCCTACAAAAATAACTAGGGGTTTCCCCAATGCTCACAGATGTGGCCAAGGTAATGTTTTTGAAAGTTGTAGAAGAAACACTAATGGTGCAAGATTGGGAAGCCTTACTTTTAGACGCCAATCTCACCACTCCACAGCTATTCCTCATATCTTTCAATAAAGATATATAGCTAATCATGTTTTTTGAACTTAAATTAAAAATAATTTAAAATCTTAAGAAATAACAGATACTAGATAAATAAATATGAATAATACTTGCAGAGAAGAGAAACATTAAAATGAGAAAGTTGAAAATCCACTTGGTATATCTCCAAAGGAGCTGACCTACTACAACCTGGGATTTCCTCATCTTGGGGAGAGGTTGTAGCACTTGGGCGCTCAGCCCTCATCACTCTAAAAAAGACTGACTCCCTCTAGAGCCTGAGCCACTCTCCAAAAAACCAGAGGCAACACCCACTTCTCTTCTTCTCCTATAACTATACATTCAGTGGCACATTGAAGATAAAACAGGCCTGGTCTCCCAACTATCTTCTCCAGGAGATGATAACCTCATGTGAAGTCTTCGTTCATTTTAAATGGTCAACTCCAAACCGATTCCCACATCAAACTGATAACCTATTCTTGCTTGAAAATCCATCAAGAATGGCCTGCCCAAAACATCTTTTAAAGTACCTTTGGCAATGTAAAAATTAACCTTCCTTGAGGCTCCACCAACATCTAACTTCAAAAAATCAGATTTTCCAACTAATTCAGACACATAGCCACCAATCCTTCTCAAATTTCCAACAATACATGTTTTTATGGGGAAGCCCAGATGAGTAGCCTAAAACAAAGAAATAAGGTTAATCTGAGAACCTGAATCCACCAATTCCCTAGCCTCCCTGCCATTCAGAGTGGCATTGACATAACCAAGATGTGCAGAAAAATAAGTTTCCAACCCCTCTCCAAATTTTCAGCAGAACCACAAATGTATTCTACCTCCCCAGAAGAAACCCTTCTCCTGCTCAAAATATTTTTCTGCCTATCAGCCAACCCAGGACCGATAGCATACAAATCCCATAAGTAAGTGAAACCTGACCCTGATTCATCCTTTCCAGGACAGAGTCCATAACATTAACTTGGCCAGAAACCACCAGCCTCTTAAAGTGAGCTCTTTGTTTCACTACCTTGGTCCTAAAGATTCTTGTGGACCAGAACCACCTATATATTTATCATCAACAGGAATCAAATCATATCCCTCACTAGCACCTCTGACTCCAGCAGCCTTTGGAGATAAAGCCAAAGGGAAATCCTCCTCAGAGTCAGAATCAACATCCATAAGCATTGGCTCACCATTCATGTCCAATTCTCCAAAACTTGTGGGGCCAATATCTGCCATACCCTTTTGCATTTTATACAGCTCCTCATTGCTTTACCTCTTCCTAGCTGCACTCAGCTTAGGATCCACCTTTGAAACCTTAGGCTTTGTTTGTGCCTGAGAAATACTCTTGGGCTTTCTCACCTTTCCTGCTTCCACATAATACACACCAGCCAAGCATTCCCCACTTGACTTTCCACCAGAAGAATACAACTTGAAAACAACAAAGAAAGATGTAAAAGAGACTCTATTAGCCTCCTATCCCTTGCCCTTTCCATCATATCCACCTTTACCAGACGAAGAAGCCTCATTAGGCAACTCCTCAAATCTTGGCCTCCTTGAGTTGACATTATGTCTCCTCCTCACCAAGTCCACTGGAGCCTAACCATTATTAACCTTCACAAAAGAACCATCTGGGAACTTGAACACTCTCTCATCAAATTCCACCTTCCCTTCAGACACATCCCTATTCAGTTCCCAACAATCATTGGACTTGTGTCCCTTCCTGCTGCAATAAGAGCAGACCCAGGGATCACTCCTACCAACTCTCCTATAAAAATCTCTAGTCTGAGAAGGAGCCTTATTGGCCCTCTGAGCCTCCTGAACAAAAATATGTAGCTGTTTTGTCAGATCAGCCAACTGCTCCACCACAGGGTAAACCTCTTTAGGCTTCTCAGGAGCCTCCCCCCTTTTCACACTTTCCTTCTTCCTATATTCCTCCAAATCTTCAGAAAAAGCTTCACTGACCTTTCTAACATACTTAGTGCTAGCTTCTTGGCAAAACTCCACTGCCAACAGTTTCAAATGATCCTCCCCAAACTCCTTCACCACAGAAAGAGCAGGCAATTTCTGATTCCCATTAGGACAAATCTTCATTTTATCCTTTCTTTTCAACTCCTTCACAACATGAATTCTGACATTCCTAGCCAGAGCAGACCAGAAAATATCCCTTTCAGAGTCAGTACTCTCCAAATCCTGTATACCCACCAAAGAATACACCACTGGCTCCAACTGAGCCAGAAACTTCCTATAAGTATGGAGGTTGTCCATACCTCCATAAGATTGCCATTCACTTGCAAACATATTGAGATCCACCATAGAGTACATGGATCCCCACCTTTCTGACATCTGCTGACAAAATATTTTCCAATCTTTCCTCCTATAACCCTCCATAGCAGCAACCTCCTTCAGCAGAGCCCTATCACCAATGTATAAGATGACTTGCTTCACCATGTCCAAGTGAGAGTCCCCATCCAAATTCCTAGAAGCCTCAAACAGCTCCAGAAACAAACTCACATCCTCCCCCATAAACATAGGCCCATCCAGGACTTGATCGTAACAGAAGCCCTAACAGAAACAGGAGGATTACCATCCTGAGCAGCACCAACAGTGCCACTACCACCACTAGAGAAAGAGGGTCCGGAAGCCATGGTCAATAGATTCCAGAAAAACAAATTCCCAACCACTGAAAAGAGTCAAAAAGTAACAGAAAATCCAAAAAGCTAACAAAAACTCACCCCACATTGGGCCCCAGAAATGTAGACAATCCTATAGTACTAGCTATAGGCCTTGACCAAAGGACTTGGGGTAAAAATGGAGAGAAAAAGCCCTGTCCCTTTGAGAAATACCAGGTGAGATTTATATGCTACAGCAAATTAGAGACTGTTACAATACCCCTTCCAACACACTTCTTGACTGCTTAACAAGTCAAGACAGTAGTTAATAGCAGACCACTGAGAACCAAAGAACCAGAAACCAGAAATTCAGAAAGATCTACACCAGAAAAACAAAACACTGTGCACTTGTTTCACAGAAAACAGCAATAATACTTGATGCAGGTTGCAAAGCTACACCAGAAAAACCAGTTGCCAAAGTTGAGTTAAATGAAGAACTAACCTTGCAACAAACACAGCCGATTGTGGCCAAAAAACAGCAAAACTGAGTGAGAAACAATGATATCACCTGCAGATGGATGTATGATAATTCAAGTTTCCCCAAACTGTCTTTTTCAGTATGTACACACAGACCACCATCTATAACATCCATGCACAGCAACAAATTTGGCACTTTTGGAAGCCAAATTGAATAAAAACCCTCTACAAGCGCTCCCCAACCTTCTATAACCAAGGTGGGAGACATGCCTAAAAGGGGCCAGACCTCCCTGAAGCCATAAAACCACCAAAAACCTCCAATAAAACCCAAAATACTTAGAAAAATTCATCACAACTACTAAAACCCTTAAAACACAAAATTAAGCTATGACAACATTGTGACATAAGATATAGAGCCAAATAAGCTCTACTTAATGGTACTAAGCACTTAACCCTAAGACTTAAGGTTAGCCCGTAAAACACAAAAAACAAAGTTAAACAGCTATATTTTAGAAATGAAAAATAAGGAAATGACCCCTTAAAACTTAGTATATGAAAAATTTTAAAAAGAAATAAAATATAGAGAAAAACCAGGGCTATCCAATGGTAGAACTCACACACCCATAGTCCCAATGTTCACTGAATAAAAACAGAAAAACACCCAATTATTCAACCAATGTCAATTAAGACATACAAAAACAGAGCCAAACAGACCAACAAAGGCCTCTGAAAATTTTGGAAGACCACATCCTCCCTCCAATTGAGAATGTCTGCATTCTCCTTCACCAAAACCACCATGTTCACACATCTTTAATAACCCATCTCTGAAATGGGTCCCTGTCAATACTGTATTGACCATAACCTCATCTGTACCATAACACCACCAATCCATCCATACAGAACTGCTTGTGATTCCTGCTATTACAGAAAGAAAGCTTGCTCTAGACCTGGTCCATTATCATCTGTAACAGATTTACCTCCCCCTCAACCTGGTCCATCTTCCAACAAAACCAAAGATCTAGGCCTTCCATATTGATACCCAGATTAATCAACAAGTTACACCCTTCCAAAAAGAGTGCCAACACCACCTCAACCACTAGCTCTACCATACCTGGTCCTTCTGATGGTAAAACCAGTGCTTCTCCATACTGAAATTTAACCTAATGAATTTCCAGTTCATTCCCATTTAGACAGTGCTACTGACAATGTGGGAACCATTGAAGCACCACCACCCAATCAATTTCCCACCATCAAGGACGAATTACAACAACAATCTTCTCAACAAAAACATCTAATTCAAAACTACTTTAATGCACTCCTGCCAAAGATCCACAGTAAATTGAGAAAATAAGAAACCTCATCCACCAGTTCAAGACTAATTCTTATACTTTGTTTCATCTCTTGATTCTCTTCTGTAATTGATTCTTGCATGAAATTCTTGACTTAGAAATAAAATAATAAAAAAAGTTCCTTAGTTTAAAGTCTTGGGGGACTCATACTCATTTTTAAGTCTTGGGGGACAAACAGCCCTCATTTTATAGTCTTGGGGGACTCATAAACCCTCAGTTTGTAGTCTTGGGGGACTCAAAACCTAAATCATAGAAACAGAACCAGAGATAAAACCATTAAAGACCAAAGAGAATAAACTAACACTCTCGGGTAACTGTTCTATAGAGCAGCTATCTCATCAGTTACCCCCACACTTGCCTCAACTAAATTCAGAGACTCCTCCTTTGGATGCCCTCTTCCAGAATCACATTAACATCACATTACCAGTTTATAGTCCTAAAGGACTAAACCAGCAAACCATCCTCAGTTTATATTCTTGGGGGACTATACCATTTTTCAGTTTAAAGTCTGATGGACTGACACAGTTTTCAGTTTAAAGTCTTGACAGACTTTTTGCACTTTTCATAAAACAGACAGAGCCAATTACATGCACAATACTCTGCAACTGCCCTACTGAAATTCCACTATCTCTTCATTATCTACACATCACTGATAAGAAAATTTTCTTTTATCTCTTTTCTCTTTATTGTTGCCCCATCAAAGATATTGGACAGATCCCCAGATTTCAACCCATCAGACCTTCTTGTTTCACTGCTCCCAAGTACTATGCTTACAAACAGTGCATTCACATGTGCAGACCTTGCACCTTCCCTCTTCCAAATCCTGAAACCAAACTCTACAACAGAGCCTGTGATTCTTGCAACTCCAAAAAGAAAAAATGTGACAGGGAACCCAATTATCCTATACAACCATCTTCAGCTTCACATAAATACACCTCTCAATCTCCTACCATATCTCCAGAACTAGGTCCTGCTTCCTCTTCTCTATCTTCAGCCCATCCAAAAGATCACGCCACTCTTTCCCCAGAACTCTCTCCAAAAGACCTGCCTTATCATCCCAAGAAACATCCTTTATCTCAGCAAGTCCGGCTAAAACAGCTTCAAAATCAGCTCCCAGGCTGCTATACTGTGTCCAAGAAGCCCGCCCACCTTGATAGGAAGTAGAAATCATGCTCAAAACCACCTAATTCAACCAGAAAAAAGCTGAAATTCACTAGTAAACAAGAACAACTCCACACAACAACCTCCTAGTGCTCCCAGAGAAATGAGCACAACAATTTATTCATCAAAAAATATTATAAATTCTGAAACTTCTAGAAGACCTTCCAGAGGAATTCAAGATGGCACCAGAGCACCCAACACTGCTTCCAAACAAAATTTCCCCTCTCAATCACAAAGAGATAACTACACCTATCCTCTACCAACCAATTACTCCTCTGAAAGTTCCATTTCTTCCAGATCTTCATTCAAAAAATCCCAATCAGCTTCCAGGTCACCTTCTCCTG
This sequence comes from Hemileia vastatrix, assembly GCA_030280995.1. Taxonomy (NCBI): domain Eukaryota; kingdom Fungi; phylum Basidiomycota; class Pucciniomycetes; order Pucciniales; family Zaghouaniaceae; genus Hemileia; species Hemileia vastatrix. The sequence continues at coordinate 30,973,414 of JASXTE010000002.1, read as the reverse complement.
GTCCCTCCTACAACCAACCTGGCTCTCCTCCACCAGTATCCAACCAACCTGCACCAAGCAATGATATTAACAACAACAACAGTAGCCCCACCTTTCCAACCAGGCCACAGGAAAGTCCTTCTTCTACTACACTTTCTAAAAACCCTATAGAGGATGATCAGGACAATCCATACCTCCATCTGGTAAATCTTCCTTCAACATCCATTCAACATTCTTCAACATTCCATATTCTGGCAGACTACAAATTTGATGAGCTTTCAATCTGTAAGTACCAAATTAATAAATCCAATTTATTTAACAGAGACAATTAGTGATCCAATTCTTTGGTTAAGCTGGAACCCTGCATCTTGAAACAGCAATTGGGATTAGCCAACCTCTAGAAACTACTTTAATGATGGATTATGCCTTCATGAAACAACACCTAAGCATGATGCATTCAAAAATGCATAAGGCCTTTGCTCTTCATGGTCTGTTGAATGAATTTGAAAAGAATCTGAGGAAAAAGCTCCTTGATGACCACTTGCAGATGTCTAGAATAATCAAGCAAACTTTTCAACACTCTATCCTCGCTTTTTCCACTACTTCACAAAAATTACCTTCTAACCCAGTTCATGACCATCACAATCAATAACTCTTTTCAGACGGCTACACCACAAAGAACACAGTTCTTCCTCCAATCCTAAAAAAAAGCAAAGACACCACCATAATCCACACCGACTGCCGGAGGCTTCTTCTTCTGGGCATTAAAAAAAAAGAAATTAATAATTCACTAACTAAAGAGACCAATAATAATTAGCAGATATACATAAAAAATTTGTTTTATTTTTTATTTATTTATTTTTATTTTTATTTTTATTTTTATTTTTATTTTTATTTTTATTTTTATTTTTATTTTTATTTTTATTTTTATTTTTATTTTTATTTTTATTTTTATTTTTATTTTTATTTTTATTTTTATTTTTATTTTTATTTTTATTTTTATTTTTATTTTTATTTTTATTTTTATTTTTATTTTTATTTTTATTTTTATTTTTATTTTTATTTTTATTTTTATTTTTATTTTTATTTTTATTTTTATTTTTATTTTTATTTTTATTTTTATTTTTATTTTTATTTTTATTTTTATTTTTATTTTTATTTTTATTTTTATTTTTATTTTTATTTTTATTTTTATTTTTATTTTTATTTTTATTTTTATTTTTATTTTTATTTTTATTTTTATTTTTATTTTTATTTTTATTTTTATTTTTATTTTTATTTTTATTTTTATTTTTATTTTTATTTTTATTTTTATTTTTATTTTTATTTTTATTTTTATTTTTATTTTTATTTTTATTTTTATTTTTATTTTTATTTTTATTTTTATTTTTATTTTTATTTTTATTTTTATTTTTATTTTTATTTTTATTTTTATTTTTATTTTTATTTTTATTTTTATTTTTATTTTTATTTTTATTTTTATTTTTATTTTTATTTTATTTTTTTTATTTTTTTTTTATTTTTTATTATTTATTATTTTTTTATTTTTACTTCTATTTTTATTTTATTTTTATTATTATTATTATTTATTCATATTTTTATTTAAACTACTAACATACTAATAAAAAATTGAAAATAATAATAAAAATTTACCCAAAAAATATGAGAGCTGAGAAATTAAAATGAAATGAATAACAAGAATAAAATGAGATATATAATAATTACAAATTGGATCCCCCAGCCAATTGATGAGCTGATCCCCTAATACCTTACCCCCATCCAAGTGCACGTTGATGTGGATACACATATAAATACTTTTTAAATGAACTGAGATCAAAAATAAATTAAGAAAAATAATATAAATAAAGAAAAGATGAAATAAATAGAAATCAAAGAAAATAATAAAAAATGAGATAAAAATAAAAAAAAGAAAATAGCATTGCCCAGCCAATTGATGAGCCTTTCCACACCCATGCTTTCCCAAATCCAGGTGACCTTATGTGGTGACACCATATAATATAATTTGTAATTTTTCCACTTTTATATCCTAATAACCTCTATTAAAAAATTAAAAGAAAAAAAGAAAAAAAATCTAAAACTACTATCTAATGCAACCATAGACACAAAAATTTAAGAAAAGAAACAGAAAATGTCTGGCTCCATAGAAAGTCCAGTCCAAGGAAATGATCACTGGGTGGGATTCCTACAATAATTAAAAATGATGGGAGACCACCAGTGATCCACCACAAATCCAGATAGAATAAAGAAACAAGTCCCAAGCCAGTAAGCCAGTTTAAAGTCATAGTGAACTTGAGAACTGATTAACAAAAAGCAGAACTAGGATTGAAGTAGGACAAACAAAAACTTGAAACAGATATTATGGGGTAACTGTTTTACAGAGCAGCCAGCTCATCAGTTACCCCCACACTTGCCAAAATAAAATCTAAAAGCCCCCCCTGGGTAACCTCTAGCAAAAACACAACATCCAACACAATAAATCATAACCAATATGGGTGAAGAGTCTGTCACATGAAGACCAAAAGAATTCCAGTTTTAAGTTATAGAGGACTAAAACCTGTGAGGAGAAACAAATACTAGGGTTCAACCAAATTAAGAGAATGGGTTGGAAACAGAAAATCTGGCGTAACTGTTCTACAGAGTAGCCAGCCCATCAGTTACCCCCACACTTGCCCAAATATAATCTAGAAGCCCCACCCATGAGTACTTTCTAAAAACAAAAAAATTTCTAACAAAAAATATGCACAGCATTACCAAAATCCAAAATTAAAGAATGATCCATAGTTTATCCCCATTGCAGAGTCAATCTTCTTCACATCTTGTGCCTCTTGGGTAAAATCTCTTCACTTAAGCAGAAGCCACTCTCTTCTTTAATACTGCACCATCTAACTCCTGCAAAACATAAGAACCTCAAGAAAACTGAGATCTGACTCTGTAACGTCCATTCCATCTGTCAGCAAACATTTTTCCCCACTGACTTTCCAAACTTCTATTATACACCAAAACCAAACAACCAGGTTGCCAGGGAATCCTGAGTCTATGAGCCAACTTCCTGTCCCAGTATCTGACTGATTGATTTCATATCTTCATCATTCTAGAGTATACCTTCTCTTGACATTCATCTCTACAATCCAACTGTTGCATCCTGGCACAGAGCAAATCTTCTGTTGAGCACACATCATCCCAATCAATTCCAAGATAAGAGACAGCTTTCAAATCCACTGTTAGAACAGCTTCCTACCCAAACATTAATTCAAAAGGGGAATAGCCAGTTGTCCCTTTCACAGTGACCCTATCAGAAAATAACACCAAGGGTAAATAATGCCTCCAATTTTCAGCACTATCTCCACACATTTTCACTAAAAGATTCTTAATAACTTGATGGCCTCTTTCAGCCATGCCTTCAGCTTCTGGATAATAAGGTGTAGCCATGCTCACTTTAGAACCAATACTTGCCACAGCTTGTTTGAATTCAGCTCCAAACTCCAGTTCACCATCAACAGTCACTAACTTCATCAAACTATACCTAAACACCTATTCCCTATTCAAAAATTCTGCCACATTTTTGGAAGTCAAATTAACCAGAGGCACTGCCTTAACCCAACCAGACAAATCATCCCTGGAAACAATCAAGTATTTATACCTGCCCTCTTTAATATGGACAGCATCCAAACTGACTCTTCCAAACACAGTTTATTCACCAGTAGCATGGCCAACATCTTTAGGTTTCAAGTGACTTCTTCTTTGACATTCTCCACAAGATTGAACCCAACCCAGTACAGCTAACTTCATCCCTGGCCACCAAAATCTATTAGCCACTCTTCTATAAGTCTCCCCAAAGCCTCTATGACCAAGGTCTTCACGCAAAGACTTCAATACCAACTCTTGACCCTTCTTCTGAGTCAACACCTTTTAAGGATTTAGATTTCTCCTCCTCATCAACCTCCTTCCTGACATATAGAATCCAGGACTATTCTTCTTGATTGCCACCCAAGTATCATCTTCCCACACATCTGGTTTCTCCAAGGTAACAGATATTCAACCATAATAAAATAAAGCCTAGTCTAACCCCAAGTCTCATCTTCAAAATCCAACAAAACAACATGCAAGGGTACAACCCTATCATCGAAATCACCAGTGTACACATGAGCAACACAACCAGCCCATCCAGGAAACCAATCCCTAAATTTTGGCAAATCATTTTTCTTTCACTGAATCTTAAGAGAATCCAGTTCACCAACAAAAACACCATTCTCCAATTTTGAGCCATCCCAAACAACAGCCACATATTCATCAACAAAAACATCCTGATCACCAGAATCAATATCAGAATCTGCCAGTTTAACCTCTTGTTGGAGGATAGAAAAATCATACAGTTTAGTCTTATGGGGGAGGAGAGAAAATTCTTCAGAACCCTTTGTGCTGGCCCTAACCACTGGGATATCTTCACCAAATTCTTCAGAGTCTTAATCTTTATCTGTGGGTGGTCTCTTTGATAATATATATGGCATTGTAAAAGTTTTTAAAGGTTTGTGTACCAGGTCAAAAAAGAATCGCTGAATAAATGCCACCCACTTAGTCATTGGAGCATTCAGAAGACAAGGTGTATTAATCATTTTAACTTAAGATTTTGCATCCTCCTGCAGCTCAAAATTCTTCCCCCACAAAACAGTTTTTAGCTTCTTCAAAAGTTTTGCTACACCACACAATTCCAACTTGGGTTGAGAATATCTAGATTCAACCTCATTAAATACAACGGACTCAAACTTTACTGTCCTGATCCTTGCAGTTTTATCTTCCTGAAACAAAATAGCAACAGCAGCAATATAACTTGATCTCACTTCCAGAGAAATTTTTTTGGCTCCCACTCCATAATCCAGGTTATGAAGAATAATATCTTCACCTACCACCCTCTTCAACTTCTGAAAAGCCTCTTCACACTCTTCAGTCCATACCCACTCTGCGTCTTTCTTGGTCAACTTCCTCAAAGGTTAAGCCAACAAAGAAAAATCTTTAATAAAAATTGTGACATACACACAAACCCCTAAAAATCCCGTGAATTTAGTAGTATATTTAGGCCTTGGTTATGACTGAATTTTATTAAATTTCATCTTCACCATAATCCTTCCCTCCTTACATACAAGATGAACCAGAATTTCCAGAGTGTGAGCAAAACAACAAAACTTTAACCCATAAATGGTCAAACCAGCCTCTTCAATACTAAACAAAACTCTCTCTAGAGTAATTGCATATTCCCAAAAAAATCTCCTTATACCAGGGTTCTCCTTCAGCACCGCATTTCCATAATCAGTGGAGGGTCCTTCAATTACACCATCATCAATAAAAATGCAAGCATGAGTAGCGACCTCATCCTGTAAAATCCAATCCATTTGTGCTTGATATACTGCTACTGAATTAGTTGCTCCTTGTGGCAACCTAGTGAGCTGAAATCTCCCCAGAGGAGTCTCAAAAGTTTTAAGTGGCCTTGAATTAGTGTGAATTTCCCATTCATCATAACCACCCATAATATCTCCCAAACCACAACACGCCCTTCCAGCAAAAGCTTCCACAAAGCCTTCCGCACTGGGTGGCTTTCCCACATCCTTGATAGTGACTCTATTCAAGGCCCTAAGATCATGCACCACCGTCAGCTTCCTATTATGCTTCTTTACACAGAAAACCAGATTTGAGTAACTAGATGTTGATTGTTTGTATAAACCAGTCCTGACTATTTCCCTAAAAATCTCTACAAAATCATCCCTAATAGCAGCTGGAATTGGAATAGGTTTGATTAGACAAGGTTTGTGACAAACCACAGGAATAAAGTAAGGTTTCCCATTAGAGTGTTTCAAGACACCCCTTTTCTTTTCAACAAATTTCACCACTTTCTACCTGAGCACCATAATGTGCAACAACAACTTCTTTTCCTTATCAGACAACCATCCATCAGGACAAAAATTATTAACTTTCAACCATTCCACAGTCACCATAGCAATTTCCACAAAATCAGGAGGATTCTTCACCAGAGGAGTACAGTACAGATCTCTTGACAAAGGAGGTCTATTCAAAGGAGGATTCAAACCTACAAGCATAGGCTCATTGATAGGCCTAATCTCCTGCACTACTTTCTTGTACTTTTCTGCTCCACCGTTAACTTGAGGGATCTTCAGGAAATCTTTACCACAAGACCTGGAACAAAAACCAAGGGTTTCCCTATTTATTACATGTGTGGCCAAGGTAATTTTTTTGAAAGGTGTAGAAGAAACCCTAGCGGTGCAATATTGGGAGGACTTACTTTTATTCCCTATTCTAACCAATCCAAAACTTTTCCACAATTAAACATCTTCATCCTCACTTCCATCTTCTAAATATTAAAATCTTGATTCATCTTCTGAATCACATTTTCTAAAACTGTGCAGTTTATCCTCATGTTGGAGGCCCAGAGGCGCAAAAAAATTATGTTGATAATCTTCTTTCTTCAAAACTTTGTGCAGTTTAACCTCATTCTGGAGGCCCAAAAATTGATCTTGCTGATCTTTTCCTTTAAAAAGTTGTGCAGTTTAAAATCTTGCTGGAAGCCCAAAAATTTATCTTGATGATTTTCAAAAAAATAATTCTTTTCTTCTTTCTTGATTATTTTCAGATTTTTTTTAGATTTTCTTCAGTTATCTTGAGATTTTTCTTTTCTTTTCTTGAGTTTTCTTCTATCATACAAAAATAATTAGGGGTTTCCCCAATCCTCACAGACATGTCCAAGGTAATCTTTTTTTAAAAGGTGTAGAAAAACCCCAAGAGGTGTACTATTTGGAGGACATACTTTTAAACCCCAATCACACCACTTCACATCTTTTATGAATATCTTTCAATAAAGATAGATAAACAATCTTCTTTTTTGAACTTGAATTAAAAATAATAGAAAATTTTGAGAGAGAACAGATACTTGATAAAAAACATGAAGAAAAATTGCAGAGAAGAGAAACATTAAAAAGAGAAAACTGAAAATCTACTTGGTATATCTCCAAGGGAGCTGACCTACTACAACCTGGGATTTCTTCATCTTGGGGAGAGGTTGTAGCACTTGTACAATCAGCACTCATCACTCTAAAAAAGAAAGACTCCCACTAGAGCCTAAGCCACACTCCAAAAAACCATAGGCAGCACCAACTTCTCTTCTTCTCCTACAACAGTACATACACTGGCACATTAAAGACAAACCGGGCATGGTCTCTCAACCATCCTCTTCAGGAGATGATAACCTCATGTGATGTCTCCTTTCATATTCATAAGTCAACTCCAAACTGATTCCCACATCAAACTGATAACCAATTCTTGCTTGGAAATCCATCAAGAATGGACCACCCAAAACAGCTTTTACAATGCCTTTGGCAATGTAAAAATGAACCTTCCCTGAGGCTTCACCAACATCCAGCTTCACAAACTCAGCTATTCCAATCGATTCAGTGACATGGCCACTGATCCCTCTAAAATTTCCACTAATCCCTGTCTTGATGGAGATTCCCAGATGAGTAACCTCAAACAAAGAAATCATGTTAATCTGAGAACCTGAATACACCAATGCCCTAGCCTCCCTGCCATTCAGAGTGACATTGAAATAACACAGAGATGCAGAAAAATGAGTTTTCAACCCCTCTCCAAATTTTTTAGCAAAATAAAAAATGTATTCTACCTCCACAGAAGAAACCCTTCTCCTGGTCAACAACTTTTTCTGCCTATCAGCCAACCCAGGAATGATAGCATAAAACTCCAAATAAGTAAGGTAAACCTGACCCTGATTCAACCTTTCCAGGACAGAGTCCATAACATTAACTTGACCAGAAACCACTGGCATCTCAAAGTGGACTCTTTGCTTCACTACATTGGTCATAGAAGATTCTTGAGGATTAGAACCCCCGACAGATTTACCATCAACAGGAATCAAACCAGATCCCTCATCAGAACCTTTAACTCGGGAAGGCTTTGGAAATGAAGCCAAAGGGACATCCTCCTCAGAGTCAGAATCAACATACTTAGGCATTGGCTCACCATTCATGTCTAATGCCCCAAAACAAGAGGAACCAATATCTGTCATACCCTTTTTCATTTTATACAGCTCCTCCTTGCTGAACTTTTTCCTAGCTGCACTTGGCTTAGGATCAACCTTTGAAGCCTTAGGCTTTAACTGTGCCTGAGAACTGCTCTTAGGCCTTCCCACCTTTCTTGCTTCTACATCATAAACACCAGCCAAGCATTCCCCACTTGACTTTCCACCACAAGAATACAACTCCAAACTACCAAAGGAAGATGTAAATGTGACCCTATTAGCCTCCTTTCCCTTTCCCTTGCCATCATCTCCACCTTTACCAGAAGGAGAAGCCTCATTAGGCAACTCCTCAAATCTTGGCTTCCTTGAGTTGACATAATGTCTCCTCCTCACCAAGTCCACTGGAGCCTAACCATTATTAGGCTTCACAAAAGAACCATCTGGGAACTTGAACACTCTCTCATCAAATTCCACCTTCCCTTCAGACACATCCCTATTCAGTTCCTAACAATCATTGGACTTGTGGCCCTTCCTGCTGCAATAAGAGAAGACCCAAGGATCACTCCTACCAACCCTCCTATCAAAATCTCTAGGCTGAGAAGGATCTTTATTGGCCTTCTGAGCCTCCTGAACACAAATATGTAGAAGTTTTGCCAGATCAGCCAACTGATCCACAACTGGATCAACTTCTTTAGGCTTCTTAGGAGCCTTTCCCTTGTTCACACTTTCCTTCTTCCTAGATTCCTCCACATCTTCAGAAAAAGCTTCACTGACCTTGCTAACATACTTGGTGCTAGCTTCCTTGCAAGAATCCACTTGCAAAAGTTTCAGATGATTCTCCACAAACTCCTTCACCACAGAAAGATAAGGGAATTTTTGATTGCCATTAAGAAGAATCTTTATTTTATCCTTCCTTTCCAACTCCTTCAACACATTATTCCTAACATTCCTGCGCAAAGAAGACCAGAAAATATCCCTTTCAGAGTCAGTACTCTCCAACTTCTGCATATCCACTAAATAATGCACTACTGGCTCCAACTGAGCCAGAAACTTCCTATAAGTATGGAGGTTATCCACACCTTCATAAGATTGCCATTCACTAGAAATCATATTGAGATCCACCTTAGAGTACCTGGATCCCCACCTTTTTGTCATCTGCAGACACAAATTTTTCCAATCTTTCCTCCTATAACCCTCCATAGCAGCAAACTCCTTCACTAGAGCCCTGTCACCAATGTAGAAGATGACTTGCTTCACCATGTCCAAGTGAGAGTCCCCATCCACACTCCCAGCAGCCTCAAAAATCTCCAGAAACAACTTCTCATCCTCCCCCATAAACATAGGCCCCTTCCAGGACTTGATCTTAAAAAAAGGCCTAATAGAAACAAGAGGATTACCATCCTCAGCTAACAACAACCATGCCACTACCACCACTAGAGAACAAGGGTCCAGAAGCCATGGTCCAATAGATTCCAGAAAACCAATCTCCAACCACTGAAGAGGGTCCAAAAGTAATAGAAAGTCCAAAATGCTAACAAATCCTCTCCCCACATTGGGTGCCTGAAATGTAGACAATCCTATAGTACTAGCTATAGGCTTTGACCAAGGGAGTTGGAGTAAAACAGGAGAGAAAACCCCCTGTCCCTTTGAGAAATACCAGATGAGATTTATTTGCTACAGAAAATTAGATACTGTTACTATACCCCTTCCAACACACTTCTTGACTGCTTAACAAGTCAAGACAGTAGCCAATAGCAGAAAACTGTGAATTAGAGAACCAGAAACCTTAAATGCAGAAAATCCATACCATAAAACCAAAACACTCTGCACTTGTTGAACAGAAAACAGCAATAATATTTGATGAAGGTTGCAAATATACACCAAAGACACAAGTTGCCAAAGTTGAGGTAAATGAAGAACTAACCTTGCAACAAACACAGCCAATTGTGGCCAAAAAACAGTGAAAACTGAGTGAGAACAATGATATCACCTCCAGATGGTTGTATGATAATTCAAGTTTCCCCAAACTGTCTTTTTCAGTATGTACACACAGACCACCATCTAAAAAATCCATGCACAGCAACAAATTTGGCACTTTTGGCAGCCAAATTTAATAAAAACCCTCTAGAAGCGCTCCCCAGCCTTCTATATCTGAGGCAGGAAGGCCGCCCAATGCGGACAGCTCTCCTAGAAGTGGCTAGACCTCCCTGAAGTCAGAAAACCACCAAAAACCTCCCAAAAAGCCCAAAATACTTAGAAAAATTCACCACAGCTACTAAAACCCTTAAAACACAAAATTAAGATATGAAAACGTTGAGACATAAAATATAGAGCCAAATTAGCTCTACTTAATGGTACTAAGCACTTAACCCTAAGACTTAATGTTAGCCCATAAAACAAAAAAAACAAAATTAAACAGTTATCTTTTAGAAATGAAAAATGGAGAAATGACCCCTTAAAACTTAGTATATGCAAAATGTCATCAAGACATAAAATATAGAGAAAAACCAGGGCTATCTAATGGTATTACTCACATACCCATAGTCCCAATATTCATTGAATAAAAACAGAAAAACACCCAATTATTCAACCAATGTCAATTAAGACATACCAAAACAGCGCCAAACAGCCCAATAAAGGCCTCTGCCAATGTTGGAAGACCACAACGGGTTGGTTGTTGTTTAGAGATGGGGGGTTGGGTGGTAGGTGAGGTTAAGGGAGCTTCTCCAATAGGTAAGGATAAATTATGTGATGCTAGAAACAGTTTCAGGATGATTTTTAAGTCACCTAGTGTTGTTTTGGAGGGACTTAAGGATTGCAATGAAGGAGGGGTAGCCAGCATGGGGGTAAGAGTTGTGGCTGGTGTGACAGAGAGTTTGTTGGATTGGGTGCAAGTGTTGCACAAGGTGGATGAAAGGTTGGAAGATCAAGGGGATCAATACCAATGCTTCTCAGCTCTTGATTAAAGATGGAGTAAGTTATTTGAGTTTTTTTACCAGCACAATTATTTGGTGAGTCTTTTTTAGACATGAGCTGGGAGTCTTTTGGCTCCTAACATTCCTAGTGTTGCTAACTTTGTGGAGTTTTTTACGGCTAACATTATAATGCCTGCTGGTACAGCCATAACCTGTAGAACTCTGGAAAAACCAGAGAATAGGAGACGCTGCGACTACAGAATATATTCATTCATAGATAACTAAGTACATAGTCCTATTGACTTAACAGTATTAAACAGTTAAAATTTTCTGTATAGACACTCAACTGTACTATTTGAAATATTAGCTCATATTTTATTCATTCTTTTTACTTAATATTTTTTGGTTGTTAAATAATCAACTCTTATGGTGGGATTCATTTCATTTATCCTATTTTATGGAAAATCCCATATTTTTTTCTAGTAATAATATTCTATATCTTTAGGATTGAAATATATTGTTTCTATTATGCTACTTTTGTGAATTTAAATTGAAAGTTTTTACTTTACCTTTATCCATTTCCATCTATTCCTCCAACCCTTCTTACACTCTATCTCAACTGCACACATTGTCAAAAGCACTTAAATTTTGCACTAAAACACAAGAACTGGACAGCTGAAGATTTGAGACACATTTTTCAGACTGATTATTCTTCCTTTGAGCTTTTTCAAACTAGTTAGGAAAATAAATAAAATTAAATATCACTATGCAATATAGGGGGTGGACTTGCTAGCAAGTCCCCAACCTGAACTCAGATGGAACTCAGACAGAACTCATATTAAACCCATACTGAACTCTACTTGAACACCCGCCTAAAACTGTTCTGCTGAGTGGTTTTCATCCCTGATTGTATGGTTCCTTTGTAAATGGCTCAATGTGTGTTCAATCTGTGGTGAGTTTGGGTCCAAGGTTGCGGACTTGCTAGCAAGTCTGCCCCCCATATTGTGTGGTGTATTGGCTTCCAGAATCTACTTATATTAATCTAAGACAGCAAATTTGGAGAGAATCGAAGGCCAATGTTTAAACTAACTTCCAGCTCCAGAATATCAATGAATTAGAATTATCTTGGTACTCTTTTTGGAAAAGTACTTCAAAATTAGTTTTTTTTTGGAAAATTATAGCCACTATGGTAAGGTAAACTCTTACAGTCGCCTTGCTGTAAGCAGAATCCGGAGGAGATATGTGGATTTAGCTGAAAACCCCATCCTTCCAATAAAAATAACAAAATGGGAATTCTAAATCACTAAGCTAACCAATCTACTTGGATCTGATTGATGAAAATAATGAAACTCTAAAATATTTAACGCTTATTGAGATTAAAGTAAAAGTGGCTGTTGAGAAAGAAACACTGATAACAACAATTAAGGTGTACCAGTGAAAGATCTGTAAAGATTGACTTTTATGTTTTTATAATAATTTGAATTTTTATGAGACAGCAATAATCAAGTCCCAGCGACGAAGACCTTTCTAAAGATACCCTGATTGAAGTGTAATTTAAATTGTTGAATAGTATTTCTAAAATGTTAAATATAAAAATATAAAGTTATAAGGGTATTACAAATTTATTTAATTTGTTGAGTAATAAAAAATGAGACCGTGGTGGTTAATGATTAAGCTGTATGTTGTGTCCCCCTCTCAATTTCGAGTTTGAAAGGCGCTTAAGTATTCCTAGTCACGTGCCTAAGTTTTCCCCTCCAGAGCTCTCCCAGAGTCAATCCGGAGCCCGTACGGAGTCCGTCCGGAGTCAAAGCGGAGTCCGTACAGAGTCTGTCCGGACTTCCAGACTCAATTAGAACCTTAAAAACTATAATAAAAAATCTAGAAACATTACACATAATAGAGCTACTTCCCCTTTACATACCAAACTAATTTTCGTAGTCTGCGCAGCTCTAATTACCCCGTGTAAATTCATCAAAGTTAAGTAATTTCTGAAAACGTAAATATTTCTATAAAACTTTAAAATTCATTTTAAAATATAAGAAAAATAGTAAAAATTCTGGGAAAATTTCCCAAGGCTCTTGAGTGACTTGACTTGATACTTATAAATTTTTCAGACGGTAAAAATAAGTTTTCTCCGTAAAATAAATTGTTTTTGTGTAGGCATTCGCTTGTGACCAATTTCTTCATATTTTAAACTCAAATAAATTGAATAAAACCCTTTGATATAAAAATAATAACACCAATCTTGCATGCCGTAATAACTCCATTTACGTACTTAGGCGCCATACTAAACTTTAGGCTACCACATCCTCCCTCCAATCAAGAATTTCCCCATTCTTAAAACTTTGCATAAGTGGTTGAGCAATTCCAAAAGAATTATCTTTTCTTATAAAATAATTTGATAAATTTGTTTTAGCTGGTCTTCTTTTAATTCTTTATAATAAAAACGTTGTTTCTTCTTCTCTGGCTTGATATAACATAAAATAAAATAATATAAATCTTGTGATGATTCCACTACTGAGAGCAAGGTTTGAATCCCTTCAGACTCCCATTAACCAGTCTTCCTTCTTGTCACAGCATTGAGAGAGTGGATCTTCCTATGAGCCGAATACTCCTGATTCCAACCTCATAGGGCCCCCCACTGAGCCGAATTCTATGATTCCAATCTCGCCATAAGGTCCTCCAAGCTTCACACCAAAAAAATGGCCTAAAACTGAGGCACTAAAAAAAATCATTCCCTAAAATCCAACTACCATCCTAACTTCTGATTCCTTCATCAAAATTTGCAAACTTTGCTATACAGCAAACCCATAAAATACTTTTGCCAGGCTTCCAATAATAATATTAACTTTAGACCATGTTAAAGCGCCACAAATTTCACCTAATTAACCATTATGCTTTTCTTAGCATCATCACCACCTAAAATTTTAACCTCCTAAAGCTTATCAGCACCCAATTCAAGAAATAATTGAATAACCAGTTTAGAGTCTTAGTGGACAGTGATAAATTAAAAGATTGAATTGAGTTATCCAAACAAGATTGACATTCCAGTTTAAAGTCTTGGTGGACCAAACATATAATCGATTGCCAGTTTATGGTCTTGGTGGACCAAAGATCGTTTAGGTGCATAAATAACTTGATATATTCCTAAATAAGGCCTAGGCTTGACCAAAGATTGAATAAACTTGATAATCCAGTTTAATTTCATAGTGGACCAAACATTTGATCAACAAGTAATCCAGTATAAGGCCATAGTGGACCAATGAATGTTGAATTATCCTGCAGATATTAATTTTCCAGTTTAAAGTCATAGTGGACTAAAACAATGAATGAACTACCAGTTTAAAGTCATGGTGGACCAAACATTTGATTGATAAGAAATCCAGTTTAAGGTCATGGTGGACCCAACAACTTGATAATAGTCCAGTTTAGGGTCTTGGTGGTCCTAACATTTGATAACACTCCAGTTTAAGGTCTTGGTGGACCTAACATTTGATTTATATAAAAAAAAATAAAATCCATTGTGGTAGCCTAAAGTTTAGTACGGCACCTAAATATGTACATGGAGTTATTATGGCGTGCAAGATTGGCGTTATTATTTTTTATATAAAAGGGTTTTATTTAATTTATTTGAGTTTTAAATATGAAGAAATTGGTCATGAGCGAATGCCTACACAAAAACAATTTATTTTACAGAGAAAACTTATTTTTACGGTCTGAAAAATTTATAAGTATCAAGTCGAGTCACTCAAGAACCTTGGGAGATTTTCCCAGAATTTTTACTATTTTTCTTATATTTTTAAATGAATTTTAAAGTTTTATAGAAATATTTACGTTTTCAGAAATTTCTATTATGTGTAATTTTTCTAGATTTTTTATTATAGTTTTAAGGTTCTAATTGAGTCCGGAAGTCCGGACGGACTCCGTACAGACTCCGCTTTGACTCCGTACGGGCTCTGGATTGACTCTGGGAGAGCTTTGGAGGGGAAAACTTAGTCACGTGACTAGGAATACTTAAGCGCTTCTCAAACTCGAAATTGAGAGGGGGATACATCATACAGCTTAATCATTGACCACCACGGTCTCATTTTTTATTACTCAACAAATTAAATAAATTTGTAATACCCTTATAACTTTATATTTTATATATAACATTTTAGAAATACTACTCAACAATTTAAATCACACTTCATACAGGGTATCTTTAGAAAGGTCTTCATCGCTGGGACTTGATTATTGCTGTCTCATAAAAATTCAAATTATTATAAAAACATAAAAGTCAATCTTTACAGATCTTTCACTGGTACACCTTAATTGTTGTTATCAGTATTTCTTTCTCAACAGCCACTTTCTTTAAATCTCAATAAGCGTTAATTATTTTAGAGTTTCATTATTTTTATCAATCAGATCCAAGTAGATTGGTTAGCTTAGTGATTTAGAATTCCCATTTTGTTATTTTTATTGGAAGGATGGGGTTTTCAGCTAAATCCACATATCTCCTCCGGATTCTGCTTACAGCAAGGAGACTGTAAGAGTTTACCTTACCATAGTTGGCGCCCAACGTGGGGTAATTGATTTCTCTAGCTTTCTTGAAAGACTTACTTGGATCAAGAACATTCTTAGCCTGCAAGAGGCTTATTTTCTGGAACTCTAATTGGATCTTTGTTATTGGCCTGCAAGAGGCTTGTTATTTTATCGATTGTTAACGCTTTTCATTACTTATTGGAATGTCTTCTTCTGCTGTTGCTTCTGGATCTTCTAACCCTCTTACTCCCTCAGTTAGAATTGTTTCTTGGGATGGCCCAAAGTTTGATGGGGAGGAGGTTAAATGGTTCATTAGCAGGTATGAAGCTGCTGCTGCTGTTGATGGTGCTTCTCATGTGGACATGGTGAAGCAAGTTAGATTTTTTATTGCTGATAGGGAGGTGGAAAAAGTGGTTATTGCTATGCAGGCATTCAAGGACAAGGATTGGGTTAAGCTTTCTAAAGCTATGGTTGATAGATGGGGTGTTAGGTTTACTATGATGGACCTCAATAAAATTGTTGGAGACTGGCAAGCAAAAGGTGGTGTTTCTTCTATGGCAGACTTCAAAGAGCTGTGTGTTCAGTTTGATGAAGTAGTTGAATATCTTATTCTGGTGGACAAGTTAGTGCATGAGAATCAAGCAAAAGATTTGTTTTGGACAGCATGCAGTAGGGATATTCGAATGGACGTCTTGAAGGATCTTTCAAGAAAAGATTTGATGAAGGAACTGCCTAATGGTGAGCAGAAACTGCCGGCTCTGGAGGTTATCAAGGACAACATTCAAGCCCATCTAAAGTTATTGGCGTTGGACAAATATCAAGAGTCATGCACTCAATATGTTAGCAAGGTTAGCGAAGTTTTGGCCTAAAATGACGATATTATGGTAAAAGCCCAGGAGGCCAAGAAGACTCAAATGGGATTACCTGCTGCTAAAGTTGAGGGCAATGTAGATAATAAGATGGTCGATCACTTGGCCGATTTAACAAAACAATTAAAAATATTTGTTCAAGAGACTCAGAAGGCCAACAAGGCCCCAATCGCTTCTTCGTTGACGTCGACTTCTTATCAGTCTAGAGGTTATGAACGTCGAAATTATAATGGCAATAATAATGGTAACCGCTTCCCAGGCAATGGGAGAAATGGGGGTAATGGTGGTAATGGATATAGAGGTGGCTACGATGAGCCAAAGGTGTGCTCCTATTGTAATAGGAGGGGGCACAGAGCAACAGTTTGTTTTGCTCTTGATAAGGATATGGATGCTGGGCGAGTTTTATTTGATGGTAAAGTTTATAAATTTCCTGATGGTTTGTTCATCAAGCCCAGTGATGGACAGTCTCCTTCTGATTTGGTCAGAAGAAGTTTAACGGCTGAA
This sequence comes from Hemileia vastatrix, assembly GCA_030280995.1. Lineage (NCBI taxonomy): Eukaryota > Fungi > Basidiomycota > Pucciniomycetes > Pucciniales > Zaghouaniaceae > Hemileia > Hemileia vastatrix. Next base: position 30,956,564 of record JASXTE010000002.1, on the reverse strand, counting down.
AGGAGAGCCAGGTTTGAAGAGGTGACGGATGAAGATGTTAATGCCAAGAGTGGCAAAAATGGTAATGGTAATGGTGGTAAAGCTGACAAGGGCAAGGAGAAAGAGGTCAGTAAAGCCACATTTTCTACTTCTTTTGGTGGTTTAGAGCTGGCGACGGTTGCCCAGGTGGAGGGTAGCTGTATGGCTGGAGAATACGATGTTAATGCTGCTAGAAGAGCAGCTGCTACTAAGGCAAAAAGTAGCATTCAGAGCCAATTGAGGGCTAATCCTGGCAAGGCCAATAACAAAGTGAACCCTTACTCTAAGGACAAGAATTCTAGTTCTCAAACTGCCGCCAAGAAATTGAACCCTTACTCTAAGGCCGAATTATATAAAATGCAGAAGGGGATTGCTGATATGGGGCCCCCTAGTTATGGCAAGTTTGATTTAAATGGTGAGCCTATGCCAGATGATGATTCGGATTCTGAGGAGGACGTACCGTTGGCGTCTCTACCCAGACCAAGTTTTAGCGGTCCCATCCCAATGGAGGGTGTAAGAAGGACTAGCGATGGATCAGGATTAGTGCAAGAAGCTGGTGACGGAGTTAGGGTTATAGAAAGTGAAGATGTTATTATGGGAGGTGAAGATGGCTCGGTTGGACCTCAAGAGGTACCCAGGGCCAAGGTTGTTAAATCAAAGGTCCAGTATGAGCGGCCAGTAGTTTCTGGTCAAGCTAATGCAATGGATGCAGTTTTGAATAGGGTGAATCAACTGCAGATTCCCTTATCTTTGGGGGAGTTATTTACGATTAGTCCGGCGCTTGCTGAAAAGCAAAAGAAGCATTTGACGAGGCGTCGGGTTTCCACTGGAGAGGTGGAATATATTTGTGAAAATGCTGAAAAGTTTGGGGAAGATGTAGATACGCATTTTTCCGCTCCCCTGGGTTACCTGGTGGTAACTCTTAACAGTAAAGAAGTAAAGGCCTTGGTCGATTCAGGGTCTCAAATTAATTTAATTTCATTGGAGCAAGCAACAAGTATAGGCTTGCCAATTAAAAGTGGGACTGGGGGAAACCTCAGAGGTATTGGAGGGCATGCAACAGAGCTGATGGGCACAGCTGAGCATGTCAGGTTAGGCATTGGTGTATCTGTTGGTAAGGTTCACTTTTATGTGGTTAGAGAAGCAGTCAAAACTGTTCTTGGTGGTCCTTTTTTGACGGATTTTGAGGCCAGGATAGGGTATCAAGCTGGCATGGGGATTAGTTTGGAAATTACTGGTGAAGATATGCGGAGGTTACATATGCGGTTAGCGTCTCCTGGAGATGAAGGTTGGGAAACACTGCCAGGGATTACTACTCTGTGCCAGTGTTGTGTATGCACCAAGAAGCCGCATATAAAACGGACGGCTTCTGGTGAATTATGTTTGTTGGGAAAGGATGGATGCCCTCATTTTTTGGGGTAGCGGGGGCTGATCACTCTAATGTTGTAATCTCTCCTCAGGATAAGATCCCGGATTGAAATAGGTCAGCTCAATTAGAGATAATTCAAGTGGATTCTCAATTATTTTCTGTTAATATTACTTTGGAGTGCAAATACGTTATGGACTTTTCTATATGTTTATTGGATTTACCCTGTTTTTCTATAAAATATAAAAATGGTGAAAAAGGCAAAATGGGCCAAATTAGGTTGGATAAAAATTGGAAGGGTATGTTTTATGACCTCCAGCAAGAGGGTAAACTGAAAAAATCACATCAAAATCCAATAAAAAATCTTAGTATAATTAAAACACAAAAAAATAATTTTTGTGAAAATTCATTTCTGGACCTCCAGCAAGAGGTAAAACTGCAATTATCACCTTCTATTTCGGACCTCCAGAAAGAGGGTAAACTGCAAAAATCACATCAAAATCAAATAAAAAATCTCGGTATAATTAAAACACAAAAAAATAATTTTTGTGAAAATTCATTTCCGGTCCTCCAGCAAGAGGTTAAACTGCCAACTTTCTTTACAGGTGATTTACTGTTGGATAAGGGAAGCAAAGGTGTTGGAAAATCTGTTTATAAATTAGAAGAGGGAAAGGAGAAAAGGGTAAAATTTAATAATGAAATAAAATATTTTTCTAATTTTTCTTATTCCAATTCTGGCGATGAAGAAGATTCATTTGATGAAATTTTTAATGGCGATACAAAAGAAAATGTTTTACCTCAAGTTTATTTAGATGTGGACGCAGCCAAATATAAGAAGGTAGCAAATAAAGTTCGACCTATTAATGAACCGCTACCTGATGAATTAAATCCACCCTTGAGAAGACCAAGGTTATCAAGAGATCCTTATGAAAGTCCCTTGGTAAAGAATCCGCCTGAATTTTCTGAGACGTCAAGAATCACTTTTGAGAGACTGGGTGTTGTTAATTTTGGACCTGATTTTTGGTTGTCTGGAGAAGAGAAGAAGTTGCTGTTGGATGTGATGGTCAAGCGAGAGAAGGCCATTGCTTTTGTAGAAGAGGAGAGGGGTGTGTTGAAGCATTCCTATGGGGAGCCTTACAAGATTCCTGTGGTATTTCATGAACCGTGGCAGCAGAAACTGATTCCTATACCAGCTGCATTAAAAGAAGCCTATATTGAAGTTGTCAGAGAACGGATACGCACTGGACTGTATGAGCAATCAACGTCAAGTTATTCTAGTCCGGTATTTTGTATCAAGAAACCAAATGGCAAGCTTAGAGTTGTTCATGATCTTAGGGAATTAAATAGGGTTACAATAAAGGATGCTGGGATACCGCCTAGTGCTGAGGAGTTTGTTGAAGCGTTTTCAGGAGATTGTGTTATGGATTGGGAGATATTATGGGTGGATATGATGAGAGAGAGTTACATCCGGACTCAAGGCCTCTCACTACATTCGATACGCCACTTGGACGTTTACAGTTAACAAGATTACCTCATGGAGCAACAAATTCGGTTGCAGTTTATCAAGCTCAGATGGCTTGGATCCTTCAAGATGAAATTCCACAATACGCTGGAATCTTTATAGATGATGGAGGAATTAAGGGACCAACAACCGACTATGATAACCAGGTGTTGGAAGAGAATCCCGGGATACGCAAATTCATTTGGGAGTTTGCAATTACTTTAGAAAGAATCTTGTTTCGAATTGAAGAGGCTGGTTTAACTATTTCAGGTTCAAAATTTTCATGTTGTGTGCCAGCCTTAGAAATATTAGGCCATGTGGTATGTAGAGAGGGTAGGATTATGTCCAAGAAGAAAGTTAACAAAATTCAGTCCTGGCCAAGACCCAAGAATACGACCGAAGTTAGAGGGTTTTTAGGCGTTTGCGTATATGTTAGAATGTTTATTAAGGACTTTTCTTCATTGGCAGCTCCATTGAGACAGTTAACAAGAAAGGATGCAGACTGGGAGTGGGATGAAGAGTGTGAGAAGGCGTTTGTGAAGTTGAAGGAGGTTGTAGGGAAGGATTTAGTCCTGCACAATTTGGATTATGGAAAAGATGCTGGTAGAATTTATTTAGCAGTTGATTCAAGTCAGGTTGCAGCTGGGGCGGTTTTGTCTCAGATGGATAAAGCTGGTTACATCAGGCCAGTTAGGTATGAATCTGTAGTATTTACTGAGGTCAAATCAAGATATTCTCAACCAAAATTGGAATTATGTGGTGTGGCAAAAATACTGAAGAAACTTCAGCATATTTTGTGGGGGCAACATTTTGAGTTGCAAGTGGATGCAAAATCGTTAATCCAGATGATTAATTCCCCAAGTTTACCAAACGCACCAATGACGAGATGGGTAGCTTTTATTCAACATTTTTTTTTCGATTTAGTTCATAAGCCTGGCAAAACTTTTACTATGCCAGATGGTTTATCAAGAAGACCACCCACTGAAGAAGATTCAGACTCAGAAGAGTTCGATGAAGATATACCTATTATCAAAGCCAGCACTAAAGGAGCTGAAGACTTTCCATACCTCCCCCATGAGGTTAAACTGGCAGGACTATTGTGTTTAGATTATGGTGATGATGACCTCCACCAAGAGGATAAACTGGAAAATAGTTTTTATGTTAATAAAGGTGTAGATAAATTCGGCAGAGAGGAGGTAGAAGAAGATGTGGTGTATGTAGAGGAAGATGGATTGGTAGTGTGGGATAGTAGTAAATTAAGGAATGGTGTATATGTTGGAGAATTAGAGAATTTAAATAAAAAGGTGGATAAAGAGAAAGAGGTATTTTTGAATACGGTTTACGAAGGATCCAAAGGTTTAGAAGAAAAAAGTCAACATAGCTCAATTAAAAGTTTATTTAGGGGTCAACGATTATTGGCTCATTCATGTGCAGGTGATATTGGTGATAGAGAAGTCCCTATTGATGTTATATTAATCGATTTTCAAGATGAAGTCTGGGGTCAGACTGGTTTTTATTTTTTTGTTAGTCAAATATTTGTTGACTTTAGAGAGGCCAGAAGATTGTGAAGACGATGAATGGGTGGCTATCAAGAGGAAGTTGTCTACGTTTTACCTATCTGGTCGACGTTTAATGAGGAGAAGGTATCCAAATCCTCAAGTAGTTATAACTCAACAGAAGGGGCAAGAATTAGTTTTGAAATCACTGCATGAAGATCTCGGGCATAGAGGCGTTGGAGAAACGTTTAGAAGAATTTCTGATCGATTTTGGTGGCCTGGTATGAAGATGGCTGTTAAACAGTGGGTTCAGTCATGCGAAGAATGTCAAAGACAAAGTTATTTAAGGCCAAAAGAACCTGGACGCGTGACCGGTGAATATACGCTCCTTGGGAGAGTTAGTTTAGATGCCGTTCATATTAAAGAGGGACGGTATAAATATTTAATTGTGGCCAGAGATTATTTATCTGGTTGGGTAGAGGCAGTGCCTCTTATTAATTTAACTGCCAAAAATGTGGCAGAATTTTTTTTGGATAATTGGGTGTATCGATATGGAGTGATGAAATTGGTGACGGTAGATGGAGGTCCTGAATTTGGGACAGAGTTTAAAGAGGCCATATTGAAAGTTGGATCAAAGGTTAGGGTAGCAACCCCATATTATCCTGAAGCTGAAGGCATGGTGGAAAGAGGGCATCAAGTTATTAAGGATGCTTTAGTTAAAATGTGTGGGACAAGTGCCGAAAAGTGGAGGAACTATTTACCTTTAGTTTTATTTGCTGATCGAATCACTGCCAAAAGGACAACTGGATTTTCACATTATGAACTTGTTTTTGGACAGAAAGCAGTTTTACCGGCTGATTTAGAAGCTGAATCATATCTTGGAGTTGACTGGGACACGGTCAAAACTACTGAAGAATTATTGTGTGCAAGAATGATGCAGCTAGAAAAGAAAGAAGAATATTTAGAAAAGGCATATTCGCGGATGATGAAGATCCGAAATCAATCAGTCAGATATTGGGATGAGCGGTTGGCACATCGATTAAGGAAACCTTTGAACCCAGGTGATATGGTCCTGGTGCATAATAGGAGTTTGGAAAGTCAGTGGGGAAAGATGTTTGCAGATAGGTGGAATGGACCGTATAAAATCAAGGAGCAAGTTTCCGGAGGTTCATATGTGCTAGAAGAGTTGGATGGAGTAGTATTAAAGAAGAGGGTAGCAGCCAATCAAGTGAAACGGTTCTATCCTAGATGCACCAGGAGTGCCGAAGTCTTTCTCCGCAATGAGGATAAACTATGACATTTATGAAATTTTATGGATAACTCTGAAATGAGGATAAACTACAATTTTAATGACTTTTATTAAATTTATACCTCCGCAACAAGGATAAACTATGATATCTACAAAATTTTATGGATTCCTCCGCAACGAGTATAAACTATCTTCTTATTTTTATCAAAAAATACTTTACTATCGTTACACTGCATATGGGCGATGAAACTGTGATGAAACATAACGAAATGCGAGAAAACCTTCAATGAAAATTTTCAAAATTTAAAATTCTTAAAATATGGGTGAAGATAGTGTTGGAAAATTTTTAAAATTTATTGGAAGAAGTGTTCACAGGGGAACCTTCTTAATTTAATATTGGCAAGTGTGGGGGTAATTGATGGGCTGGCTGCTCTATACACAATTACCCCATAATGTTCGTTTCCAAAATTTTCCCTGTTTCTAGTTGAATCCTGGCTTTGTCTTTTAATTATAGGAAGTCCACTAAGACTATAAAGTGGAACGAATCAAGAGACACCGCTCTCAACGCCGGATTCAAGATTTTTTTTATTTTATTTTGTTTTTGATTTTTTTATGTTAGATTGTGATTTCTTTTCTTAAATATATATTATGAATTATTGTAAAGGTGATGCTCACTGGTGGTCTCTAATCATTTTTATAAATTGGAGGGAGCCCACCCAGTGATCATCATTATAAAAATTATCATCTAAAAACTTTCATTTATTTTCTTTTCTTTTCAATTTCTCAAAAATTGTGTAACCACATCAAGTTGCACTTGGATGTGGGTATGATGTCGAGGGTACGGCTCATCAAATGGCCGGGGGGCATCTTTTAAAAATTTTATTTTGAAATTTTTTTATTATTATTAATTTTTTTATCTTTCTTTTCACATTCATTTATCTTTATTTAAAAATTAAAATTTAACTTTTATTTCAAACCTATCTTTTTAAAAATCTTTTATTTAAACTTAAGAAAAAAAAAATTAAATTATAAAAAAAAATAAAATAAAAAATAAATAAATAAATAAAAAATAATAAATAAAAATAAAAATAAAAATAAAATAAAATAATAAATAAAAATAAAAAATAAAATAATAAAATAAAAAAAAAATTAATTAATTAAATCAAAAATATTTTATATTTCTTAGTTTTATTTTTCAGTCTTCATTCTATTTTTTTAGTTTTATTCATTTAGTTTAGACAGGAAACAGGGTCTAAAGGAACTCAAAACCTATGGGATTTTACTTCAAGACATCTTTAGTCCTCCAAGACTTTAAACTGGCTACTGTTCAAGACGTTCTTTAAGGTTTTTTATGCGTATTTTGGAGCTGTTAGTCCTCCAAGACTTTAAACTGGCTACTGTTCAAGACTTTCCTTAAGGGTTTTATACAAATTTGGGAGCTGTTAGTCCTCCAAGACTTTAAACTGGCTAATTTTCAAGACTGTCATTAAAGATTTTATATTGGAGCTGTTAGTCCTTCAAGACTTTAAACTGAATTTCAAAGATAATCAAGATTTTATGGATATTTTTGGAGACGGATTTCTTTTCATATAGATCAAATGTTAGGTCCACCAAGAACTTAAACTGGACTGTTATCAAGCTGTTGGGTCCACCATGACCTTAAACTGGATTTCTTATCAATCAAATGTTTGGTCCACCATGACTTTAAACTGGTAGTTCATTCATTGTTTTAGTCCACTATGACTTTAAACTGGAAAATTAATATCTGCAGGATAATTCAACATTCATTGGTCCACTATGGCCTTATACTGGATTACTTGTCAATCAAATGTTTGGTCCACTATGACATTAAACTGGATTATCAAATTTATTCAATCTTTGGTCAAGCCTAGGCCTTACTTAGGAATATATCAAGTTATTTATGCACCTAAACGATCTTTGGTCCACCAAGACCATAAACTGGAAATTGATTATATGTTTGGTCCACCAAGACTTTAAACTGGAATGTCAATCTTGTTTGGATAACTCAAATCAATCTTTTAATTTATCACTGTCCACTAAGACTCAAAACTGGTTTTTCAATTATTTCTGGAATTGGGTGCTGATAAGCTTTAGGAGGTTAAAATTTTAGGTGGTGATGATGCTAATTAAAGCATAATGGTTAATTAGGTGAAATTTGTGGCGCTTTAACAAGGTCTAAAGTTGAAATTATTATTGGAAGCCTGGCAAAAGTATTTTATGGGTTTGCTGTATAGCAAAGTTTGAAAATTGTGATGAAGGAATCAGAAGTTAGGATGGTAGTTGGATTTTAGGGAATGATTTTTTTTAGTGCCTCAGTGTTAGGCCATTTTTGGTGTGAAGCTTGGAGGACCTTATGGCGAGATTGGAATCATAGAATTCGGCTCAGTGGGGGGCCCTATGAGGTTGGAATCAGGAGTATTCGGCTCATAGGAAGATCCACTCTCTCAATGCTGTGACAAGAAGGAAGACTGGTTAATGGGAGTCTGAAGGGATTCAAACCTTGCTCTCGTAGTGGAATCATCACAAGATTTATATTATTTTATGTTATATCAAGCCAGAGAAGAAGAAAGAACGTTTTTATTATAAAAGATTTAAAAGAAGACCAGCTAAAACAAATTTATCAAATTATTTTATTAGAAAAGATAATTCTTTTGGAATTGCTCAACCACTTATGCAAAGTTATAAGAATGGGGACATTCTCGATTGGAGGGAGGATGTGGTAGCCTAAAGTTTAGTACGGCACCTAAATATTTACATGGAGTTATTATGGCGTGCAAGATTGGCGTTATTATTTTTTATATAAAAGGGTTTTATTTAATTTATTTGAGTTTTAAATATGAAGAAATTGGTCACGAGCGAATGCCTACACAAAAACAATTTATTTTACGGAGAAAACTTATTTTTACGGTCTGAAAAATTTATAAGTATCAAGTCAAGTCACTCAAGAACCTTGGGAAATTTTCCCAGAATTTTTACAATCTTTCTTATATTTTTAAATGAATTTTAAAGTTTTATAGAAATATTTTTGTTTTCAGAAATTACTTAACTTTGATGAATTTTCACGGGGTAATTAGAGCTGCGCAGACTACGAAAATTAGTTTGGTATGTAAAGGGGAAGTAGCTCTATTATGTGTAATTTTTCTAGATTTTTTATTATAGTTTTAAGGTTCTAATTGAGTCCGGAAGTCCGGACGGACTCTGTTCCGGCTCTGTACGGACTCCGTATGGGCTCCGGATTGACTCTGGGAGAGCTTTGGAGGGGAAAACTTAGGCACGTAACTAGGAATACTTAAGCGCTTCTCAAACTCGAAATTGAGAGGGGGATACATCATACAGCTTAATCATTGACCACCACGGTCTCATTTTTTATTACTCAACAAATTAAATAAATTTGTAATACCCTTATAACTTTATATTTTATATATAACATTTTAGAAATACTACTCAACAATTTAAATCACACTTCATACAGGGTATCTTTAGAAAGGTCTTCATCGCTGAGACTTGATTATTGCTGTCTCATAAAAATTCAAATTATTATAAAAACATAAAAGTCAATCTTTTCAGATCTTTCACTGGTACACCTTAATTGTTGTTATCAGTATTTCTTTCTCAACAGCCAATTTCTTTAAATCTCAATAAGCGTTAATTATTTTAGAGTTTCATTATTTTTATCAATCAGATCCAAGTAGATTGGTTAGCTTAGTGATTTAGAATTCCCATTTTGTTATTTTTATTGGAAGGACGGGGTTTTCAGCTAAATCCACATATCTCCTCCGGATTCTGCTTACAGAAAGGCGATGTGGTAGCCTAAAGTTTAGTACGGCACCTAAATATGTAAATGGAGTTATTACGGCGTGCAAGATTGGCGTTATTATTTTTTTAAAAAGGGGTTTTATTTAATTTATTTGAGTTTTAAATATGAAGAAATTGGTCACGAGCGAATGCCTACACGAAAACAATTTATTTTACGGAGAAAACTTATTTTTACGGACTGAAAAATTTATAAGTATTAAGTCGAGTCACTCAAGAACCTTGGGAAATTTTCCCAGAATTTTTACTATTTTTTTTATATTTTTAAATGAATTTTAAAGTTTTATAGAAATATTTACGTTTTCAAAAATTACTTAACTTTGATGAATTTTCACGGGGTAATTAGAGCTGCGCAGACTACTAAAATTAGTTTGGTATGTAAAGGGGAAGTAGTTCTATTATGTGTAATTTTTCTAGATTTTTTATTATAGTTTTAAGGTTCTAAATTGAGTCCGGAAGTCCGGACGGACTCCGTACGGACTCCGTTTCGACTCCGTACGGACTCTGTACGGACTCCGCTTTGACTCCGTACGGACTCCGTACGGACTCCGTTCCGGCTCCGTACCGACTCCGTACGGGCTCCGGATTGACTCTGGAAGAGCTCTGGAGGGGAAAACTTAGGCACGTGACTAGGAATACTTAAGCGACTCTCAAACTCGAAATTGAGAGGGGGGACACAACATACAGCTTAATCTTTAACCACCACGGTCTCCTTTTTTATTACTCAACAAATTAAATAAATTGTAATACCCTTATAAATTTATATTTTTATATATAACATTTTAGAAATACTACTCAACTATTAAAATAACACTTCAAACAGGGTATCTTTAGAAAGGTCTTCGTCGCTGGGACTTGATTATTGCTGTCTCATAAAAATTAAAAATATTATAAAAACATAAAAGTCAATCTTTTCAGATCTTTCACTGGTACACCTTAATTGTTGTTATCAGTATTTCTTTATCAACAGCCACGATCATTTAATCTCAATAAGCGTTAATTATTTTAGAGTTTTCATTATTTTTATCAATCAGATCTAAGTAGATTGGTTAGCTTAGTGATTTAGAACACCTACTTTGTTATTTTTATTGGAAGGACGGGGTTTTCAGCTAAATCCACATATCTCCTCCGGATTCTGCTTACAGCAAGGCGACTGTAAGAGTTTACCTTACCATAGTTGGCGCCCAACGTGGGGTTCGATTTCTCTAGCTTTCTTTAAAGACTTACTTGGATCAAGAACGTTATTAGCCTGCAAGAGGCTTATTTTCTGGAACTCTAATTGGATTTTTGTTATTGGCCTGGAAGAGGCTTGTTATTTTATCGATTGTTAACGCTTTTCATTACTTATTGGGATGTCTTCTTCTGCTGTTGCTTCTGGATCTTCTAACCCTCTTACTCCCTCAGTTAGAATTGTTTCTTGGGATGGCCCAAAGTTTGATGGGGAGGAGGTTAAATGGTTCATTAGCAGGTATGAAGCTGCTGCTGCTGTTGATGGTGCTTCCCATGTGGATATGGTGAAGCAAGTTAGATTTTTTATTGCCGATAGGGAGGTGGAAAAAGAGGTTATTGCTATGCAGGCGTTCAAGGACAAGGATTGGGTTAAGCTTTCTAAAGCTATGGTTGATAGATGGGGTGTTAGGTTTACTATGATGGACCTCAATAAAATTGTTGGAGACTGGCAAGCAAAAGGTGGAGTTTCTTCTATGGCTGACTTCAAAAAGCTCTGTGTTCAGTTTGATGAAGTGGTGGAATATCTCATACTGGTGGACGAGTTAGTGCATGAGAACCAAGCAAAAGATTTGTTTTGGTCAGCATGCAGCAGGGATATTCGTATGGACGTCTTGAAGGATCTTTCAAGAAAAGATTTGATGAAGGAACTGCCTAATGGTGAGCAGAAACTGCCGGCTCTGGAGGTTATCAAAGAGAACATTCAGGCCCATCTCAAGTTATTGGCGTTGGACAAATATCAAGAGTCATGCACTCAATATGTTAGCAAGGTTAGCGAAGTTTTGGCCGAAAATAACAATATTATGGTCAAAGCCCAGGAGGCCAAGAAGGCACAAATGGGATTACCGGCTGCTAAAGTTGAGGGCAATGTAGACAATAAGATGGTCAATCACCTGGCCGATTTAACTAAACAATTAAAAATATTTGTTCAAGAAACCCAGAAGGCCAATAAGGCCCCAATCGCTTCTTTGTCGACGTCGACTTCTTATCAGTCTAGAGGTTATGAACGTTGAAATTATAATGGCAATAATAATGGTAACCGCTTCCCAGGTAATGGGAGAAATGGTGGGAATGGTGGTAGTAATTATAGAGGTGGCTATGATGAGCCAAAGGTGTGCTCCTATTGTAATAGGAGAGGGCACAGAGCAACAGTTTGTTTTGCTCTTGATTAGGATATGGATGCTGGGCAAGTTTTATTTAATGGTAAAGTTTATAAATTTCCCGATGGTTCGTTCATCAAGCCCAGTGATGGACAGTCTCCTTCTGATTTGGTCAGAAGAAGTTTAACGGCTGAAAGGAGAGCCAGATTTGAAGAGGTGACGGATGAAGATGTTAATGCCAAGAGTGGCAAAAATGGTAATGGTAATGGTGGTAAAGCTGACAAGGGCAAGGAGAAAGAGGTCAGTAAAGCCACATTTTCTACTTCTTTTGGTGGTTTAGAGCTGGCGACGGTTGCCCAGGTGGAGGGTAGCTGTATGGCTGGCGAATACGATGTTAATGCTGCTAGAAGAGCAGCTGCTACTAAGGCGAAAAGTAGCATTCAGAGCCAATTGAGGGCTAATCCTGGCAAGGCCAATAACAAAGTGAACCCTTACTCTAAGGACAAGATTTCTAGTGCTCAAACTGCCGCCAACAAATTGAACCCTTACTCTAAGGACGAATTATATAAAATGCAGAAGGGGATTGCTGATATGGGGCCCCCTAGTTATGGCAAGTTTGATTTAAATGGTGAGCCTATGCCAGAGGATGATTCGGATTCTGAGGAGGACGTACCGTTGGCGTCTCTACCCAGACCAAGTTTTAGCGGTCCCATCCCAATGGAGGGTGTAAGAAGGACTAGCGATGGATCAGGATTAGTGCAAGAAGCTGGTGACGGAGTTAGGGTTATAGAAAGTGAAGATGTTATAATGGGGGGTGAAGATGGCTCGGTTGGACCTCAAGAGGTACCCAGGGCCAAGGTTGTTAAATCAAAGGTCCAGTATGAGCGGCCAGTAGTTTCTGGTCAAGCTAATGCGATGGACGCAGTTTTGAATAGGGTGAATCAACTTCAGATTCCCTTATCTTTGGGGGAGTTATTTACGATTAGTCCGGCGCTTGCTGAAAAGCAAAAGAAGCATTTGACGAGGCGTCGGGTTTCCACTGGAGAGGTGGAATATATTTGTGAAAACGCTGAAAAGTTTGGGGAAGATGTAGATACACATTTTTCCGCTCCCCTGGGTTACCTGGTGGTAACTCTAAATGGTAAAGAAGTAAAGGCCTTGGTCGATTCAGGGTCTCAAATTAATTTAATTTCATTGGAGCAAGCGACGAGTATAGGCTTGCCAATTAAAAGTGGAACTGGGGGAAACCTCAGAGGTATTGGAGGGCATGCAACAGAGCTGATGGGTACAGCTGAGCATGTCAGGTTAGGCATTGGTGGATCTGTTGGTAAGGTTCACTTTTATGTGGCCAGAGGAGCAGTCAAAACTGTTCTTGGGGGTCCTTTTTTGATGGATTTTGAGGCCAGGATAGGGTATCAAGCTGGCATGGGGATTAGTTTGGAAATCACTGGTGAAGATATGCGGAGGTTACATATGCGGTTAGCGCCTCCTGGAGATGAAGGTTGGGAAACACGGCCAGGGATTACTACTCTGTGCCAGTGTTGTGTTTGCACCAAGAAGCGGCATATAAAACGGATGGCTTCTGGTGAATTATGTTTGTTGGAAAAGGATGAAAGCCCTCATTTTTTGGGGTAGCAGGGGCTGATCGCTCTAATGTTGTAATCTCTCCTCATAATGAGATCCCGGATTGCAATAGGTCAGCTCACTTGGAGATAATTCAAGTGGATTCTCAATTATTTTCTGTTAATATTACTTTGGAGTGCAAATACGTTTTGGACTTTTCTATATGTTTATTGGATTTACCCGGTTTTTCTATTAAATTTAAAAACGGTGAAAAAGGCAAAATGGGCCAAATTAGGTTGGATAAAAATTGGAAGGGTATGTTTATGGACCTCCAGCAAGAGGTTAAACTGCAATTATCTCATCAAAATCCAATTAAAAATCTCAGTATAATTAAAACTCAAAAAAATAATTTTTGTGAAAATTCAATTCTGGTCCTCCAGCAAGAGGTTAAACTGCCGACTTTCTTTACGGGTGATTTACTGTTGGATAAGGGAAGTAAAGGTGTTGGAAAATCTGTTTATAAATTAGACGAGGGAAAGGAGAAAAGGGTAAAATTTAAAAACGAAATAAAATATTTTTCTAATTTTTCTTATTGCGATTCTGACGATGAAAAAGATTCATTTGATGAGAGTTTTAATGGCGATGTTTTACCTCAAGTTAATTTAGATGTGGACGCAGCCAAATATAAGAAAGTAGCAAATAAAGTTCGACCTATTAATGAGCCGCTACCTGCTGAATTAAATCCACCTTTGAGAAGACCAAGGTTATCAAGAGATCCTTATGAAAGTCCCTTGGTAAAGAATCCACCTGAATTTTCTGAGACGTCAAGAATCACTTTTGAGAGACTGGGTGTTGTTAATTTTTGACCTGATGGTTGGTTGTCTGGAGAAGAGAAGAAGTTGTTGTTGGATGTGATGGTCAAGCGAGAGAAGGCCATTGCTTTTGAAGAAGAGGAGAGGGGTGTGTTGAAGCATTCCTATGGGGAGCCTTACAAGATTCCTGTGGTATGTCATGAACCGTGGCAGCAGAAACCGATTCCTATTCCGGCTGCATTAAAAGAAGCCTATATTGAAGTTGTCAGAGAACGGATACGCACTGGACTGTATGAGCAATCAACGTCAAGTTATTCTAGTCCTGTATTTTGTATCATGAAACCGAATGGCAAGCTTAGAGTTGTTCATGATCTTAGGGAATTAAATAGGGTTACAATAAAGGATGCTGGGATACCGCCTAGTGCTGAGGAGTTTGTTGAAGCGTTTTCAGGGAGAGTGTGTTATGGTTTAGGAGATATTATGGGTGGATATGATGAGAGAGAGTTACATCCGGACTCAAGGCCACTCACTACATTTGATACGCCACTAGGACGTTTACAGTTAACAAGATTACCTCAAGGAGCAACAAATTCGGTTGCAGTTTATCAAGCTCAGATGGCTTGGATCCTTCAAGATGAAATTCCACAATATGCTGGAATCTTTATAGATGATGGAGGAATTAAGGGACCAACAACCGACTATGATAACCAGGTGTTGGAAGAGAATCCCGGGATACGCAAATTCATTTGGGAGTTTGCAATTACTTTAGAAAGAATCTTGTTTCGAATTGAAGAGGCTGGTTTAACTATTTCAGGTTCAAAATTTTCATGTTGTGTGCCAGCCTTAGAAATATTAGGCCATGTGGTATGTAGAGAGGGTAGGATTATGTCCAAGAAGAAAGTTAACAAAATTCAGTCCTGGCCAAGACCCAAGAGTACGACCGAAGTTAGAGGGTTTTTAGGCGTTTGTGTATATGTTAGAATGTTTATCAAGGACTTTTCTTCATTGGCAGCTCCATTGAGACGGTTAACGAGAAAGGATGCAGACTGGGAGTGGGATGAAGAGTGTGAGAAGGCGTTTGTGAAGTTGAAGGAGGTTGTGGGGAAGGATTTAGTCCTGCACAAGTTGGATTATGGAAAAGATGCTGGTAGAATTTATTTAGCAGTAGATTCAAGTCAGGTGGCAGCTGGGGCAGTCTTGTCTCAGATGGATAAAGCTGGTTACATCAGGCCAGTTAGGTATGAATCTGTAGTATTTACTGAGGTCGAATCAAGATATTCTCAACCAAAATTGGAATTATGTGGTGTGGCGAAAATACTGAAGAAAATTCAGCATATTTTGTGGGGGCAACATTTTGAGTTGCAAGTGGATGTGAAATCGTTAATCCAGATGATTAATTCCCCAAGTTTACCGAATGCACCCATGACGAGATGGGTAGCTTTTATTCAACATTTTTCGTTTGATTTAGTTCATAAGCCTGGCAAAACTTTTACTATGCCAGATGGTTTATCAAGGAGACCACCCACTGAAGAAGATTCAGACTCAGAAGAGTTCGATGAAGATATACCTATTATCAAAGCCAGCACTAAAGGAGCCGAAGACTTTCCATACCTCCCCCATGAGGTTAAACTGGCAGGACTAATGTGTTTAGATTATGGTGTTGATGACCTCCACCAAGAGGATAAACGGGAAAATAGTTTTTATGTTAAAAAAGATGTTAATAAAGGTGTAGATAAATTCGGCAGAGAGGAGGTAGAAGAAGATGTGGTGTATGTAGAGGAAAATGGATTGGTAGTGTGGGATAGTAGTAAATTAAGGAATGGTGTATATGTTGGAGAATTAGAGAATAAAAAGGTGGATAAAGAGAAAGAGGTATTTTCGAATACGGTTTACGAAGGATCCAAAGGTTCAGAAGAAAAACATCGACATAGCTCGATTAAAGATTTATTTAGGGGTCAACGATTATTGGCTCATTCATGTGCAGGTGATATTGGTGATAGAGAAGTCCCTATTGATGTTATATTAATCGATTTTCAAGATGAAGTCTGGGGTCAGACTGGTTTTTATTTTTTGTTAGTCAAATATTTGTTGACTTTAGAGAGGCCAGAAGATTGTGAAGACGATGAATGGGTGGCTATCAAGAGGAAGTCATCTACGTTTTACCTATCTGGTCGACGTTTAATGAGGAGGAGGTATCCAAATCCTCAAGTAGTTATAACTCAACAGAAGGGGCAAGAATTAGTTTTGAAATCACTGCATGAAGATCTCGGGCATAGAGGCGTTGGAGAAACATTTAGAAGAATTTCTGATCGATTTTGGTGGCCTGGCATGAAGATGGCTGTTAAACAGTGGGTTCAGTCATGCGAAGAATGTCAAAGACGAAGTTATTTAAGGCCAAAAGAACCTGGACGCGCGACCGGTGAATATACGCTCTTTGGGAGAGTTAGTTTAGATGCCGTTCATATAAAAGAGGGACGGTATAAATATTTAATTGTGGCCAGAGATGATTTATCTGGTTGGGTAGAGGCAGCGCCTCTTATTAATTTAACTGCCAAAAATGTGGCAGAATTTTTTTTGAATAATTGGGTATATAGGTATGGGGTGATGAAGTTGGTGACGGTAGATGGAGGTCCTGAATTTGGGACAGAGTTTAAAGAGGCCGTATTGAAAGTTGGATCAAAGGTTAGGGTAGCAACCCTATATTATCCTGAAGCTGAAGGCATGGTTGAAAGAGGGCATCAAGTTATCAAGGATGCTTTAGTTAAAATGTGTGGGACAAGTGCCGAAAAATGGAGGCACTATTTACCTTTAGTTTTATTTGCTGATCGAATCACTGCCAAAAGGACGACCGGATTTTCACCTTATGAACTTGTTTTTGGACAGAAAGCAGTTTTACCGGTTGATTTAGAAGCTGAATCATATCTTGGAGTTGACTGGGACATGGTCAAAACTACTGAAGAATTATTGTGTGCAAGAATGATGCAGCTAGAAAAGAAAGAAGAATATTTAGAAAAGGCATATTCGCGGATGATGAAGATCCGAAATCAATCAGTCAGATATTGGGATGAGCGGTTGGCACATCGATTAAGGAAACCTTTGAACCCAGGTGATATGGTCCTGGTGTATAATAGGAGTTTTGAAAGTCAGTGGGGAAAGATGTTTGCAGATAGGTGGAATGGACCGTATAAAATCAAGGAGCAAGTTTCCGGCGGTTCATATGTGCTAGAAGAGTTGGATGGAGTAGTATTGAAGAAGAGGGTAGCGGCCGATCAAGTGAAACGGTTCTATCCTAGAGGCACCAGGAGTGCCGAAGTCTTCCTCCGCAATGAGGATAAACTATGATATCAATGAAACTTTATGGATTCCTCCGCAATGAGGATAAACTATGAAATTTCTTAAATTTTATCAACTCCGAAATGAGGATAAACTACAATTTTAATGATTTTTTTTATTAAATTTATTCCTCCGCAATGAGGATAAACTATGAAACTTTACGAATTCCTCTGCAATGAGGATAAACTATGAAACTTCTTAAATTTTATGGTTCCTCCGCAATGAGGATAAACTATGATATCCACGAAATTTTATGGATTCCTCCGCAACGAGTATAAACTATCTTCTTATTTTTATCAAAAATAATTTACTATCGTTACACTGCATATGGGCAACGAAACTGTGATGAAACATAACGAAATGCAAGAAGACCTTCTTTGAAATTTTCAAAAATTTAAAATTCTTAAAATATGGGTGAAGATAGTGTTGGAAAAATTTTAAAATTTATTGGAAGAAGTGTTCACAGGGGAACCTTCTTAATTTAATATTGGCAAGTGTGGGGGTAATTGATGGGCTGGCTGCTCTATACACAATTACCCCATAATGTTCGTTTCCAAAATTTTCCCTGTTTCTAGTTGAATCCTGGCTTTGTCTTTTAATTTTAGGAAGTCCACTAAGACTATAAACTGGAACGAATCAAGAGACACCGCTCTCAACGCCGGATTCAAGATTTTCTTATTTTGTTTCTGATTTTTTTTAGATTGTGATTTCTTTTCTTTAATATATATTATGAATTATTGTAAAGGTGATGCTCACTGGTGGTCTCTAATCATTTTTATAAATTGGAGGGAGCCCACCCAGTGATCATCATTATAAAAATTATCTTCTAAAAACTTTCATTTATTTTCTTTTCTTTCAATTTCTCAAAATTGTGTAACCACATCAAGTTGCACTTGGATGTGGGTATGATGTCGAGGGTACGGCTCATCAAATGGCCGGGGGGCATCTTTTAAAATTTTATTTTGAAATTTTTTATTACTTTTTTATCCTTCTTTTCACATTCGTTTATCTTTCTTTAAAAATTAAATTTTAACTTTTATTTCAAAACTATCTTTTTTTAAAAAAATCTTTTATTTTAAATGGTAATAAAAATAAAAAAAAAAGAAAATAAAAATAAAAAAAAAATAAAAAAAAATAAAAAAAAAAAAAAAAATAATAAAAAAATAATAAAAAATAAAAAATAAAAAATAAAAATAAAAAAAAAATAAATAAAATAAAATAAAAAAAAAAAAAAAAAATAATAAAAAAAAAAAATAATAATAAAAGGTATTTTAGTTTTAGGTAGTTTAGATGTTTATATTTTATTTTTCAAACATTATTCAAGAAAGCTACATACCAGGAAGAACACCATCAAGGGTTGTTATCTTTTGAAGAATCGAAATTAGAAAATTTAGAAGGACCTTGATCGATTTCCTGGGATTCGAATCTTATTTCACGGTCACGATAGTGTTGAAGCCAGTTGGCTATTTTGAAAAGGTCTCTTAACAGTTGCTCTCTCATCCAAGATTCTGATCTATCAGAGGGCGGGTATCGTTGGAAATAAGCGATAAGGTTATTAAAATTAGCAAAAAGCTTTTCAGACACTAGGTGAATGGGAACTCTAGGGAAGCTTGGATTAGGTTCTGGTAGTTCATAAGCTGAATATGAAATTGGAGAACCGGTGGACGCTTATCAAATTAAAATATCAGCAAATTAAAACCTGAAGATTAAGAAAATAAAAAGAGACAACTAACCTGTGTCAACACTATCATGATCATAGATAAACGGCTTACTTGGTAATGGAGTGAGATTTTTTATGTTTAGGAAAGGATTTTTTATTTTTGATAGATGAGGAGGACTGGTGTTGGATTTGGTGTTTGAAGTAGATGTTCTGGGCCTTTTGGATGATACAAGAGAAGATGAAGACTGCTGGCTATTATAGGACCTTTTGTGCTTCAAGATGTTGGAAGAAGGAGAAGAATTGTTAGAAGGTTGAAGCATGGCCTTGGGAGCAGCAAGAGTTCTTGGGGGAGTAGCAGCAAGTCTAGATTGGAGAGAAGGACCCAGAGGATTAGGTGATGGAGAAAGGTTTAAATAGGCTGATGGAGAAAAAGGTATGGGATCTTTAGAGGTTGATGGAATAGGTGGTGGAGTAGAAGGTGAAGAAGAAGGAAGAGGTTTGCAGAAGGCGGCGAAGCTAGTAGCAGTGATGGGGAAAGAACCACAGTTCAAGCCAGAACATTTTCTTTTCTTCTCATAGCAGGCTAAACAGGCCCTGTTATAAGTGTGCTTTTGCCAGTTAAAAGAGAAGATACATTCCCTATGGGTGAAGGCACAGTATTTGCAAGATTGATCAGCTGAAGCAATGAAGTCAGAAGGTTTCATCTTGTTAGGAGATATTTTTTTGAAGAAGAAAACTTGAAACTAGGATGAAGAAAGCTGGTGGCAGAATCTGGGTTCAAGGATAGAGAAGTTGTTAGGTCCACCAAGACCTTAAACTGGACTATTATCAAGCTGTTGGGTCCACCATGACCTTAAACTGGATTTCTTATCGATTAAATGTTTGGTCCACCATGACTTTAAACTGGTAGTTCATTCATTGTTTAGTCCACTATGACTTTAAACTGGAAAATTAATATCTGCAGGATAATTCAACATTCATTGGACCACTATGGCCTTATACTGGATTATTTGTCGATCAAATGTTTGGTCCACTATGACATTAAACTGGATTATCAAATTTATTCAATCTTTGGTCAAGCCTAGGCCTTACTTAGGAATATATCAAGATATTTATGCACTTAAACGATCTTTGGTCCACCAAGACCATAAACTGGCAATCGATTATATGTTTGGTCTACCAAGACTTTAAATTGGAATGTCAATCTTGTTTGGATAACTCAATTCAATCTTTTAATTTATCACTGTCCACTAAGACTCTAAACTGGTTATTCAATTATTTCTGGAATTGGGTGCTGATAGCTTTAGGAGGCTAAAATTTTAGGTGGTAATGATGCTAAAGAAAGCATAATGGTTAATTAGGTGAAATTTGTGGCGCTTTGACATGGTCTAAAGTTAAAATTATTATTGGAAGCCTGGCAAAAGTATTTTATGGGTTTGCTGTATAGCAAAGTTTGAAAATTGTGATGAAGGAATCAGAAGTTAGGATGGTAGTTGGATTTTAGGGAATGATTTTTTTTAGTGCCTCATAGTTAGGCCACTTTTTTTGGTGTGAAGCTTGGAGGACCTTATGGCGAGATTGGAATCATAGAATTCGGCTCAGTGGGGGGCCCTATGAGGTTGGAATCAGGAGTATTCGGCTCATAGGAAGATCCACTCTCTCAATGCTGTGACAAGAAGGAAGACTGGTATATGGGAGTCTGAAGGGATTCAAACCTTGCTCTCAGTAGTGGAATCATCACAAGATTTATTTTATTTTATGTTATATCAAGCCAGAGAAGAAAGAAAACATCATTTATGTTGAAAGTTTAAGAAGACCAAGCAAAAACAAAATTTTATCAAGTTATACTGTTAGAAAAGATAATTTCTTTGAAATTGTTCAACATCATTATCAAAGCTTTGCATTAAAATTCTTCTTTTCATGAGGTCTTCATGGTTATTAGCTGGAGTTTCTTGAAAATAGGCCAGCATTTTTCGTTTCAACTCATTAGTAAAGTCAAGAAAAAGATAGCGATGAAAATTTGGGTAATGATTGATATAGTCCGTCTTCACTCTACCAACATCATCAGTGTTGGTTATTTCGACAGCTAGAAGTTCAAATATGTTATTAAGTCATAGGTTTAGTCAATTTTGATTAAAAGTTTTTTTTAGTAAGATAAATAGGGTCTTACATTTAGAGCCAGGAAACATAGTCTCAGCAAAGTTAGTTGGGGGTACTGGCGTTATGGGATTAGGATCTTGTGAAGGCAAAATTAGGCCGGGATCCGTTGATGAAGATTGAACTTTTGAAGCTGTTTTTGATCTTATTCGTTTTAAGAAGACAGGAATTTTGGATTGCTTTTTAGAAGTTGAGGGATCAGGGAGAGCTGCTGGTCCTAAATATACGTTTGTTTTAGAAGGACCTATTGGCCGGTTGCATTTGACTTTTTTCACACGGCATAAGTCGCAAGCTGTTCTGCCAGGAAGATTAGGGTTGGACATTAAACAAGGTACCTGATATCGAGCGCAGAGTTCACATGGAGCGACAAGTTCTTTGGAAGACATATTGATGAAGATGAATTTTATAGTTGATTAAAGAAGATGGTGGTTGTAGGTTAAAGATGAATATTGTGTTCGACCACTTATGCAAAGTTTTAAGAATGGGGACATTCTCGATTGGAGGGAGGATGTGGTAGCCTAAAGTTTAGTACGGCACCTAAATATGTAAATGGAGTTATTACGGCGTGCAAGATTGGCGTTATTATTTTTTTAAAAAGGGGTTTTATTTAATTTATTTGAGTTTTAAATATGAAGAAATTGGTCACGAGCGAATGCCTACACGAAAACAATTTATTTTACGGAGAAAACTTATTTTTACGGACTGAAAAATTTATAAGTATTAAGTCGAGTCACTCAAGAACCTTGGGAAATTTTCCCAGAATTTTTACTATTTTTCTTATATTTTTAAATGAATTTTAAAGTTTTATAGAAATATTTACGTTTTCAAAAATTACTTAACTTTGATGAATTTTCACGGGGTAATTAGAGCTGCGCAGACTACGAAAATTAGTTTGGTATGTAAAGGAGAAGTAGTTCTATTATGTGTAATTTTTCTAGATTTTTTATTATAGTTTTAAGGTTCTAAATTGAGTCCGGAAGTCCGGACGGACTCCGTACGGACTCCGTTTCGACTCCTTACGGACTCTGTACGGACTCCGCTTTGACTCCGTACGGACTCCGTACGGGCTCCGGATTGACTCTGGAAGAGCTCTGGAGGGGAAAACTTAGGCACGTGACTAGGAATACTTAAGCGACTCTCAAACTCGAAATTGAGAGGGGGGACACAACATACAGCTTAATCTTTAACCACCACGGTCTCCTTTTTTATTACTCAACAAATTAAATAAATTGTAATACCCTTATAAATTTATATTTTTATATATAACATTTTAGAAATACTACTCAACTATTAAAATAACACTTCAAACAGGGTATCTTTAGAAAGGTCTTCGTCGCTGGGACTTGATTATTGCTGTCTCATAAAAATTAAAAATATTATAAAAACATAAAAGTCAATCTTTTCAGATCTTTCACTGGTACACCTTAATTGTTGTTATCAGTATTTCTTTATCAACAGCCACGATCATTTAATCTCAATAAGCGTTAATTATTTTAGAGTTTTCATTATTTTTATCAATCAGATCTAAGTAGATTGGTTAGCTTAGTGATTTAGAACACCTACTTTGTTATTTTTATTGGAAGGACGGGGTTTTCAGCTAAATCCACATATCTCCTCCGGATTCTGCTTACAGCAAGGCGACTGTAAGAGTTTACCTTACCATAGCGACTGTAAGAGTTTACCTTACCATACCATCTCCGAAAATATCCATAAAATCTTGATCATCCTTGAAATTCAGTTTAAAGTCTTGAAGGACTAACAGCTCCAATATAAAATCTTTAATGACAGTCTTGAAAATTAGCCAGTTTAAAGTCTTGGAGGACTAACAGCTCCATAATTTGTATAAAACCCTTAAGGAAAGTCTTGAACAGTAGCCAGTTTAAAGTCTTGGAGGGCTAACAGATCCAAAATACATATAAAAACCTTAAAGAACGTCTTTAACGGTAGCCAGTTTAAAGTCTTGGAGGACTAACAGATGTCTTGAAGTAAAATCCCATAGGTTTTGAGCTCCCTTAGACCCTGTTTCCTGTCTAAACTAAATGAATAAACTAAAAAGAATGAAGACTGAAAAATAAAACTAAGAAATATAATAATAATTTTGATTTAATTAATTAATTTTTTATTTTTTTTTTATTTTATTATTTTATTTAATTTTTTATTTATTTATTTATTTATTTTTTATTTTTTTATTTTTTTATTTTTTTTACTTTTATTTTTTTTATTATTTTATTTTATTTTATTTATTTTTATTTTTTTATTTTATATTTTTAGTTATTTTATTATTATTATTATTATTATTATTATTATTATTATTATTTTTAACATTTAAAATAAAAGATTTTTTTATTAAAAAAGATAGTTTGAAATAAAAGTTAAAATTTAATTTTTAAAGAAAGAGTAACGAATGTGAAAAGAAAGATAAAAAAGTAATAAAAAAATTTTTTAAAATAAAATTTTAAAAGATGCCCCCCGGCCATTTTATGAGCCGTACCCTCGACATCATACCCACATCCAAGTGCAACTTGATGTGGTTACACAATTTTGAGAAATTGAAAAGAAAAGAAAATAAATGAAAGTTTTTAGAAGATAATTTTTATAATGATGATCACTGGGTGGGCTCCCTCCAATTTATAAAAATGATTAGAGACCACCAGTGAGCATCACCTTTACAATAATTCATAATATATATTAAAGAAAAGAAATCACAATCTATCATAAAAAAAATCAAAAACAAAATTAATTAAAAAAAATCTTGAATCCGGCGTTGAGAGCGGTGTCTCTTGATTTGTTCCAGTTTATAGTCTTAGTGGACTTCCTATAATTAAAAGACAAAGCCAGGATTCAACTAGAAACAGGGAAAATTTTGGAAACGAACATTATGGGGTAATTGTGTATAGAGCAGCCAGCCCATCAATTACCCCCACACTTGCCAATATTAAATTAAGAAGGTTCCCCTGTAAACACTTCTTCCAATAAATTTTAAAAATTTTCCAACACTATCTTCACCCATATTTAAAGAATTGTAAGTTTTTGAAAATTTCAAAGAAGTTCTTCTTGAATTTCGTTAAGTTTCATCATAGTTTCGTTGACCATATACAATGTAACGATAGTAAAGTATTTTGATAAAAAAAAGAAGATAGTTTATCCTCGTTGCGGAGGTCGATAAGATTTTTATAAACATCATAGTTTATCCTCATTGTGGAGGTCCCATAAAATTTAAAAAATTTCATAGTTTATCCTCGTTGCGGAGGTATCCATATAATTTCATAAATGTCATAGTTTATCCTCATTGCGGAGGTTGATAAGGTTTTTATAAACATCATAGTTTATCCACATTGTGGAGGAATCCATAAAATTTTGTAAATGTCATAGTTTATCCTCATTGGGGAGGAAGACTTCGGCACTCCTGGTGCCTCTAGGATAGTACCACTTCACTTGATCGGCCGCTACCCTCTTCTTTAATACTGCTCCATCCAACACCTTTATTAACATAAAAACTATTTTCCAGTTTATCCTCTTGGTGGAGGTCATCATCACCATAATCTAAACACAATAGTCCTGCCAGTTTAACCTCATGGGGGAGGTATGGAAAGTCTTCAGCTCCTTTAGTGCTGGCTTTGATAATAGGTATATCTTCATCGAACTCTTCTGAGTCTGAATCTTCTTCAGTGGGTGGTCTTCTTGATAAACCATCTGGAATAGTAAAAGTTTTGCCAGGCTTATGAACTAAATCGAACAAAAAATGTTGAATAAAAGCTACCCATCTCTTCATTGGTGCGTTCGGTAAACTTGGGGAATTAATCATCTGGATTAACGATTTCGCATCCACTTGTAACTCAAAATGTTGCCCCCACAAAATATGCTGAAGTTTCTTCAGTATTTTGGCCACACCACATAACTCCAATTTTGGTTGAGAATATCTTGATTCGACCTCAGTAAATACTACAGATTCATACCTAACTGGCCTGATGTAACCAGCTTTATCCATCTGAGACAAAACCGCCCCAGCTGCAACCTGACTTGAATCAACTGCTAAATAAATTCTACCAGCATCTTTTCCATAATCCAAATTGTGCAGGACTAAATCCTTCCCTACAACCTCCTTCAACTTCACAAACGCCTTCTCACACTCTTCATCCCACTCCCAGTCTGCATCCTTTCTCGTTAACTGTCTCAATGGAGCTGCCAATGAAGAAAAGTCCTTAATAAACATTCTAACATATACGCAAACGCCTAAAAACCCTCTAACTTCGGTCGTATTCTTGGGTCTTGGCCAGGACTGAATTTTGTTAACTTTCTTCTTGGACATAATCCTACCCTCTCTACATACCACATGGCCTAATATTTCTAAGGCTGGCACACAACATGAAAATTTTGAACCTGAAATAGTTAAACCAGCCTCTTCAATTCGAAACAAGATTCTTTCTAAAGTAATTGCAAACTCCCAAATGAATTTGCGTATCCCGGGATTCTCTTCCAACACCTGGTTATCATAGTCGGTTGTTGGTCCCTTAATTCCTCCATCATCTATAAAGATTCCAGCTTATTGTGGAATTTCATCTTGAAGGATCCAAGCCATCTGAGCTTGATAAACTGCAACCGAATTTGTTGCTCCATGAGGTAATCTTGTTAACTGTAAACGTCCAAGTGGCGTATCGAATGTAGTGAGAGGCCTTGAGTCCGGATGTAACTCTCTCTCATCATATCCACCCATAATATCTCCCAATCCATAACACAATCTCCCTGAAAACGCTTCAACAAACTCCTCAGCACTAGGCGGTATCCCAGCATCCTTTATTGTAACCCTATTTAATTCCCTAAGATCATGAACAACTCTAAGCTTGCCATTTGGTTTCTTGATACAAAATACCGGACTAGAATAACTTGACGTTGATTGCTCATACAGTCCAGTGCGTATCTGTTCTCTGACAACTTCAATATAGGCTTCTTTTAATGCAGCTGGTATAGGAATCAGTTTCTGCTGCCACGGTTCATGAAATACCACAGGAATCTTGTAAGGCTCCCCATAGGAATGCTTCAACACACCCCTCTCCTCTTCTACAAAAGCAATGGCCTTCTCTCGCTTGACCATCACATCCAACAGCAACTTCTTCTCTTCTCCAGACAACCAAAAATCAGGTCCAAAATTAACAACACCCAGTCTCTCAAAAGTGATTCTTGACGTCTCAGAAAATTCAGGCGGATTCTTTACCAAGGGACTTTCATAAGGATCTCTTGATAACCTTGGTCTTCTCAAGGGTGGATTTAATTCATCAGGTAGCGGTTCATTAATAGGTCAAACTTTATTTGCTACCTTCTTATATTTGGCTGCGTCCACATCTAAATAAACTTGAGGTAAAACATTTTCTTTTGTATCGCCATTAAAAATTTCATCAAATGAATCTTCTTCATCGCCAGAATTGGAATAAGAAAAATTAGAAAAATATTTTATTTCATTATTAAATTTTACCCTTTTCTCCTTTCCCTCTTCTAATTTATAAACAGATTTTCCAACACCTTTGCTTCCCTTATCCAACAGTAAATCGCCTGTAAAGAAAGTTGGAAGTTTAACCTCTTGCTGGAGAACCGGAATTGAATTTTCACAAAAATTATTTTTTTGTGTTTTAATTATACTGAGATTTTTAATCAGATTTTGATGTGATATTTGCAGTTTACCCTCTTGCTGGAGGTCCAAAATAGAAGGAGATAATTTCAGTTTAACCTCTTGCTGGAGGTCTGGAATAACATTTTCACAAAAATTATTTTTTTGTGTTTTAATTATACTGAGATTTTTAATTGGATTTTGATGTGATTTTTGCAGTTTACCCTCTTGCTGGAGGTCCAAAATAGAAGGAGATACTTGCAGTTTAACCTCTTTCTGGAGGTCCAAAAACATACCCTTCCAATTTTTATCCAACCTAATTTGGCCCATTTTGCCTTTTTCACCATTTTTAAATTTAATAGAAAAACAGGGTAAATCCAATAAACATATAGAAAAGTCCAAAACGTATTTGCACTCCAAAGTAATATTAACAGAAAATAATTGAGAATCCACTTGAATTATCTCCAAGTGAGCTGACCTATTGCAATCCGGGATCTCATCCTGAGGAGAGATTACAACATTAGAGTGATCAGCCCCTGCTACCCCAAAAAATGAGGGCATCCATCCTTTTTCAACAAACATAATTCACCAGAAGCCGGCCGTTTTATATGCCTCTTCTTGGTGCATACACAACACTGGCACAGAGTAATAATCCCTGGCCGTGTTTCCCAACCTTCATCTCCAGGAGGCGCTAACCGCATATGTAACCTCCGCATATCTTCACCAGTGATCTCCAAAATAATCCCCATGCCAGCTTGATACCCTATCCTGGCCTCAAAATCCATCAAAAAAGGACCACCAAGAACAGTTTTGACTGCTCCTCTGGCCACATAAAAGTGAACCTTACCAACAGATCCACCAATGCCTAACCTGAAATGCTCAGCTGTACCCATCAGCTCTGTTGCATGCCCTCCGATACCTCTGAGGTTCCTCCCAGTCCCACTTTTAATTGGCAAGCCTATACTTGTCGCTTGCTCCAATGAAATTAAATTAATTTGAGACCCTGAATCGACCAAGGCCTTTACTTCTTTACCGTTAAGAGTTACCACCAGGTAACCCAGGGGAGCGGAAAAATGCGTATCTACATCTTCCCCAAACTTTTCAGAATTTTCACAAATATATTCCACCTCTCCAGCGGAAACCCGACACCTCGTCAAATGCTTCTTTTGCTTTTCAGCAAGCGCCGGACTAATCGTAAATAACTCCCCCAAAGATAAGGGAATCTGCAGTTGATTCACCCTATTCAAAACTGCGTCCATTGCATTAGCTTGACCAGAAACTACTGGCCGCTCATACTGGACCTTTGATTTAACAACCTTGGCCCTGGGTACCTCTTGAGGTCCAACCGAGCCATCTTCACCTCCCATAATAACATCTTCATTTTCTATAACCCTAACTCCGTCACCAGCTTCTTGCACTAATCCTGATCCATCTCTAGTCCTTCTTACACCCTCCATTGGGATGGGACCGCTAAAACTTGGTCTGGGTAGAGACGCCAATGGTACGTCCTCCTCAGAATCCGAATCATTATCTGGAATAGGCTCACCATTTAAATCAAACTTTCCATAACTAGGGGGCCCCATATCAGCAATCCCCTTCTGCATTTTATATAATTCGTCCTTAGAGTAAGGGTTCAATTTCTTGGCGGCAGTTTGAGAACTAGAATTCTTGTCCTTAGAGTAAGGGTTCACTTTGTTATTGGCCTTGCCAGGATTAGCCCTCAATTGGCTCTGAATGCTACTCTTCGCCTTAGTAGCGGCTGCTCTTCTAGCAGCATTAACATCGTATTTGCCAGCCATACAGCTACCCTCCACCTGGGCAACCGTCGCCAGCTCTAAACCACCAAAAGAAGTAGAAAATGTGGCTTTACTGACCTCTTTCTCCTTGCCCTTGTCAGCTTTACCACCATTACCATTACCATTTTTGCCACTCTTGGCATTAACATCTTCATCCGTCACCTCTTCAAACCTGGCTCTCCTTTCAGCCGTTAAACTTCTTCTGACCAAATCAGAAGGAGACTGTCCATCACTGGGCTTGATGAACGAACCATCAGGAAATTTATAAACTTTACCATCAAATAAAACTCGCCCAGCATCCATATCCTTATCAAGAGCAAAACAAACTGTTGCTCTATGCCCCCTCCTATTACAATAGGAGCACACCTTTGGCTCATCGTAGCCACCTCTATATCCATTACCACCATTACCACCATTTCTCCCATTGCCTGGGAAGCGGTTACCATTATTATTGCCATTATAATTTCGAAGCTCATAACCTCTGGATTGATAAGAAGTCGACGTCGACGAAGAAGCAATTGGGGCCTTGTTAGCCTTCTGAGTTTCTTGAACAAATATTTTTAATTGTTTTGTTAAATCGTCCAAATGATCGACCATCTTATTATCTACATTGCCCTCAACTTTAGCAGCAGGTAATCCCATTTGAGTCTTCTTGGCCTCCTGGGCTTTGACCATAATATTGTTGTTTTCGGCCGAAACTTCGCTAACCTTGCTAACATATTGAGTGCATGACTCTTGATATTTGTCCAACGCCAATAACTTTAGATGGGCTTGAATGTTGTCCTTGATAACCTCCAGAGCCGGCAGTTTCTGCTCACCATTAGGCAGTTCCTTCATCAAATCTTTTCTTGAAAGATCCTTCAAGACGTCCATTCGAATATCCCTACTGCATGCTGTCAAAAACAAATCTTTTGCTTGATTCTCATGCACTAACTCGTCCACCATAATAAGATATTCAACTACTTCATCAAACTGAACACACAGCTCTTTGAAGTCTGCCATAGAAGAAACACCACCTTTTGCTTGCCAGTCTCCAACAGTTTTATTGAGGTCCATCATAGTAAACCTAACACCCCATCTATCAACCATAGCTTTAGAAAGCTTAACCCAATCCTTGTCCTTGAATGCCTGCATAGCAATAACCACTTTTTCCACCTCCCTATCAGCAATAAAAAATCTAACTTGCTTCACCATGTCCACATGAGAAGCATCATCAACAGCAGCAGCAGCTTCATACCTGCTAATGAACCATTTAACCTCCTCCCCATCAAACTTTGGGCCATCCCAAGAAACAATTCTAACTGAGGGAGTAAGAGGGTTAGAAGATCCAGAAGCAACAGCAGAAGAAGACATCCCAATAAGTAATGAAAAGCGTTAACAATCGATAAAATAACAAGCCTCTTGCAGGCCAATAACAAAAATCCAATTAGAGTTCCAGAAAATAAGCCTCTTGCAGGCTAAGAACGTTCTTGATCCAAGTAAGTCTTTAAAGAAAGCTAGAGAAATCGAACCCCACGTTGGGCGCCAACTATGGTAAGGTAAACTCTTACAGTCGCCTTGCTGTAAGCAGAATCCGGAGGAGATATGTGGATTTAGCTGAAAACCCCGTCCTTCCAATAAAAATAACAAAATGGGAATTCTAAATCACTAAGCTAACCAATCTACTTGGATCTGATTGATGAAAATAATGAAACTCTAAAATATTTAACGCTTATTGAGATTAAAGTAAAAGTGGCTGTTGAGAAAGAAATACTGATAACAACAATTAAGGTGTACCAGTGAAAGATCTGTAAAGATTGAATTTTATGTTTTTATAATAATTTGAATTTTTATGAGACAGCAATAATCAAGTCCCAGCGACGAAGACCTTTCTAAAGATACCCTGATTGAAGTGTAATTTAAATTGTTGAATAGTATTTCTAAAATGTTAAATATAAAAATATAAAGTTATAAGGGTATTACAAATTTATTTAATTTGTTGAGTAATAAAAAATGAGACCGTGGTGGTTAATGATTAAGCTGTATGTTGTGTCCCCCCTCTCAATTTCGAGTTTGAGAGGCGCTTAAGTATTCCTAGTCACGTGCCTAAGTTTTCCCCTCCAGAGCTCTCCCAGAGTCAATCCGGAGCCCGTACGGAGTCTGTCCGGAGTCAAAGCGGAGTCCGTACAGAGTCTGTCCGGACTTCCAGACTCAATTAGAACCTTAAAAACTATAATAAAAAATCTAGAAACATTACACATAATAGAGCTACTTCCCCTTTACATACCAAACTCATTTTCGTAGTCTGCGCAGCTCTAATTACCCCGTGGAAATTCATCAAAGTTAAGTAATTTCTGAAAACGTAAATATTTCTATAAAACTTTAAAATTCATTTTAAAATATAAGAAAAATAGTAAAAATTCTGGGAAAATTTCCCAAGGTTCTTGAGTGACTTGACTTGATACTTATAAATTTTTCAGACCATAAAAATAAGTTTTCTCCGTAAAATAAATTGTTTTTGTGTAGGCATTTTCTCGTGACCAATTTCTTCATATTTTAAACTCAAATAAATTGAATAAAACCCTTTGATATAAAAATAATAACACCAATCTTGCATTCCGTAATAACTCCATTTACGTACTTAGGTGCCATACTAAACTTTAGGCTACCACACCACCATTCCTTCAAAAATTCAAGCTATCATTGCTGCATCTGGAGGATTTACATGCTGGTTACCCCTTCACAATGTTTATATTTTTTCACTCAATTTTTTTTATTTCACCATTCTTTTTTTGAATATTACTAAGAGCCCCTCTCCCTATCTGATAAAGATAGTCTCATAACAATATTGCTATCAGTTCTTGAGCTCGAAAATTCACTTTTTTTAACAATAATTATAATTGAAAAACCATGCTGTATTTTTTTTGACTTGATATTATGAATCTATGGCTTCTTAATGATCTTTAATAAAAATATTCTGTTGATAGAATATTGTTTGATGAAAAATTTAAAGTTGAAAACCGACAATGATACCCTACTTCCCACTGTACATAAAATCCATCATTTGTTTCAATCTTTAAGTACAGCCCTTAAAATTATGTAACTTTCTCTCCAATCTGTTTTTCAAATAATTTTTTTTGTTTTTTTCTTTGAATAGAATGCTTTATGAAAAGTAGTATAGTTAGTTGTGATTTTTTTTTACTCTTAAATTTTTAACTGAAATTTCTATTTTGCATATCTGGTGCTCTTGCTAAATTTTTTCAAAATTTTTTCAATCTTTTTTAATGATCTTCTCCCAGAACCTTCTGTGATTTTCGGTTTTTGGTTAAGCATCGATAAATTTTTAATTTTGGTAAAAAGTTCAAAACGAGTTTCATTGAGAATTTCCTATCTAAAATCTTATCTTCAGGGTATAAAAATGCTTACCTCCCTTATCGTTCAAAGAATCTTCTTTGCTTATTGATGCTTCTTTATCACCATGTGATAAATCTTCGGGTGGATCGGTAGAAGGGGGTGATGGCTCTTGATAAAAAACATTTTTGATTAGTTGAAAATGAATTTTATTAGCATGCGAGAGCAAGATTTAGAAAAATGCCTTTCAACGAAAAGCTCACTCGGTGGGGGCTGATAAGCTCTTGTAAAATACTCCACTTTTGCCGCTGATTTTTTATCTAGATGCATAACAGGGCACCATAGTAGAGAAAGAAATAATCACTCAGCATCAATATTGAAAAATATTCAATTAACGCGGCGATTCACTCAAAAAATACTCTATTTAAACACACTGGTACAGGAATGAACCTGGTTTAATTTTTTTAGCAGATATATATTTGTATTCAGAAGCAAACATATCAAGCTACTTGTTAATTACTGATAATAGAAAAAAAGAAAGTAGTTGAAACAAATTTCCCTACTCTTCCCTTTGAAACTATCTAACATCAGACTGCGAGGTGAGCGAAGAATAACTTACCGGAAAACTTCAAACTATCTGTGCCACCATATGGGCGTACGATCAACCAATCCTTCTCTGCGCGCTTTTGTAGTTCAAGAGAAATGCTAGAACAACACATAGGATTATTTATTTGTAACCAAAACAAAGCGATGGATGCTTTTTGAAAAAAGTGTTTAACCATTATTAAAATATATTTTCAAGAAATCCAGAAAAACATAAATTTTAAAATTAAGAAAGTGATTTTTGAGGAGCTATGAATGAATAATTTAATATGCTGGGTCAAGACATGAGGTTGACAAGAACAGGCGCTACATATATTGAAAAAAATTTCTAGCTGACGATAGATAAGCCAGTGACTAGTCTAATGTTCACGCATTTGCTCCGAAAAGATATTTTGTTGGCTTAATGATATACTAGATTAGTTCGCTTTTTCAGAAAAAACTGCTGGGATTTCAGTTTTCAAGGGGGAAAAGAAAACCTGAGACTAACGCTTACAATATCTGAAACGATAGGAGGCATCCAAGTTAGAAATTTATCATTACAAGAAAATGTTTTTTCTCCACACAATCATCCACGACTTTTTTTTTCATAAATAGCATATCTTGCACCAACAACTCATGTTTTTATGATAAATCCAGTTAATATGATTTGATTGTATTTTGTGGAAAGAAATAACATTTTACTTCATGGTGGATATTCAACTTTGATATCTCGTAATATTGAACATAACTAAAGTAGTCTTTATTCATTGATGAAATCTATTGAATAACCCGAGCTTGGTGCACAAAACCAGTACTAGCAGACATCATGTGAAACTTTAACTAAAAAGAAAAAGTCTTTACAAGTATAGACTAGGCGTTAAAGATAAGCTGAAGTAAAGTTAAACCAGTTTTTAGTGCGTGCTACAGCTAAGTTACGAAAGTTTACGGAATTTTCGACGTAAGAATCAAAGTTGCTCTGACCAAAAAATGATTTGCCTATTCAAAAGGGTCGGGGATGAGTCGGGGGTACCTGCTTTTGAATAAGCAAATCATTTTTTTGCGAGTAAAGCTTTGACTTTTTTGTCTAAAATTCCGCAAGCTTTTGTGAGTTGGCTGTACCATATGAATCAATTGAACATTAATTTCAATGTTCAGCACCGGGCACTGCATGCTCGAACTCGCAATTCGATACTCAAAAATGCTACTTTATTGTCCTGATAGTTTATATATTAGGTCAAAAAGACCATTAGACTCAAAAAATAGTGTTTGAATAATAATATAATCCTTTTTTAAAATATTTCAAGTTCTGCAAAAAAAAAAAAAAAAAAAAAACTAAGGCAAGCAACTAGAGAATTCTATAACATGAAGATAGTATCAAACTGTGAAAGGTTGGGCCAAAGGATCAGCTCACTCTATAAAATACTAAACATAAAAATAGATAATGCGTTGAGAGCGATAGCAAGCAGACACTACACCCAAAGTGAAATATACCCAATAGGGGGTATCAAAGTTATAAATTTGTAATTATTTAAAAGGTATTTCACAACACAAAAAGAAAGCCACAAACTTGACATTAACACAAAGTAGAAAGGTTTTTTGGGGACATAATATGGTATATATTAAAAAATAATCATGGTTGATTTGGTTGAAAAAATAGGTATTGTAAATGGAAGATTTCTAACTTTGATACCCCCTATTAAGGTATGTTAAGGCCAGAGAGTCCCAAGATCAGGATCTGTTATTTTAAAACATGAAACTTATTCCAGAGTCATAATGGATGGGATGATTCTGGGATCTTCCCTTTAAAGAGGAAATTGGTGAATTAGAGTAAGATAACTGGTTTATTTCATATTTCTTATCTGCTAGCCCTGGGGATAATGAAGTAGAATCTTCTTCCATGAAAAATGTCAGACCTGGGCAAAAAAAAGGACAGATCACTAATGGTGGAAGAAAGCACTTTGAGACTCCCTATTAGGGATCATTAAAGTACTCTAATCTTCTATTTAACTAATGGTGGATAAAGAATTAGATACCCAAACTATTTTCCATCATGTTTTTTAAAAATAAATGGGATATTTGGTGTGTGACATATAAAATTTTGAGTTTAATCACAGATTTATTTTTTATTGGATCTGCAATTATTCTTGAAAATTGGTTTATTAGAAAAATAAATGGAATATTTTTAATCTCTCATTCAATAGCTCTGGTGTTATTGGATATAAGACTTCCACCATTATTAATGTCAGATTCCAAATATCACATGCGAGTACTTTTATACTATCTATTATCTTAATTCTTTAATGAAGAAATTTATTTCCTGAAATGCTAATTTCCAAGATGGAAATTGAGAAACTTCATCTAAGTATGATTCATTCTTTAATTTTGACATTGATAGAAGATGTATATTAGGGGGTCTCAAACCTTACGAAATATAGCTAGAGTGTTTCATTTAAAAAAAACCACACAAAAATCCCATGAAACATGGCTGATTTGGTACTTGGGTCACAAAAATGGGGTCAAATACATCTTACTTTTAAACAATTTTCTCAACCACCACTCAGCACATCAATGCCCACATCCTCCCAATCAACTATGCATCACCTTCCTTCTGTCAGGCTTAGTTCAAGTACAAAGACATTGTGGTAGCCTAAAGTTAAGTATGGCACTAAGTTTTATTTAAGGAGGATATTTAAAGATTGTTATAAAGACTGGAAAGTCCATTTTAATTTTATATAATTTTATTTGAAAGAATGGATGTTATAAGTGGTTTAAAAGTGTTAATTTTACAAGTAATCATTTAAAAAATATTTATTTTCCAAGAAATAAAAGTATAGGCTTAAAAGTGCATGAAAATGAAATTCAGGAGTCTCAAGAGCCTTTGGGAATTTTTTTATTTTTCTTCTATTTTTAATAATTTTATTAAGTATTTTTGATTGTTTTTGATTTTTCATAATTTTCTTAACTTTGTTTATTTTTCATTAGATGAATAGGGCTGTGAAGACTATAAAAATTTGTTGAGAGCGTAGAAGAAGTTTAGTTCTATCATATGTAAATTTTCTAGATTTTTTGTTAAGGTTTTAATTTTCTAATTGAGTCTGGAAGTCCTTTCAAGCTCCAGAATTCTCCGGATGAGCTCTGTATGAGCTCTGGGATACTCTGGACAAGCTACAGGATGCTCAGGGCAGGGAAAGTATGGCACATGACCAAACTATGCATATAAATCTGTAGACTCAAAATTAGATTAGACCTCTAAATATCATACTAACTTGAGATAAAATCATTATCTTACCATTAACAACCAATAACACATATCATAAATTATTATTTGTTATACCCTTATAAATATAACACTTTATAAACTTTCTTCCACAACAAATTTACATATACTTATAAGGTATCATTGTAAAGGTCTCAACTTCAATGACTTAATTATAACACATGTTCACAAAATTATAAACTTTATAAAAAGATATATATATTTCAATCATTAAAATAACTCTTCTAGTACAAATTCACTGTTTTATTTTCTTCACCTAACATAAAAGAACATTGATTCTACATCACAAAACCATCATTATAAAATATTCAACTGGTCTTCCTTTATCAAGTAGACTTTTTAGCTTAGTTAATTGAGAACTCTTATTTTACTTGTTTTATCTAATTCCCTTGGATTATGCTGGCAGCAAGGCAACTGTAAGAGTCTCTATACATTGGTGGTACCCAACATGGGTTTTAAAATCTATAGCTTTTAATTGATCTTAATTGGTAACTGGATGTGCTTAGCCTGCAAGAGGCTTATCTAAAAAACACTTATTTTATTTTAATGGTTTAATCTTATACTTTTGGGGTGTCTTCCATTTCTGAATCTGGTGTTGCAGGTGCTGCACTTCCTGTCATGGCGTTAGTTAAGATTGTATCTTGGGATGGGCCCAAGTTCAATGGTGAAGAAGTTAAGTGGTTCTTAAGTAGGTATGAAGCTACTTCTACTGTGGATGGAGCCTCTTTTTTTGGATATTGTGAAGCAACTCCAATTTTTATTGTGGACAAAAAGGTGGAGAAAGAGGTCATTGCTATGGATGGATATGAAAAGTGCAACTGCTTAAAATTTTCAAAAGAGATGGTTGATAGAGAGGGTGTTAGAAATACTATGGTGGACCTCAACAAGATTTTCAGTGATTGGCAAGATAAAGGTCATGTCTCTAATATGATGGAACTTAAACAATTATGTAAGCAGTTTGATGAAGAGGTGGAATATTTAATTTTGGCGGAGAAAATAGGCCATGAAAATCAGGCCAAGGATCTGTTCTGGTAATCTTTTAGTAGGTATTTTAGGATGGATGTGTTGAAGTTCTGTCTAGGAAAAAATTGATGAAGGATCATCTGAATGGGGGAAGAAGCTTCTTTCTTGAGAGGTCATTAAAGAAAAAATCCAGGAATATCTAAAGCTTATAGCTCTAGACAAATATCAAGAACCATGTACTCAATATGTCAGCAAGTTTAGTGAAGGTTTGGCTGAAAATAACAATATTATGGTTAAAGCTCAAGAAGCAATGAAGGCTCAGATGGGTCAGGCTGCTGCTAAGGTTGAAGGGAATGTAGAAAAAAAATTTAATCACTTGGATGACTTAAAAAAGCACCAAAAAATATTTGTTCAAGAAACTCAGAAAGCCAATAGGACACCTGTGGCTTCATCTTCAACATCTTCTTCTTATAAATATAGGGGTTATGAGAGGAGGAACAATGGTTTTAATTGAAATTTTAACCTGTTTTCTGGGAATGGAAATGGAAATGGTAGAAATTGTTTTAGAAGTGGATATGGCAAACCCAGGGTGTGCTCCTAATGTAATAGGAGGGGGAACAGAGCTGGTGACTCTTTTTATTTGGATAAGTACTTGAAAGCTGGCAGAGTAAAATTTTATGGAAATTTTTATGAATTCCCTGATGGATTATTCATAAAACCCAGTGATGGGAAAGCTTGTTTGGATTTGGTTTGGAGAAATATTACAGCTGAAAAAAGAGCTAGGTTTGAAGAATTAAATGGTGATGATGATAATGATACAAAAGGTGATGAAAAGAATGCTGTTAATGAAGGTAGAAAACTTGATAAGGGAAAAGAGAAGGAGGTCAGTAAGGCCAATTTTTCAACTTCTTTTGGTTATCTGTATTTATGTTGAGTTGCTGGAGTGGATGGTAACTGTATGGTGGGTTAATATGATGTGAATGCTTCTAGAAGGGCAGCTGCTGCTAAATAAAGTAGTAGCATTCAGAGCCAATTTAGAGCTAAAACAAGAAAGGCAGAGATTAATTATATAGAAAATAAACCTTACTCTAAGGATAAAATCTATAGGATGCAGAAGGGGATGGCAGACACGAGGCTTCCAAGTTTTGATAAGCTAGACTTAAATGGTGAGCATATGCCTGTAGAAAAAGAATCGGATTCTGAGGAGGATCTACCATTGGCATCTCTTCCCAGACCAAGTTTTAGTGGTTTAACTCCTATGGAAGGGGTAGGAAGGACCAGTGATGGATCTGGATTAGAGAAAGCAGTAGGCAATGGAGCTAGGGTTAATGAAGATGAAGATGTTATTATTCGGGTGAAGAAGGAAATGTGAGTCCTTATGAGGTGCATAGGACCAATTTTACTAAAAATAAAGTTCAATATGAAAGGCCAGTAGTATCTGGTCAAGAAAATTCTATGTAGGTGGTGTTGGGTAGAGTGAATCAGCTTCATATTCCTTTATACTTTGGAGAATTTTTTACAATTTGTCCAGCACTTTTAGAAAAGAAAAAGAAGAATTCCAAAAGGAGATGGGTAGCAGCTGGAGAGGTGGAATATATTTTTGAAAATGTTGAAAAGTTTGGTGAGGAGGTGAAAACTCATTTTTCTGCTCCTCTGGGATATTTAATAGTTAACTTAAATGGTAAAGAGTTAAAGGGCCTGGTAGATTCTGGATCACAAATTAATTTAACTTCATTAGAGAAACCTACTTTAATAGGCTTGCCAATTCAAACTGGTACTGGTGGAAATTTAAGAGGCATGGGTGCACTGTGGTACAAATCTTTCAAAGACGCAGCAGAAAACTCAAGAGTGCAGAAAAAGGCTCAATTCTCTAAAGCACAAAAATGGGGTTTCCAAGAAGGATGTTTACAGAAGCCCAAATAAGAGATCTTCAAAATTGAAGGAGAAGATAGACTCTCTTCACACACTTTTTTAGGGGCAGTATGGATATACGAGCAGTAACAATCATAGAAAAGGGGGAAGTGTATAATGGCCTATAAGGCAGGACTATATTAGGGGGTGTCAGTTCTGGCAAATCCGCACTTAAATTAAGTGCGGATTTCAAACCAAATCAGCACTTACAAATCAGCACTTAAATTTTGCAAAAAAGTCACTTATTTCAAAAAAGGGTGTCAGTTATGACCTCAAATCAGCACTTTTTTCCCGTTTTTTTTCACAACCACATTTTGGCCACAAAACATCCCTTCATTTCTTACCCCATCCCTGTCACATGTGACACACTGACCTTCCTTGCTACCTACCCATCAATCCTCGGCACACACCCCTTCCTGACATTTTCAATATTTTGACCAGGCATGTTTACATTCTTTTTTACTTATTTCTTCTACTTTTTAATCTTTTTTCTTGTTATGTGCCAGTTTCATAATGCCTCCCAGACATTCCAAATCTCAAAAGGTAACTCAAAAATCTGCTTCGTCACAAAAGTCTCCTCGTAAAGCAAGGATTACATAGAAAAAAAATCAGTGACTTTTTCTATTACTTACAACTGTTTTTACAGAATTGAAAACTATGTTTCAGCTAATATTTTATGGAAGTGAACTCTGTTCTTCGCCCGAAGAACAGAGTTCATCCTCCTATTTTCACACTCTGTTTGCACCAATCTCCATCCCTTTCAATTCTATCAACACATGCTTGTCTTCCCTCCCCATGCCTTTCGCTATCCTCCCAGCCCCATTGTATGCCATCCTCTTTTGATCCCCATTTCACCCCTCTCAACCTCTCCCAGACCCTTTTCTTCATTTAAAATGCCTCGGAACCCTTAATCTTCCCTTCCAACTCTTTCCCAACCTTTGAGTGACTGAAAAAATATGCGTTTGCTGAAAATATGCGATTTCATGTTGAGTTGATGAAAGAAAACACAGAGAGAAAAAAAAATAAGACTTTAACAGCAAATTCAAAAACCAAAAAAATATGCAAAAAAATTTACCATTCTCAGTGAATAATACATGCAAATTGATAATTTGAAGAGAAAGAGAAAAAAATTAAAATTGCGTTGAAAAATGTTGGAGTGTTATTGGAAGGATTTTCGCCCTTATACTAGTTGATTGAGAAATAGAAGTGTTGGATATAGTCGGAGGTGAATCAACTTGTTCATCTTCATACAGCTCTAACCATTGATCTTTGAGGTCAGCAAG
The DNA here is from genome assembly GCA_030280995.1 of Hemileia vastatrix. Lineage (NCBI taxonomy): Eukaryota > Fungi > Basidiomycota > Pucciniomycetes > Pucciniales > Zaghouaniaceae > Hemileia > Hemileia vastatrix. Next base: position 30,916,504 of record JASXTE010000002.1, on the reverse strand, counting down.
TAGGTTATGAAGTATAGTGCAACACAGAATCCAGTTGATCACCGCCTCCATTTCAGATTTATTTCTAAGAGGACTTCTTAATTCCCTTAAACTAGAAAAACGGCCTTTCAAGATTCCAATAGAATGTTCAATACGGACTCTTGACTTTGCCAAATGATTGTTGAATTTGGCATTTTGACTGTCTTCTGAAGCTGCTCCCCGAAAAGCAGGAAGTACATACTTTCCATTCTCATAAGCAGAATCTGCAAGAAGATACTGATTTTCATCAAAGAATTTTTCAGGTTCATTTGAAATATGCATTCTTTGGAAGACGTAGGAGTCATGACATGAGCCAGGATAGCCAGCAAAGAATGATATAAATTTTTTGTTTACGTCACATATAAGCTGAACGTTAATTGAATATCTATAAAGAAGATATATTTGTTTGTGTTAGTTTCAAGGAGGATGAAAGGAGTTAAAAATAATCTACCTCTTTTTACGGTCAAAGTAATTGTTTCCACCTTGAGCAGGTTTCTGGCTCAAAGGAATAGTAGTACCATCAACAAAACCAATACATCCTGGAAAGCCCTCTGCTTGCATAACCTGAGATGATTCAAGTCGCTCTTCTTTTGTTGGCCAGGTGAGAAGTTGAGATTCCAAGGAGTTGATGGCAGTGATACATCGTTTGGTATAAGTGTTAACTGAACCATACCCTAAATCAAAGACATTTTCTAAACGTTTCAAAGCGGCTCCATTACCATTTGAACCCAAACAACATAGTGTGATGGCCAATTGAATTGAAGGATGTTGTTGTTCTTTTTGAGAATTATTGTGAAATATGGGATGATCCTGAATAAGCTCAAGCAATTTAAGGAAACATTCCTGAGAAGTCCTGAACAGCCATCTAAAACTGGGTGTAGATAGTTTAAGAAGTGTTTGGATGGTGTACTTGGGGGTATGAAGTACTTGAGGCTTTCTGGGAAGAAGGTAACGTTTCCTGGCCATTTTTGATAAAACGACAAAATCTTCTTCTAGATCAGAATCGGAATCAGAGTCCAAGAGCAGTTCAAGCGCCATGAAAGTCATTGCTTTATGTAATTTATCACGATTTGAAAGTGAGGAAGGCATGACTCTTATATGATATGATATGAAGATGTAAATGATGTATGATGTTTTGGGTTATGAAGTGTTATGCTGTGGAGTGCTGCGTATGAATGGGATGATGCTGACAAATCAGTGAAATGGGACTTGATGGTGAAATCAGCACTTTTGGTTGAGAAAGTGCGGATTTGAGTGAAATAAGTGACTTATTTCATTTTGAAATCCACCAGTATTGGGGCTAGTGTGTTTTGGAAATCCGCACTTATTTAAGTGCGGATTTGGTCAAATTTAAGTGCGGATTTGTAAGTGCGGATTTGCCAGAACTGACACCCCCTATTATGTATTTAAGGAAACTAGGAGCAGTGCTAAAATCATATAATAGATTAAGGAGTATGCAGAAATAAGTGAGGGTATTATTTTCACAATTAGAGATATGAAAAAACTTTGAATGTAAACTATAAAAGTACAATGGAAGTAGAAACCATGATAGGGAAAGGGAGAACTAGAGGAACAAGTGGGTTGGCAGTCAGCCCTCAATTAATAGAAGATAGAAGGTAAGACTTGAAGAAGGGGTAATTACTTAGTGAAATGGGTTTCACAATTAGTGGATACTCACATGGCAATTGTGGGTTACTATAATAGGTATGAGAGGTGGTTCAGAACTTATTATAGAGTCAGCAATCTCAAGGATTATAGGGTATGTATGGAAAGGCAAAGTATTGAATGCTAATATTAGAGTTAAAATAATTTTTCAAGTACTATTAGGACCAGGACTTATGCTAACCACTGTACATAGATTATTGAGATATTTAGATACTGTTTGATAATCTTATATTTGCATTGAACTTGTGTAGGAAAACCCATAGGGAAAGGAAGCATAGGGAAAAGTTTCTTAATATACAACATATAAAAAAGGACACTCAATTTTATAAAAGGGGGGGAGAGCTAGAAAATATATATAAAAAGTTTTGAAGTGTATTATAATAAATAGAGAGTATAATATAATAATTATTTGTAGAAAAGAATTTTAAATATATATTTTTTGTTCAAATTGGGTGTGCATACCAGAAGTAGTGCTGTAGAGTTTTTTTATTGCTACAGTAAGGATAGTATCAGATTGAGCACTTCAAGAGGGAGTGATTGAGAACACTATCACTTAATGAGAATAGATCTAGCCAACATATTGATAACTTATATTGAATTATATTGTTTCTTTCTTCAAAAAAATTATCCACTTACCCATTCTACTTTATCTCCCCAAAATAAATAACCATACTTATAATACATGATTTAAATGTCTTTAAATATTAGATTGGCAGGTGCTTCTTTTTTTAAAATAGGAAGGAGAACCAATCCATCTCGGATTGTGCCTATAGCTTAGTATTATAAAACTGTCTTTCTACAGTGCATGAAACTGAACTTACGGGAACAGCAGAGCATTTCAAGTTATCTTTTGGTGGACCTGTTGTTATACTGCACTTTTATGTGGCTAGAGGAGCTGTGAAAACAGTTTTTTGGGCCATTTTTGATGGATTTTGAAGCAAGAATAGGTTACCAGACTGATATAGGTATTAGTTTGGAGATTACTAGTGATGATATGAGAAGGCTTCATATGCCACTGGAACCTCAAGGAGATGATGGATAGGAAACCAGTCCTGGTCTTATCACCATTTGCCAGTGTTGTGTATGCACCAAGAAGAGATAGATAAAAATGTCAGCTTCTGGTGAATTTGTTAAAAATAATGATTTTGGAAGCCCCCATTTTTTTGGTAGGTAGGGAAGATTTTTCTAATGTTGTAATCTCTCCTCAACAAGAGATCCCAGATTTCAATATTTCAGCTCACTTGGAGATAATTCAAGTGGATTCTCGATTAATTTCTGTTGATATATCAATTAAATGTCATTATGTGTTGCACTTTTCCATATGTTTATTATCTTTATCAAATTTTTCTATAAACTTTAAAAATTTTACTAAGGGGAAGATGGGATTTATTGTGTTGGATAAAAAATTGAATGGGAATAAGGATAATAGTGGTTATATATGTGGTGGATTATTTTATAGACTCCAGCAAGAGGATAAACTGCAATTAACTTATCAAAATAAACAAAAAAATCATAATATAATTAATTCACAAAAAAATAATATTTGTGAAAATTCTATTTCCAACCTCCAGAAAGAGGTTAAACTTCCAACATTATATACTGGAGATTTTATGGTGGAAAATGGCTGACATTGTGTTGGAAAATCAGAAAAAGAAAAGTGGTGGATATGATAATACTCAAAATAAAAATTATATTTCAACTTATTTTGATGATGAAGAAAGTTCTGATAAGAAATTATTTAATGGTGGATCTAGAAGAGATCTTATCACTCAAGTCAAAGTTTATGTCAATGAAGCAAAGTATAAAAAGGTAGCTAATAATGTTAGAGAAATCAAAAAACCATTTTCAGCTGAATTGAACCCACCTTTATAAAGGCCAATTTTATCAAGAGATCCATATGACAGTCATTTAGTCAAGAATTCACTGTAATTCTTTGAAACATCAAGAACTGCTTTTGAGAGATTGGGTGTTGTTATTTTTGGACCTGAAGAGTGGTTATCAGGTGAAGAAAAGAAGTTTTTGTTAGACGTGATGGTAAAAAGGGAAAAGGAAGTTGCTTTTGTAGAAGAGGAGAGGGGTGAGTTGAAGCATTCTTAAGGTGAGCCTTACAAGATTCCGGGTTTTTTCATGAACCATGGCAACATAAATTGATTTCAGTACCTGCAGCCTTAAAATAAAACTATATTGAAGTCATTAGAGAACAAATTCAAACTTGATTATATGTAAAGTCTTCATCAAGTTATTCAAGTCCAGCGTTTTGTATTAAGAAACCTAATGTCAAGCTCAGGGTAGTTCATTATCTTTGAGAGCTAAATAGGGCTACAAAAAAGATTCTGGTATAACACCTAGTGCAGAGGAGTTTGTGGAGGCGTTTTCTGGATGAGTATGTTATGGTTTAGGTGATATTATGGGGGAAATATGATGAGAGAGAATTAAATCCTGACTCTAGACCTTTCACAGCTTGTGATAATCCACTTGGATGATTACAATTGACAATATTACCTTAAGGGGCAACAAATTTGGTTGCTGTTTATCAGTCTAATATGGCTTGAATTCTTCATTATGAAATGACACAATATTCTGGGATATTTATTAATGGTGGTGGAATTAAAGGTCCTTCAATGGACCATGATAATTGAGTTTTGAAGGAGAATCTAGGGATAAAAAAATTTATCTTGGAATATGCTAATTTATTAGAGAGAATTTTGTTTAGGATTGAAGAGGCTGGCTTTACTATTTCTGAATCAAAGTTTTCTTTCTTTGTTCCAGTCTTGAAAATTCAAGGTCAGTGGTATATAGAGAGGGTAGGATCTTGTTGAAAAAGAAACTAAACCAAATTCAGTCCTAGCCAAGCCCCAAGAATATAACCAAAGTCATGGATTTTAGTCATATGTGTTTATGTTAGAATGTATATAAAGGACCTTTCTTCATTGACGGCTCCATTAAGACAGTTGATTAGAAAGGATGCTGACCGGGAGTCGGATGAAGAATGTGAAGCAGTGTTTGTGAAGCTGAAGAAGGAGGTTGGGGATGATATTTTCCTGTAAAAATTAGATTATGGTAAGGATGAAGGCAGGATTTATTTATCAGTTGACTCAAGTCAGATTGCCGCTGTAGCTCTCTTGTCCAAGATGGATAAATCTGGTTATATAAGATCAGTCAGTGTAGAAAATCCTATAGTTCTAGCTATAAGCCTTGACTAAGGGAGCAGGAGAAAAATCAGAGAAAAAATCCACTGTCCCTTTAGAAAAAAAAAATTGAGATTTACCTGCTAAAGTAAATTGAGTCTTGTTTGCCAAAAACTGTTTCCAACAAACTTGACTGCTTGATCAGCCAAGAAAGTAGTCACCAGAAAGACTACCAGACCAAAGAGCTGAAATGTGGACCAATGTCCACACCAGAGAAAGAAATGATACTTGATGTATTTTGCAAAACTACATCCAGAAACAGCAATAATAATTTATATAGCTTGACAGACTATACAAGAGAAAACAGTGAAAGAGTTGAGGTCAAGTAAGAACTAACCTTTTCAAAACCCAGCCAAAAGATACCACAAACACACACAAAAGAGTGAAGCACAGATATTCCAGATATTTCAGATGGTTAATGATAAACTTGAATGTCCTTAAACTAGCTTAAATATCTCACACACAGACCACCCTGTCTTTTTACCACCCAAATCCAACTCTCACCTCTCCACATGCATAAAAATGCTTCTAGAGTCTTCCACGCATGCAGGTGGGCAGTCGCTTTTAGGCCTTCAAATATCTAAAAAGACCCTCTAACCAGCAAATACAACAATAACTACATGTAGAAAAAAGTTAATCACACATAAAACATACCAAAATGATGAGAAAAGAAAGTACATTAAGCTGAGACATAATATGTGCACATAGATTAAGCCTACAAAAACACAACTAAACATTTAAAAACTAACAAAACACCAATAAAACCACCATAACCCCAACTGCAGACTATCAACCAAATACCTCCAAATAAGCACTCCAAAGGCCTAGGCAGCATTTGAACACCACATCCTCCCTCCTATAAAGAACTTTCACATTCTTCATTCACTAACAACCATGTTCAAACGCCTCTCCAGACTTGCCTCTGACCTGGGCCCTTTCCAGTACTGCATTTACAACAAACTCATCTGTGCAATGACTGGTCCTCTTCACATCTACAGGACCTCTTGTGATGCTTTCCAATAAAGAAAGAAACAATTCCACTAACCTGGACCATTATAATCCTCTTCTTCTTCTTCATACACTCAGCCTTGCCCATCCTATTTCATCATAAGGTCCAGACCCTCCATCATCATCCACCATGCAATATTTTGGGGGGACCTCCTAGAAAGTCCTCAACTTGAATTCAGATACAACTCAGATGAAACTCAGACTGAACTCAAAATGATCTGATATTAAACTTTACTTTGAGCTCATCATGAACCCTTAACCAAGGATAAATGATTTGGTGCTGAAGTAATATTGAAAGCTCAATGAACAATTAATTTAAATTTAAACAAGGGGAGATTAAGAATCTGATCAATTGAATGTATTTTTTTTTATAAAATACAGTTTTTTTTTTAATTTTGAATTGCATTTGATCATTAGAAATACTGAAAATAATATCATTTATTTCACAATTACTTTTAAACTGTTTGAGGATTTTATTAATTTTTTGTGAAAAAAATATCAAATAAATTCAGTAACTCTTTTTATTAAAAAATCCATTTAAACCAAAATTTGAAGCTTTAATTTTTAAGTTTAAGCCATATGGCCTGATTCTTACTTTGATTTAGTTTTCCATTTTCTGATTATGCCATATGAGTAGTTTTACTTAAATTAATCTATCTAAAAAACATACTGAGCCATCAAAATTCTTAAATTTTTTCCTCTAGAATACATTAAAAACACACAGAGCTAAATAAAAAAAAGATAGAAATGTGTTTTCCTAATCTCTGACTCATTGAAGTATTCTCAAAGATTTTTTATAATAACCACTATTATTTGAGAAATAATTTGATTATATATCTGCAAAGAAGTATAACTCATATAATAGTAGATTTTAATCCAGCTTTTGAACTTTTTAAATGCAAGAAGATGATTTAAATTAAAATAAAGTTGATTTTTGCTCTTTTTTTTCTAGATATTCCTCAACCACTAAGAATTTTTGTAATAATCATCTAGTAAAAGTGATACATATATGAGATTCTGGAACACTTCATGATGTAGTTCATCACCATTCCTTCAAAATATTATAAGTTGGTAGAGTGATCTCATGAGGTGAAAGAACTTATTACTAATGAGTGAATTTTTCATATGAAATATTGAAATTCAAATGAGATGTAAAATTTTCAATATAAAACATGACAAAACAGTATAAATTTCTTTAAACTATAATTTTGATGCTTAAGTGTGCTTCCATGCTATATGGTGGGAGAATTGATGTGTCTGCCTGGGAATAAGAACCATAGATTTTCAAAAGTGTTCTCATGTAAAAAAATGTGCTTCATGTTGAATTTGGGACTATAATATTGTACAAGATCTGAATTCAATAGGCAGAAGGGTTATTTTTCATCATTATATTAGTTTCTCATTCAAAAACTGCTATATGATAATTATTATGTAAAAAAGTCACAATAGTTATTTTTAGTCATACTCATATAAAAAAGCTAAGGTTAAAGGGATCATTTTTTAATTAAAATAAACATTAATACATATTTTAAATGAATAGAAGAAATATTTCAATTCTATGCTGTTTAGAAAAAAGTTAAGTGAAAATTTGCAGGTACACTTTTTTAGTCTTTAGAAATTTATTTTTGACAGAAATAATTCACAACTGAATATTTACATATAGTTCTTAAATAAAACATATGGGTTAAGAATTTATCAATTATTTATTAGAAATATGATATTCACACCAATAGGTAAAAAATATATGACTCTAATTTTCAATTTCAAATTATATCAAAGACAATCCCATTAGTATCTCATTTAAAAATAAGAATTTATATACTTTCTTTCAATTGGAATTATCAAAAAACAATACTAAAATGAGTATATTTTTATGAAAATTATTTGAAGTACAGGATATTTCAACTCTTCTGTACAGATATAAAAGGGAAAATTTATTTGAAATATTGTCAGCCTAGATATCCCTAGGACTGAGTATTTCTTATGCTTAAAATAAGATAACCTTAAGTAAATTAAGCTTATATCTTAAAAATAAGGTTAAAATAATAATATATATTATTTTATTATATATATATATAATTATTATTCTATTATATAAATTATAGTAGTTTAAATAGCTTATCCATGGCCTAATAATACTTATTAAGGTGTTAATGGAGTCATAATATACTTATCTTAAGTGATATGAAGTAATTATTGACATACATAAGCTTATATGTATACATAAATCTCATATTCAGTGAAATATGCAGTATATTATGTATATTTAGGTATATAAGTGGGTTTTAGACCCTTAATAGCCTATAACCTTTTTTTCTGCTTATTTTAAGTCATATGGACGAAATCAGTGGACTCACAACGCCTATAGAAGCATAGACACCTATATCAGGCGCATACATCCAGTTTGGGCAACTAAAATTACTTCCTTGGATGGTTATTCACGGATTTATGGGTTGGAAGGACATTTCTAAGTTAATGTGGATGCTTGGGGATGTTATTGGGGGCTTGGAAATTTTATTTGTTTCTTTTGTATGCTTTTGGTTTCATTAAATCTCTTTTGATTGTTTATTTTACCTGTTTCTTTATGGTATCCGCTTTTATCTGGATTTTTTTAATTATGGTATGGATCTGTGTTATTATTAATAGTGATGGAGGGTCCTTACTGGAGGTCTGGGTGTTGAAACTGCTTGAAGTGGACGCCATGGGGAGGTGATGGGCCCTCACAGTGCTATAATTGCCGGGGATAGCAGTGACATCATCTGGATTGAAGGTCTGTGCACTCCAGTGGATTTGGGTATAAGTAAGAAGGGATTTTGACGGTTATTTATCATCATTCAATTACTACAGCTCCAACAAACACTACTATACAATTATTAACATTTATAAATATATTATAAAGCCATTATAAATTGATATTATCTTTATATAAGCTATAACTATATTTTATTCATCTATTTTCCACCACTAGCACGCATTTAAATCAAAGTATTGTGAGTTTTATTTGAGTATAACTATTTTATTAGTCTTCCCCTGAGGTTTAATCACTAAATCATTTATTAATAAGTAGTAGGACCATAAATAAACACTATTATATCATACTTATATACTAGATTATACTGAAAATTGGGGGTCTTCCTTATATTTTACTTATTATTTAGTATAAGCCTTGGGACGTGATTTTTACCTTAGTACAGCTCAAAATAACCAAATATTTGGGTCTTCTGAATATTAGTTGGTCATCATAACTCAGTGATTGCGGAAAAGAACCCTTAAAATAATTGTACTAATTTTTTATCAAAAAAATTAGGTATTTACAGTAGTAACTGTATCCAATATAAACCCAATTTCACTTGGTATTTGGACACCAATATAACACCCAATTAAATTGGTATTTGGTTAAAGCTTTGTAAGATACTTATTCACCCTTATAGAGGTCTAGTTAAACGTATTATTATATTTTTAACAGATTTTTTCGAATTTTTCTTATAATTTATTTAAATAAATAAAGAGATAAATTCAGGGTAAGCTCCATTGCTTTGTTATTAGTAATAAAATTTCTAATATCTTTTGTCTACTAATTCCATAGAGTTTTTTCCTTCTGTAGACATAAAATATTGTCATTTTTAACAATATGAGTGCTCCCCAGGACAGTGTAAGTGAAAAGCCTGCTTAGAACACCAGGTCTAAATCTAACAAAAACTTTCCAGGACATCACCATGGAGGGTCAAGAATACCCCCAGGCAGAAAGCATGAGTATAGAGGAAAAGGACTCCCTCTTAAAAAAGATAACTATAAAAAAGACATCTCCTCCTCCTCAGGATCAACTGTCCCACCTGGCCAAACAGGTTCTGAAGTTGGAGGAATCCAAATCACTCATGTTCAAAGAGGTAGAGCTATTGCAAAACAATTGCAAGGTAGGGTTTCAGCAGATGAATCAGGCATTGGCAGAGTTAAAGGGAGGCCAGCCCAGTCAGTCAAATCAGCAACCCCCTACCCAAGACCGGTCAACTCACTCCCAGGAAAAAATCCTGGTAGACAAATGGAAATGGGACTGTTTTCATCAACAGTGGACAAGCCACAGTTGCAACAGGGATCCTCCACCTCATCTGACTTCCTCAGCTCACCCTTACAAAGGAAAAAAGTGCCAAAAATCAGGACTGGCAACCATCCCATGGTAAGTAGATTACCCTCTCAGATTGAACATAATACTGATAATTACAATATAGGTAATTCTATTGATCTTAAATCTGTGCAAAAAATAGAGGAGGATTTAAGAAATTTAGGTTTTAGAGTAGATACACCTGACTTGTCTTTTGTCCACAATAACAGTACTATTTATAATGATAATACAGTTAACCCTCAGTTGCAACCACCTACTAGTGAGATGAGAAGTTCACAGGAGAGTGAGAGAATTGAAAAGGAAGACATGGAATATTTTAACAATAATCCAACTGTCCATAAAATTGTTTCAGCATTGTGGAATAGAATGACTGATTGTGAGGAACAGACAGTTAAGCTCACTAGTGATACAATTTCATCCTTGACATTAAACATTTCTCAATTAGCAACACGTAACAAAGAATTAGAGAAAGAACATTTGTCTCTAACTCTTAAATATGATTCATTGAGTAATAAATATAATGACCTTTCAAACAAATTCTGTGAGTTAGAAAAATTATATGAAACACATTTATTGAAAACTGAATCAAGAACTAAGTTATCTTTTGCTGAGACAAATCAAAGTGTCTCTGAGCTGCTACAAAGATTAACTAAACATGAGATTGAAACTTCCAATCTACAAATGAACCAGGATAATCATAAGTATACTCAGTATAATAATAATCCTTTCATTGGAAAAAGTGAATCTCATTCCTTCCCTATACCACCACAACTAAATCCATCTGGTGGTAGTGTCAAATCTGAAAATGTAAGTCACAAATCCGTGCAGGAGGAAATACAAGAATATTTATCAAGAGTAAATGAGTTGTTGAATTTACCTAAAATTAGTGAAATAAAATCCAATCAGAAGAACTGGCCTAAGATAGATCAGTAAACAACTTATGATGGGGAAGCCAGCTCTTATTGGCAACATTTTATCCAAAGAATTGACAATTTAAAATTCTCATATAAGTTACCAGATGAAGAAATAACATCAAAATTAATTTCTTTATTTAAGGATGTTGCTTTATTATGGTTTGAAGCTGTCTTGAGTGAGGGTAAAGATTACTCTTGGGCTGAATGGAAACAACTTATTGAAAAACAATTTGGAGGTTCTAAATTCAGGCTTACTCAGCAGAGACTTTATGAGAAGACTAGGTATAATCCGTTGAATGGTGACAAACCTATGGTATTTTTAATGAATTTAAACAAAATATTAAAAGCCATTGAGCCTCATATGGATTTTAACTTATGGAAAGATAAGATAATATATAAATTACCTATATCTGTCAGAGACATTGTTGTAGCTAGAAAATTAAATGTTACTGAATATTCTGACTTTATTAATATTTGCAATGAAATATTATTAAACCATAAGTATGAATCAAGGTATTCCACTTATAAACAAAATGTTGAACCTGTAAAAACTCAGAATTCAAAAACACTTCAGGAGAAGCAGAAAAAACCTACTGCACCTGTAGTACCTAAAAAGTATGAAACAAATACTTTTTATAAGTGTAACAAACCTTGGGTCAAAGGTCACAAATGTGAGAAAAACATAAATATTGTTGAAAATCAACGTGAATCTGAAACTGAAACTGAAAAAAGTAAAGAATCAAGTGATTATGACAGCAATATCTCATATAGTGATGAAAATGAAGTCTGTATGTTGGAAGATGATTTGTCAATCTTTGAAAATCCAATATTAAATATAGACTCAAATGAAACTTTAATGAATTTCGAGGATGCTGAAATCATTAAGGATATACAAGCTGATAACTTTAGAATGACACCTATCACCGTTCCAGCTATCATTTCTGGTGAAAATGTTAATATAGTACTGGATACAGGAGCTGCTGGTTCTGTTGTTTCCACTAATACATTACACAAAATTGATAGTGAATATAAGTCTAAGCTTGAGCCACTTCAAAGTAAAAATTGGAGAGGTTTTGGATCAGTGCTACACCCCATTGGTAAATACAAAGCTGCTGTTTTCTTTAAACACCAACATGGTTATGTAAGGGTAACTTGTGACTTTGTAGTAATGGAAAATACTAACTGTAGTAACTGTTTTATCATTGGAAATGATATTCTGACTAAATTTGGTGTGAAATTAGACCCTGCTAATAACAATTTTACAATTGGCATGAATGGTAAAAGGAAATTTAAAATAAATTCTTTTAACACAGTCTTACATATTGAGTCAGTCACAAATTCCCTGTGTAAAGGAAGAGAATCCAATGAGATGGAACTTCTGGAAACAGAAATTTCAAAAGCATCATTTGGCACTCAGATAAGTAAAGCTGAGAAAAATAATATTTTGGAATTAATTAAAGAATTTCCAATGGCTTTTGCGCATGGTAAAAATGAACTTTGCCTTGTAAAAAATCATGAAATGAAGATTAGTTTAACCTGTGATATGGATAATATTCCTGCTAGTCTTAAAAAGAAACTATACCCTGCTTCACCAATGAAGAGAAAAGACATAGAGGATAATATTAAGATGTTATTAAAAATGAACATTCTTGAGAAGGATGAAACTACACCAAAATATTGTGTAATATCACCAGTGCTAATTTCTTATGAACAAGATAAAGCAAGACTGTGCGGTGATTATAGAGCATTAAATACATTTACAGTAGATGATATTTATCCCTTGCCAAGGATTGCCTCTATACATGCTACCCTTAAAGGTGCTAAATATATAAGTTGCCTAGATGGAAATAAAGGGTACCATCAAATTCCTGTTGAAAAGAATTCACAGAACTTTTTGTTGATAACAACACATATGGGAATTTATAAGTATGTCAGAATGCCATTTGGACCAAAAAATGCTCCATCAGTATTTCAGAAGTTAATGGATATAACATTCCATAATGAAATGATTGAGGGATGGTTAATGGTATACATTGATGACATAATAGTGTTCTCAAAAACTTATGATGAACACTTAATCCAATTAAGGAAAGTATTTCAAAAAATGGATGAAATAAAAATGACCCTTGCATTGAAAAAATGTAAATTTGGGTTTGAATCTTTAAAAGTGCTTGGTCATATTGTATCTGGCTTACAAATATGTGTAGACCAAAATAAAGTGGCTGCAATAAAGAATATTGGCATTCCTCAAAATGTAAAGGATGTACAATCTTTTCTTGGAATGTTTGGTTATTATAGACAATATATAAAAAACTACCAATCAATTGCTGCACCACTGACCACACTGATAAAGAAATCAGAAGCTTTCATTTGGAATAATGAAAGACAACAAGCTTTTGATAAGTTGAAAGAATGTTTAATGACAGCTCCTATCTTGGAATTACCAGATTTCCAATTACCTTTTGTATTATATACAGATGCAAGTTTTATTGGACTGGGTGCTGCTTTGCATCAAAAACAACTTATTGAAGAAAAATGTCAGAAGTAGTAATCTGCTATATTTCACGTACTCTGAGAAGTAGTGAATTGAAATATGGTGCTACTCAACTTGAATGTTTGGCAGTAGTATGGGCTCTTGAGAAGCTACATTATTACCTTGAAGACAAAAAATTTGAGTTAATAACTGACTGTAGTGCAGTTAAGTCACTCTTAAACATGAAAACTCCTAATAGACACATGTTTAGATGGCAATTAGCTGTACAAGAATACAGAGGCCGGATTACTATTACACATAGAGCAGGAACCTTGCACTCTACTGTAGATCTGTTATCTAGAGTACCTCTGCCTAATAATGATGATAATCCTTCTTATGTTCCTGAGTCAGAGATTATTAACATTTATGGCATTTATATTGTATATCTTGAGGATGAATTTATGCCATCAATTCTTGATAATTCTAATTCAGATCCTGACTTGAGTAAAATTAATACAATATTAAATGATCCATCTAATGCTTCAATGAATGTTTTAATAAAAACATTACCAAATAAGTATAAAGAGGCATTAGAAAAAGGAAAATTTTCCATTGAGGATAGTTTTATATATTACAGGAAAAAATTAAGTAATGTAATTGTAATTCCCCGTTCAATAAAGAGTTAATGTTAAGTATATGTCATGATGATATATTAGCAGGTCATTTTGACTACCATAAAACATTAACCAGAGTAAAAAACACAGTTTGGTGGATTAACATGTCTGAGGATGTTCAGAAATATGTTGAAACATGTGATTCTTGTCAAACATCTAAAAGATTAACAGGCAAAAGAGCTCGTTTATTACAACAAATTGATAAACCAAAAGCTCCATGGAAAGTAATTAACATGGATTTTGTAACAGGTTTGCCAATAGCAGGGAATAAGAGTTATAACTCCTGCTGGGTAATTTTAGATAGATTTACAAAGATGTGTAAATTTATTCTTACCCACAAAGAGGTTTCTGCAAAGGACTTAGCTTTTTTATGGTGGACACAAATGTTAAATATAGCAGGTTTCCCCAAAGCAATAGTTTCTGAAAGAGATCCTAAATTTACTTCTGAGTTCTGGACATCACTTATGGATGTTTCAGGGTGTCAATTAAAACTTTCTACAGCACACCATCCACAGACTGATGGGCTAGCAGAAAGAATGATACAAACTTTAGAAGATACGATAAGAAGATATTTTGCTTTTGGTCTTAATTTTAAAGACAATGACAAATTCACACATGATTGGGTAACCCTTATCCCAGGTTTAGAATTTGCATACAATAGTACAGTACATTCTGTCACTGGCAAGAAGCCATTTGAGTTATGGTTGGGTTATGTACCTAATACCCCTGCTAAAACTCTTAATAAGTTACCTAGATTGGATATACATACAGGTACTAAATCTTTTCTTCAGATGCAGGAATTATGCAGAAAACATGCTCAAGAATGTATAAATAAGGTGTTTGAGTATGAAAAGAAAAGATGGGATAAAGCCCATAAAGAACAAATCTTCAAAGAGGGTGATGAAGTCCTTATTTCAACACTACATTTCAATTTAAATGGTAATTTTAAATTGAAGGATCCATTCATTGGACCATTTGTAGTTAAAAAGATGGTTGGTAATAATGCTGTTGAGGTTATTCTATATGCACCATATGATAGAAAACCTCCAGTATTTCCTATTTCTCTTATAAAACCATACCATTCTAATGATACTGCTCTATTTCCAAGAAGATCAGGAAGGCATAAACAGCAACCTGAAGAAATAATTGAAAAGGCAGAAATTGAAAAGATACTTAAAAAGAGACACCTTACTAAAGAAAAGGGAGTTGAGTATCTATTAAGATTTAAAAATAAATCAAGTGAATATGACCAGTGGATTCCAGAAAATGAAATCTCTGATCTTAAAAATCTCTTGAAAAAATTTAAATCTAAATAATACTGTTTATTCAGTATATGTATTATAAAAATTATTTTTATTTTTTTATTTCACTCCTTACTTTTAATTAAAATGTCTTAACATTTTTTTTTATTGTTTTTTTTGGGGTGAGGGAGTGTCAGCCTAGATATCCCTAGGACTGAGTATTTATTATGCTTAAAATAAGATAACCTTAAGTAAATTAATCTTATATCTTAAAAATAAGGTTAAAATAATAATATATATTATTTTATTATATATATATATAATTATTATTCTATTATATAAATTATAGTGGTTTAAATAGCTTATCCATGGCCTAATAATACTTATTAAGGTGGTAATGGAGTCATAATATACTTATCTTAAGTGATATGAAGTAATTATTGACATACATAAGCTTATATGTATACATAAATCTCATATTCAGTGAAATATGCAGTATATTATGTATATTTAGGTATATAAGTGGGTTTTAGACCCTTAATAGCCTATAACCTTTGTTTTTCTGCTTATTTTAGGTCATATGGAAGAAATCAGTGGACTCAAAACGCCTATAGAAGCATAGACACCTATATCAAGCGCATACATTCAGTTTGGGCAACTAAAATTACTTCCTTGGATGGTTATTCACGGATTTATGGGTTGGAAGGACATTTCTGGGTTAATGTGGATGCTTGGGGATGTTATTGGGGGCTTGGAAATTTTATTTGTTTCCTTTATATGCTTTTGGTTTCATTAAATCTCTTTTTGATTGTTTATTTTACCTGTTTCTTTATAGTATCCGCTTTTATCTGGATTTTCTATTTATGGTATGGATCTGTGTTATTATTAATAGTGATGGAGGGTCCTTACTGGAGGTCTGGGTGTTGAAACTGCTTGAAGTGGAAGCCATGGGGAGGTGATGGGCCCTCACAGTGCTATAATTGCCGGGGATAGCAGTGACATCATCTGGATTGAAGGTCTGTGCACTCCAGTGGATTTGGGTATAAGTAAGAAGGGATTTTGACGGTTATTTATCATCATTCAATTACTACAACTCCAACAAACACTACTATACAATTATTAACATTTATAAATATATTATAAAGCCATTATAAATTGATATTATCTTTATATAAGCTATAACTATATTTTATTCATCTATTTTCCACCACTAGCACGCATTTAAATCCAAGTATTGTGAGTTTTATTTGAGTATAACTATTTTATTAGTCTTCCCCTGAGGTTTAATCACTAAATCATTTATTAATAAGTAGTAGGACCATAAATAAACACTTTTATATCATACTTATATACTAGACTATACTGACAAATATATTTCTTAAATTTTAAAAAAATAACCATTTTTATCCTATGAGGGTTCCATTTAAAATACACATATGAATCAAAGAAAAAATAATGTGAGGCTCTGAAGGAGCTATATAATTTGTACTCAAAATAAAAATTTTTTTGAAGTATTTTGAATCTAATCAGAATATCAGATACCTTTTTTATATAGAATAGTTTTACAACATTAATTTTAGGTTAGTTTTTTAATATTTTACATAGAGAAAATAGTCATTTCATAATATTAAAAAATCAACAAACAACTATTTTCAATAAAATATTCTCTCAAAATTATTCATCATTTGTACTTATTTCCAGAAATTCAAAGTATTTAATTTAAATCTTTTTAATATAAAAATATAATTTTTCCACATTTGAAAATATTTAATAAAACTTTTAAAAATTTATAAATTTTCTCACAGTTTAACTTATCTTGAACCACAACTAGAAACAGGATCTCATTGTGAGTTTAATCTAAGCTCAAACAAAATCAAGATATATAATTTTTTAAAAATGTATATAATCATGGAAATGAAGAAAATATAGTAAAATAAAGGACTCAAAAATCTTGATCTTTTACTTAATATATTATAGGAAAGATATTGAGTAAGCTAAAATGTTTCATTTTATTAAATTTTTAGATATTATAGGTAATTTCTCTGGTATGTATAGTAATAATAGAACATGAAATAAAGCAAAAAGTTAAAGTATATAAATGTGTTTAATGGTAAACATTTATTTGGACTCTATAATTTAATTTAAAGCTATTATAAATCTCACTAAAATCATTCAGAACTAAATTAAAAGCTAAGTAAATTCATTTAATAAAATTAAAAAATAGTTTTAGTTCAAAATTTTAATATAGGTTTTTTTCCTTCTCCCTACTTCTTTCAAAAAATTACGTATTTTTATTGATTTTCTATATGATTTATAATTTTAAGAAGAGTTCTGTAAAAGAATTTGTAAAAAATAAAAGTGGTATTTAAAGGCTAATTTTTACATTCCTGTTTATATTCAATCTTAATGTTCAGTACTTATTCCAAACATCAAATAAAAGATTATATTCTATGGATTCAGGGGTAAAAGTAGAAATAAACCCCTTTTAGATGTTGTTTTTGATAGTGGAAAATGAGCCCTTAAAACAGACATGGGGGACTCTATTCTTTGGCCAAAAGATAGAGTTCACTTTTCATTTTTTTCTACCCCATTTTAAACCCCTTGTCTTCTTCCACACACCTTTTTTTGACTTTTCACCTCTATCACCCATATTTCTCCCCCTCCCCCTTTTATCACCATCATGGTACATTTTCTGTACTCTCCTGCATCACTGTTCTAAGGTTTAGACCTCCTCACCCATCCCCTCCCATCCCCTACCATCCCCTCCCCTCTTCTTTCCCTTTTCACTCCAACTCACCCCTTTTACTTTTCTCATCCCTCCTCCCTCCTCACCCCTTTCTAAGTCCTCCCTACCCAACCATCAATTTCATTTATCCCTCCAACCTTCCACCCCACCCCATTTCATTTTTAAACTATCCCAGCCCTGTCACTTCTAACTCCCAAATATTCAATTCCTATCCCAACCATTTACCCCCACAACCTCAATCAAACCCTCTTACTTTTCACTCTCTCCTTTTTTCTTTCCTAATCATCACTTTTTCTCCCTATGGAGCAAAAGGGGTGGTAAGGAGAGAAAGCAGAGTGATTAAGAGTGAAATTGGGTAGATAGGATTTGAGAGGTGTTGGAATGGGCTGTATTTGGAGCAAAAATAGTTATATGGGGTGAGGTAGGATGGAGAGCAGTGGAGAAAGGGGGAACAAGGGGTGAGGAGGGGAAAGTAGTATTAAAGTTAAATATAGATGTAAGAGCAGGAGCCAATGTAAGAGGAGAAGAGTAAAGGATAAAAAAATGTGGAGGAAGATATTTGGAAGGAGAATTGTGAAAAACATAAATATATATAGATATATAATACATTATAAGACATGGAAAGAAAAATGGTATGAAGATAGAAAAAAAAACTTATCAATATTGTGAACTGTTTATTGGCCATATGTGTTATTCTCATAAATTTTTGTCAATTATTTTTCAATTTAATGTAGATAATGGTAAGTTAGTTTTTAAAAATTACTACCCATATAATGTTTTTACTTTTAATAATACAGTATATATGTCAGCTAGGCTACTAGACTTACCTAGTAAATAATTAATTATTTACTAGGATTAAGCCACACCTTTATTTCTTATTTTATTAATTATGTTTACTTTATAACTTACTTACAATGATTTAACTAATTGGAATAAGTAAAAGTCAAGTAAATATTTAATTTTGAATGTCCCTCATATTTTTATCCACTGAACATGTCCTCATTACAGTATAGAGGTGATCTAAAAATATATTAATACTAAGTATTAAATCCAAATTGTTTTATTTAAAAGTGGAATTTACAGGAACTTTAAAATAAATTAAATAATTTGATATATACAGAAAATACATTATATTGATACATTCTTTATAGAACAATCTTAATATTTGCAAAATCTTCTTTTTAAATTTTCTTTTCTTTAATTCTCCTGTATATAGATATTTTGTAACTCAATAGTTTCTCTCTTTTTTGAATATATAAGGCATCCCATTTTGGGGTTTTTTCCTCATTCTTCACTCACTTACAATTAATATATACTACCAAATTAATTCAATAACTACTATTACTGCTTTAGTACTTACATTTATGTAGTTCTAATCCTTTGAAGTAATAATAATAATTCTTCTTTACCTTTTAAACTTTAATAATATATTATAAAAGATAAAATTTATGTGACTTGATTTAAATTCTTGATTTATCCACCTTCACCTCCGTTTGGACTGCCGTAAAATCTTCTAGACCAAAAAGACCCCTTGACAATATAAATCAATTTTTTAAATTATACCACTAACTCAATTAATGCTAGAGTCATTTTTCAGAATTCTGTGTAACTTCCACAAATATTCTAAAGCTTTATTATATTCAATTATTACAATCAATACAATAAGAAAATATATATATTTATTCAAATTTAAAAAAACAGATTTTATGAACAACAAAATTCAATATTTTTTTTCATGAATGGTATCTTGTAATATTGGATTATATTTCAACATATTTATAGGCAATTTTTTTAAAAATTTCTAGAATATATTAAAGCTAAACTTATATGAGAAGTCAAATTTTTTAAAAGAATGAAAGAATAAAATATTCTTTCAAAATCTTTTACATCTAATAGCCTGGATAGGTTGTGGGATTCACTTATAATCATATTCCTTAAAAAACTCCAGCAATTCAAGCCTCAATAATTTTTTTAGTTTTGATCACCTATGCTTCAATAAATTTTCAAAATTTCTTCAATTTGTTTTCAAGGAAACATGATTTTCTTTTCATAGTTGTTTCATCACTGCACCAATGTGTGCTCAATTAAATGTGAGTTTATATTCAATGTTGCAGACTTTCTTTAAAGTCCACCCCCCATATTGTGTGGTGATCCCAAGAATTATCAACAAGCTTCATTCACCCTGAAGAGAACCTGTAACTCCAGTAGCCTCTTCTTCCTCTCATCACCCTGATTTTCCAGAAGGTAAGATTTCATTACTCCATACCAAACTAGGCTGACCCTTTTCTTCAGCCCTACCTCCACCAGTCATTGATGATGATGACAATGTAGGGACCCTATAACCACCACCCCAAAATCCAATACCCATTTTCAAAGAAAAATTCCAACATCACTCCCAGAAACAGAAACAACTTCTCCTTTCTTACTTCCAATACACTCCTTCCAATGACCAATTAGACATTGATAAGATAAGACACTTCATTCAACAATTCAAGGCTGATTCAGAACATTTTTCACCTCTCTTTGTACCTTTCTGTAATTAGGCCACTGCTTGAGTTTGATTTAGAAAAGAAAAAATGACCACACCCTCTATAGGATGTAGCCACCAAACAACCGTCAGTTTTATGTCTTGGGGGACTCAAGAACCTTCAGTTTATAGTCCTGGGGGACTCAAAAATCTAAATCATAGACCCACAATCAGAGATCAACCACATTAAGACACAGAGAAAAAACTAAAACTCTGGGGTTATTGTGAATAGAGCTGCCAGCCTATCAATTACACCCAAACTTTCATTTTGCTAAATTCAGAGGCTCCCCCTGTGGATACCATCTGCCAATTTTCAAAACCAACACCAAACAACACCCATTCCTCTGTTTATAGTCTTGGGGGACTAAACAATCTGCATTTTATAGTCTTAGGGGACTAAAAAATCCTCACTTTATAGTCTTGGGGGACTATGAACCAAGTCTTGATGGACTAATGCATACTCACCCACATTCCCCTTGCTGAACTTCATCATCCACTTCATCTTCTACCAATCACTGATGAAAAACTTCTCTTATCTCTTTCTTTATCATTTTTATTCCACCACAGATCATGTCAAACCTTAAAACACCTGCTGTTTACCCCTCAACCCTTCCTTGCTTCACTTATCCCTAAGACTGTGCTTGCAAAAAGTGCATTCACATGTGCAGGCCCTGCACATTTACTCTTCCAACTCAAGAGGCAAAAATGTAAAACAGGGCTTGTGACTCTTGCAATTAAAAGAAGAAAAGATATGATAGAGATCCCAATTATCCTTCACCTCCACCTTCACCTTTTCACAAATACATCTCCAGGTCCTCTACCAGATCTCCAGTACTAGGTCCCCATTCATCTCCTTTGTCTTCAGGTTCTTCTAGAAGATCCAGGAGATCTGTCCCCAGAACTCTCTCTATGTGGCCACCTCTATCTTCCCAAGCATCTGCTTTTATCTCTTCAAATACCAATTCAAATGCTTCAAATTCAGCTCCTAGGTTGCTAAACTGCGTTCAAGGGGCCCTCCTACATCAGTTTGAAGCAAAAATCAGGCTTAAAACCTTCAAAAACAGCCCGAAAACCCCCGAAATTCTCCAAAAAACAACCAAACTTCTGCACATAAACCTCCTCATGCTTTCAGAGCAATGTAAGCAAAATTTTCAAAGTCCAACAACACCAAAAATTCTCAAGCTTCAAGAAGACCTACCAGAGCTCCCAAAGAACTAATCATAGCTCCCAAAAATTCTCAACAACCAAAGTCACCTTCTCCATCCAGGGGGAAAACTACACCTCCCCTATGCCTGCCAACTACTCCTCTGACAGCTTCTTATCTTCCAGTAATTCTTCCAGAAGACAAAAGTCAGCCCCAAGATCACCTTCAACTGCCCCATCCTCCAACAACATTGGTTCCCCCATACCATTAACCAATCCAACAGAGCAGAATAACAATAACAAAAACAGTTCCAACAACAATTCTCCATCTCTAGCTAGGCCCCAGGAGAGTCCCATTGTAGTTCATCTTCTCAGCACCCACTAGAAAAATACCAAGATAACCTATATTTATTTCTGGCAGTTCCTTCCACCACACATCTTTCCAAACCTTCAAGAGTTGAAATTCTTTCAGCATATAGTTTTGGAGAGCTACCAATCTGTAGGGAACATAATTTTTCATCCAATTTCATGAACAAAAAAGCAACTTTTGACTGAATTTCTTCCTTTTTAGATGGCACCCCTCCTCTTGATACTACTATTGAAGTTGGCCAACCCCTTGAAACTAAGTTAACTCTAGATTATGCTTATATGAAGCAGTACCTAAGGATAATGTGCTCCAACATGCTAAAGGCCTTCACTCTTCATGGACCATTGAATGAGTTTGAAAGGACCCTGAGAGGGAAACTCTTTGAAAATCACTTGAAGATGTCAAGGATAATTAAGCACACCTTTCAAAATTCAATTCCAGCCCCCTCTTCTTCCTCCCAAAAACTACATTCAAAACCAGTCCCAGACCATTACAACACCTACAATCTCTCCAGCAGACTACACCACAAGAAATGCAGTGTATCCTTGAATCCTAGCAAGAAACAGGAGCACTTTCGGCTGGTTTTTCTAGAAGGAAGGAAAGAAGAGGGTAAAGGGGAAAAAAGAAAAGGAGAAAAGAAAAAGAATAATGAAGGAAAGGATGATGGGTCAATGAAGAGACTAATTGGATAGACAAAAAAGTGACAAGGATTGAACTGTTTATATTTGTAAGTACTTTTAATATTTCTCTCTGCTCAATTATCAACAAACTAATTATTAAAAAATCTTAAAACAACCTTATAATTTTATTTAGTATTTAAAAAGTCTGAAGTGCCACAAGAAATAACAAAATATAATGTAATTTTTAAATCATGATGAGCAAGTAAGTGATGCGGAAAAAGGGGTTTACCAAAGGCCTTTTTATAGGCAATGGGACTTCTGAAGCGCTACAAATGAGTATATACAAAATAGTAATAAGATAAAACAAGAAGATAAAAGAAAAGAATTGTGACATAGTAATTGAGAGAAAAATATGAAACAAATAATTAATTCCCAATTAAGAAAATAATTTTCCCACCATAAATCCCCAAACCTGTTAATTAATATAATGAGTAACTAAACAACCCTGTGACAGAAGAACTATGGGAAAGAATAATTAAAACAGGTATCACAATGTGTTTTCAGAGTTTTTAAGTGAAAAAAATGAAATTTTTTCATGCAAAAAATACGTAATCAAATTTAATTCAGTATAAAGCAAAAATTAATTAATTGTTTTAAGTATGTAATTAAATAACTAGTTTAACTGAAATAAATAATTAATTTAACTTGAGAATTTGAATACTATTTTATTAAATAAGTTTTTTCATTAATTTCATATTTCATTGACACAATTAAGGGTCAAAAAACACCACTAATTATGGATAATAGTTTATATGAAAATGTTTAGTTACATATTTAAATGAAATAATTAATGTAATTACAATATAAGATAATTAAAAGGATGTAATTATATTATAAAAATGTAATCAATTATTTATTTATTAAAAACATAAAAATACATCCCTTTATATGGAATATGATAATTAAATTGATGTATACTTAATTTAAATGATAATAAATTTAATATAAAATTTATTTTACTTATAAAATAAAATATTTATATAATATATTATGTAATATAAATTTAATCTAAATACCTAAAATGCAATTATTATGTCCTCTTTTAATTTCAATAAATTTGTATGTATATTTACTGGGCTCCTAGAACAGCCTGGCTGACAAACACCAACACGTCCCAAACCAACCTCCAGAAGCTTCTTCCTTCTGAAATTAAATTATTGAAAACAGAAAAAAATATTAATTAATATTAGAGTGAAAAAATTATAGAAAAGAAAACAATTAATAATTATTAGCTTATTTTTTTAACCTTATTTTTATTTTTATTTTTATTTTTATTTTTATTTTTATTTTTATTTTTATTTTTATTTTTATTTTTATTTTTATTTTTATTTTTATTTTTATTTTTATTTTTATTTTTATTTTTATTTTTATTTTTATTTTTATTTTTATTTTTATTTTTATTTTTATTTTTATTTTTATTTTTATTTTTATTTTTATTTTTATTTTTATTTTTATTTTTATTTTTATTTTTATTTTTATTTTTATTTTTATTTTTATTTTTATTTTTATTTTTATTTTTATTTTTATTTTTATTTTTATTTTTATTTTTATTTTTATTTTTATTTTTATTTTTATTTTTATTTTTATTTTTATTTTTATTTTTATTTTTATTTTTATTTTTATTTTTATTTTTATTTTTATTTTTATTTTTATTTTTATTTTTATTTTTATTTTTATTTTTATTTTTATTTTTATTTTTATTTTTATTTTTATTTTTATTTTTATTTTTATTTTTATTTTTATTTTTATTTTTATTTTTATTTTTATTTTTATTTTTATTTTTATTTTTATTTTTATTTTTATTTTTATTTTTATTTTTATTTTTATTTTTATTTTTATTTTTATTTTTATTTTTATTTTTATTTTTATTTTTATTTTTATTTTTACTTTTATTTTTATTTTTATTTTTATTTTTATTTTTATTTTTATTTTTATTTTTATTTTTATTTTTATTTTTATTTTTATTTTTATTTTTATTTTTATTTTTATTTTTATTTTTATTTTTATTTTTATTTTTATTTTTATTTTTATTTTTATTTTTATTTTTATTTTTATTTTTATTTTTATTTTTATTTTTATTTTTATTTTTATTTTTATTTTTATTTTTATTTTTATTTTTATTTTTATTTTTATTTTTATTTTTATTTTTATTTTTATTTTTATTTTTATTTTTATTTTTATTTTTATTTTTATTTTTATTTTTATTTTTATTTTTATTTTTATTTTTATTTTTATTTTTATTTTTATTTTTATTTTTATTTTTATTTTTATTTTTATTTTTATTTTTATTTTTATTTTTATTTTTATTTTTATTTTTATTTTTATTTTTATTTTTATTTTTATTTTTATTTTTATTTTTATTTTTATTTTTATTTTTATTTTTATTTTTATTTTTATTTTTATTTTTATTTTTATTTTTATTTTTATTTTTATTTTTATTTTTATTTTTATTTTTATTTTTATTTTTATTTTTATTTTTATTTTTATTTTTATTTTTATTTTTATTTTTATTTTTATTTTTATTTTTATTTTTATTTTTATTTTTATTTTTATTTTTATTTTTATTTTTATTTTTTATTTTTTATTTTTTATTTTTATTACCTAAACTACTAACATACTAAAAGAAGCTTTAAAATAATTAAATGAAATTTTCCAACAAAATATGTGAGATGAGAAATTAAAATGAAATGAATAATAATATGATGAAATAATTAATAATTACAAATTGTGTCCCCCAGACGATTGATGAGCTGATCTGCTGATACCTTACCCACATCCAAGTGCACCTTGATGTGGATACACCTTTAAATCATAAATAGAAATTAAAGAAAATAATAGAAAATGAGATAGAGACAAAAAGAAAATAGCATTGCCCTGCCAATTGATGAGCCTTTCCCTACCAATGCTTGCCTACATCCAGGTGACCTGGATGTGGTGACACCATATAATATAATTTTGTGATTTTTCTCTCTTTATATCCTAATAACTCCAATAAAAAAATTAAAAGAAAAAAAGAGAAAAAAGAAAATAATCTAAAACTTCTATCTAACACAACCATAGACACAAAAAACAGAGAAAGAAAGATAAAAACTCCAGCTCCATAGAAAGTCCAGTCCAAGGAAATGATCACTGGGTGGGCTCCCTCCAAGAATAAAAATTATGAGAGACCTTCAGCGATCCACCACTAATCCAAATAGACCAAAGAAACCCGTCCCAAGCCAGTAAGCCAGTTTAAAGTCATAGTCGACTTGAAACCTGAATAAAAAAAAACAGAACTAGGATTCAACTAGGGCAAACAATAACTTGAAACAGACATTATGGGGTAACTGTTCTACAGAGAAGCCAACTCATCAGTTACCCCCACACTTGCCAAAATAAAATCTTGAAGCTCCCCCTGGGTACCTTCTAACAAAAACACAACATCAAACACAATAAACCAAAACCAAAAAGTGTGAAGAGTCCAGCACTTGAAGACAAAATGAATATCCAGTTTAAAGTCATAGAAGACTAAAACCTGTGAAGAGAAACAAATACTAGGGTTCAACCAAATTAAGAGAAGGGGTTGGAAACCAAAAATCTTTGTTAACTGTTCTAAAGAGGCGCCAGCTCATCAGTTACCCCTACACTTGCTAAGATCAAATCTAGAAGCCCCACCCATGGGTACCTTCTAACAATAAAGATGCACAGCATCGCCAAAATCCAAAATTAATGAATGGTCCATATTTTATCCTCATTGTGGAGTCAATCTTCTTCACTTCTAGTGCCTCTTGGGTAAAATCTCTTCATCTGATCAGCAGTTACTCTCTTGTTTAAGACTGCACCATCTAACTCCTCCAAAACATAAGAGCCTCCAGACACCTGAGATCTGACTCATTAAGCTCCATTTCATCTGTCAGCAAACAAATCTCCCCACTGACTCTCCAAAAGTCTGTTATACACCAAAGCCAAACAAACAGGTTTCAAGGGATTACTGAGTCTATGAGCCAACTTCTTGTCCCATTATCTGACTGATTGATTTCTTATCTTCATCATTCTAGAGTAGGCTTTCTCTTTAAATTCCTCTCTACATTGCAGCTGTTGCATCATGGCACAAAGCAAATCTTCTGTTGAGCACACATCATTCCAATCAATTCCAAGATAAGAGAAAGCCTCAAAATCCACTGGTAGAACAGCTTTCTCCCCAAACATTAATTCATAAAGGGAATAGCCAGTTTTTGTTTTCACAGTGACCCTATCAGCAAATAACACCAAGGGTAAATAATGCCTCCACTTTTTAGTACTATCTCCACACATTTTCACCAAAGCATTCTTGATAAATTGATGGCCTCTTTCAACAATTCCTCAGCTTCAGGATAACAGGGTGTAGCCACTCTGAATTTAGAAAAAATACTTTCCAAAGCTTCTTTAAATTTCAGCTCCAAACTCTGGCCCACCATCAATAGTCACAAACTCAATCACCCATACCTAAAAACCCATTCCTTCTTCAAAAATTCTGCCACATTTTTGGCAGTCAATATAACCTGAGGCTCCGCCTAAACCCAACCAGAAAAATCATTCTTAGAAACAATCAAGTATTTATACCTGCACTCTTTAATATGGACAGCATCCAGACTGACTCTCCCAAACACCGTTAATTCACCAGTAGCACAGCCAACCTCTTTAGGTTTCAAGTGACTTCTTCTTTGGAATTCTTCACAAGATTGAACCCAACCCTGCACAGCCAACTTCATACCTGGCTACAAAATATATCTGCTACTCTTCTATAAGTCCCCACAAAGCCTCTATGACCAAGGTCTTCATGCAAAGACTTTAACACCAACTCTTTACCCTTCTTCTGAGTCACCACCACTTGAGGATTCAGATGTCTCCTCCTACCCAACCTCCTTCCTGACACATAGAAGCCAGGACTCTTCTTCTTAAATGTCACCCATGTATCATAATCACAAATATCTGGCCTCTCCAAGGTTAACAGATATTCAACCATAATAAAATAAAACCCAGTCTGACCCCAGGTCTCATCTTCAAAATCCAACAGAACAACATCCAAGGGTACAACCCTGTCATCAAAATCTCCAGTGTACACATGAGCAACACAACCAGCCCATCCAAGTCATCAATCCCTAAACTTTGGTACATCCTTTTCCTTCCACTGAATCTTAAGAAAATCCAGTTCACCAACACAAACACCATTATCTAATTTTGAGCCATCTCAAACAACAGCCCCATATTCTTCAAAAAAAACATCCTGATCACAAGAAAAAATTTCAGAACTAGCCAGTTTAACATCTTGGTGGAGGAGAGAAAAATCTTTAGAAGCCTTTGTGCTGGCCCTAAACACTTGTACATCTTTATCAAATTCTGCAGAGTCTGAATCTTTATTTGTGGGTGGTATCATTAATAATCCATCTGTCATTGTAAAAGTTTTTCAAGGTTTGTGTACCAGTTCAAAAGAAAAATTCTGAATAAATGCCACCCACCTAGTCATTGGAGCATTTGGAAGACTAGGTGTATTGATCATTTAAACCAGAAATTTTGAATCTACCTGCAGCTCAAAATGCTGCTCCCACAAAACTGTTTGAAGCTTCTTCAAAATTTTTACCACACCACACAATTAAAACTTAGGTTGATAATATCTTGATTCAACCTCATTAAATACCATGGACTCATGACTTACTGTCCTGACTCTCCCAGTTTTATCTTCCTGAGAAAAAACAGCACCAGCAGAAATATAACTTAAGTCCACTTCCATAAAATTATTTCCAGCTCCTACTCCATAATCCAACTTGTGAAGAATAATATCTTCACCTACCACCTTCTTCAACTTCTGAAAAGCCGCTTCACACTCTTCAGTCCACACCCACACTGCGTCTTTCCTGGTAAACTTCCTCAAAGGTGAATCCAAGAAAGAAAATCCTATATAAAAATTCTGAAATACCCACAAACCTCCTAAAATCCCCTGTCTTAAGTAGTATTTTTAGGCCTTGGCCATGACTAAATTTTATTAACTTTTTTCTTTGCCATAATCCTCCCCTTTTTACATACCACATGACCCAGAATTTTTAGAGCAGGAACACAACAACAAAATTTTGACCCAGAAATGGTTAACCCAGTCTCTTCAATCCTAAACAATACTCTCTCTAGAGTAATTGAATACTCCCAAACAAACCTCCTTATACCTGGATTCTTCTTCAGCACCTCATTTCCATAATCAGTGGATGGTCCTTTGATTCCACCATCATCAATAAAAATACCAGCATGAGTAGGAACCTCATCCTGTATAATCCAAGCCATTTGTGCTTGATATACTGCTACTGATTTAATTGCTCCTTGAGGAAACCTAGTGAGCTAAAATCCTACCAGAGGAGTCTCAAATGTTGTAAGTAACTGTGAATCTGTGTGAAGTTCCCTTTCATCATAACCACCCATAATATCACCCAAACCTCAACACAACCTTCCAGAAAAATCTTCCACAAAATACTCTTCACTTGGGTGCATCCCAGCATCCTTGATAGTGACACTATTCAAGGCTCTAAGATCATGCACCACCCTCAGCATCCCATTCTGCTTCTTTTAATAAAAAACCAGAATTGAGTAACTAGATGTTGACTGTTTGTATAAACCAGTCCTGAATCTTTCCCTAAAAATCTCTACAAAATCATCCCTGATAGCAGCTGGAATTGGAATAGGTTTTATTTTTCAAGGTTCATGACAAACCACAGGTATCAAGTAAGGTTCCCCATAAGAGTGTTTCAACACACCCTTTTCCTCTTCAACAAACGCCCCCACTTTCTCCCTGAGCACAATAGCAAGCAACAACAACTTCTTTTCTTCATCAGAAAACCATCCATCAGGACCAAAATTAACAACTTTCAACCTTTCCACAGTCACCCTAGCAGTTTCTACAAAATCAGAAGGATTCTTCACCAGAGGAGTGCAGTACAGATCTCTTGACAAAGGAGGTCTCTTCAAAGGAGGATTTAAACCTAAAGGCATAGGCTAATTGACAGGCCTAATCTTCTGAATTACCTTCTTGTACTTTGCTGCTCCACCTTCAACTTAAGGGATCTTCAGGACATCTTCACCACCAGGCCTTGAACAAAAACTAAGGGTTTCCCCATTGCTCACCTGTGTGGCCAAGGTAATGTTTTTGAAAGGTGTAGAAAAAACCCTAGAAGTGCACAGTTGGGAGGACTTACTTTTATTCCCCAATTTCACCACTCCAAAAGTTTTCCGCAATTACACATCTTCATCTTCACTTCCATCTTCTAAATCTTCAAATCTTGATTCATCTTCTGAATCACATCTTCTAAAATTTTGCAGTTTATCCTCATTCAGGAGGCCCAAAAATTGATCTTGCTGATCTTTTTTCTCAAGAATTTTTTGCAGTTTAACCTCATTCTGGAGGCCAAAAAATTGATCTTGATCATCTTCACAAAAATAATTCTTGTCTTCTTTCTTGATTATCTTCAGATTTTTTTCATGATTTTCTTCAGTTATCTTAAAAATTTTCTTTTCTTTTCTTGAGTTTTCTTCAATCCTACAAAAATAACCAGGGGTTTCCCCAATGCTTACAGAAGTGGCCAAGGTAATGTTTTTGAAAGGTGTAAAAGAAACCCTAGCAGTGAACAATTGGGAGGACTAACTTTTAGGCCCCAATCTCACCACTCCACAGCTTTTCTGAATATCTTTCAATAAAGATATATAACCAATCTTCTTGATTGAACTTGAATGAAAAATGATTGAAAATTTTGAGGAGAACAGATACTTGATAAAAAACTTTGAGAATACTTGCAGAGAAGAGAAACATTAAAAAAAGAAAGTTGAAAATCCACTTTGTATATCTCCAAGGGAGCTGACCTACTACAACCTGGGATTTACTCATCTTGGGGAGAGGTTGTAGCACTTGGGTGATCAGCCCTTATCACTCTCAAAAAGACAGACTTACACTAGAGCCTGAGCCACACTCCAAAAAACCAGAGGCAGCACCCACTTCTCTTCTTCTCCTACAACAATCCATGCACTGGCACATTGAAGACAAACCAGGCCTGTTCTCACAACTATCTTCTCCAGGAGATGATAAACTTGTGTGAAGTCTCATTTTATCTTCACCAGTCAACTCCAAACTAATTCCCACATTCAATTGATAGAAAATTCTTGCTTGAAAATTCATCAATATTGGCCCACCCAAAACAGCTTTTACAGTGCCTTTGGCAATCTAAAAATGAACCTTCCCTGATGCTCCACCAACAACAAACTTCAAAAACTCAGATGTTCCAACCATATCAGTGACATGGCCACCAATCCCTCTCAAATTTCCACCAATACTTGTTTTGATGGGGAGGCCCAGATAAGTAGTCTCATAAAAGAAATCAGGTTAATATGAGAACCTGAATCCACTAATACCCTAGCCTCCCTGCCATTCAAAGTGACATTGACATAACCCAGAGGTGCAGAAAAAGAGTTTCAAACCCCTTACCGAATTTTTCAGCAGAATCACAAATGTATTCTACCTCCCCAGAAGAAATCCTTTTCCTGAACAACAAATTTTTCTGCCTATCAGCCAAACCAGGACTGATAGCATATAACTCCCCATAAGTAAGGCAAACCTGACCCTGATTCATCCTTTCCAGGACAGAGTCCATAACATTAACTTGTCCAGAAAGCACTTGCCTCTAAAAGTGAGCTCTTTGCTTCACTACCTTGGTCCTAGAAGATTCTTGAGGACCAGAACCACCAACAGATTTACCATCAACAGGAATCAAACCAGATCCCTCACCAGAACCTCTAACTCCAGCAGGCTTTTTCAATGAAGCCAAAGAGACATCCTTCTAAGAGTCAGAATCAACATACATAGGCATTGTCTCACCATTCATTAACAATGCTCCAAAACTAGGAGGGCCCATATCTGCCATACCCTTCTGAATTTCATACAGCTTCTCTTTGTTGTACTTCTTTTTAGCTGCACTTAGCTTAGGATCCACCTTTGAAACCTTAGGATTTGGTTGAGTCTGAGCACTTCTATTAGGCCTTCCCACCTTTCTTGCTTCCACATCATAAAAACCAGCCAAGAATTTCCCACTTGATTTTCCACCACAAGAATACAAATTCAAACCACCAAAGGAAGATGTAAATGAGACTCTATTAGCCTTATTTCCCTTTCCCTTTCCATCATCTCCACCTTTACCAGAAGAAGAAACCTCACTAGGCAACTCTTCAAATCTTGGCCTCCTTTAGTTGACATTATGTCTACTTCTCATTAAGTCCACTGGAGCTTGACCATCATTAGGCTTCACAAAAGAACCATCTGGGAACTTGAACACTCTCTCATCAAATTCCACCTTCCCTTCAGACACATCCCTATTCAGTTCCAAACAATCATTGGACTTGTGTCCCTTCATTCTACAATCAGAGAAGACCCAAGGATCGCTCCTACCAACTCTCCTATAAAAATCTCTAAGCTGAGAAGTAGCCTGATTGACCTTCTGAGCCTTCTGAACAAAAGTATGAAGCTCTTTTGTCAGACTGGCCAACTGCTTCACAACTGGATCAACCTTTTTAGGCTTCTCAGGAGCCTTTCCTTTGTTAACACTTTCCTTCTTCATAGATTCCTCCAGATCTTCAGCAAAAGCTTCACTGACCTTGCTAACATACTTGGTGCTAGCTTCCTGGCAAGAATCCACTTCCAACGGTTTGATATGACCCTCCACAAACTCCTTCACCACAGAAAGAGCAGGCAATTTCTGATTCCAATTAGGAAGAATCTTCATCTTATCCTTCCTTGCCAACTTTTTCAACACATCAATCCTGACATTCCTGGCCAGAGAAGACCATAAAATATCCCTTTCAGAGTCAGTACTCTCCAATTCTTGCATATCCACCAAATAATCCACCACTGGCTCCAACTGAGCCAGAAACTTCCCATAGGTATTGAGATTTTCCACACCTCCATAATATTTCAATTCACTTGCAATCATATTGAGATTCACCTTAGAGTACATGGATCCCCACCTGTCTGTCATCTGCACACACAGCTTTTTCCAATCTTTCCTCCTATAACCCTCCATAGCAGACACTTCCTTCACCAGAGCCCCATAACCAATGTAGAAGATGAATTTCTTCACCATATCCAAGTGAGAAGCACCATCCACATTCTCAGAAGCCTCAAAAATCTCCAGAAACAACTTCACAGCCTCCTTCATAAACATAGGCCCCTTCCAGGACTTGATCCTGACAGAAGGCCTAGCAGAAACAGCAGGATTACCATCCTCAGCAGCACCAATAGTTCCACTACCACCACTAGAGAAAGAGGTTCCAGAAGCCATGGTCCAATAGATTCCAGAAAATAAATTTGCAAACACAGAAGAGAGTCCAAAAGTAACAGAAAATCCAAAAAGCTAACAAATCCTCACCCCATGTTAGGCGCCAGAGATGTATACAAGCCTATAGTACAAGCTATAGGCCTTTACCAAGGTAGTTGGAGTAAAACTGGAGAGAAAAACCCCCTTCAGTTTGAGAAATACCAGGTGAGATTTATTTGCTACAGAAAATCAGAGACTGTTACTATACCCCTTCAAACATACTTCTTTACTGCTTAACAAGTCAAGACAGTAGCCAATAACAGACCACTGAAACATGAAATGCAGATATATCCACACCAGAAAAACAAAAATACTGTGCACTTTTTTCACAGAAAACAGCGACAATACTTGATGCAGGTTGCAATGATACACCAGAGAAACCAGTTTCCAAAGTTGAGTTAAATGAAAAACTAATCTTACAACAAACACAGCCAATTTTGGCAAAAAAAAAGTGAAAACTGAGTCAGAAAACATTGATATCACCTTAAGATGGTTGTATGATAATTAAAGTTACACCAAACTGTCTTATTCAGTATGTAAACACAGACCACCATCTAAAAAATCCAAGCACAGCAACAAATTTGGCACTTTTGGAAGCCAAATTGAATAAAGACCCTCTAAAAGCGCTCCCCAGCCTTCTATAACCAAGGAGGGTGAGCCAACCAACGTGGGTGGCCTTCCTAGAAGCGGCCAGACCTCCCTGAAGCCACAAAACCACCAAAAACCTCCAATAAAGCCCAAAATACTTAGAAAAATCCACCATGACTACTAAAACCCTTAAAACACAAAATTTAGCTGTGGAAACATTGTGAAATAAAATATAGAGCCAAATTATCTCTACTTAACGGTACTAAAAACTTAAACCTAAGACTTAAGGTTAGCTCATAGAACACAAAAAACAAAATTAAATAGCTATCTTTTAGAAATAAAAAATAAGCAAATGACCCCTTACAACTTAGAATATGAAAAATGTCAACATGACATAAATGATAGAGAAAAACCATGTCTATCTAATAGTAATACCTACATACCCATAGTCCCAATATTCACTGAATAAAACCAGAAAAATACCCAATTATTCAACAAATTTCAATTAAGACATACCAAAACAGCTCCAAAAATCCCAAAAAAAGGCCTCTGCCAATATTTTAAGACCACAGCAGCTCTATTCAAGATTTTACTCTTGCACACTTATGCAGAATTGTTGAGAATTTGTAATTGTTGTTGTTTGTCATTTGTTTGGAAAGTATTTGGGAAGGCCCTCAACTGTCCGCTGAGTTGTCTAGAAGGTATGCAAAAGAAGGAAGAAAAAGAGGAAAAGATAAATGATGACAATGATGATTTGAAAAAACTTGAACTTAGGAATTACAATTTTTAGAACAAGCTATTTCAGGTTGATCATATATGGTAAGTATTTTTTTTTCTGCTTAAATAGCAATTACCAATATTAAAAATACTCTCAAAGCAACCTTTTGTTGCATATATTTAATTCTAGATTTTAAAGGCAATAAAGCACCATAATAAAACTATTGTAAATGTAACATTTGTAAACTAATAATAATATCAATAGTAAAAATAAAGTGAGTAAATAAGTGGTGAGGCTACAGGGGGTTACCCAAAGCCTTTATATAGGCAAGGGGCCCTCTGAAGCATCACAATAATGTATATACAAAGTGAAATGAAACAAAAATAACAAATAACTAGTTTTGAGTAAATGTAAGGGGAACCCATAACACAATTAACTAAGAAACATGAGTAAGAGCCCATAAATCCAAAAGTTTAACCCCAAAAAGTTACAATAAATTTAGTGATTAATAAAATTAGTTTTAGACACAATAATAACAAATATTTTAATCTAAAAAATGTCTTATAACCATTTAATTAAAGACCAATTTAAGTGAAACATAAAAATAAAATATTTTAACACATAAAAATCGTGTAATTAGTTAATTCAGTATAAAACATGAATAATTAATTAATTTAAACTATTTTTAGTAGTGTAATATATTTTTTAAGTCAAGAAAAGTATTAATTTAAATAAAATTACTAATTTTTAGTATAAATCATTAATAATTTATTTAATAAAATGTTTTAACTTTTTTAATAATTTGATAACACAATTAAGAGTCAAAAAAGCGCTGAATATTTATGTTTAATAATATATTAAAGGTTAAATTTAATATGAAAGTTTAATTAATTAAATTAATTAAATTTAAAGTCAATTTTAAACTTATAATTATAATATATGTTTACAATTAATTTATTATTAATTTATATTTATTAAATAGATAAAAATGTGCCATAAAGTATAGAATATAACATATATTATGGCTAAGTTAAATTTATATATAATCATTATAATAATAAATTTGCTACAACACTTATATTACTTATGTTTAATAAGATACTTATATGATTTTATTATTAAATATAATATTATTTTATATAATTAATATGCATAATTTTATGCCCACTTTTGGTTTGAGAAAATTAACATAACATTCACTGGGCACCTGGTACATCCTGGCTGACATAAACTCTCTTTGGGTAAGAGTTTACACTTCCATGGTAATATTAATAAGCTGTAAACAAAATTATTTGGGTATACACCAGAAAAAAGCATGGGCACCTGATAGGTTCCAATCCCTATCTTTGAATGAACTCAATTTCAGCTCAGCTTTAATTCTTCTGGAAATACTATGCACTGAAAAATGAGCACACTGCATTGCCCAACATCAAGTCAAACTTACTTTTAAGTCAAAACTTAATATAGTGATAGGTACCTTCTAGAAGGTGCCACTTTCTTTTTTGCAGTGATAATTCATGCAGTTAGGATGAGAAACAGACTCACATGACATGTGAAGGGCCCTTCCATTTTTATCTCAATGAAAAGAACTTTAGTTCAGTTATATTCTTTTTCTTTTTTTCTTTTCTATTTTTAATATCACCAGAATTTACTTTTAGTATGATATGCATTACATGTATTGGCCGGTCATCTAGAAGAAGGAGGAGGAGAAGAGGAAAAAGGGACAGTAGGAGGAGAAACTATAAAATATTATAAATATGAGTAATAATAATATAATATTTGTATTTTGAGAAGAGAGGACAACAAGGGAATTTGAAGATTTGACAAAATTGTAAAGAATTATTTAAATTGTAATATATTATAAATTAATAGTTATATTCAATGCGCGACATTCAATGATAGTTATTATTAGACTTAAAGCAACCTATAGTTATTTATATAGTATTTAAATTAGATATGTAGAACTAATAAAAATAATAAATAAAGTAGTATATTAAAATGATGTTTAAGTGAGTGTATAATAAGTAATGTGCTACCAGAGAGATTTCCAAACCCCTTTTATAGGCAAGAGGATCTTCTGGAGCGTTCCAATATTAATTACAAAAAGGTAAAATAATGTGAAAGAATTAAAAAGAATTTAATTAAAAACAAAAAAAAATAAACCCCTTATTAATCAACTATTTTTTTCTGTCAGAAATTTCAAAAAAGGAATAAAATTAATATAACATATAACTACGTTAGTATGGAAAAAGAGAACTATGAGAAAGAAATTTAAAGAAGGAATATAAATAGCTAAAAAGGTATAATTAAAATAAAAGGAATTATTTTTATGCTTTTAAATAATCTTCATTCAGTATAAGCAATGGTAATTTAATTATATTAACTATTTCAAGCAATTTAATTATTAAATTAATTGAAACAACTAATTAATTTAATAAAGAAACTTATTTAACATGAGAAATTAAATTTAATCATATTAAATAAATTTTTTTAATTAATTTAGTAATTTTAGTGACACAATTAAGGGTCAAGGAAGCACCCAATATTTATGGATAGTATTATATGATCAGTTGTATTTAGTTTATATAAATTTTATTATTGAAATTATTGTTCCAGTGTAAGTTAAATTTACACTTATAATATAACTTTAGATAATTAATTTATACATACAAAGTACGCCATGATATTATAGAATATTATATTTGTTTATGTAATAAAATTTATTTAATAAAAAAATTAGGTATAATAATTATTTTATTTATTCATAAAATATTTATAATTTTATTTAAATAATTTTTTGTAATTACATAATGTTATTCCTTTATATAATTGCAGTAATTTATTGTATAAATTACTGGACTCCTGAGATAGCCTGGCTGACACTCCCTCACTCTAAAAAAAACAATAAAAAAATGTTAAGATTTTTTCTTTTTATACTTTTTTAACAGAGTAGAGAGATTTGAAATTTCTTTTCCAGGTATCCATGCATCATTTTCAGATGACTTGTTCTTATATCTTAATAAATATTCAATACCTCTTTCAGAAGTGATAATTCTATCATTGAGAATCTTATCAATTTCTGCAGTTTCTGTGACTTCCTGAGGGTTTTTCTTAGGTTTTCCCCTTCTTTTGGGAAATAATTCACTGTTGGAAGAATAAGGTTTAAGCAAAAAAATGGGAAAAACAGGATGTTTTCTATCATATGGAGAATACAATACAACTTCTACTGCATTATCACCAGCCATTCCTTTAACAACAAATGGTTCTACAAAAGGATCTTTTAATTTGTTGTTACCTTGTAAATTGAAACGGACAGTAGATATCAACACATCATCACCCTTTTTAAATGTGTATTCCGTGTGGGATTTATCCCATCTTTTCTTTTCATATTCAAACGCTTTATCAATACAGCTTTGAGCATGTTTTCTGCATAGCTGTTTTATTTGCATAAAAGATTTTATACCAGGATGTAGTTCCAACTTAGGTAATTAATTATTGAGAATCTGAGCAGGAGTGTTTGGGACATAACCTAATTAAAGCTCAAAAGGCTTTTTCTCAGTGACAGAATGAACAGTGCTGTTATATGCAAATTCAAGACCAGGCAATAGAGTGACCCAGTCATGAGTAAATCTGTCATTGTCTTTATATTCTAAACCAAAGGCACAATAACTTCTAATCACATCTTCCAGAGTTTGAATCATTCATTCAGCTAGACCATCAGTCTGAGGATGATGAGCTGTAGATAACTTTAACTCATAGCCACAAATATCCATCAAAGAGGTCCAAAACTCAGAAGTAAATTTTGGATCCCTATCAGAGATAATGGCTTTTGGAAAACAATAATATTAAAAATGTAAGACCATCATAAGAAAGCTAATTCTTTTGTGGATACATCTTTGTGGGTAGGAATAAATTTGCACATTTTTGTGAATCTATCTTCTATTACCCAACAAGAGTTATAACTGTCTTTACCTGCTACAGGAAGACCAGTGACAAATTCAATGTTAATTATTTTCCAAGGAGCATTAGGTGCTTCAATATGTTGTAGTAAACCTGCTCTCTTACCTTTCAACCTTTTAGATTTCTGGAAGGAATCACAAGATTCAACATATAATTTTGTATCTTCAGACATATTAGCCCACCAAGCAGTGTTTTAGATTCTAATCAATGTTTTCTCTAGATCAAAATGACCAGCTAATATGTCATCATGACAAAGTTTGAGGATAGTTTCTTTCATAGAAGGGGGAATAAAAATTACATTAGTAAGCTTTCTTCTATAATAAATATAACCATTTTCAATAGAAAACTTTCCTTTCATCAAAGCACTTTGATATTTTTCAGGAAGAGTTTTAATCAATGCTTGAATTGAAGCATTCTTAGGATCATTTAAGATAGTAACTAATTTATTTAAATCGGAATCCTTATCATATGAATCCAGTATTAATTGTAATAACTCATCTTCCATATCAACTATAAATATACCATGGATATGAAAAGTATCATCTTCAGGTACATAAGCAGGATTGGAGTCATTATTTTGCAGAGGCAGTCTGGACAACATATTAACATTGGAGTGAAAATTTCCAGCCCTATGTATAATTGTCATCCGTCCTCTGTACTCTTGAACAGCAAGTTGCCACCTGAACATATGTCTATTAGGTGTTTTCAGGTTTAAGAGGGACTTTAAAGCACTACAGTCAGTTACCAATTCAAACTTTTGGTCATCTAGATAGTAATGAAGTTTCTCAAGAGCCCAAACAACTGCTAAGCACTCTAATCAAGTGGCACCATATTTCAATTCACTATTTCTCAAGGTTCTTGAAATATAACAAATTACAACTTCTGAGGATTTATCATTAATAATTTTTTTCTGGTGTAGGGCAGCACCCAGACCAACAAAGCTAGCATCTGTATACAGGACAAATGGTTTGTTAAAATCTGGAAGAGCTAAGATAGGGGCTGTCATTAAGCAAAATTTTAAATTATCAAAAGCTTTTTGAAAGTCATTATTCCAGAGAAAAGCAACATCTTTTCTGGTCATTTTTGTAAGAGGCAAGGCTATGACCTGATAATTTTTAATATATTGCCTGTAATAGCCACTCATACCCAAAAAACTTTGGATTCCTCTTACAGAAGTTGGTGCTTTCAAATTTTGAATTGCAGCAACTTTGTTTTGGTCTACACAAATTTGTAGGCCTGACACAACATGGGCAAGGACTTTCAAAGATTGAAAACTAAATATACACTTTTTCAAGGACAGGGTCATATTGATTTCATCTATTTTTTTGAACAACTCTATTCAAGTGAACCATATGTTCATCAAAAGTTTTAGAAAAAATTATGATATCATCAATATACACCATGAGCCATCCTTCAATGATTTCCTGATGGAAAGTGTTATCCATGACTTTCTGGAAAACTGAAGGGGCATTTTTGGGGCCAAATGGCATTCTAACATACTTATATATTCCCATATGAGTAGCAATAAGCAATAAATTCAGAGAATTTTTCTCAACTTGAACTTGATGATACCCTTTGTTACCATCCATACAACTAATAAATTTTACACCTTGCAAGGTAGCATGAATTGAATTAATTCTGGGTAAAGGATAAATATCATCAACAGTATAAGTGTTTAATGCTCTGTAATCTCCACATAATATAGCCTTATCTTTTTCATAAGAAATCAAGACTGGGGAGATGACACAATGTTGGGGGGTGACATCCACTTTCTCAATGATGTTCATTTTTAATAATGTGGCAATATTATCTTCAATATCCTTTCTTTTTGTTGGAGAAGCAGGATATGGTTTTTTTCTAAGACTAGAAGGAATATCATTCAAGCTACAGGATAAGGTAATTTTCATTTCTTCCTGAACACTTCCCAAGACATGAGAACCATGAGGAAAAGTTATAGGGAAAGAAGTAATTGAGGCAATAATAGAATCCTTTTGTTCACTAGTTAAATGATCACCAAAAGAAGCAGTATTTATCTCATTTAATAAATCATCCATTTCAATTGTTGGTCTGCCTTTACACTGGATCAGTGAGTTACAAGACCTTAACAGATGCCCAGATGGTTTTCTAGAGGAGGAAATTTTGAATTTTCTTTTGCCATTCAATCCCAAGGTGAAGCAATTATTTGCTGGGTCCAATTTCACACCAAACTTGGTCAAAATATCATTACCCATAATAAACCAATCCCTTAAGCTATCATTTTTCATGACAAAAAATTCACAAATAGCTCTGACAAAACCACCATTATATTTGAAGAATACAGAGGTTTTGTATTTGCCAATAGGAATTAAGGTAGAACCATACCCTCTCCATTTTTCAGAAGTTATAGGTAATAATTTACTCAAATAATCCTTATCTACTGAAGCTAAAGCTTTTTCAGACACTACACTTCCTCCAGCACCAGAATCAAGAACTACATCAACATTTTTACCATTAATGATAAAAGGTGCCTTCAAAGGGGATATGGCTATAGAATTGTTAGTAATATCTTTAATTATCTCAGCATTTTCTACTGAAGATAAATCCAATAAACATTCTTCAGATATATTATCTAAATAATGGACATCCTGTTCCAAAATTAAAACATCTTTACCAGATTCATTGTCATAGGAGATATTACTTTCACAGTCACTAGAAGAATTATTGACATCTTAAGATTTTTTTCTTGATTTTCGTCCAATTGTTTCTTACTATTCCTAGAAAAACAACCAGGGGTGTCCCCAATTCTCACATGTGTGGCCATGGTAATGTTTTTGAAAGGTGTAGAGGAAACCCTAGCGGTGCACAATTGGGAGGACTTACTTTTAGACCCTTTTTCCACCACTCCAAAACTTTTCCGTACTAAATTCTGCTCATCCACTTCACCAGTACTCAAATAACCAACCAAATCAAAAATACCCCTAGGGCAATAAACATCATCATTAGGTTCAGGATTCTCATCACAGAGACTGTCCATGTTACCTTCAGATAGTTCCTGCACTGCAGTGACTGCCCCACCAGAAATTTATACAAGATTTTATCTCTTCAAATATCATAATCCATCTTTGTATCAACTGCTCTTAGGATTTTTGTTACTTTCATAAGAAAAACAATAGTTTTTTCAACAGAGGAGGATACATATCTAGTATTCTCATACAGTCTTTGCTGAGCCAACCAGAATTTTGAACCACAAAATTGATTCTCAATCAAGGATTTTCACTCATTCCATGTATAATGGTTATTATCTAATAGAACAGATTCATACCACAACAAGGCTACATTGGAAAATAAAGAAATTAGCTTAGAAAAAATTTCCTCATCAGGTAGTTTATAAGATCTCTTTAAATTCTCAATCCTTTGTATGAAGTGTTGCCAATCAGATGAAGAATCACCATCAAAGGTAGGATATTGATCTAACTTAGGCCAATTTTTCTGGCTACTGGGATGTTCCAACCTATGGTTTGAATTATTCAAGGTTATCAGTTCTTGAAGCCTTGAAAGGTGTTCATATATTTCATTATTCACAGAGGCAGCTGGCTCATGGTGAGCATTAAATTTATTTCTGTTTGATGCAATAGATTTTTCAGAGAGAAGTTCAGCTGGTAAAATTGGTACATTACAAGGGAGAGAAGAACTACTCTGTTCAGACTGTTTATTATTATGATTAACAGCAGTATGAGCAATATTTTTTAATTAATGATAATGAGTAGCCTGGACAGCTTGTAACGCAGAAAATAATTTCTCAAGGTCAGATAATTTATTTCTCAAATCAGGAATATAAGATAGTTGATAATTAATCCTAGAAATAGATAAAACATTTCTGTCCTCATCTACAGAGCATTTATTACTCAAATTCTGAGAATCAATTTTCAATTTTCTTAATTCACTGTGCAAAAGCATATTGTCATTCTTTAAAGCAGTATTTTCATCTTTTAGATTATCAACAATTTTGTGTAGGTGACTATATTTATCTGAAAGTGATCTGTGGTCAGCTTTAATAGACTTTTGTTGATCCAGGACATTATTTAATGTGTCTTTCAGTTTGAAATAAGCAGTGTCTTGAACAGAAGAGCTCACTTTGAAATGTAAATTCAAATTATTTAATCTATCACTCTCATGTATTAATAAATCTCTCAAATGTTTATCTTTCACAACATTAAAATCAAGGGTATCTTTCAATATTTCTTCAGAAGTTTTCTCAAGTAAAGTGTAAACTTCAGGGGAAACAGAATCATTCTTGATTGCAAGAGAAGGGTTAATTAAAGAAGTAGAAGTCAAATGTAAATGTTCATCAAATGATAGTTTGCTAATTACATCAATGGGGCTACTTATTAAAGGAAGTTGTTTCTTCAAGGGTTTAGCTGTTCCTTCAGGGTCCACATTATTACCTGAAGAAGATTTGTTATTATATATACCAATGTGCTTATCAAACAAATTACTTACCATGGCAATGGAGGAAACTTCCCCTGTGCTTTCTTTTTTCTGCCCCCCTGATAAGGATGGTGCTGAAGAGATGGATTGTAGTTTGGTGCCCTGGATGGGCCAGGGTGTTGAGCTGGTTGTTTTACATTCTGTTGGTAGTGGGGCATCAAGTAATCCCATTTCCATTGCTCCACTTGCAGAATGCCTTGATTGTGGTTGAGGGAGCTGGGTGCTTGATTGGGCTGAGGTTGAGGCGGAGGCTGAGAAGCTGGGAAATGAGGAGGTTGACCCTGTTTGGGATTTAAAAGCTCCTGCATCTGCTGCCAGTGTGTGTCTACCTTTGCCTTGTACTTCATGCTTTCTGCTTTCAATTCCTTTATATGGCTTGACAGATTTTTTACCTGCTGTGTTAGAGGAATCTTTTTTATTTTTATACCTCTGAGTGGATTGTCCTAATGTACTTGAGGTTTTACTTCTTTCAGAGTTGTTAGGTGAGAGGGGTTTTCCACTTCTCCTGACATTTCCACGTCCTGAAGGTTTTTTGTCAGCTGAATAATTTTTGTAAGTTACTTTAGAAGAACCTACAGAATCAGTGTCAACATCCACTTCAGTCTCATCCACATGTAAGTTATCCATAATTTTAGCCAAACTACTTGACATTTAAACTGTAAAAAAAAGAGAATCAAAAATTAAACAATGATTCAATTTTTTATTTCAAAATAAATATAATCAATTGTATTTTTTTAAAAAAAACTTTAAATTTTTGATTAAAAAAAATGCAATACAAATAAATGTAATTAAAATGTTGATTAAGAATGAACAATAGTTAAAATGGGACCAACCAATAAAGGTTTAAGAAGTCAACCAAAATAATTAATACCGAAATTAATATATTGGTAAAATTGGGACTAAGTACTGAGTACTATTATGTTCAACCAATATACAAAAAATAATAATAAAATTAATTTAATAATTTATTAAATATTAATTGTCTTCTAGGACTAAGAGTTTTACTCTATTATGGTCAGCTAGGAAAAAAAAATTAATATAATGAGAACTTACACTCAGTGAGTCAGCAATTAAGCAACAAACACTGTTATTGCAGTAAAAATATAGTACTATGAGTGAGAGGTGCAAAGGTGAACTTACTATAGTGATTGTAAAATCACTTCAAAATAATATATAATTTAATTTAATATAAACCTAAACTATCGAACCCAAGCTCGAAACACAGTCGCAGCAAAAAGTTTACTTTTTGGCTTGGGTGGTCCATGCGCTTTGTCGTTTGTCGCAATTTTTTGTCGTAGTCCTTTGGAAAAGCCCCTAACTATTGGCCAGTCATCTAGAAGAAGGAGGAGGAGGAAAAACTATAAAATATCATAAATATGAGTAATAATAATATAATATTTGTATTTTGAGAAGAGAGGATGACGAGCAAATTTGAAGATTTGACAAAATTGTAAAGAATTATTTAAATTGTAATATATT
The DNA here is from genome assembly GCA_030280995.1 of Hemileia vastatrix. Classification (NCBI taxonomy): domain Eukaryota; kingdom Fungi; phylum Basidiomycota; class Pucciniomycetes; order Pucciniales; family Zaghouaniaceae; genus Hemileia; species Hemileia vastatrix. Next base: position 30,872,170 of record JASXTE010000002.1, on the reverse strand, counting down.
ATAAATTAATAGTTATATTCAATGCGCAACAGTCAATGATAGTTATTATTAGACTTAAAGAAACCTAAATTTATTTATATAGTATTTAAATTAGATATGTAGAACTAATAAAAATAATAAATAAAGTAATATATTAAAATGATGTTTAAGTGAGTGTATAATAAGTAATGTGTTACCAGAGAGATTTCAAACCCCTTTTATAGGCAAGAGGATCTTCTGGAGCTTTCCAATAGTAATTACAAAAAGGTAAAATAATGTGAAAGAATTAAAAAGAATTTAATTTAAATCAAAAAAAATAAACCCGTTATTAATCAACTATTTTTTTCTGTCAGAAATTTCTAAAAAGGAATAAAATTAATATATTAAATAACTACGTGAGTATGGAAAATTAGAACTATGAGAAAGAAATCTAAAGAAGGAATACAAATAGCTAAAAAGGTATAATTAAAATATAAAGAATTATTTTTACGCTTTTAAATAATCTTAATTCAGTATAAGCAATGGTAATTTAATTATTTTAACTATTTCAAGTAATTTAATTATTAAATTAATTGAAACAACTAATTAATTTAATAAAGAAACTTATTTAAAATGTGAAATTAAATTTAATCATATTAAATAAATTTTTTTAATTAATTTAGTAATTTTAGTGACACAATTAAGGGTCAAGGAAGCTCCCAATATTTATGGATATTATTATATGATCAGTTGTATTTAGTTTTTATAAATTTTATTATTGAAATTATAATTCCAGTGTAAGTTAAATTTACACTTATAATATAACTTTAAATAATTAATTTATACATACAAAGTACGCCATGATATTATAGAATATTATATTTGTTTATGTAATAAAATTTATTTAATAATAAAATTAAGTATAGTAATTATTTTATTTATTCATAAAATATTTATAATTTTATTTTAATAATTTTTTGTAATTAAATAATGTTATTCCTTTATATGATTGCAGTAATCTATTGTATAAATTACTGGACTCCTGAGATAGCCTGGCTGAGAACATGTATGTATTTATGGTATATATTTTCATAATAAAATTAGGTGGGATTTTTGTGTTGAGAGGTAATTTGGACCAAATTACATTTTTATTTACACCTTTATAATAATTTTGGTGACAGAAACATAATTTTAGACATTTTAACACTCCCAAAAAAACCCAATAAGCTCATTTTTCTCAATTTTAAATTTTTTTGTCATTATCCTCATTTTAACAACAGAATTATACCAATACTCTTTTTTTTGGTATTATTATAGATTTATTTCTTCCATGCTTTAATTTTTGTATACTTAAAACTTTATTTTTTGAAAAGATGACTGAGCATCAAGGTATGTGAAATCACTAAATATTCTCCCTATTCTATTTATCTATGACTCCTTCTTACTTTAAAACACAAGATCCCATTTCTGAAGTAAAAATTTTTTTTTTCAGAAAAAGTGAAGTTAAATTTCTATCAGGTTACCTGAAAGTTGAAAGGGGTCTAGGGGGTGGAGTTTCTATCAATTCTTCCCTCCCCCACTTATCTTATGGTGATGCATCATAAATGGCTGTTTTTATTAATCTTTGAATTTATATGGGGGTCTAAAAGTTTTAAAAATTAAAATTAAAATTGAATTTTACTGATAAGTTTGTCTTAATTCACAATATCTGATTGCAGGTATCTAAAAAAAACTAGCCTCAAAAATGATGTATTTCAAATCCAAAAGACTTCATGGATTCTCTTTTAAATCTACATTTCCTGGAAAAATACTTTATGTTTCACTAAATTTTCAGCACTATTAAATTCATGAGAAGCATTCCACAGCATAAATCTGTCAGATGGATACATTTTTATATTGAACATTAGTTAAATATATTACTGTTCTGATGTCAATAATAGCAGGTCTCAAACATGAAAAGCCTTGAGGTAAATTAATTTTATTTTCCTTCATGAAAAATATGTATCCCCTCCATTTTAAGTCATCAAAATAAAGGTTTTAAGAAGTAAACAAATTCATAATTAAAATTTTATTACCTACTTTTCTTCTTGAAAAAAATGAAATTTTGTAATGGCTGATTTTACATGCTTGAGACCACCTAAGTTTTGTAATAAATAATAAAATACATAAAATATTTCAAACTTCATTTTATTATTGTTATCAGGTTAAATAAGCCCCACATGAAAAAAATTAGGTAAATAATATGATAGCTTAGGGGTCAAGCAACATTCACTAAGATATAAAGTATATTTATATATAAACTTTATCAAGTAATAAGGCCTGTATTAAAGTCTCATTATTTAAAACATTAATATAATTACTCAATTATCATTCAAAACCCCAAACAAATTAGACTTTGGCTGGATCTGAAATCAAAGTTATTTCCCCTTTTTGGACTATCAACTTGAAATAAAACTATGTTATGAATTTGACTAGTGTATTTGGATACATATATATTATTATAAGGTTTTTTGATGGGATATATGGGTTGTTGCATCATGGCTATCCTACTTACTATGTTTTCCTCTTCTTTGGTTGGGTTTTTGGGATATTTTAGTTTTTCTCTATACTGGTGTTTTTATTACTTATATCATATCTATATTAGCAGATTCCTTTTGAACTTAACTGGCTTGGATGATATTTAAATTAAATTATAATGTTTTTGACTCTATTTATTTTATTTATAAAATTTAATCTAGTTTTGGTCTCACAGATCAGGTTATATCTCTTGGCATTGCTCTATTCTAGTGTTACTGCTTAGCACATGTCTTTGATAGATATTTTAGGCATTTTAATTGAATGTTTTCTAATAGTATTGAGAGGTTTAATTTTTTTTGAGCCTAGGACACTCACTATCATGCTGAGGAGGAAATCTGAAAATCAGCTGGATGTACCAAAATAAAATTAGCTCCTGCTAAAAAGTGCCCCCCAATTGATTTATTATCATTCAGTTAGAAATTAGAACCTGCTAGAGGGTGTAATTATTTTTTCTTTTGATGAGGATCTACTATTATTATTCCTGAATGTATGTCAGGAATAAAGATTTGAGTAATATATAAGTAAATTCCTGTAAGTTTCTTTCCCCACTTGATTTACTCATCTATTACATATATTAAAAATGAAAGTTTTTTATAACATCATTGTTAAATATTTCCTTTAAATCTTGAATAAAAATTCAAAATAATTTTTATACATTCTTAATAGATTTTTACTGCTTATATATTTATTAGAGATGAGAAAGGGTCAAGTAGATTTTTTTGAGACTGAGAAAAGTAACAAGTTTGAGCTTTGGATCTCTCATTAGAGCCTATCCATTAGTTACTTTATAAGCCTAGTTTTTATTTTTTAGCTCCAGAAAATAATTTGGCGTCACCTGATAAAAGGTGCCAATCCCTGTGTTTGGTTTAACTCAGTTTCAGCTTGGCTTTAAACTTTCTGGAAATTCTACACACTGAACAATGAGTAAAATAGCATTTGAATTGTCAAACATGAGTTACTCTTGAATTGAAGATGAATTGAGGGATTGAAACCTGCTAACAGGTGCCAGATGTTTTTTTTGTAAACTTATTTTATTTCTCACTCACTTGAATTACCTCTTTATAATATTCAAACAGAACTTGTCAGCCAGGCTATCTCAGGAGCCCAGTAATTTATATAATAAATTACTGCAATCATATAAAGGAATAACATTATGTAATTACAAAAAATTATAAAAATAAAATTATAAATATTTTATGAATAAATAAAATAATTACTATACTTAATTTTATTATTAAATAAGTTTTATTACATAAACAAATATTGTATTCTATAATATCATGGCGCACTTTGTATGTCTAAATAAATTATTTAAAATTATATTATAAGTGTAAATTTAACTTACACTGTTATTACAATTTCAATAATAAAATTTATATAAACTAAATAAAACTTATCATATAATACTATCCATAAATATTGGGCACTTCCTTGACCCTTAATTGTGTCACTAAAAATTACTAAATTAATTAAAAAAAATTTATTTAATATGATTAAGTTTAATTTCTAATTTTAAATAAGTTACTTTATTAAATTAATTAGTTTTTTCAATTAATTACTTGAAATAGTTAAAATAATTAAATTACCTTTACATATACTGAATTAAGATTATTTAAAAGCGTAAAAATAATTCCTTTTGTTTTAATTAAACCTTTTTAGCTATTTGTATTCCTTCTTTAGATTTCTTTCTCACAGTTCTCATTTTCCATACTCATGTAGTTATTTGTTATATTAATTCTATTCTTTTTTAGAAATTTCTGATGGGAAAAATAGTTGATTATTCACGGGTTTATTTTTTATGTTTTTAATTAAATTCTTTTAATTATTTATTTCACATTTTTTTACTCTTTTTTAGTTACTATTGGAATGCTCCAGAAGGTCCTCTTGCCTATAAAAGGGCTTTGGAAACCTCTCTGGTAGCTCATTACTTATTAAACACTCAACTTGAATATATCTTAAATATAATACGTTTATCTACTATTTCTATTAGTATTACAATTCTAATTAAAATATTATATAAATAATTAAAGGTTGCTTTAAGTCTAATAATAATTATAATTGATTTCTGCACTTTGAACATAATTACTAGTAAAAATATATTATAATTTAAATAAAACCTTACATTTGGGTCAAGTCTCCAAGTTCTCTTGTTGTCCTCTCTTTTCAAGATATATATATTATTTTATTACTCTCCACCTTTGTAATATCTTGTCTTCCCTCTCTATTGTCCCTTTTACCCTTCTCCTCCTCCTTCTTCTAGACAACCGGCCAATAGAAGTAGCCTTGATAATTGGTTCATATATATCAGCAACCTTGATTTTTGTAATCTGAGAAATTTTTTACTCATTGTATGTCAAAAATAGTATATCAAATATTATTCTTTCTAATATTACAGTTAAAACATATAGGAATAAAACTTTCAAATCCAATGAGATTTTAAATTGAATCAAAATTGAACAATTCATAGCTATCTTAATATAAAATTTAATTTTAAGTAATAAATTTCCTATCTGCATCAAATACGTTACCAAAAATTTCTTTTTAATAGGGGGTATCAAAGTTAGAAATCATAAATTTCAAAATCACTCTTTTTTTAATGAAATAAACCATGATTATTATATATAATATGCCATATTGTGCCCAAAAAGACACCTTTTTACTGAGAAACAATTTCAACTCTGTAGCTTTATTTTTGTGTTGTGAAATACATTTTGAATAATAAAAGATTTCTAACTTTGATATGCCCTAATACGTAGATAGGCTAAAGTCACAATTCAGAATTCAATTCAAAAATGACAAAATGAAAGCCATTTTAAACCAAAATGTGATTTTTCTTTTTTACTGCTTCTTACTAATACACCAAGAGACATAATGAAGGTAAAAACTAGTAAGTCTGAAACTGAGGCTAAATGGTCTACTTCAATTTAGTTGTAGACTAAGTAGAAAGTTCCCCCTCCTTGATATTCTCTGGTGATCATTGTCCAATCATCATTACATTTTGGATTGAATGGACTGTAACTTAGCCAATTTAGCTTCAAATTTTTTCAATCTGATAAGCTCAATTAATTTTTAATCATTTTCTTGATCTAATTTCTTTCATCATGAAAACTCATATTTCTTTTTTCACAAGAATATTTCAAAAGGCTTTATTTTTAGTTAAATTCTCCAAATTTACTTTATATATAAATAAATATATATATATATATTGTCCTCAATTAATAGATTTTCTCTTCTTCCTGACTTTTAAAAATTTCACTTAAGCTAGTTTTAATATTCTCTACAAGCTATTTGTATATTTCTTTGATTTGTCTCTTTGATTCATTCCTCTCATTTTATTGAGATTTTATCAAATTAAACTCAATATTTTTATCAAATAATTTTGTATAATAATAACGAAAAAATTATTAGGGGAACTCAAATATGGCAAATGTAAAAATATACAAAAGAACTTTCTAGTCAAAAAAATGACTCCCCTTGTCAGCCATCCAACAATGGATAATCTGAAATAAAGAACAACAATATAAATATATAAAATTAATGAGAAAAAATATTTAATTTCTTTCATCAACAAATTAATGTTAAGTTATAAAACTCCATATATAATCTTTTTTCATTTTTTTATGTTTGAATCACTTAAAGTGTTTAATTTAATATAAAATTAGGGAGCCTCAAAACTTACAAAATATGCCACATAACATGCCACAATAAAGGTACCAAAAGTGCCATCAAAAAATGAAATAAACCTGCCCTGGAAAGGTGTATTTTGAAATTGTATTTTTCCACAAACATGTCCTTTTTTGGGTAAACAAGTCATCAAAACACTTCCCATCTTCATCATGATCTGTCAGCACTAGGTACAGAGATTCCAACACTATGTAAAAAGTGCCAACACCTAGATTTTTTTCTCCTAATACTTAAAGCTTATTCATACAAATAAGGTATTTGAATTAACAGCACTTAATCAATACCTTAATAATACACTTAATCCTAATCTTAATCACTTTCACAAAAATGATATGCCACATTCAGTCTGCAATCAACTTGAGATCAATGATACAGCTCTAGCTCTTGATCTAAAAATTAGCTCTGATACTAATTTCAATGCTGAACCACCCCCACCAATAAAATCTAGAAGTAATTCATCATATAAATCTAGTTCTATGAGTTCTAAAACAATTCCAATCACCCTTTCTCATTTTAAAGGCCTAGTTTAACTAATTTACAATTTCGTGCAATGAACTACCCCAGTTTCCCAGTTTCATTTATTTTGGTTCAGCTTCCAGACTTGAAATTTCATAAAATTGCTAAGATTCAGCCTCACTAAGATATCTCATCCTCTAAACATCTTTTACTTCCATCACTAATTTTTGGTTTTTATATTTCTCACATCACAGCTCTCAAGGTATGTCACTTTCTTTCAGCCAGGCTACCAGACTTACACAGTAATTAATTAATTATTTACTAGAGTAGAGATACGCCTTTACTTCTCATTTAATGAATTATACTTACTTTATAAATTACTTATACAATTTTGACTAATTAATAGGTAAAAATAAGTAAAGATATAATTCTATTATTTTTTCATAAATTTTATTCTATGAAAGCATCTTCATGACAGCTGAAGAGAAAGTTAAAAATATTAAATATTAAATCAAATATTTTTATTTTTATTTTTACTTTGAAATTTACAGAAAATTAAAGTAAATAAAATAAAATTGAAATTTACAGTTATATAAAGTATATGGGTACATTATTTATAGAAAAAATTAAATATTTGAAATTTCTAATTGTGGAATTTTTGTTTCTCTGATACTCATGTATATAGAATTTTTTTTCCATAGTTTCTCTCCTTTTTGCCTATATAAGCCTTCTTAATCTTGCTGTTTTCATTCATTCCATTCTTGCTTTAAAAATTTATTATATATATACAAAACACATCTATTACTACTGTTACTACCTTAGTATTTACATCTGTGTACTTCTAAGCTTTTAAAGTAATAATAATAATAGTCTCTTTACCTTTTAATTGAGTATTAAATTTAAAAGATAAAAAATATGTACCTGTTTTGAAATCTTGAGTTTTTCCCTGTTTTCATTGCCGTTTGACTTTCATAAAATATTCTAGAACAAAAGCACCCCTTGACAACTGAGGGCCTTCACAAATAGTTGTCAAACCATTGTTATCTTGACACAGGAAACCAAAGGACCATTGACTCCAACACCTATAGCTATATTTTGGACAAACAACAAACAACAAACATCTAAGGCAAGTGACTAACATTTTTTTCCACAACTGGGATTTAAACCTTTCCCCAAGTTTAAGGTTTATATAAGCGTAATCATTCTATATATTTTTAGTGACTATAGCAGTTTTTATTTGTAGGTCTCACTCTGCATATTTCATTATATATGTATACCTTTTTACTGAGCACTCTGTAGTTGGCATTAAATTGCTCAAATTACAGGGGGAGGTGTCAGGTATAAAATATTTTTTTCCTAGTTGACCAAGATAGAGCAACATTGTTATTAGTCCTAGAGGTAATATATTTAATTTATTTAACTAAAAATTTATATTATTTAATTATTTCAGTTGAAAAATTGACCTGATAATTAAAATATTATTTTATTATTTCAGTTGACAATCATTCCTGGTAATTAAAATAATAACAATATATAAATTAATTATTTAATTTAAAGTTATATTAATCAATTATTTCAGTTGAAATTTATTCCTGGTAATTTAGAAATAAAAAAATATATAAATTGGTTATTTGGTTAAGAAATTATATTAATTATTTCAGTTGACTTTTTCCTGGTAATAAATAATATCAATATCTTAGTAAATAAATTGATTAAAAATTGTATTAGTTATTTCAGTTAATTTTATTCCTGATAAATTGATATATTTTCATTGTTTCAGTTAATAAGTAGTCCAGAGAAGTGATAAATAATCAATTAATTTAGTTTATTTCAGTCCTGATAATTGATATATTTTCATTATTTCAGTTGATTAGTAATCCTGGTAATTGATAATTAATGAATTATTTCAGTTTTTTTCTTTTCCTGATAATCAATATATTTTCATTATTTCATTTGATTAGTAGTCCTGGTAATTAATAATAACCTTTAAATAGTTTTTTTATCTCTTATTTTTTTTAACAAAGAAGAATAACATCTGACAAAATATTAATATTTTTTTTGTCCCTCAGCTCAAGTTATAAAAACATTGTCTGAATAAAATATTTCTACAGCCCATGATGAGGAATTGGATCTTATTGATTATGATGCAAGTTCTGTAAGCTCTCCTTTGACTACAAAATCTTCTCAAATTAATCAATTAGTAAACCAAAAAAGATGTAGAAATGAAGGAGGTGGAAATCAAGAAGGAACACCCTCCCCTGGACTCCAAGTCCCAGGTACCCCCCCCCCTCCAAGAAGAGCTTCCATAAGGCTTCAAAATAAAAATTATTTCAGTTCAGAAACAGGTAAACAACCTTTTAACTCACATCAAGGAGTTTAAGTCAGAAAACCTCAAAATAGGGGCAAAGGTAGAGCATTTAAAAGAAAAAATAAGAAGTATGGAAAATTTTCTTCAAGAGAAGAAGAGACATCCAAAGGGAGAAAAACCTCTTCTTTAGTTGGCTCCTCAACAACAGGAAAAAATGGAAGTGTCAAAATGGAAATAGGATAGGCTGAACACCCAATGGGACTCTCTCCAAGCTCAGAAAATTCAGCAGGCCCCAGAATTTCAATCCCACCCCTCCTCACCCATACCAAGGAGGCAGAATAAAGAAAAAAAATCATCTTCAAATTATGCCAAAACTATGGTAAGGCCTTCCATTGAATCTCAAGTTCCTTTCTTTGTTAATAATTCAGTTCCTTCAGGTAACTTTGGGATGGTAGATAACACCTTGAAACCAGGAGAAGCTGGTTCTGGCAGAAAAAGTAATCAATGCTCTAGTCTTTTAGATACTCATTTAGTGTTAATTTCTACTTCAATGATAAATCCTGAGATGGCTATTATAGATGAATCAATTAATCCTGAAGCTTATGAGACTCTTGAAAATTAATCTATCTCTCTCCTGAATAATGCTCCTGATGTAACAACTATTAATGGTCAATATTTGAGAGACATCATCACAAAAAACAAAATTGGATAATGAATAACTTACAATTGACCCAAAAATTTAATAGCTTGTTAACTGGAGAAGTTTACCAAGAATTTAAAGGTAAGTTGAATAGGGTACCTGATGAATGATTTAGGTAAAAAGTAAATTATGAAAAGAAATTTTCTTTGTGGAAAAATATTAGGAATGATCTATAAAAAGTGCAAGAGACAATGTCTATCTTTTTCCAAGAAATAGAAGGTCAGAAATAACATTTTAAAAAAATTAAATGACCATTATTTATCTCTGAAAAATAATAATCAATTATCTTTTGCAACCATCAATGAAAAATTAACCAGTATTCCAAAGGTGAAAACTAGGTTAACAAACATCAAGGAACAATTGTGACAAGAAAAATAAATCTTGTTGAACAAACAGAGGAGCCTAATGATGACACAGTTGCACTAGATGATACTTCAAGTGATTGTGCCAGAAACATTTATTATGATTCTAAAAAGGAAATTTTGATGCTGGAAGAAGATACTCAATATTTAAATAATATTGACATTGATAATAATAATTGTTTCACAGTTGAAAATGCTGAAATCATAAGAAATAATGAGGAAACCTCAATTATTATTGACCCTCTCAAGGCACCTATCTTGATAAATGGAAATAAGATTGAGGTTGTTTTGGACTCTAGTGCTGGAGGAAGTTTTTTATCTGAAAAAGCACTTACCTCAGTAGATAAGGATTATGAACCAAAACTTATGCCTGTCCCTTCTGAAAATCGGAGAGGTTATCTCTCTGTTTTTTCCCACATTGGTAAATAAAAAGCTACAGTATTTTTCAAATATAACCATGTCTTTGTAAGAGCTATTTGTGACTATGTAGCTATGGAGAATGATAACTTAAGCAATTGGTTCATGGTGGGGAATGATATATTACCCAAATATGGCATTAAGCTTGATCCCTAAAACCAATGCTTCACAATGCGGCTGAATGGGAAGAGAAAATTAAAGGTTTTCTCCCCAAAAGAATAATTAACACCAGGATTGAGCACATGTCATTCTGTGGTTCAATATAAAGGAAGATCTAAGAAAGAATTGCCTGCCTTTCTGTCTGAAATTGACACAGCTTCTTTTGGAGAACAAATTTCTGGTAAGGAAAAAGATTCAATCAATTAGTTGATAAAATATTTTCCTATGGCCTTTTCTCATGGGTCACATGAATTAGAATTGGTAAAAGATGAAATAAAGCTTTCATTATCTTGCTTATTAGCTGAAATAAAACCTAGTTTAAAAAGGAAGCCTTATCCTGCTTCTCCCACAAAGGGAAAAAATATTGAAGACAATATTTCTACCCTTTTAAAAATGAATATTATTGAAAAGGCAGTTGAGACACCCTAACATTTTGTTATCTAACTTGTCCTAATTTCTTATGAGAAAGACAAAGCCAGGCTATGTGGTGATTATAGAGATTATATACCTATACTGTAGCTGATATCTATCATTTACCCAGAATTAGCCCTATCCATGCTACCTTACAAGGTGCTAAATATATCAGCTGTTTAGATGGTAATAAGGGATATAACCAGGTACCTTTTGAGAAGAATTCTCCAAATTTTCTAATGATTGCTACTCATATGGATATATATAAGTATATTAGGATTCCATTTGGCCCCCGAAAGGCCCCTTCAGTTTTTCATAAAGTTATGGATAACACATTCCATCAGGAAATAATTGAAGGATGTCTGATGGTTTACATTGATGATATCATTATATTCTCTAAAATTTTTGAGGACCATCTTAACCACCTGTGTAAAAAGTTACATAAGATGGATGAGATAAATATGACACTGCCTTGAAAAAAAAATGAAAATTTGGTTTTCATTCTTTGAAGGTACTTGGTCATGTTGTCTCAGGATTACAGATATGTGTTCACCAGAGCAAAGTGGCAGCCATACAACAAGTAAAAGCTCCTATTGCAGTTGAAGATCTCCAAACTCTTTTTGGGAAAGTGTAGATAATATAGACTATATATTAAAAATTATCAAGTCATAGAATTACCTTTCACCCAATTAACTAAATTAACTAGGAAAGATGTTACTTTTTCTGGAACATTGAAAGACAAAGAACTTTTGACACTATGAAACATTGGTTGATGTCAGGAACAACTCTTGTCTTTCCTGAATTTACTCAACCATTTGTTTTGTACACTGATTCCAGTTTAATTGGCCTTGGTTCTGTTCTCCACCAAAAACAAGTTATTAATGACAAAGTATCAGAAGTAATAATTTGTTATATTACAAGAAGTTTGAAGAATAGTAAATTGAAATATGGTTCCACTCAACTTGAGTGTTTTGAAGTTGTGTGGGCTCTGGAGAAACTACATTATTTTATGGATGACCATAAATGTGAACTTTTCACTGAATTAAGTGCAGAAAAATCCCTCTTAAACTTAAAAACACCTAACAGACACATGTTCGGATGCCAGTTGGAATTTCAGGAATACAGAGGGAGGATGACAATAATTCATAGGGCTGGTTTTTTCACTCAAATGTGAATATGTTAACAAGGATACCTTTTCCAAATGATGACTCTAATCCTGCATATAATCCTGAAGATGAAATAGTTCACATTCATGGGATATATGTGTTTGATATGGAGGAAGAGCTATTACAGCTTATTCTGGATTCATATGATAAAGACACTAACTTAAAAAGGCTGTGTAATATATTAAATGATCCAAAGAATGCTTCAATACAAGCATTAATTAAAAACCTCCAAAAAAGTACCATATTGCTTTGGAAAAAAGTAAATTTTCAATTGATGAAGGCTACCTCTATTATAGAAGAAATTTTAGTAATTTTTTTCTTATTCTTTGTTTTCTATGAAAGATGTCATCTTTAAAATTTCTCATGATTACATATTGGCAGGACGTTTTAATCTTTAAAAAACAATGATCAGAATTAAGAGCACTGTTTGGTGAGCTAACATGTCTGAAGACACCAAACTATATGTTGAATCTTCTGATTCTTACCAGAAATTAAAAAAATTAACTGGTAAAAGAGCTTGATTGATGCAAAATATTGAATCTCCTGATGCACCATGGCAGATTATAAACATGGACTTTGTAACAGGATTTCCCATTTCTGGGAAAGAAAGTTATAACTCTTGCTGGGATATTGTGGACATATCATAAAAATATGTAAATTTATCCCTACTAACAAGGATTTTTCCACTAAATAATTAGCCTTCTTGTGGTGGTCTCATATTTTTAATACTTCTGGTTTCCCAAAAGCCATAATCACTGACAGAGATCCTAAATTTACTTCTGAATTTTTATTATCTCTTATGGATGTTTTTGGTTGTGATCTGAAACTTTCTACTGCCTATCACCCCCTTACTGATAGATTAGCTGAAATAATGATTCAGACTTTAGAGGACATGATAAGAAGGTATTGTGCCTTTAGCCTTGAGTACAAAGATAATGACTGGCTCTGTCAGACTGAGGTCAACTACAGAGACCTGAAGTAGCTTGAATGGTCAGTTATATAGAAGATTTTAATGGTTCTATATGAATACTGTAGTACAAATCCAATAATTATTAAAATAAAACTCAATATAAGGGTCTCAGTAATTCTAATCTCACTAATTATATATGGCTTACAATCTTAATAGTTGGTAGAAAAATAGATTTAATAAATTCAGATACTATTTAAAGACTTTATAAGTACTATTTATATTTATTGTAATTGTATTGGTTATTTTTTTTAATTGTAATGATAAAGAATGAAGAAAATAAGACAAAAAACCTCCTCCTTTTATACACAATTACTTCCCCAATGACCCCTATGATTTACCAGCTCAATACACAGTTAATGACACCTCATTATAGCCAATAAACATTTTCAGGACCAAAAAGGCTGACTAGTAACAAAATTAGAATGATATCACCCTCCAAATTCCTGTAGTAATAGGGATAATCCATCAAAAATAAAGAATAAGCAAAAAAGAGAGTATATGTGTATTATACATTAATAGAAAAGGCCAAAAAGGAAAAATTAAGACTAATTAACACTTAATAATAGGGGGGATTAACTGTAGAAATTTTGGGGCTAATCCTGACATTATACTACGTGAAATCCCCATTCAAAAATAACCAAAATTGACTGAGAAACCACCAAAAAACCCAAAAAAGGGCGTGAGATGTGGGGTAACTACATTCAGTCCTTGGAAGGCGCTTGCACGGGTAAATCCTTGACTAATTTAGGCAAATTTAAGCATGGTAGTGAAATAAAGAGCCAAGAATGAGGTTATTAATGAAATTAGTGCATATAAAGAGGGTCAATGCATTTATAATTAAGCTAGGACACTAAATAAGCGCCTTTTGCCTATTTTAGTATGTTTCCCCACAGTGGGCGTAAAATGTGGGGTAGTTATAGTGTGAAAAAGCTAACTTTGCTAAAAATGAAGCTATTCACATGGGAAAACTACAGGCAGTATTTGGCCAGTACACAGAAGCCGTTTCTGGCATAAAAAACACAAAATTTGAAAAGTGTTATTTTTTATGCTTTTGAGTAGCCAAATAAATAGTCCTAATTGAGAAATTTTGATCTTTCAAAGCGCATTTTTAATATTATTAAATTTATAGCTCATATAATCAACTTTTAAGTAATTTAAAGTTCATTTCTTGTTTTTTACATAAAACAATGAAAACAACAGCTTTAAGTGTACTTAAAAATTATGTAGCCTTATATTTAAGGCTCTCAAGATTAACCTAAAGTATTTCAACTTAATACTAAGTACATAAGACTTATAAAAAGTGGATATATGCGTGTATATAAGGTGTTATAATGGCATATTTTGTATATTATCATAATTTTACTTATGTATACTATTTGTGTACTCTAATTTATTGATCCCATGTATAGTCCATATTTTTAACATAACTTATAACTACTTTTTACTTAGTCCTGGGAATATCCAGGCTGAAAGGCTCACTCATGATTGGGTTGCCTTACTTCCTGGTTTGGAATTTGCTTATAATATCACTGTTCATTCTGTTTCTCAGAAAAAGCCTTTTGAGCTCTGGATTAGATATGTTCCAAATAATCCTGCCCAAATTCTTAGCAATAAAATACATAAATTTTATTTACATCCTGGTGTGAAATTGTTTCTTCAAATTCAACAACTTTGCAGAATTCATGTTCAAAAATGTATTGAAAAATCTTTTGAATATAAGAAGAAGAGGTGGGAAAAATCCCTTAAAGAATGCACTTTTAAAAAGGGTGATGAATTACTGATTTGTACAGTCCACTTCAATTTACAAGGTAATAACAAATTGAAAGACCCATTTGTAGGTCCATTTGTAGTCAGAAGAATGGTTGGTGATAATGCAGTTGAAGTTGATTTGTATTCTCCATATGACAGAAAAAATCCTGTTTATCCAATATCTCTTTTGAAACCTTAACTATCCAATAGTGAATTATTTCCCAAAAGGAGGGGATGACCAAAGAAGACCCCTAATGAAATCACTGAGACAGCAGAAATTGATAAGATTCTAAATGACAGAATTTTCACTGTTGAAAAAGGTACTGAATACTTATTAGATTCAAGAATAAATCTTCTGAATATGATTTTTGGATTCATGGATAGAGGTATCTAACCTCTCTGCTCTACTAAGAAAATATAAAAAGAAAAAATTATAACATATTTTTTATTATTTTTTTACAGTGAGGGAGTGTAAGCTAGTCCACTAAACTTACCCAGCAAATAATTCATTATTTACTATAGTAGAGATAGGCCTTTACCTTTCATTTAATGAATTATACTTACTTTATAAATTACTTATACAATTTTGACTAATTAATAGGTAAAAATAAGTAAAGATATAATTCTATTATATCCTCATATATTTTATTCTGTGACAGCTTTCTCATGACAGCTGAAGAGAATATTAAAAATATTAAATATTAAATCAAATATTTTTATTTTCATTTTTACTATGACATTTACAGAAAATTAAATCATATAAAATAAAATGGACATTTACAGTTAAATATAGTTTATGTGTACATTCTGTATAGAACAGCTTTAATAGGGGGTATCAAAGTTAGAAATCTTCCATTTAAAAATACACGTTTTTCCACCAAATCAACCATGATTATTTTTTGATATATGGCATATTGTAAAACATAAACACCTTTTTACTGAGAACTTATGTCAAGTTTTTCTGCTTACTTTTTGTGTTGTGAATTACCTTTTAAATAATTACAGATTTCTGACTTTGATACCCCCTAATATTTGAAATGTCTAATTGTGGAATTTTTCTTTCTCTGATACTGATGTATATAGAATATTTTTATCGTAGTTTCTCTCCTTTTGCCTAAATAAAGCCTCTCAATCTTGCTGTTTTCATTCCTTCCATTTTTACTTTAAAAATTTATTATATATATACAAAACACATCTATTACTACTGTTACTACCTTAGTATTTACATCCGTGTACTTCTAAGCCTTCAAAGTAATAATAATTGTCAAAGGGTCCTTTTTGTCTAGAAGATTTTAATGGAGGTCTAACAGCGTTGATAGGTGGGTTTTGGGATCTCAAAGTCAAAGTACGTATAATTTATCTTCTAATTTATTTACTCAAATTAAAGAGGTAAAAGATTTTAAAAATATTATTATAATTAATAATTTAGAATTATGTGGCTGTAGAGAGTAAAAACAATAAGTGATAGTAATAAATATTTTTTGTAGTAATGTCTTGTTAAAATAAGTAAGTAACTAATGATCAAAAACAACCACAAAGGGAGGCCTTATATAGGTAAAGGAGAGACAAAGTACAGACTAAAAATTTCAAAAAACAAGTGTATGAGAGAGAAGGAATTTTCCAGAAGAAGGAATATTTCAAATATTAAGAATGTTCTATAAGGAAGGTTTTAAAATATTGTTTTACAGTATATGTCAAAAGAGTTTGATTTATTTAAAAATTCCGGTAATTGTCATTTTTAAATAAGTCATTTGATTTTGTTGTATATATTTATTTTTATTTTTAAATTGTATTTCAAATATTAAATTTTATTTTAATAATAAATTGTATTTTAATATTGAATTTTATTTTCTTTAAATTGTCATTGAGCATGGAGTTAGATAATTAAATAAAATATACAGGACAATTAATATAAATTTTATTTTTTACTAATTTTACTCTTTTGTAACTAGTTAATTTAAGACAATTTAATTTGAAGTAATTATAATAAAATTAATAATAATATGTGATAAAAAGGTGTGGCTTCATCCCAGGAAATAATTAATTATTTTACTGGGTGAGTCTAGCAGCCTGGCTGACACTCCCTCACTCTAAAAAAAAAATACTATGATTTTTCCTTTTTATATTTCTTTAGCAGAGTAGGAAGAATAGATATCTCCTTCCCAGGTATCCAAGAATTATATTCAGATGATTAATTCTTGAATCTCAATAAATATTCTAAAACTTTTTCAGAAGTAACTATTCTGTCTTTAGAATCTTATCAATTTCTGCTGTCTCAGTGATTTCATTAGGGGTTTTATTTGGTCTTCCCTTCCTTTTGGGAAATTAATCTCTATTGGATGTGTAAGGTTTCAAAATAGATACTGAAGAGACAGGATTTTTTATATCATATGGAGCATACAAGATAACTTCAACTGCATTATCACCAACAATTCCTCTGAAAACAAATTGACCTAAAAATGGGTCTTTCAATTTGTTATTGCACTGTAAATTGAAGTGGACTTTAGAAATCAGTACTCCATAACCCTTTTTAAAAGTGTACTCTTTATGGGATCTTACTCATCTCTTCTTCTCATATTCAAAGGATTTTTCAATAAATTTTTAAGTATGACTTCTGCAAAGTTGTTGCATTTGAAGAAAATATTTTACACCAGGATTTAAATCCAATTTAGGTATTTTATTATTGAGAATTTGGGCAGGAGTATTTGGAAGATATCCAAGCCAGAGCTCAAAAGGCTTTTTCTGAGTAACAGAATAAACAGTGCTATTATATGTAAATTCCAAAGCAGGAATTCAGATAACCCAATCATGAGTAGACCTGTCATTATCTTTGTACTCAAGACCAAAGGTAAAATACCTTCTTATCATTTCCTCTAAGGTCTGAATCATTCTTTCAGCTAATCCATCAGTTTGGAGATTATGGGAAGTAGAAAGTTTCAGATCACAACCACAAACATCCATCAGAGACATCCAAAATTCAGAAGTAAATTTAGGGTCTCTGTCAGAGATTATGGCCTTAGGAAAACCAGAAGTATTAAAAATATGAGACCACCACAAGAAAGCTAATTCTTTAGTGGAAACATCCTTGTGGGTAGGGATAAATTTACACCTTTTTGTGGGTCTGTCCACAATAACCCAACAAGAGTTATTACTGTCTTTCACAGAAATGGGTAACCCTGTTACAAATTCCATGTTTATTATTTGCCATGGTGCATCAGGATTTTCAATATGTTTCATTAATCCAGCTCTTTTACCAGTCAACCTTTTTGATTTTTGGCAAGAATCACAGGATTCAACATATAGTTTGGTGTCTTCAGACAAAATAAACCCACCAGGTGGTGTTCTTAATTCTGATCATTGTTTTCTCAAAATCAAAATGTCCAGCCAATATATCATCATGTCAAATCTTCAAGATGATCTCTTTCATAGAAGTAGGAATAACAATAAAAATACTCAACTTTCTTCTATAATATAGCTAGCCTTCATCAATTGAAAGTTTACCTTTTTACAAATCCTTCTGGTACTTTGCTGGAAGGGTTTTAATTAATGCTTGTATTGAAGCATTCTTTGGATCATTTAATATGGTACATAAATTCTTTAATTCAGTGTCTTTATCATATGAATCCTTAATTAGCTGTAATAGATCTTCCTCCATATCAACCACATATATTACTATCTCATCCTCAGGAACATATTCAGGATTTGAGTCATCATTTTACAAAAGTAACCTTGATAAAATATCCACATTTGAGTGAAAAATACCAGCCCTATGAGTTATTGTCCTTCTCCCTCTTTATTATTGAACAGCAAGCTTCAATCTGAATATATGTCTGTTAGGTGTTTTCAAGTTTAAGAGGGATTTAACTGCACTTCAGTCAGTGAGAAGTTCATATTTCTGGTCATCCTGATAATAATGTAGCTTCTCTAGAGACCACACTACTGCTAAACACTCTAGTTGAGTGGCACCATATTTCAATTCACTATTTCCCAAGGTTCTTGAAATATAACAAATTACTACTTCTGATACTTTATCATTCATCACTGGTTTTTGGTGGAGGGGAGCACTAACACCAATAAAACTGGCATCAGTGTATAAAACAAATGGTTTATTAAACTCAGGCAAAGCAATAATTGGTTCTGACATCAAACAATGTTTCATAGTGTCAAAAGCTCTTTGTCTTTCACTATTCCAGACAAAAGCAACATCCTTTCTAGTTAATTGGGTAAGGGGTAAAGCTATGACTTGGTAATTTTTAATATACTATCTATAGTATCAACACATTCCAAAAAAACTCTGGAGCCCTCTAACTGTGGTAGGAGCCTTCACCTGTTGTATTGCTGCCACTTTGTTTTGGTCAACATATATCTGTAAACCTGATACAACATGACCAAGCACTTTTAAGGAATTAAAACCAAATTTAAATTTCTTCAAATCAAGTATCATATTTATCTCATCTTTCTTATGGAACACTTTACACAGGTGGTTAAGATGGTCCTCAAATTTTTTAGAAAATACAATGATATCATCAATATAAACTATCAGCCATCCTTCAATTATTTCTTGATGAAATGTGTTATCCATAACTTTTTGAAATACTGAAGGGGCACTTTTAGGGCGAAATGGCATACTAACATACTTATAAATACCCATAAGAGTAGCAATCATCAGAAAATTTTGAGAATTCTTCTCAACAGGTACCTGGTGATATCCCTTGTTAACATCCAAACAGCTGATATATTTAGCACCCTGTAGGGTAGCATGTATAGAGATAATTCTGGATGGAGGATACATATAATCAACAGTATAAGTGTTTAATGCTCTAAAATCACCACATAACCTGGCTTTATCTTTCTTATAAGAAATTAGGAGAGTTGAGATAACACAATGTTTAGTTGTTTCAACTACCTTTTCAATAATATTCATTTTTAAACAGGAAGAGATATATTCTTTAATATCTTTTCTCTTTGTGGGGGAAACAGGATAAGGCTTCTTCTTTAAACTAGGTGGTATTTCTGTTAATGGGAAAGATAATGAAAGTTTTATTTCTTCTTTTACCAATCCTATTTCATGTGACCAATGAGCAAAGGCCATATGAAAATATTTTATCCATTGAATAATGGAATATTTTCCCTCACCAGAAAGTTTTTCTCCAAAATAAGCATTGTCAATTTCAGACACAAGGGCAGGCAATTATTTTGTAGATCTTCCTTTAAATTTAACTACAGAACAACATGTGTTCAATCATGGGGTTAATAATTTTTTGGGTGAGGAAATTTGAAATTTTTGTTTCCCATTCATTCCCATCGTGAAGCATTGGTTTGAAGGTTTTAATTTTATGCCATACTTGGTTAAAATATCATTTTCCACAACAAACCAACTGCTTAAGTTATCATTTTTCAGGACAAAAAAATCACATATATCTCTTAAAAGACCATGGTTATATTTGAAAAATACTGTGGCTTTGTATTTACCAATTGGGGACAAATCAGAGCCATAACCTCTGCAATTCTCAAAAATGATAGGCATAAGTTTTGATTTATAATCTTGTTCCACTGAAGCAAGTGCTTTTTCTGATACTACACTTTCTCCAGCTCCAGAATCTAAGTCAACCTCAATGTTATTTCTATTGATCAAAACTGTTTCCTTGAGAGGGGCATTAATAATTGAGCTGTCCTCAAAGTTTTTTATGATTTCAGAATCCTCTACTGTAGATAAATCATTACTTCCCATATCAATATTATTTAAATAATGAATATCTTCTTCCAGCATCAAAATTCCTTGGTGAGATTCATATGAAGAATTTCAGGCACAATCACTTGAAGTATCATCCGGTGCAACTGTCTCATCAGCATGTTCCTCTGTCTGTTCAAAAGGATTACTTTTCTTGTCATAAATATGGCCTTTCTGCCAAGGCTTTCTGCATTTGAAGCAAGTTTTTGTTGCATAATTTTTGGGTGCAACAGGGGCAGAAGTTTTACCAACTTTTTCCAGAGGTTTTTGTTGGTAATTAAATGTTTTCTCCAATGAAGTTCTAGGAAGGAATCTTCTAGCATCATACTTGTTGTTTAGAAGGATCTCATTACAAGTATTAATGAAAGAAGAAGGTTATCTTGAGAGCTCAGTCCTAGAAACTATTAAGTCTCTTAGAAACATAGGTAATTTATAGTGGATCCTGTCCTTCCATAACTCAAACTCCATCTTTGGGTCCATTTCCCTCAATATTTTCAAAAGTTTCATCAGGAACTCAATAGGTTTTTCAGTAGAAGAGCTATATCTAGTTTCTTCATACTGCCTTTGTTGAGATATCCTAAACTTGGAACCACCAAATTGTGCTTTAATTAATTTCTTCCAATCTTCCCATGAGTAGTCATTTTTATCCAAGAGAACAGATTCATACCTCATTAGTGCTACATTGGTAAATAAAGAAATTAATTTTGACACAATTTCCTCATCTGGGAGTTTATAAGAATTCTTTAAATTATCAATCCTGCAAATGAACTGCTTCCAATCTGAGAAAAAATCACCATCAAATGTTGGATATTGGTCATTTTTAGCCAATTCTTTTAATTTGAAGTAGTCTCCTTATTACAAGCTTGTTTCTGAGTGAGAAGGAGCTGTAAATTCTCTAATTGGGAAGTAATCTCATTGTTTAATCTTTCTGTGGATGATCCAGGTACATAATCAAGTTTTGATGGAAACTCAGTGACATCTTCAGGCATTTCTGGCACTAATTTTACTTTAGATGAACTAGGAAAAGGTACAATTGGGGTATCCTGGACTACAGGTTCTTTCAAAGAATGTCAGAAAACTTTTGATCATGTAACAATGAATTCAATTTTTCTTCAATGGTTTTTAATCTAGTTTTCACTCTTGGAATACTAGATAAATTCTCATTTATGGCTGAAAAAGATAACTGGTGTCAAGGTATACTTTTTGTCTAGAAGATTTGGTACGTAGTTCTACGAGGATTTAAAAGGCTTTAATGGGTTCTCAACAGATTTGTACGTATTTCTTAATTCAAGTTGAATTTTTTTACTCAATAAAAGAGGTAGGTTTTAAAATATTAATATAGATTATACTTTAGAATTACGCTATTGTAAATACTAATAATATAGAATATAAGAATAAGTGTTTAGTTTGTTATTGTTGTAATAAAATGAGTTGGTAAAATAGAATGATCAAAAGACAACAAAAAGAGAGGCCTTTTATAGGCAAAGGAGAGACAAAGCACGGAAATCAAATTCTAAAAACAGTAGGAAAAAAGAGAGAAAAAGAACATTCCAGAAAGAGTATTTCAAATAATAAAGTTATTCCAAAAAGAAGGCGTCAAAAAGATGTATTTACAGAGTATGTCAGAAATACATCAATAATTTTAATATTTACTGTAAAAGTCAATCCTAAATAAGAAATTTGATTTATTTGAATATTTAAATCTTATTTTATTTTTGTATTTATTTTTTAATATAAAATTTTATTTTTTCCCAATTGTCAAATGAGCACGGTGTTAGAGAAAAATATAAGGGACAAAATTATAATTTTAATTTTAATTATTTATTTAATTAATTAATTTAATTTTAACATTTTGTAATTAGTTAATTTATTATAACTAATTTTAATGTAACTAAATGATAATTAAATGATAATTAAAAATGATAGGGTGTGGCTTCATCCAGTAAATAATTAATTATTTCACTGGGTAAGTCTAGTAGCCTGGCTGACAACTGGTTCTTACTTTGTAAAGATGAAAAATTTTCACCCAATCTTTTTAAGTTTACCTTATGTCCCTTTAGCTCCTGGAAATAGATAGACACATTATCTTTTAATTTAGACAAATCATTCTTGATATTTTTCCACAAAGCAACTTTCTTTTAATGAGTTACTTTGTAATGAAACAAATCATCAGAAACTCTCTGTAACTCACTCCTCAATGCTTGATAACCCTGTTCAGTTAACAAACTACTAAATTTCTGAGTAAATTGCATGTTTTTTATTATATTATTTTGTTTAGCAATGATATCCCTCAAATATTCATCATTAATGTTAGCTACATCTGGAGTATTTCTCAATAGGGAAATATAATAACTTTCCAGATTCTCATAAAACTCTGGATCAAGTGTCTCATCAATAATAGCCATATCAGGATTTATCATTGAAGTAGCAATCAAAACCAAAGGATTAGATACATTAGAATTTTTTAGAATTTAGTCCACTACTCTCAGCCTCTACTGGTATCACAGTCTCATCTCCTCTTCCTAAATTACCTGAAGGAACTGAATCAGTAACAAAAAATGGTACTTGAGATTCAATAGAGGGGCTTACCATGGCTTGGGCAAGAATTGAATGTGATTGTTTTTTCTCTTTCTTCCTCCTTGATAGAGGTGAAGAGATGTGGGGTTGAACTGATTGTTTCTTGAAGGACCTTCCTGAGGTACTTGTTGTTGTTGTTTTTGGGACAGAATATCTCACTAGGCGTTCAGCCAATCCCACTGCCACTTTGAGACTTCCACCTTTTCTTGTTTCTGGGGGGCCAATTGTGGAAGGGCTTTTGGAGGAGGAGGAGGTTTCTTCTTCTCTTGAAGGAAGGACTCTATTTTTCTTACCTTGTCTTCTAGAGAGTCTGTTTTTGACCTCAGTTTGAGGTTTTATGACCTCGACTCCTTGATGTGAGTGGAGAAATTTTTGACTTTCTTATTCAAGGCACTATGCAATATTGCGGGTGGACTTGCTAGCAACTCCTCAACCTGAACTCAGATGGAACTCAGATGGAACTCAGATGGAACTCAGACTGAACTCTACTTGAACACTCACCTAAAACTGTTCTTCAGAGTGGTGTTCTTCCCTGATTGTATGGTTCCTTTATTGATAGCTCAATTTGTGTTCACTCTGTGGTGATTTTGGGTCCATGGTTGCGGACTTGCTAGCAATTTGGCCCCCCATATTGTGTAGTGAGGGCACCTTTTTAATTTTAAAGCCTTTTGGAAGCCGTTCTGGGGTTTTGATTGAAGGCTTTTTATCTTGAGCAGTTGTCTCCACTAATATCTCCATCTCCTGCATTTCCACATCCTGATTGGTCCAGTAATTGATTAATTTGAGCCATTTTTGTAGTCATAGAAGAATTTACAGAAGAAGCTACATCATGATCAATTAAATCCAGCTCCTCATCATGGCCAGGAGAAGCACCTAGATCAGTCATAGTTGTAATTAACCTGAACTGAGAGAAAGAAATATTAAAATTTAATCAGTTATTATTTTTACTTTATTTAAAGAAAAATAAGGAAAAAAATTTCTAGTATATAAGTAATTATCAGGATTTTTTAATCAACTGGAATAATTAAAATATAATGTTTTTCAGGACAAAAATCAACTGAAATAATAATCACAATTTTTATTAATTAAAATAATTTTATAACCAGGATTAAAAAAAATAAATTGAAATAATAAAATAATTTTTTAATTAGTAATGTATATGTTGATAATTATCAGGACTAAAAGTCAACTGAAGAATATGATTACCAGGATTTAACGTCAACTGGGAATAATTTTAATTACCAGGACTTAATCTCAACTGAAATTATTTAATTACCAGGACTTATTTTTAACTGAAATAATTAGAATATAATCAATTCAACTATTTTTAATAATTATTGTTTTAGTGCCAGGACAATTTGTCAACTGAAGCAATAATATAATTTCTTAATTATCAGTACAGAGGTCAACTGAAATAACTAAAAAAAATAAAAAAAATAATTAATTTAATTTTAATATTACTTCTAGGACTAAGAACAATATATTTCTATCTTGGTCAACTATGAAAAAAAATTATTTTATTTACCATGCACCTCCCCCTGTAAAATGAGCAAGTTAATTCCACTTACTGAGTGCTGAGTAAAAAAGATATAGGTTGAAAATGAAACATGAAAAATGACCCACAAATAGTAATTAATATAATTACCACAGTTATATAAAACTATTTCCAATAAATGTACCTAAGTTTTGGAGTGCTGTTTGATTTCCGGTTGCAGAAAAAAAATAAATCACATTTTCGATGATGTTTGTTGTTTTCTTCATCCACTTGTCCTACTAATACCTTGGGGTTGATAGTCCCTCAGTCTCTATCTTCAAGATACCAATGTGCCGTCAACAATTCGGAAAGGGCCTCAAGTGTCAAAGGGTCCTTTTTGTCTAGAATATTTTAACAGAGGTCAAACAGCAGTGATAGGTGGTTTTTGGGATCTCAAAGTCTATGTATGTATAATTTATCTTCTATTTTATTTAATTAAATTAAAGAGGTAAAAGATTTTATAAATATTATTATAATTAATGATTTAGAATTATGTGGCTGTAAATACTAAAAACAATAAGTGATAGTAATAAATATTTGTTTGTAGTATTGTCTTGATAAAATAAGTAAGTAATGAATGATAAAAAACAACCAGAAAGGGAGGCCTTATATAGGCAATTGAGAGACAAAGTACAGTGTGGTATGCACATCACAGGTAGCTTATCTTTTGGACCACTCAGCTTGTGTATCCCAGGAAGAACAAAAGAGAAGCATATTGCAGAAGATAGCGCTATTATAAATATGTAATTATGGTATTAGAAGAACAAACGGAAAGAGAAGCGCGGAAGAGAATTTAGAGTCTGTGAGCTTGGATTTTGAAGCAGGATGAGCTGCATAAAGGAATTATCAACTTAGGAGTTCAAGCGCTGAACATTATGGTTTTGGATTTTCCAATAATTGTGTGTGATGCGTTTAGGAAGGAATTATGGCACAAAGAAGGCCTAAAGTATATAGTATACTGTACCCCAGCTAGTGTGGTAACTTACTGAAATAGGTAATGTAGGTTGCAGAGGCTAACTAGTTAAGTCAATTTTCAGAACTATGGACTTAGTAATGAAAAAAGGAGAATGGGGACTTGATCACAAAATTACCCAAGAGTTGAAGAGACTAGGATCAGTTCTGAAAGGTGACAACTAAGGTTAATTTTTCTAAGAGGAACCACAGGAGGATTTGATGCAGTTGTGATAGAAAGATGGCTTTAACTGGAAGTTAGGACAACTATGGTTGAACAGGAAACTGGAATAAGCGCTCAGATGAGGGCATAGAGAAAATGGAATCTTATATTTTCATCGTTTGAGGAGACATGACAAAATGTGTAGATGGATTGAAGAATATGTGTACCATGTAAACACAAAAGACGCTTTCAATTCAGCCTATGGGTTAATCAACCATGAGTGGAATAACAATTTATAGATGGGGTGCGCTGCAGTTTAATAAATTATTTACATCATGTATTTTTGTATTGCAGTAAAGGTATTAAAATTTAAATGTTTAAAGTTTATTTTATGATTTTTTAAAGGGTCTATAGTCTTTTAAAGAGAGTAGAGGGAGAGAAGTTAGGCACTCCAAAATTTAAAAGACAACTAATATTGAAGACAGGTGTAAAGAAATAGCGTCGTGTCTAGGATGGTTATTTAAAGGCATAGCAGAAATAGGGACTATGTACAGAGATGTTGGAAAAAGAAGGCTTATAGAGAAAGTGCTAGTGTGTTATTCAGTTTTGTTGTTAAAGCTATTAGGATATCCATTCCATTTTTCAGGCATGACACAGCAACAAGGACTGGCGGGGAATCCAAAAATAGTCAAAGAACTGATTTTGTTCATTAGATGACCTATCATTTCTATGTGGGTATAGCAAGCTCCAAGATCAGCATCAGAAAAGGCTGGTGCATTTTTATAGGATAGAGACATAGTGTTGTATATAAGGCAAAGTTTGGTAAAAATTTGCATGGAATGTAAAAAAGGCAGTGGAATAGGAACCCATCCTAGGGAGAAGCATTCACTGAAGCCTAAAAGTTAGATCAAGAGTCAGTTGGTAATGAAGGCATATGTATAGTGAAAGGTACTTACTTGTTAAAAAGTTATTGGGGAGTGCTGACAGAGAGGAGACAGTAACCACGTCCGGAGCAGCTGTAGAGGCGCCTGAATGCATAGAAGCATTGGAGCTTGGGGCAGAAGAAGGTGCAGCACTAGGTTGAATGGATATTTTGCGCCTGAAACAAGCAGTAAGTGATGATGATTTGTAAGTGACATCAGTAATGTTAGAATAATTAATGCTGGTAGGACTAGT
Organism: Hemileia vastatrix; assembly: GCA_030280995.1. Classification (NCBI taxonomy): domain Eukaryota; kingdom Fungi; phylum Basidiomycota; class Pucciniomycetes; order Pucciniales; family Zaghouaniaceae; genus Hemileia; species Hemileia vastatrix. The sequence continues at coordinate 30,845,121 of JASXTE010000002.1, read as the reverse complement.
AGTGGTTATTATAGGAGCGCTACTGGTGGAACTGGGAGGGAAAAAATTTAGCCAGTAGGCTGAGGTGTATTTTGATTTATAGAGGTGTTACAAGTCTTATGTTATATGAAACAATTATCACAGGCAGGTCTAAAGGAGGCATACCCCGGAGGTCTAGAAAAGGTGCAATGGAAATTGCGGCATTTGAAGAAAGAGCACACTTGATCTCTAGGAACGGTGCAGTATTGAGTCATGATATTAAGATGATGGAAATTTTGATTGTTAGATAGGCTATTTATAAGCTAAGAATGGCAAAACACAAAAGGCATAAGTTGCATAATGTCTGACTTGAGCACTGAATGGTCTCTAAGGAACATGTGAAGGGCTCTTGTCATAGAAAAAGAACCCAAAGGCAAAAGCGGAATCTATCACAGTCATGGGAAATTCATATTGCAAAGATCTGAAGATTTCAAGGGAAATCATGCATATATGACACAGAGTGTCAGGCTGAGGTCAAGTACAAAGACGTGAACTAGCTTGAATAGTCAGTTTTCTAGAAGATTTTAATGGTCCTATATGAATACTGTAGTATAAATCCAACAAATAGTAAAATATAATCAAAATAAAGGTCTCAGTAATATAATTCTCACTATTTTTATATATGGCTTACAATCTTTTTAGTTGGTAGAAAAATAGATTTTATAATTCAGATACTATCCAAAAGTCTTATAAAAGTAATAATTGATATGTATTGTAATTTATTTGGTTATATTGGGTAAATTGTAAATGATAAAGAATGTAGAAACAAGACCCAAAAACCTCCTCCTTTTATACACACTGAATTCCCCAATGATTCCCTTGATGCACCACCCAATACACAGTTAATGACGCCTCCAAACAACTAATAGACATTCCCATCAACATTCCCAGTAACCCATGACATAATTAGAAGAGTAAAAACCGTCAAAATCCTGTATTAATAAGGAAAATTCATCAAAATTAAATAATAAGATAAAAAGAGAGTATATGCGTATTAAACAATAATGTAAAAGATTTAAAGAGGAAACTTTTATAATTAATAATAGCTTAATAATAAGGGATATTCACTGTAGAAACAATGGGTCTAATCCTGACATTATACTACGTGATATTCTCATTCAAAAATACCCAATATTGACTAAGAAACCACCCAAAAACTCAAAAAAGAGCGTGAGATGTGGGGTAACTACATGCAGTCCTTGGAAAGCGCTTGCATGGGTAAATCCTTGACTAAATTTAGGCAAATTTAAGCATGGTGATGAAATAAGATGCCAAGAGTAAGGTTATTAAAGAAATTAGTGCATATAAACAAGGTCAATGCATTATTAATTAAGCTAGGAAACTAAATAAGCGCCTGTAGCCTATTTTAGTGTGTTTCCCCACATTGGGTGTAGAATGTGGGGTAATTATAGTGTGAAAAAGCTAACTTTGCTAAAAATGAAGCTATTCACACGGGAAAAAAGCAGGCAGTATGTGGCCAGTACACAGAAGCCATTTCTGGCATAAAAAACACCAAATTTAAAAAGTGTTATTTTTATGCATTTAAATAGTCAAATCAATAGTCCTAAATGAGACAAATTGATCTGTCAAAGCGCATTTTTGATATTCTCAAATTTATAGCGCATATAGTCAACTTTTAAGTGAAATAAAGCACATTTCTTGTTTTTTGCATAAAACAGTGAAAATAACAGCGTTAAGTGTACTTAAAAATTATGTAGCCTTATACTTAAGGTTCTTAAGATTACCCTAACATATTCCAACTTAATATTAAGTACATAAGACTTATAAAAGGTGGATATATGTGTGTATATAAAGTGTTATAATGGCATATTTTGTATATTATCATAATTTTACTTATGTATACTGTTTGTGTACTCTTAATTATTATTCCCATGTATAGTTCATGTGTTTAACATAACTTATAAGCACTTTTTACTCAGTCCTGGAGATATACAGGCTGACACAGAGGATTTATTTGCTGCTATAGGGAGTAGCGCTGATCTTAATGTTTTTTTTTCTGCTGTTTCATCTTTCTTAGGCACTTAGTAAAAAAGGGTGCGCTGGCAACTTTAGAAGAAGGAGGATTTTTTTTGGGGGGAAATTCATCATGTAGGGCTCATACAAGAAATTTAAATGCAAATATAAAAGAAAAGGAGAGGAAGTTTTTATTTCTTTTACAGGCTATGTACACAATAAATAATATTAAAAAGAAAAGTTTTTTTTAGTATTCTATTATATAGAGAAATTAATTAATATCATAAGAATTTTTTGATGAGAAAACATGTAGTTGACTGATATTTTTTATTGTGTTTAATCATTAAAATTTTTGTAAATATATATATTTATTCTAATTTTATGATCAGTAAAAATAATTTTTTTCAAGCTTTAAAATATTTGTGAAAGTTAAAAATCTTATTTAAATGTAGTTAAAATACATTAATTTAGAGGAATCATTTATATAATTAATACATATCATCTTTTTCAATGAAGTGAAAAAATGATATGGTCACTATTATTTTTAAATAACAAATTTCCTTCTTCTTCAATAAATAAATATATCAAGGGTGGAGTTTTATGATGATAAACCATATTTCTAATAATTAGTACACTGAAATTTGGTTTTTTTTTGGTTTCAAGATATTAACCTTTCCATTCTTTGTTATTATATATATATATATATATTATTTATTTTATTTCAAAACTCTCCTTCCATATCTTTCCATTAAATTTCTGGTTCATATCATGTTCTTTCCCTGTTAAATATTCTCCCTTATTTTCATTTTCATATTTTCTTACCTATTCTATTTTCTCTTCACACTTTTTGATTGCTTCTCCTTCCCTCTACATTTTATCTCCATAGAGCTCACTCCTTTCACTCCCCTCTCCAGCCCCTTTTAATTACTTTACATTGAAAGAGGTAAGGTGTAAAGTAAAAGGAAAGGGGTGGAGTGTATTCAAGAGCAATAGAGTTGGAATGCAAAGAAAGGGGGTGGGGAATATAGATACAGATGTGGTAAGGGGTAAAAAATTTTAGAAAGGGTGTGGAAGTGGTAGTGATTGCGGTATGATGATGTGCACTGGGAGCCAAAAGGGTGTGGTGGGGTAATGTGGCAATTGGAAGGGGTGGGTTGGGATAAGAAGAGGAAAAAAAGATTTAGAAGGGTGATAATTAGAGAAAAAGGGGTTAAATGAGCTGAAATGTGAAGGTGTCAGCCTGGATACTCCGAGGACTGAGTAAAAATTACTTTTAATTTATGTTAAACACATGGACTATACATGGGAGAAATAAAATAGAGAACACAAATAGTATACATAAGTAAAATTATGATAATATACAAAATATGCCATTATAACACCTTTTATACACGCATATATCCACTTTTTATAGTTCTTATGTAATTAATATTAAGTTGAAATATGTTAGGTTAATCTTAAGGGCCTTAAATATAAGGCTACATAATTTTTAAGTACACTTAAAGCTGTTGTTTTCATTGTTTTATGTAAAAAACAAGAAATGCACTTTAAATCACTTAAAAGCTGATTATATGCACTATAAATTGAATAATATTAAAAATGAACTTTAAAAGATAAATTTGTCTTAATTAGGACTATTTATTTGGCTACTCAAATGCATAAAAATAACACTTTTCAAATTTGGTGTTTTTTATGCCCAAAATGGCTTTTGTGTACTGGCCACATACTACCTACATTTTTCCCATGTGAATAGCTTCATTTTTAGAAAAGTTAGATTTTTCACACTCTAATTACCCCACATTCTACGCCCACTGTGGGGAAACACACTAAAATAGGTGACAGGCACTTATTTAGTGTCCTAGCTTAATTATAAATGCAGTGACCCTCTTTATATGCACTAATTTCATTAATAACCTCATTCTTGGCGCTTTATTTCACTACCACGCTTAAATTTGCCTAAATTAGTCAAGGATTTACCCGTGCAAGCGCCTTCCAAGGACTGAATGTAGTTACCCCACATCTCATGCCCTTTTTTGGGTTTTTGGTGGTTTCTCAGTCAATTTTGGTTATTATTGAATGGGGATTTCACGTAGTATAATGTCATGATAAACCCCAGAATTTCTACTGTTAATCCCCCTTAGTTTTAAGTAATAAATAGTCTTAATTTTCCCTTTTTAGTCTTTTATTTTGATGTATAATACGCATATACTCTCTTTTTTGCTTATTCTTTAATTTTGATGGATTATCCCTATTACTACAGGATTTTGGCGGGTGATATCATTCTAATTTTGTTACTGGTCACTCTTTTTGTTTCTGAACATGTTTATTAGCTGGAATGATGCTTTATTAACTGTGTATAGAGCTGGTAAATCAAGGGGGTCATTGGGGAATGAATTGTGTATAAAAGGAGGGGGTTTTTGGTCTTGTTTTCTACATTCTTTATCATTAAAATTAAAACATATAACCAATAAAATTACAATACATATAAATAGTACTTATAAAGTCTTGAAATAGTATCTGAATTTATTAAATCTATTTTTCTACCAACTATAAACATTGTAAGCCATATATAATTAGTGAGATTAGAACTTCTGAGACCCTTATATTGAGTTATATTTTAATACTTATTGGATTTGTACTACAGTATTCATATAGGACCATTAAAGTCTTCTAGACAACTGACCATTCAAGCTGGTTCATGTCTTTGTACTTGACCTCAGACTGACAGAAGGGGGAGAGAATGGAGTGTGAGAAAAACAGGTGGGGAAGGGTGAGAAGAATAAAAGTTCTGTTTTGAGGGCATGTAAAGAAAAACAAAGGTGAAAGGATGATGAGAAAAAAGAAAGGGGAGGGAATAGAAATGAGACAGCTGGTGAGTCTGAAATGTATGTAAAAAGGGATGAAAGGAGCATCAGATAGGGTAATGAAAAACAGAAGGTGAACTCTATTTTTTTTCAAAAGGATATATTCTACCTTTTTATAATTATTATGTTTTGCATTCATTCAGAAAACCAATAGTTAAACCTTCTGTATGGCTATTTTAAATCCTTAATCAATTCAAAATACATATATATTGACTGTTTTAAATAGATACTTATATTTGAAGTAGAGGAATTATAAAAATATAAAAACTACCCATAAGGCCCTAGTAAGTATTTTAAAAAATTATTTCATGGAATGATTGTGATGGTCTAAAATATGATCAAAAAATAAATTTCAAAGGTAAATTTTAGAATAAAATTGAAATATGGAATAAAGCACATATGATATTAAAAAAAAGTCTTTTTTCTATATTATGAGGTGAATTCATTTACTCTTTAATTTAATATTAAATGATGTTGGTGAGATGAAAAATAGCTATGGCTTTCCTTATAGATTGCAGATGAGACTTTAACAAAAAATTCATTGCTATATTTTACCTTTTAGATTGATTTTTTTTGTTTTATGATCACTATACATACCTGAATAATTATACTTAATATATAAAAAATTATTAAAATTAAATTATAAAGCTGTTCCAATATATTTAATGGTATATATTTAATGAAATAATAAGCCCCTTGAGCCCTTTCATTGCTTAAGTTTTTCACACAAATAATTATACACAATTTTGTAAACATATACATCTTAGTTGTGATGTAACTTGGATTGAACTCCCAATGAGATCCTGTTTCTAACCACTGTTCAAAATTCTTTGAGAATTTTTTTTTGTAAATTTTATTGCAAAATCCTTAATGTGTGCCTATATTTATCTTTATATTGAAAAGATTTATACCAAATACTATGAAATGCTGAACATAAACCAAAATGTTGAATAATTCTAATTTTTTAATTATAAAATCTTCAAAATTCTTTTAAATTATTATATTATGAGTTTTTCCATGTGATAGATTAACAAAACTTCTAAATTTAATTTTTTGTATCTACAATATACATGAAAAGACACAAATTTTTCTTTTTGTACTTAAGCTAAACTGGAGGAATATGATTTTTGTATTTATTAAACATTATATAGCTCCTTCTGATTATCAAAATCTTTTTTATTAGCTTTTTACTTGAAATTTTATTGAAAAATTCAAATCATAAATTCAGAAAATTTAAAAATTTGAAAGAAAATATTTTTCATCAATTTGAACTTGAAGATAATTTCAAATTTAAGCCTTAACTTTTTCTTTTTATATTAAATGAAAATTTAAAACTTTTTTCATTAAAATGAATTTTTATAAAAATTAATTAATTTAAGTATTGATTTTTGATATGGAAGATAGCTAAGAAGATGCATGAATTCTTACTGTTCAATAAAATCTCAATTTTTTTTTATTTTATATTTTCTAATAAAGAACATAATTTTTTTTAATATTGGTGTTAAAATTATATTGCTAACAAATTATCAATAAATTATTAATTTCTATTTTTTCACTTGACTGTAATGTTTGTGTTTTTCATTGTAAATTAGCATGGTAAATACTCTTTTTCTGGAAAAAAAGAAGGTACTTCTGCACTTCTATACTCAATTCAAAGCTCAAAAATAAACATTTGAAGCACTTTATCCCCCTATTTAAAATATTTTCATAACTTTTTATTAATAAAAATTTAATTATTCTAATATTAGTTTTTTCTATCAGTATCACTATAAATATATGTTTCTCTCATTTCAGACTATACTCTGATATATTGATTCCTCTATAAAAGAATCATGCATTAATAAGCTAAATTTACTTTAATACATAACATAGAGTCTGTGAAAAATAGTAGAACTTGAAATTGAAATTCAAAAACTTTCATAGTGCATTATAAAAATCTGTTTAGTTTATGCTGTGTATTCTCAGGTGAGCACTATTGATATTTTAAATTATTTAATTCAAGAAAAATAAAGCATTCAACTTACATTTTAAAAGAATATTTATTGATTCACATTAATTTTTACATTGATATTTTGGGTTCCTTTTAATAGGGGGTATCAAAGGTAGAAATATTCCATTTTAAAAACCTCTTTTTTCAACCAAATCAACCATGATTATTTATTAAAATATGCCATATTGTGCCCCAAAACACCTTTTTACTAAAAATTAATGTCATGTTTTTGGCTTTCTTTTTGTGTTGTGAAATAACTTTTAAATAATTACACATTTCTAACTTTGATACCCCCTAATTAATTTATTTTAAGAACAACATTTCAGTGAGTAGAAGCTAATTGCTTTGTCTTGATCAAATTACTTTAAAGAATGAAAATTAATCTAAAGAATATTTATAGATTTAATAAAAGTTGCTTCAGAATTATGAAAAGTATTTTATTTACTAATAATTTAACATAAAATTCTTTTGAAGTTGAGCACATATTTTATTCAAAACATGACCAAAATTTTTTTACTTACTGTTTTTATCATTCTCTTGCATTTGTAAATTGTATAAAAAAAATAATTGTTACCACTTGAAGAATTTTTTTAGTTTAACATATATAATATCATTCTTCAATTTTTATTTATTTGAAGATAGGAGAAATGAAGGTGCTTCATCACATCCACCATTTAAAATGAAAATATTACTTCATTTAAATTTTATGATTTTGTGTATTTTATACATAATTATAGAATATAATATGGGATAGGAGCTATGGCTTAATTTTTTAGTTACATACTTCATTTAAATAATAAAATTATTGCATAATATAGAAATTCAGAAGAAAAAATGAGAAAAATTCAGTTTACATGGTCTCTATAAAAAAATGAAGGTTTTGGATCATGAAGAAATGGATGTCTTCTACATTAAGAATTCATGAACAATATTTTAAATTTTTTTTAAAATATGTAGTATATTTCTTAGAATGATTAAAATTATTACTTATGAAACAAAAATGTAATTTCATGACTTTTTGTTCTTTAATTTGTATTCAGAAAGATCATCTGATTACATTGTAGAAAGACTCTTACTGTCAGAAGGTCTTTTTTGTCTAGAAGAAGCTTCAATGGTCCAATGGCGGTGATAGGTGCAACAGTGACTCAAGATTTCAATATTTTTTACATATTTAATTCCTTATAACTAATTACTAAAATAAAAAGGTAAATAGTTTTATTATTACTTTATGAGCTTAGAGTTACACAAAATGTAAGTACAAAGGTAGTAAGAATAGTAATAAATTGATTGGATTGTATTTAATATAATTTAATTAAGTAAGAATTGAATGAATGAAAACAGCCAGATTGAGAGACCTTAAATAGGCAAAAGGTAGAGAAAATACAGAATCAAAAATTCTATATAAATGAGTATTAGAGAAAGAACAATTCCATAATTAGACATTTCAAATATTAAAGTTTTTCTATAAAGAATGTACTCATATACTTTATTTAACTGTATATGTCATCCAGGCTACTAGACTTACCCAGTGAAATAATTAATTATTTACTGGATGAAGCCGCACCTTATCATTTTAATTATTATTTAATTTTAATTTAGTTACATTAAAATTAGTTATAATAAATTAACTAATTACAGAATGATAAAATTAAAAAATTAAATAAATAATTAAAATTAAAAATATAAAATTGTCCCTTATATTTTTCTCTAACACCGTGCTCATTTGACAGGTTGGAAAAAATAAAATTATATATTAAAAAATAGATATTAAGATAAAATAAGATTTTAATATTCAAATAATATTAAATATATAGAAAAAATTCAAATTTCTTATTTAGAATTGACTTCTACAGTAAACATTAAATAAATTGATGTATTTCTGACATACTCTGTAAATACATCTTTTTGACGCCTTCTATTTAGAATAACTTAATTATTTGAAATACTCCTTCTGGAATATTCTTTTCTCTCTCTCATACTACTGTTTTTAGAATTTGATTGCCTTGCTTTGTCTCTCCTTTGCCTATAAAAGGCCTCTCTTTTTGTTGTCTTTGATTCATTCTTTTTACCAACTTACTTATTACCACAACTACAATATAATACTTATTTCTTATATTTTATATCTTTAGTATTTACAAGGACGTAATTCTAATCTATAACTTATATAAATATTTTAAATCTACCTCTTATTATTGAGTAAACATCATCTTTGATTGAGAAATACGTACTAAATTATTGAGAGTCCAATTAATCCTTAAAATCTTCATACAAACTCTGTACCAAAGCTTCTAGACCAAAAGTGTACCTTGACAGTATATGTCCATTTTTTAGATTTATTTTAATTTTCTTTAAATGTCAAAGTAAGAATAAAATAATTTGAGTTAATATTAAGTATTAATATACTTTTATTTCACCTCTCAACTGTTATGATGACGTTTTCAAGGGATAAAATATGAGGGACATTAAATTTATATAATTACTTGATTTTACTTATTTGAAATAGTTAAATAATTATGAGTATATTAAATAGTATGTATAATTTATAGAATAATTAATAAAGGCATGGATCTATTCTAGTAAATAATTAATTATTTACTGGGTAAGTCTAGTAGCCCTGCTGACCCTTCCTCACTCTAAAAAAAACAATAAAAAAATGCTATGATCTTTTCTTTTTATATTTCTTTAGTAGAGTAGGAAGCTTAGATATCTCTTCCCAGGTATCCAAGAATCATATTCAGAATATTTATTCTTGAATCTCAATAAGTATTCAGTACCTTTCTCAGCAGTGATTGTTCTGTCGTTTAGAATATTATCAATTTCTACTGTTTCAGTGATTTTATTAGGGGTTTTCATTGGTCTTCCCCAACTTTTTTGAAATAAATCACTATTGGATGTGTAAGGTTTCAAAAGAAATATTGGAAAAACAGGATTTTTCCTTTCATATGGAGAATATAGGATAAATTCAACTGCATTATCACCAACAATTCTTCTGACAACAAACAGACCTACAAATGGGTCTTTTAATTTGTTATTACCTTTCAAATTGAAGTGAACTGTAGAAATCTGTACTTAATCACCCTTCTTAAAAGTGTATTATTTATTTGATCTTTCTCACTTCTTCTTCTCATATTCAAAAGATTTTTCAATAAATTTTTGAGTATGACTTCTGCAAAGCTGTTGCATTTGAAGAAAAGATTTTACACCAGGATGTAAATCTAATTTAGGTATTTTATTTTTGATAATATGGGCAAGAGTATTTGGAATATATCCCAGCCAGAGCTCAAAAGGCTTTCTCTGAGTAACAGAATGAATGGTGCTATTATAAGCAAATTCCAAACCAGGAAGTAAGGTGACCCAATCTTAAGTGAACCTGTCATTGTTTTTGTACTCAAGCCCAAAAGCACAATACCTTCTTATCATGTCCTTTAAATTCTGAATCATTCTTTCAGCTAATCCATGAGTCTGGGGGTGATGTGAAGCAGAAATTTTTAGATCACAACCACAATCATCCATCAGAGAAATAAAAAATTCAGAAGTAAATTTAAGGTATATGTCAGAGATTATGGCCTTTGAGAAACCAGCAGTTTTAAAAATATGAGACCACCACAAGAAGGCTTATTTTTTAGTAGAAACATCTTTGTGAGTAGGGACAAATTTACACATTCTTTTAAATCTGTTCACAATATCCCAGCAAGAGCTATAACTGTCTTTCCCAGCAATGGGAAGTCATGTTACAAAGTCCATGTTTATAATCTGCCATGGTGCATCAGGAGATTCAATATGCTGCATTAATCCAGCTCTTTTTCCAGTTAATCTTTTTGATTTCTGGTAATAATCACAGGATTCAACATATAGTTTGGTGTCTTCAGACAGATTAGCCCACCAAGCAGTGTTCTTTACTCTGATCATTGTTTTTTAAAGATCAAAATGTCCTGCAAATATGTTATCATGACAAATTTTCTAGATGATTTCTTTCATAGAAAGAGTAATAACAATAAATATACTCAAATTTCTTTTATAACAGAGGTATCCTTCATCAATTAAAAATTTACCTTTTTCCAATGAAATCTGGTACTTTTTTGGGAGGGTTTTAATTAATGCTTGTATTGAAGCATTCTTTGGATCATTAAATATAGTACACAGCTTTTTTAAGTCAGGGTCTTTATCATATGAATCTAGAATAAGCTGTAATATATCATCCTCCATATCAACCACGTATATGCCATCAATATAAACTATTTCATCCTCAGGATCATATGCAGAATTTGAGTCATCATTTCGCAAAGATAACCTTCATAACATATCCATATTTTAATGAACAATATTAGCCCTATGATATATTGTCATCCTCCCTCTGTATTCTTGAACAGCTAAATGCCATCTGAACATATGTCTGTTAGGTGTCTTCAAGTTCAAGAGGGATTTCACTGCACTTCATTCAGTGACAAGTTCAAATTTAATGTCATCCAGATAATAATGTAGCTTCTCTAGAGCCCACACCACTGCTTAAAACTACATTTGATTGGAACCATATTTCAATTCAATATTTCTTAAGGTTCTTGAAATATAACAAATTACTACTTCTGATACTTTGTCATTCATAACTTGTTTTTGGTGGAGAGAAGCACCAAGGCCAATAAAACTGGTATCAGTGTATAAAACAAATGGTTTATTAAATTCAGGCAAAGCAAGAATAGTTGCTGAAATCAAACAATGTTTCATAGTGTCAAAAGCTCTTTGTCTTTCACTGTTCCAGACAAAAGCAACATCTCTACTAGTTAATTGGGTTAGGGGTAATTCTATCACCTGATTATTTTTAATATATTGTCAATAGTATCCACACATTCCCAAGAAACTTTGGAGCTCTCTGACTGTAGTAGGAGCTTTTACCTCTTGTATGGCTGCCACCTTGTTCTGGTCAACACATATCTGTAACCCTAAGACAACATGACCAAGAACTTTCAAGGAAAGAAAGCCAAATTTGAATTTTTCAAGGCAAGTGTCATATTTATCTCATCTATTTTATGAAACATTTTAAATAGGTGGTTGAGGTGGTCCTCAAATGTTTTGGAGAGTATGATGATATCATAAATGTAAACCACCAGCCATCCATCAATTATTTCTTGATGGAATGTGTTATCTGTCAGTGTATCTAGTATATAAGTATGATTTAATAGTATTTATTAATGACCTACTACTTATTAATAAATGATTTAGTGATTAAACCTCAGGGAAAGACTAATAAAATAGTTATTCTCAAATAAAACTCGCAATACTTGGATTTAAATGCTTGCTAGTCATGGAAAATAGATGAATATAATATAGTTATAGCTTTATATAAAGATAATATCAATTTATATAGTGGCTTCATAATATATTTCTAAATGCTAATAAATGTGTTATAATGTTTATTTGAATTTTAGTAAGTGAATGATGTCCAATAACCATCAAAATCCTCCCTTACTTATACCAAAATCCACTGGACTGCACAGACCTTCAATCCAGATGATGTCACTGCTATCCCTGGAAATTACAGCACTGTGAGGGCCCATCACATCCCCATGGCTTCCACTTCAAGCAGATTCAACACCCAGACCTCCAGTAAGGACCCTCCATCACAATTAATGATAACACAGACCCATACAATAAATAGAAAATCCAGATAAAAGCAGATATTATAAAGAAACAGGTAAAATAACTCATCCAAAGAGAATATAATGAAACCCAAAGCATATAAAGAAAAAAAATTAAATTTCCAAGCCCCCAATAACATCCCCAAGCATCCATATTAACCCAGCAATGACCTCCCAACCCATAAATCTGTGAATATCCATCCAAGGAAGCAGATTTAGTTGTCCAGACTGAGTGTATGCGCCTGAAATAGATTTTTGTGCTTCTATAGGCATTTTGAGTTGACTGGATACGTCCATATGACCTAAAATAAGCAGAAAAACAAAGGTAATAGGCTATTAAGAGGCTAAAACCTACTTATATACCTAAATATACATAATATACTGCATATTTCACTGAATATAAGATTTATGTATACATATAAGCTTATGTATGTAAATAATTACTTAATATCACTTATTATAAGTATATTATGACTCCATTAACACCTTAATAAGTACTATTAGGCTATGGATAAGCTATTTAAACTACTATAATTTATATAATAGAGTAATAATTATATATATATGTAATATAATCATATATATTATTGTTTTAACCTTATTTTTAAGATATAAGCTTAATGTTCTTAAGTTTATCTTATTTTAAGTATAAGAAATACTCAGTCCTAGGGATATCTAGGCTGACATTCCCTCACCCAAAAAAAAACAATAAAAAAATGTTAAGACATTTTAATTAAAAGTAAGGAGTGAATAGAAAAATTTTTAAATTTTCTATAATACACATACTCAATAAACAGTATTATTTTGATTAAAAAATTTTCAAGAGATTTTTAATATCAGAGATTTCATTTTCTGGAATCCACTGGCCATATTCACTTGATTTATTTTTAAATCTTAATAGATACTCAACTACCTTTTCTTTAGTAAGGTGTCTCTTTTTAAGTATCTTTTCAATTTCTGCCTTTTCAACTATTTCTTCAGGTTGTTGTTTATTCCTTCCTGATCTTCTTGGAAATAGAGCAGTATCATTAGAATGGTATGGTTTTATAAGAGAAATAGGAAATACTGGATGTTTTCTATCATATGGTGCATATAGAATAACCTCAACAGCATTGTTACCAACCATCTTTTTAACTACAAATGGTCCATCAAATGGATCCTTCAATTTATCATTGCCATTTAAATTGAAATGTAGTGTAGAAATAAGGACTTCATCACCCTCTTTGAACATTTGTTCTTTATGGGCTTTATCCGATCTTTTCTTCTCATACTCAAACGCCTTATTTATATATTCTTAAGCATTTTTTCTGCAAAATTCTAGCATCTGAAGAAACGATTTAGTACCTGGATGGATATCCAATCTAGGTAATTTATTAAGAGTTTTAGCAGGGGTATTAGGTACATAACCCAACCATAACTCAAATGGCTTTTTGCCAGTGACAGAATGTACTGTACTATTGTATGCAAATTATAAACCTGGGGTAAGGGTTACCCAATCATGCATGAATTTGAAATTGACTTTAAATTTAAGACCAAAAGCACAATATCTTCTTATATATCCTTAATGATTTTAACATCCTCAAAATTCATTAAAGATTGATTTGAGTCCATATTTAATATTGGATTGTCAAAGATGGACAAATCATCTTCCAACACAAAGACTTCCTTTTCATCAATATATGAGATATAACTGTCATAATCACTTGAATCTGTACTTTTCTCCGTTTAAATTTAAGATTCATGTTGATTTTCAACAATATTTATATTTTTCTCACATTTGTGACCTTTAACGCAAGGTTTGTTACACTTATAACAAGTATTTGTCTCATACTTTTTTGGTACTAAAGGTGCAGTAGGTTTTTTCTGCTTCTCCTGAAGTGTTTTTGAATTCTGATTTTTCACAGGTTCAATATTTTGTTTATAAGTGGAATACCTTGCTTCATACTTATGGTTTAGTAACATTTCATTGCAAATATTAATAAAGTCAGAATATTCAGTAACATTAATTGTTCTAGCTACAACAATGTCTCTGAAAGATATAGGTAATTTATATATTATTTTATCTTTCCATAAGTTAAAATTCATTTTAGGCTCAATGGCTTTTAATATTTTATTTAAATTCATTAAAAATACCATAGGTTTGTCACCATTCAACGGATTGTACCTAGTTATCTCATAAAGTCTCTGCTGAGTGAGTCTGAATTTAGAACCTCCAAATTGTTTTTCAATTAGTTGTTTCCATTCATCCCAAGAGTAATCTTTACCCTCATTCAAAACAGCTTCAAACTATAATAAAGCAACATCCTTAAAAAAAGAGATCAATTTTGATGTTATTTCTTCAACTGGTAACTTATATGAGAATTTTAAATTGTCAATTCTTTGGATAAAATGTTGCCAATAAGAGCTGGCTTCCCCATCATAAGTTGTTTACTGATCTATTTTAGGCCAGTTCTTCTGATTGGATTTTATTTCACTAATTTTAGGTAAATTCAACAACTCATTTACTCTTGATAAATATTCTTGTATTTCCTCCTGCACGGATTTGTGACTTACATTTTCAGATTTGACACTACCACCAGATGGATTTAGTTGTGGTGGTATAGGGAAGGAATGAGATTCACTTTTTCCAATGAAAGGATTATTATTATACTGAGTATACTTATGATTATCCTGGTTCATTTGTAGATTGGAAGTTTCAATCTCATGTTTAGTTAATCTTTGTAGCAGCTCAGAGACACTTTGATTTGTCTCAGCAAAAGATAACTTAGTTCTTGATTCAGTTTTCAATAAATGTTTTTCATATAATTTTTCCAACTTACAGAATTTGTTTGAAAGTTCATTATATTTACTACTCAATGAATCATATTTAAGAGTTAAAGACAAATTTTCATTCTCTAACTCTTTATTATGTGTTTCCAGTTGAGAAATATTTAATGATAACAATGAAATTGTATCACTTGTGAGCTTAACTTTCTGTTCCTCACAATCAGTCATTCTATTCCACAATGCTGAAACAATTCTATGGACAGTTGGATTATTGTTAAAATACTCCATGTCTTCCTTCACAATTCTTTCACTCTCTTGTGAACTTCTCATCTCACTAGTAAGTGGTGGCAACTGAGGATTAACTGTATTATAAATACTACTGTTGTTATTGACAAAAGACAAGTCAGGTGTATCTACATTAAAACACAATTTTCTTGAGTCCTCCTCTATTTTCTGCACAGATTTGACATCTATAATATTACCTATATTGTAATCATCAGTATTGTGTTCAATCTGAGGGGGTAATCTACTTATCACGGGATTCGTGTGAGCCCTGATTTTTGGTGCCTTTGTTTTCCCTTGTAGGGGTGAACTGAGGAAGTCTGATGAGGAGGATGATCCTTGTTGCAGTTGTGACTGGACCATTGTTGATGGAACCAATCCCACTTCCATTTTTCTACCAGTATTTTCTCATGGGAGTGATGTGACCCTCCTGGGGTAGGGGGTTGCTGACTTGGATGGCCTCCCTTTAGCTCTGCCAATGATTGGTTCATGTGCTGAAATCCTACCTTGCAATTGTTCTGTAATTGCTCTACCTCCTTGAGAATAAGGGACTTTGATTCCTCCAACTTCAATACCTGTTTTTCCAGATGGGGTAGTTGATCCTGAAGAGGAGGAGATGTCTTTTTTATGGTAATATTTTTTAAGAGGGCGTCTTTTTCCTCTATGCTCATTTGCTCTGCCTGGGGGTATGACTGACCCTCCATGGTTATGTCCTGGAGCAATGTTTTTGTTAGCTTTAGACCTGGCATTATAAGCAGGCTTTTCACTTACATTGTCCTGGGGAGCACTCATATTGTTAAAAATAACAATATATCACTTCTACAGAAAGGAAAACCTACTGGAATTAGTAGATTAAAATTATTAGCAATATTATTACTAATAAAAAGCACTGGAGCTTACACTGAATTTAAATCTTTATTTATTTAAATAAAATGTAATAAAAATTCCAAAAAATCTGTTAAAAATAAAAGAATAAGTTTAAATAGACCTTTATAAGGGTTAATTAATAGTTTTACAAGCTTTAACCAAATACCAATTCAATTGGGTGTTATATTGGTGACCAAATACCAAGTGAAATTGGGTTTATATTGGGTACAGTTACTACTGTAAATACCTAATTTTTATTATAAAAAATTAGTTCAATTATTATAAGGGTTATTTTCCACAATCAATAAGCTATGATGACCCACTAATATGCAGCAGACCCAAATATTTGGTTTGATTTGAGCTATACTGAAGCAAAAATCACGTCCCAAGGCTTATACTAAATAATAAGTAAAAATTAAGGAAAGACTCCCAATTGTCAGTGTATCTAGTATATAAATATACTTTAATAGTATTTATTAATGGTCCTACTACTTATTAATAAATTATTTAGTGATTAAACCTCAGGGTAAGACCAATAAAATAGTTATTCTCAAATAAAACTCACAATACTTGGATTTAAATGCGTGCTAGTCATGGAAAATAGATGAATATAATATAGTTATAGCTTTATATAAAGATAATATCAATTTATAATGACTTCATAATATATTTCTAAAGTCTAATAATTGTGTTATAATGTTTATTTGAATTTTAGTAAGTGAATGATGTCCAATAACCATCAAAATCCTCCCTTACTTATACCAAAATCCACTGGACTGCACAGACCTTCAATGCAGATGATGTCACTGCTATCCCCAGCAATTACAGCACTATGAGGGCCCATGACCTCCCCATGGAGTCCACTTCAAGCAGATTCAACACCCAGACCTCCATTAAGGACCCTCCATCACAATTAATGATAACACAGACCCATACCATAAATAGAAATTCCAGATAAAAGCGGATACCATAAAGAAACAGGTAAAATAACTCATCCAAAGAGAATATAATGAAAATTAAAGCATATAAAGGAAACAAATGAAATTTCCAAGCCCCCAATAACATCCCAAGCATCCATATTAACCCAGAAATGACCTCCCAACCCATAAATCTGTGAATGTCCATCCAAGGAAGCAGATTTAGTCGTCCAGACTGAGTGAATGCACCTGAAATAGATGTTTATGCTTCTTTAGGTGTTGTTAGTTGACTGGATACGTCTATATGACCTAAAATAAGCAGAAAAATAAAGATTATAGGCTATTAAGAGGCTAAAACCTACTTATATACCTAAATATACATAATATACTGCATATTTCACTGAATATGAGATTTATGTATACATATAAGCTTATGTATGTCAATAATTACTTAATATCACTTAAGACAAGTATATTATGACTCTATAAACACCTTAATAATTACTATTAGGCTATGGATAAGCTATTTAAACTACTATAATTTATATAATAGAGTAATAATTATATATATATGTAATATAATCATATATATTATTTTTAACCTTATTTTTAAGATATAAGATTAATATACTTAAGGTTATCTTATTTTAAGTATAAGAAATACTCAGTCTTAGGGATATCTAGGCTGAAATTATCCATAACCTTTTGAAAAACTGAATGGACATTTTTGGGGCCAAATGGCATCCTAACATACTTATAAATACCCATATGAGTAGCAATAATCAGAAAATTCAGTGAATTCTTTTCAACAGGTACCTGGTGATATCCTTTTCTACCATCTAGACAGTTGATATATTTAGCATTCTGTAAGGTAGCATGGATAGAGCTAATTCTTGGTAAAGGATAGATATCATCTACAGTATAAGTATTTAATGCTCTATAATCACCACATGACCTGGCTTTGTCTTTCTCATAAGAAATTAAGACAGGTGAAATAACACAATATTTAGGTATTTCAACTACCTTTTCAATAATAGTCATTTTTAAAAGTGTAGAGATATTGTCCTCAATATCTTTTCTATTTCTGGGGGAAGCAGGATAAGGCTTCTTCTTTATACTAGGTGTTATTTCAGTTAATGGGAAAGATTATGAAATTTTCATCTCTTCTTTGACAAGTCCTAGTTCATGTGACCCATGAGCAAAGGCCATAGGAAAATATTTTATCAACTGAGTGATGGAATATTTTTCCTCGCTAGAAAGTTGTTCTCCAAAAGAAGTTGTGTTAATTTCAGACAATAGGAAAGACATCTCTTTTGTAGATCTTCCTTTATATTGAATCACAGAATTACATGTGTTCAATCCTGATGTTAATAGATTTTTGGAGGAGGAAATTTTAAATTTTCTCTTCCCATTCAACCTCATTGTAAAGTATTGGTTTGAGAAATCAAGCTTAATGCCATATTTGGTTAATATATCATTTCCCAAAATGAGACAATTGATTAAGTTATCATTATTCATAATTACAAAGTCACAAATAGCTCTTACAAATTGTCACCTTCTATGTGACACTTGAAGCAAAAGTACCTCAAATACCCCACTATTCAAAATCTAACTCCACTAACAATATGCGAAAAGCAACTGTGGGGAGATTAAATTCTATTGTGCTCTCAAATTATCTGTGCTATTCAAACTATAAAGTATCCTAAATTTAAATACACTTATACTTTTCAAACATAAGTAATCTATGCACGTTATAGCACTAAAGTTGATGCAATATTCAAAGGGGTTAATTGTGGGTCTGGGAAGTAGGAACAGGAAAGAAGGATTATAAGGTTAGATGAATTAGTAATTGGGAACTCCTGTTAATTCAATGGGTCTGTGAGTAATATGGTGGCTGGTTAACTAATGGGTCAGTGCAAGGAGGAATAGGATATTTGATGGGTGTTACTTCCTTCAACAATTCCTTAGAATTAGATTATAAAAAATATTTGTGATAGTAGTAGAACTTATATTAGGCTATTTTTATATTTGTTCTTTTCTTTTCTTAATAATCAAATTCATTTAAAATTCTAAAATACTTAAATCTTCCTTTTGATTATTAAGTTACAGCCCTTTGTGAGATTACCACAATATTTATTATCCCTACATTATACATTAATTATTCCTTGAAGAATATTAGGACCCATTCTTAGTTACTCACTTCTATCTTTGACTCACTTCCTCAAAGTAATCCTCTGTGCTTTGAAGTTTTAATTTCCCTTATCCTTTTATCTCACTTATTTTCAGGTAATCCTCAACCTTGTGTGTAGGTTGTCCGGTGACAGTATAATTTAATTCTCTGTGGTTCTCATTCTTTGTACTACTATGATTTTCAGGTGCTAAATTTAAATGTCTCCTGTTCAATGCACTCCTCCTTCCATTGGTGCTACTACTAGAGCTCGCACTCTGGATTGGCTGACCTCATTATGTCCTGTTTCTTGCACTCACTCCCTTGAACCTCTTGATTTAAGGGAGCGCAAACATTCAATTCAATCTATAGAGGTCATCCCTCAGGATTTTTAGGATTCCAGTGAAGAAGATAAAAGGGAGGATGCTATGAACAAGGCACCATCAGCCCAGGCTTCCAGACCTTCAGGCAAATCTTCATACCCTGGCTTAAATGCTGCATTGGAGGACTTCATGAAACTCCTGGTTAAAACCCTCACTAATTGTGCCACATCTGAAGGATCTAAATTCAAAACTTCTTTGATGAAATCTCCAGAAAAGTTTGATGGGGAGCATCCTGACGGATTGTGTCCCTTCTTGCAGAAATGCAAGCTACTATTCCACAATGACCCTTGAAGCTTTAGTACAGATCTCTCTAAGGTCATTTACGCTGTGGTAGCCTAAAGTTTAGTACGGCACCTAAATATGTAAATGGAGTTATTACGGCGTGCAAGATTGGCGTTATTATTTTTTTTATAAAAGTGTTTTATTTAATTTATTGGAGTTTAAAATATGAAGAAATTGGTCACGAGCGAATGCCTACACAATTACAATTTATTTTACGGAGAAAACTTATTTTTACGGTCTGAAAAATTTATAAGTATCAAGTCAAGTCACTCAAGAACCTTGGGAAATTTTCCCAGAATTTTTACTATTTTTCTTATATTTTTAAATGAATTTTAAAGTTTTATAGAAATATTTACGTTTTCAAAAATTACTTAACTTTGATGAATTTTCACGGGGTAATTAGAGCTGCGCAGACTACGAAAATTAGTTTGGTATGTAAAGGGGAAGTAGCTCTATTATGTGTAATTTTTCTAGATTTTTTATTATAGTTTTAAGGTTCTAATTGAGTCCGGAAGTCCAGACGGACTCCGTTTCGACTCCGTACAGACTCCACTTTGACTCCGTACGGACTCCGTACGGACTCCGTTCCGACTCCGTACGGGCTCCGGATTGACTCTGGAAGAGCTCTGGAGGGGAAAACTTAGGCACGTGACTAGGAATACTTAAGCGCTTCTCAAACTCGAAATTGAGGGGGGGACACATCATACAGCTTAATCTTTAACCACCACAGTCTCATTTTTTATTACTCAACAAATTAAAATAACTTGTAATACCCTTATAACATTATTATTTTTACATAACATTATAGAAATACAATTCAACAGTTTAAATAACACTTCATACAGGGTATCTTTAGAAAGGTCTTCATCGCTGGGACTTGATTATTGCTGTCTCATAAAAATTCAAATTATTATAAAAACATAAAAGTCAATCATTACAGATCTTTCACTGGTACACCTTAATTGTTGTCATCAGTATTTCTTTTATCAACAGCCACTTTCTTTAAATCTCAATAAGCGTTAAATATTTTAGAGTTTCATTATTTTTATCAATCAGATCTAAGTAGATTGGTTAGCTTAGTGATTTAGAACACCTACTTTGTTATTTTTATTGGAAGGACGGGGTTTTCAGCTAAATCCATATATCTCCTCCGGATTCTGCTTACAGCAAGGCGACTGTAAGAGTTTACCTTACCATAGTTGGCGCCCAACGTGGGGTTCGATTTCTCTAGCTTTCTTTAAAGACTTACTTGGATCAAGAACGTTCTTAGCCTGCAAGAGGCTTATTTTCTGGAACTCTAATTGGATTTTTGTTATTGGCCTGCAAAAGGCTTGTTATTTTATCGAATTTTAACGCTTTTCATTACCTATTGGGATGTCTTCTTCTGCTGTTGCTTCTGGATCTTCTAACCCTCTTACTCCCTCAGTTAGAATTGTTTCTTGGGATGGCCCAAAGTTTGATGGGGAGGAGGTTAAATGGTTCATTAGCAGGTATGAAGCTGCTGCTGCTGTTGATGGTGCTTCTCATGTGGATATGGTGAAGCAAGTTAGATTTTTTATTGCCGATAGGGAGGTGGAAAAAGAGGTTATTGCTATGCAGGCATTCAAGGACAAGGATTGGGTTAAGCTTTCTAAAGCTATGGTTGATAGATGGGGTGTTAGGTTTACTATGATGGACCTCAATAAAATTGTTGGAGACTGGCAAGCAAAAGGTGGTGTTTCTTCTATGGCTGACTTCAAAAAGCTCTGTGTTCAGTTTGATGAAGTGGTGGAATATCTCATACTGGTGGATGAGTTAGTGCATGAGAACCAAGCAAAAGATTTGTTTTGGACAGCATGCAGCAGGGATATTTGTATGGACGTCTTGAAGGATCTTTCAAGAAAAGATTTGATGAAGGAACTGCCTAATGGTGAGCAGAAACTGCCGGCTCTGGAGGTTATCAAAGAGAACATTCAGGCCCATCTCAAGTTATTGGCGTTGGACAAATATCAAGAGTCTTGCACTCAATATGTTAGCA
This sequence comes from Hemileia vastatrix, assembly GCA_030280995.1. Lineage (NCBI taxonomy): Eukaryota > Fungi > Basidiomycota > Pucciniomycetes > Pucciniales > Zaghouaniaceae > Hemileia > Hemileia vastatrix. The sequence continues at coordinate 30,822,961 of JASXTE010000002.1, read as the reverse complement.
AGGTTAGCGAGGTTTTGGCCGAAAACAACGATATTATGGTCAAAGCCCAGGAGGCCAAGAAGGCTCAAATGGGATTACCTGCTGCTAAAGTTGAGGGTAATGTAGATAATAAGATGGTCGATCACCTGGCCGATTTAACTAAACAATTAAAAATATTTGTTCAAGAAACCCAGAAGGCCAACAAGGCCCCAATCGCTTCTTCGTCGACGTCGACTTCTTATCAGTCTAGAGGTTATGAACGTCGAAATTATAATGGCAATAACAACGGTAACCGCTTCCCAGGCAATGGGAGAAATGGTGGGAATGGTGGTAGTAATGGATATAGAGGTGGCTACGATGAGCCAAAGGTGTGCTCCTATTGTAATAGGAGGGGTCACAGAGCAACAGTTTGTTTTGCTCTTGATAAGGATATGGATGCTGGGCGAGTTTTATTTGATGGTAAAGTTTATAAATTTCCCGATGGTTTGTTCATCAAGCCCAGTGATGGACAGTCTCCTTCTGATTTGGTCAGAAGAAGTTTAACAGCTGAAAGGAGAGCCAGATTTGAAGAGGTGACGGATGAAGATGTTAATGCCAAGAGTCGCAAAAATGGTAATGGTAATGGTGGTAAAGCTGACAAGGGCAAGGAGAAAGAGGTCAGTAAAGCCACATTTTCTACTTCTTTTGGTGGTTTAGAGCTGGCGACGGTTGCCCAGGTGGAGGGTAGCTGTATGGCTGGCGAATACGATGTTAATGCTGCTAGAAGAGCAGCTGCTACTAAGGCGAAAAGTAGCATTCAGAGCCAATTGAGGGCTAATCCTGGCAAGGCCAATAACAAAGTGAACCCTTACTCTAAGGACAAGATTTCTAGTGCTCAAACTGCCGCCAACAAATTGAACCCTTACTCTAAGGACGAATTATATAAAATGCAGAAGGGGATTGCTGATATGGGGCCCCCTAGTTATGGCAAGTTTGATTTAAATGGTGAGCCTATGCCAGAGGATGATTCGGATTCTGAGGAGGATGTACCATTGGCGTCTCTACCCAGACCAAGTTTTAGCGGTCCCATCCCAATGGAGGGTGTAAGAAGGACTAGCGATGGATCAGGATTAGTGCAAGAAGCTGGTGACGGAGTTAGGGTTATAGAAAGTGAAGATGTTATAATGGGGGGTGAAGAAGGCTCGGTTGGACCTCAAGAGGTACCCAGGGCCAAGGTTGTTAAATCAAAGGTCCAGTATGAGCAGCCAGTAGTTTCTGGTCAAGCTAATGCGATGGACGCAGTTTTGAATAGGGTGAATCAACTTCAGATTCCCTTATCTTTGGGGGAGTTATTTACGATTAGTCCGGCGCTTGCTGAAAAGCAAAAGAAGCATTTGACGAGGTGTCGGGTTTCCACTGGAGAGGTGGAATATATTTGTGAAAATGCTGAAAAGTTTGGGGAAGATGTAGATACACATTTTTCTGCTCCCCTGGGTTACCTGGTGGTAACTCTAAATGGTAAAGAAGTAAAGGCCTTGGTCGATTCAGGGTCTCAAATTAATTTAATTTCATTGGAGCAAGCGACGAGTATAGGCTTGCCAATTAAAAGTGGAACTGGGGGAAACCTCAGAGGTATTGGAGGGCGTGCAACAGAGCTGATGGGTACTGCTGAGCATGTCAGGTTAGGCATTGGTGGATCTGTTGGTAAGGTTCACTTTTATGTGGCCAGAGGAGCAGTCAAAACTGTTCTTGGTGGTCCTTTTTTGATGGATTTTGAGGCCAGGATAGGGTATCAAGCTGGCATGGGGATTAGTTTGGAGATCACTGGTGAAGATATGCGGAGGTTACATATGCGGTTAGCGCCTCCTGGAGATGAAGGTTGGGAAACATGGCCAGGGATTACTACTCTGTGCCAGTGTTGTGTTTGCACCAAGAAGCGGCATATAAAACGGACGGCTTCTGGTGAATTATGTTTGTTGGAAAGGGATGAATGCCCTCATTTTTTGGGGTAGCAGGGGCTGATCGCTCAAATGTTGTAATCTCTCCTCAGGATGAGATCCCGGATTGCAATAGGTCAGCTCACTTGGAGATAATTCAAGTGGATTCTCAATTATTTTCTGTTAATATTACTTTGGAGTGCAAATACGTTTTGGACTTTTCTATATGTTTATTGGATTTACCCTGTTATTCTATTAAATTTAAAAATGGTAAAAAAGGCAAAATGGGCCAAATTAGGTTGGATAAAAATTGGAAGGGTATGTTTTATGACCTCCAGCAAGAGGTTAAACTGCAAGTATCTCCTTCTATTATGGACCTCCAGCAAGAGGGTAAACTGCAAATATCACATCAAAACTCAATAAAAAATCTCAGTATAATTAAAACACAAAAAAATAATTTATGTGAAAATTCTATTATGGGCCTCCAGCAAGAGGTTAAACTGCAATTATCTCCTTCTATTACGGACCTCCAGCAAGAGGGTAAACTGCAATTATCTCATCAAAATCAAATAAAAAATCTCGGTATAATTAAAACACAAAAAAATAATTTTTGTGAAAATTCAATTCCGGTTCTCCAGCAAGAGGTTAAACTGCCAACTTTCTTTACGGGTGATTTACTGTTGGATAAGGGAAGAAAAGGTGTTGGAATATCTGTTTATAAATTAGACGAGGGAAAGGAGAAAAGGGTAAAATTTAAAAATGAAATAAAATATTTTTCTAATTTTTCTTATTCTGATTCTGGCGATGAAGAAGATTCATTTGAAGAAAGTTTTAATGGCGATGTTTTACCTCAAGTTTATTTAGATGTGGACGCAGCCAAATATAAGAAAGTAGTAAATAAAGTTCGACCTATTAATGAACCGCTACCTGCTGAATTAAATCCACCCTTGAGAAGACCAAGGTTATCAAGAGATCCTTATGAAATTCCCTTGGTAAAGAATCTGCCTGAATTTTCTGAGACGTCAAGAATCACTTTTGAGAGACTGGGTGTTGTTAATTTTGGACCTGATGGTTGGTTGTCTGGTGAAGAGAAGAAGTTGTTGTTGGATGTGATGGTCAAGCGAGAGAAGGCCATTGCTTTTGTAGAAGAGGAGAGGGGTGTGTTGAAGCATTCCTATGGGGAGCCTTACAAGATTCCTGTGGTATGTCATGAACCGTGGCAGCAGAAACCGATTCCTATTCCGGCTGCATTAAAAGAAGCCTATATTGAAGTTGTCAGAGAACGGATACGCACTGGACTGTATGAGCAATCAATGTCAAGTTATTCTAGTCCTGTATTTTGTATCAAGAAACCGAATGGCAAGATTAGAGTTGTTCATGATCTTAGGGAATTAAATAGGGTTACAATAAAGGATGCTGGGATACCGCCTAGTGCTGAGGAGTTTGTTGAAGCGTTTTCAGGGAGAGTGTGCTATGGTTTGGGAGATATTATGGGTGGATATGATGAGAGAGAGTTACATCCGGACTCAAGGCCTCTCACTACATTCGATACGCCACTTGGACGTTTACAGTTAACAAGATTACCTCAAGGAGCAACAAATTCGGTTGCAGTTTATCAAGCTCAGATGGCTTGGATCCTTCAAGATGAAATTCCACAATATGCTGGAATCTTTATAGATGATGGAGGAATTAAGGGACCAACAACCGACTATGATAACCAGGTGTTGGAAGAGAATCACGGGATACGCAAATTCATTTGGGAGTTTGCAATTACTTTAGAAAGAATCTTGTTTCGAATTGAAGAGGCTGGTTTAACTATTTCAGGTTCAAAATTTTCATGTTGTGTGCCAGCCTTAGAAATATTAGGCCATGTGGTATGTAGAGAGGGTAGGATTATGTCCAAGAAGAAAGTTAACAAAATTCAGTCCTGGCCAAGACCCAAGAATACGACCAAAGTTAGAGGGTTTTTAGGCATTTGCGTATATGTTAGAATGTTTATTAAGGACTTTTCTTCATTGGCAGCTCCATTGAGACGGTTAACAAGAAAGGATGCAGACTGGGAGTGGGATGAAGAGTGTGAGAAGGCATTTGTAAAGTTGAAGGAGGTTGTAGGGAAGGATTTAGTCCTGCACAAGTTGGATTATGGAAAAGATTCTGGAAGAATTTATTTAGCAGTTGATTCAAGTCAGGTTGCAGCTGGGGCGGTTTTGTCTCAGATGGATAAAGCTGGTTACATCAGGCCAGTTAGGTATGAATCTGTAGTATTTACTGAGGTCGAATCAAGATATTCACAACCAAAATTGGAATTATGTGGTGTGGCGAAAATACTGAAGAAACTTCAGCATATTTTGTGGGGGCAACATTTTGAGTTGCAAGTGGATGCGAAATCGTTAATCCAGATGATTAATTCCCCAAGTTTACCAAACGCACCCATGACGAGATGGGTAGCTTTTATTCAACATTTTTCGTTTGATTTAGTTCATAAGCCTGGCAAAACTTTTACTATGCCAGATGGTTTATCAAGGAGACCACACACTGAAGAAGATTCAGACTCAGAAGAGTTTGATGAAGATATACCTATTATCAAAGCCAGCACTAAAGGAGCTGAAGACTTTCCATACCTCCCCCATGAGGTTAAACTGGCAGGACTATTGTGTTTAGATTATGGTGTTGATGACCTCCACCAAGAGGATAAACTGGAAAATAGTTTTTATGTTAATAAAGGTGTAGATAAATTCGGCAGAGAGGAGGTAGAAGAAGATGTGGTGTATGTAGAGGAAAATGGATTGGTAGTGTGGGATAGTAGTAAATTAAGGAATGGTGTATATGTTGGAGAATTAGAGAACTTAAATAAAAAGGTGGATAAAGAGAAAGAGGTATTTTCAAATACGGTTTTCGAAGGATCCAAAGGTTCAGAAGAAAAACATCGACATAGCTCGATTAAAGATTTATTTAGGGGTCAACGATTATTGGCTCATTCATGTGCAGGTGATATTGGTGATAGAGAAGTCCCTATTGATGTTATATTAATCGATTTTCAAGATGAAGTCTGGGGTCAGACTGGTTTTTATTTTTTGTTAGTCAAATATTTGTTGACTTTAGAGAGGCCAGAAGATTGTGAAGACGATGAATGGGTGGCTATCAAGAGGAAGTCATCTACGTTTTACCTATCTGGTCGACGTTTAATGAGGAGGAGGTATCCAAATCCTCAAGTAGTTATAACTCAACAGAAGGGGCAAGAATTAGTTTTGAAATCACTGCATGAAGATCTCGGGCATAGAGGCGTTGGAGAAACGTTTAGAAGAATTTCTGATCGATTTTGGTGGCCTGGCATGAAGATGGCTGTTAAACAGTGGGTTCAGTCATGCGAAGAATGTCAAAGACAAAGTTATTTAAGGCCAAAAGAACCTAGACGTGCGACCGGTGAATATACGCTCTTTGGAAGAGTTAGTTTAGATGCTGTTCATATAAAAGAGGGACGGTATAAATATTTAATTGTGGCCAGAGATGATTTATCTGGTTGGGTAGAGGCAGCGCCTCTTATTAATTTAACTGCCAAAAATGTGGCAGAATTTTTTTTGAATAATTGGGTATATAGGTATGGGGTGATGAAGTTGGTGACGGTAGATGGAGGTCCTGAATTTGGGACAGAGTTTAAAGAGGCCGTATTGAAAGTTGGATCAAAGGTTAGGGTAGCAACCCCATATTATCCTGAAGCTGAAGGCATGGTTGAAAGAGGGCATCAAGTTATTAAGGATGCTTTAGTTAAAATGTGTGGGACAAGTGCCGAAAAGTGGAGGCACTATTTACCTTTATTTTTATTTGCTGATCGAATCACTGCCAAAAGGACAACCGGATTTTCACCTTATGAACTTGTTTTTGGACAGAAAGCAGTTTTACCGGTTGATTTAGAAGCTGAATCATATCTTGGAGTTGACTGGGACACGGTCAAAACTACTGAAGAATTATTGTGTGCAAGAATGATGCAGCTAGAAAAGAAAGAAGAATATTTAGAAAAGGCATATTCGCGGATGATGAAGATCCAAAATCAATCAGTTAGATATTGGGATGAGCGGTTGGCACATCGATTAAGGAAACCTTTGAACCCAGGAGATATGGTCCTGGTGTATAATAGGAGTTTGGAAAGTCAGTGGGGAAAGATGTTTGCAGATAGGTGGAATGGACCGTATAAAATCAAGGAGCAAGTTTCCGGCGGTTCATATGTGCTAGAAGAGTTGGATGGAGTAGTATTAAAGAAGAGGGTAGCGGCCGATCAAGTGAAATGGTTCTATCCTAGAGGCACCAGGAGTGCCGAAGGATACCTCCGCAACGAGGATAAACTATGATATCAACGAAATTTTATGGATTCCTCCGCAACGAGGATAAACTATCTTCTTATTTTTATCAAAAATACTTTACTATCGTTACACTTCCTATGGGCGACGAAACTATGATGAAACTTAACGAAATTCAAGAAGACCATCTTTGAAATTTTCAAAAACTTAAAATTCTTAAAATATGGGTGAAGATAGTGTTGGAAAACTTTTTAAAATTTATTGGAAGAAGTGTTCACAGGGGAACCTTCTTAATTTAACATTGGCAAGTGTGGGGGTAATTGATGGGCTGGCTGCTCTATACACAATTACCCCATAATGTTCGTTTCCAAAATTTTCCCTGTTTCTAGTTGAATCCTGGCTTTGTCTTTTAATTTTAGGAAGTCCACTAAGACTATAAACTGGAACGAATCAAGAGACACCGCTCTCAACGCCGGATTCAAGATTCTTTTTATTTTATTTTGTTTTTGATTTTTTATGTTAGATTGTGATTTCTTTTCTTTAATATATATTATGAATTATTGTAAAGGTGATGCTCACTGGTGGTCTCTAATCATTTTTATAAATTGGAGGGAGCCCACCCAGTGATCATCATTATAAAAATTATCTTTTAAAAACTTTCATTTATTTTCTTTTCTTTTCAATTTCTTAAAATTGTGTAACCACATCAAGTTGCACTTGGATGTGGGTATGATGTCGAGGGTACGGCTCATCAAATGGCCGGGGGGCATCTTTTAAAATTTTTTTTTTTAAAAAAAAAAAAAAAAAAAAAAAAAAAAAAAAAAAATTATTATTACTTTTTTTATTTTTCTTTTCACATTCTTTTATCTTTCTTTAAAAATTAAATTTTAACTTTTATTTCAAAACTATCTTTTTTTTTAAAAAAAAAAAAATTAATTAAAATTAAAAAAAAAAAAAAAAATCTTTTATTTTAAATGATAAAAAAAAATAATAATAATAATAAAATAACTAAAAAATAAAAAATAAAAATAAAAATAAATAAAAATAATAAAAAAAAATAATAAAAAAATAATAAATAAAAATAAATAAATAAAAAAATAAAAATAAAAAATAAATAAATAAAAGGTATTTTAGTTTTAGGTAGTTTAGATGTTTATATTTTATTTTTCAAAAATTATTCAAGAAAGCTACATACCAGGAAGAACACCATCAAGGGTTGTTATCTTTTGAAGAATCGAAATTAGAAAATTTAGAAGGACCTTGATTGATTTCCTGGGATTCGAATCTTATTTCACGGTCACGATAGTGTTGAAGCCAGTTGGCTATTTTGAAAAGGTCTCTTAACAGTTGCTCTCTCATCCAAGATTCTGATCTATCAGAGGGCGGGTATCGTTGGAAATAAGCGATAAGGTTATTAAAATTGGCAAAAAGCTTTTCAGACACTAGGTGAATTGGAACTCTAGGGAAGCTTGGATTAGGTTCTGGTAGTTCATAAGCAGAATATGAAATTGGAGAACCGGTGGACGCTTATCAAATTAAAATATCAGCAAATTAAAACCTGAAGATTAAGAAAATAAAAAGAGACAACTAACCTGTGTCAACACTATCATGATCATAGATAAATGGCTTACTTGGTAATGGAGTGGGATTTTTTATGTTTAGGAAAGGATTTTTTATTTTTGATAGATGAGGAGGACTGGTGTTGGATTTGGTGTTTGAAGTAGATGTTCTGGGCCTTTTGGATGATACAAGAGAAGATGAAGACTGCTGGCTATTATAGGACCTTTTGTGCTTCAAGATGTTGGAAGAAGGAGAAGAATTGTTAGAAGGTTGAAGCATGGCCCTGGGAGCAGCAAGAGTTCTTGGGGGAGTAGCAGCAAGTCTAGATTGGAGAGAAGGACCCAGAGGATTAGGTGATGGAGAAAGGTTTAAATAGGCTGATGGAGAAAAAGGTATGGGATCTTTAGAGGTTGATGGAATAGGGGGTGGAGTAGAAGGTGAAGAAGAAGGAAGAGGTTTGCAGAAGGCGGTGAAGCTAGTAGCAGTGATGGGGAAAGAACCACAGTTCAAGCCAGAACATTTTCTTTTCTTCTCATAGCAGGCTAAACAGGCCCTGTTATAAGTGTGCTTTTGCCAGTTAAAAGAGAAGATACATTCCCTATGGGTGAAGGCACAGTATTTGCAAGATTGATCAGCTGAAGCAATGAAGTCAGAAGGTTTCATCTTGTTAGGAGATATTTTTTTTGAAGAAGAAAACTTGAAACTAGGATGAAGAAAGCTGGTGGCAGAATCTGGGTTCAAGGATAGAGAAGTTGTTAGGTCCACCAAGACCTTAAACTGGACTATTATCAAGTGTTGGGTCCACCATGACCTTAAACTGGATTTCTTATCGATTAAATGTTTGGTCCACCATGACTTTAAACTGGTAGTTCATTCATTGTTTAGTCCACTATGACTTTAAACTGGAAAATTAATATCTGCAGGATAATTCAACATTCATTGGACCACTATGGCCTTATACTGGATTACTTGTCGATCAAATGTTTGGTCCACTATGACATTAAACTGGATTATCAAATTTATTCAATCTTTGGTCAAGCCTAGGCCTTACTTAGGAATATATCAAGATATTTATGCACTTAAACGATCTTTGGTCCACCAAGACCATAAACTGGCAATCGATTATATGTTTGGTCCACCAAGACTTTAAACTGGAATGTCAATCTTGTTTGGATAACTCAATTCAATCTTTTAATTTATCACTGTCCACTAAGACTCTAAACTGGTTATTCAATTATTTCTGGAATTGGGTGTTGATAAGCTTTAGGAGGCTAAAATTTTAGGTGGTGATGATTCTAAGGAAAGCATAATGGTTAATTAGGTAAAATTTGTGGCGCTTTAACATGGTCTAAAGTTAATATTATTATTGGAAGCCTGGCAAAAGTATTTTATGGGTTTGCTGTATAGCAAAGTTTGAAAATTGTGATGAAGGAATCAGAAGTTAGGATGGTAGTTGGATTTTAGGGAATAATTTTTTTTTAGTGCCTCATAGTTAGGCCATTTTTTTTGGTGTGAAGCTTGGAGGACCTTATGGCGAGATTGGAATCATAGAATTCAGCTCAGTGGGGGGCCCTATGAGGTTGGAATCAGGAGTATTCGGCTCATAGGAAGATCCACTCTCTCAATGCTGTGACAAGAAGGAAGACTGGTATATGGGAGTCTGAAGGGATTCAAACCTTGCTCTCAGTAGTGGAATCATCACAAGATTTATTTTATTTTATTTTATGTTATATCAAGCCAGAGAAGAAAGAAAACATCATTTATGTTGAAAGTTTAAGAAGACCAAGCAAAAACAAAATTTTATCAAGTTATACTATTAGAAAAGATAATTCTTTTGGAATTTCTCAACCACTTATGCAAAGTTATAAGAATGGGGACATTCTCGATTGGAGGGAGGATGTGGTAGCCTAAAGTTTAGTACGGCACCTAAATATGTAAATGGAGTTATTACGGCGTGCAAGATTGGCGTTATTATTTTTTTTATAAAAGGGTTTTATTTAATTTATTGGAGTTTAAAATATGAAGAAATTGGTCACGAGCGAATGCCTACACAATTACAATTTATTTTACGGAGAAAACTTATTTTTACGGTCTGAAAAATTTATAAGTATCAAGTCAAGTCACTCAAGAACCTTGGGAAATTTTCCCAGAATTTTTACTATTTTTCTTATATTTTTAAATGAATTTTAAAGTTTTATAGAAATATTTACGTTTTCAAAAATTACTTAACTTTGATGAATTTTCACGGGGTAATTAGAGCTGCGCAGACTACGAAAATTAGTTTGGTATGTAAAGGGGAAGTAGCTCTATTATGTGTAATTTTTCTAGATTTTTTATTATAGTTTTAAGGTTCTAATTGAGTCCGGAAGTCCAGACGGACTCCGTTTCGACTCCGTACGGACTCCGCTTTGACTCCGTACGGACTCCGTTCCAACTCCGTACGGGCTCCGGATTGACTCTGGAAGAGCTCTGGAGGGGAAAACTTAGGCACGTGACTAGGAATACTTAAGCGCTTCTCAAACTCGAAATTGAGGGGGGGACACATCATACAGCTTAATCTTTAACCACCACAGTCTCATTTTTTATTACTCAACAAATTAAAATAACTTGTAATACCCTTATAACATTATTATTTTTACATAACATTATAGAAATACAATTCAACAGTTTAAATAACACTTCATACAGGGTATCTTTAGAAAGGTCTTCATCGCTGGGACTTGATTATTGCTGTCTCATAAAAATTCAAATTATTATAAAAACATAAAAGTCAATCATTACAGATCTTTCACTGGTACACCTTAATTGTTGTCATCAGTATTTCTTTTATCAACAGCCACTTTCTTTAAATCTCAATAAGCGTTAAATATTTTAGAGTTTCATTATTTTTATCAATCAGATCTAAGTAGATTGGTTAGCTTAGTGATTTAGAACACCTACTTTGTTATTTTTATTGGAAGGACGGGGTTTTCAGCTAAATCCATATATCTCCTCCGGATTCTGCTTACAGCAAGGCGACTGTAAGAGTTTACCTTACCATAACGCCTCTTCTTACTTTTCAGGAAATGCATCTTGGTGGTTTGAGCCTTATCTACTCATGCTTTCTTCAAGCAAACCTCAATAACTCATTAATAATTGGGAAAAGCTTGAGGATCAACTTATTACATTTCTTGGTGACCCCAATGAAACTGACTACACAAAGATTGAACTTGATTTCCTTCACATGAGCAATACTGGTAAAGCTCCTGAGTATAGATTAGATTTCAGGTCTTTACAAACTTGAGTTAGTTGGAATGATTCTTCCCTCAAATATCATTTCAAAAAGTGACTTCCTTTGAAGATTCTGGACCATTTAAATCTTTGCGGGAAAAAAATGGAGAGTTTGACGGACTTTATGGATAGGACCCTCAAACTTGATGGCATGCATCAAGGACAACTTCAACAAATGTGTCACATGCAAAAATATCATGGTTAAAATTTCAAATCTGGGCCTCCTTCAAACAATAATTCCCAACCAACCCAATTTACCCAATGCAAACCCAGTCACAAGGGAAAGGAAAAGTTAAAACCTTAAAGCTCAACTCCTGGCAATATCAGTAAGGTATTGGATCCAAAAGGGGAACTAAAGGTAGCTTAAAGGAAAAGATGGGAATAATTTTGGTTATGTATGTATTGTGAGGGTAAACACAAGCTGTAAGATTGTGAAAAATTGAAGGAAAGTGAAGGTAAAAGCTCAAAGTCAAAAAACTAGAGAATAGTTTACATGTGTGTAAAGCAAAATATTTAATTTCTCCCATTTCACAGAACCCTTATGTCTTAAGGACTGGAGTTTCCATTAACCATTTGAGATTTATTCTTTTTTAGGAGGATATACCCTTCAGTTTTTTTATTGACTCTGGAGCTTCAATTTAATTTATTAGTTTATCTTTTACCAAAAAACTTAAGCTTACATTTGTAGATACTGACCAAATTCTAATTTATTTGGTCAAATCAGAGGAACCCAATTATTGGGTTAGTAAGAAAGTTTTATAGGTTTTCAACATTCCAAATTTTCCTTCCTTCAAGTAGGAATTAACAGTCTTTGATGCCCCAAGGATGGACATTACCATTCTTGGCCATGACTTATTAACACATAGGAATCCTGACATTAATTGGTCAGAAGGATTGATCACCCCTTGTTCTAAGTATATTTCTGATTTTTCAATGCAGGCCAACAGGGAGTTAAACAACCTTTCTGACCCTGTCCTTCTAGAGGACATATCTCTGCCAGATGATTTGCAACCATCTGATTTTTCTCTAAATGAGCATTTGGCTAACCTTTATAGCTTGGTTACTTCACTCAAAGAGGTTTTTAACAGCCTCAAGGTAAATGATTCTTTCTCTCTATATTCAAGTCTACCCTCAACAGGCTCCTTTGACAATGAAGAGGATGACCAAATTAATATTGAAGCCATTAAATAAACTCTACCGGAAGTATATCATGACTTCCTCAATTTATCTTCAATCTTTAAGGCCAACAAGCTACCACCTCATTGACCTTACAATCATCAAAAGAGTTAATAGGTGCAGAACCTTTGGCAGGTCCTGTCTACTCCTTATCAAAGGATGAATTTCAAGTTCTTTGAGACTAAATTTCAGAGAATGTGGAAAAATGTTTCACTTGATCAAGTAAATCCCCAAATGCCTCTTCAGTTCTTTTTTTTATGAAAAAGGATGGAAGTCTTAGTTTGTGCATTGATTATAGAAAACTCAACACAGTGACTAAAAAGAATGAATATCCAGTTCCTCCTATGTCTTAACTTCTTACCTTGTTTAGTGGTGCTAATTTTTTTCTAAAATTGATTTAAGAGGAGCGTACAACCTTATGTGTATTGCTGAAGGCCATGAACCTTTAGAAACAATGTGCATTAGGTTTTGTAGTTTTGAATATTTAGTTATGCCTCTTGGGTTATGTAATGCATCCTCAACTTTTCAAACTTTTTTCAATGATGTCTTTCATGATTTTTTTGAACAATTGGTTTTCCTCTATTTAGATGACATTCTAATTTTCTCAAAGACCCTCAAGGAACATATTGAACATGTTTGACAGGTTCTCAACTGTCTTTGAGCGCATGGTCTCTACGCCAAGCACACTAAGTGTGAATTCCACATAAATTCTATTGACTTTCTAGGTTTTAGATTATCCTCTGACAGCCTTGTCATGAACTATAGGAAAATTAAAAAAATATTGGAATTGCCAGAGCCAAAATCTGTAAAATCCTTACAAGGATTTTTAGGTTTTGCAAATTTCTATAGAAGATTTATTAAAGATTACTCTAAAACTATTACAAATCTCACTTCTCTTCTTAGAAAAGATATTCCCTTTTGTTTTCACTGATACAGCACAAAAGGAATTGGAAGCATTGAAATCTGCTTTCACCACAGCTCCAATTCTTCAACATTTTGATCCTTCTGCTTTGACGATTGTCAAGACAGATGCTAGTGATTATTTTATTGCAGGGGTTATATCCCAATTAAATCCTGAAACAAAATTGTTTTATCCTGTTGTGTTCAAATCACACAAATTTCTCACAGAAGAGTTAAGTTACAAAATTCATGATAAAGAGTTACTTGCTATTATTCATTGTCTTAAAAAATGGTGCTCTTTTCTTCTCAGTCTTAATATTCCCTTTCAAATTTCAGTGGATCACAATGCATTAAAATACTTTATGTCTTCCAAATTATTGATGCAAAGTCAAGCCAGATGGGCTGAGTTCTTATCTGAATTTTCTTTTGTTATTAACTATTGCACTGGGGAAAATTGTGTAGCTCCGGACATATTGTCACATTGGGACAACATTTACCCAGAGCGGGAGGAGGAATTTTCTAACATGAACCCAGCAAATGTCAAATCAATTTTCAACAAATCAATGTTAACAAATCATCAACTCAATACAATGACAACTTAAAAATAATAAATTTACTATCCAACATTCAAGAAGCTCAAGAAAAAGATGATTATTGTGTGGGGATTAAAGTCAAAATACTCTCAAGGTAAGTGGCCAAAATATTCAGTACCAAATCAGGTCTATTAGTCTTCAAAGTTAGAGTAGTCATCCCCAATGAGAAGGATATAAAATTAAGGATTTTCAATAGTAGACATGATTCTCCATTAGCTGGTCATTTTGGAGTTGACAAAACCTACCAGTTAATAGGGAGGGATTTCTTCTGGCTAGGAATGACTAGAGAAATCAAGGCCTATATTAAAGCCTGTTATTAATGTAACAGGAACAAGGTACCTTGAAATAGGAAGAATGGGTTTCTTCAACCACTTCAAATTCCCTCTAAACCTTGCAAATCTATTTCAATGGATTTCATTTCTCAATCACCTCCATCAGATAATTTTGATAGTATATTAGTTAAAGTCAAAAGATTTTCTAAAATGTTTATTTTCATTAAAACTGTTACTACTGCGACAGAAGAGGACTTAGAAAAATTATTTCTAGAACACGTTTTGGTCTTCCAACATTGGCAGAGGCCTTTGCTGGGCTTTTTGGCGCTGTTTTTGGTACGTCTTAATTGACATTGGTTGAAAATTTGGGTGTTTTTCAGGTTTTACTCAATGAATATTAAGACTGTGTGTATGTGGGTACTACCATTGGATAGCCCTTATTTTTCTCTATATTTTATGGCTTGATGACATTTTTCATATTCTAAGGTTTAAGGGGTCATTTACTCATTTTTCATTTATTAAAGATAGCTGTTTAACTTTGTTGTTTGTGTTTTACTGGTTAACCTTCAGTCTTAGAGTTAAGTGCTTAGTACCATTAAGTAGAGCTAATTTGTTTTTATATTTTATTTCTCAATGTTGTCATAGCTTAATTTTCTGTTTTAAGGGTTTTAGTAGTCATGGTGGATTTTTCTAAGTATTTTGGGCTTTTTTGGAGGTTTTTGGTGGTTTTCTGGCTTCAGGGAGGTCTGGCTGCTTCTAGGCAGGTGGCCTGTATTGGTTATAGAAGGCTGGGAAGCGATTCTAGAGGGGTTTTTATTCAATTTGGCTGTCAAAAGCACCAAATTTGTTGCTGTGCATGTATTTTTTAGATGGTGGTCTGTGTGTACATACTGAATAAGACAGTTTGGGGCAACTTTAATTATCATACAACCATCCAGAGGTGATATTATTGTTTCTCACTCAGTTTTCACTGTTTTTTGGTCACAATTGGCTGTGTTTGTTGCAAGTTTAGTTCTTCATTTAACTCAACTTTGGTAACTGGTTTCTCTGGTGTAGCTTTGCAACCTGCATCAAGTATTATTGCTGTTTTCTGTGCAACAAGTGCACAGTGTTTTGTTTTTCTGGTGTGGATCTTTCTGAATTTCAGGTTTCTGGTTCTTTGGTCCTCAGTGGTCTGCTATTGGCTACTGCCTTGACTTGTTTAGCCTTCAAGAAGTGTGTTTAAAGGGGTATAGTAACAGTCTCTAATTTGCTGTAGCAAATAAATCTCACCTGGTATTTCTCAAAGGGACAGGGGTTTTTCTCTCCATTTTTACTCCAACTCCCTTGGTCAAGGCCTATAGCTTGTACTATAGGATTGTCTACAACATATTTTCTAAACATGGATTACCCAATGATAGCATTTCAGATAGGGGTTCTTTGTTTGTTTCTACTTTCTGGACTCAATTATGTTGACAATTAAATATTATGAGGAATATTTCTACTGCTTATCACCCTGAAACCAATGAGAAAATGGAAAGAGTCAATCGAATCCTCAAACAATATCTTTGAATGTATGTTAATTATCAACAAGACAATTGGAACACATGGTTACCATTGGCTGAATTTGATTATAAGAACTTGACACATTCTTTGACAGAATAATCTCCCTTAAAAACTATCTTTGGAATACATCCTTGATTCAATCTTATTAATGTAGGAATAAATCATCCTGCTGAATATTATCTTCAAAAAATTTCACAACTTCAAGGAAAACTTCAATCTAACTTGGAAGCAGCAAATCAAAGGTATAAGGAACAGGCCGACAAACATCAACAATCATCTCCACTTTTTAAACCAGGAGAAAAATTATGGCTCTATTCAAAAAATATTTGAACAACTCAACAATCTGAAAAACTATCTGAGAAGTGCTTGGGTCCATTTGAAATTGATGCTGAAATCTCAAAAATGCATTTTGACTCAAGCTACCTCCAAAGTGGCAGTCAATTCATCCTGTTTTTTATGTATCTCTCTTGGAACTGGCTCAAGGAATATACCCAGGCAAGAACCATCCTTCTCTGGAACAGGTCAAAGTAGAATATCATCTAGAGTGGGAAGTAAGCCAAATTCTTGATTCAAGAAGGCGCAAAGGGAAACTTCAATACCTTGTTGAATGGGAAGGCTACCTCAATGATACTAATAAAACATCCTGGGAACCAGCCATTAACGTTTCTAATGTCCCTGAACTTATCAAATCTTTTCACTTAAAATATCCTTCAAAACCCAAACCTTAAATTCTTTTGTTCTTTCTTTCTCTTTTCTGTTTCTTTTCTTTCTTTCTTCTCTCTTTTTTTCCTTTTCTATTAAAAAACTTAAATCTTATCATCCTCAACATATCTTTCAATTTTGAAACTTAAAACTTCATAATCATTTAAATCTTAAATTCCTTTATCTATTCTTTTTCAATTTCTGACTTCTGTATATTTCTTTGAACTTATTTAAAAAAAACTTTAAATAAAATAAAATAAAATAAAATAATAAATTACAATTACAAACTAATTAAAATATATATCAAAATAAAATCATTATCTCCTATTCTAAAATTAAATTCCATATTACATTATCAAATTCTTTTTTAAAAAAAATTCTTTTGCTGTCTTTTTCTTTCAAAATTCAAATTCTTTTCTGCTTTCTTTTCTTTTCTGTTTTTGTCAGCCAGGCTGCTAGACTCACTCAGTAAAATAATTAATTATTTCCTGAGATGAATCCACGCCTTTTTATTACATATTATTTTTAATTTTATTATAATTACTTAAAATTTACTTGTAATAAATTAACTAGTTAAAAAAGAGTAAAATTAGTAAAAAAATAAAATTTATATTAATTGTCCCATATATTCTATTTAATTTTCTAACTCCATGCTCAATGACAATTTAACAAAAATAAAATTCAATATTAAAATATAATTTAATATTAAAATACAATTTTAAAATAAAAATAAATATATACAACAAAATAAAATGACTTATTTAAAAATTTCAATTACCAGAATTTTTAAATAAATTAAATTTTTTTGACATATACTGTAAATAGAATATTTTAAAATATTCCTTATAGGAAATTCTTAATATTTGAAATATTCCTTCTTCTAGAAAATTCTTCTCTCTCATACACTTGTATTTAGAAATTTTTAGTCCTTACTTTGTCTCTCCTTTGCCATTATAAGGCCTTCCTTTCTGGTTGTTTTTGATCATTCATTACTTACTTATTTTGTCATGGCATTACTACAAAAAAATATTTATTACTATCACTTATTGTTTTTATTATTTACAGCCACATAATTCTAAATCATTAATTATAATAATACTTATATAATCTTTTACCTCTTTAATTTGAGTAAATAAAATAGAAGATAAATTATATGTACTTTGACTTTGAGATCCCAAAACCCACCTATCAGCGCCGTTGGAGCTCCATTAAAATCTTTAAGACAAAAAGGTCTATTTGACGGTTTTCCTCAAAATCAAACCATCAAAAACACTCAAACAATCAACACAACTTTCCTCAGCAATCAACCTTGAACCAAACTTCTTTTTTTAAAAATAAAAATAAAAATCTAAATTACCTTTGTTTTCTTCTCTCTAAATCTTCTTCCTTAAAATTTTTCTTTTCTTTTTTTCTCTCGAAAGTTTCTTGATTAAAAAAACACAAAATTTTCTTTTTATTCTTCTTTTAATTTTCTTCTCTTTACATAATAAATCAAAAAATTAAAACAAACAACAAAATAAAAAAATATTTAATAATAAGAAACTATATACAAAAAAATAAAATATTTTTTTCTTTTTCTATTTTAATTTCTTTGTTTTTTTAAATTATCTTTTCTTCCAAATTTCTACAAATCAATTCCTTTATCTTCTCTACAATTTGTTGAATTTGCTTTTGAATCTTCTCAAAAACTTCATCACTTTCTGCAAACATCACCTCCCCAATGTCCAACAACTCTTTGGCTATATAATACAATTCCAAAACTACAATCTTTCTGACCTCATTGCATAAACCCTTGGCAAATGACATTTGACAACTGTGGTGTGGTTTCTTGGACTATAGTTGATCCAAGGCTTTGACTGTCAAGTTGGTGTCCTTGGCACTTGATGGATCATTTTCAACTGGCTGTTTGACCTCAGCAGAAATTTCAGGGACTGGCCCGCTGCTCAAAACTACGGGAATATCCTCCGTGGTCTCCACCCCCTAAACAACAACAAGAAAAAAGAGATAATCAGTTACCATTGAATTTATAAGAATTAAATTAAAAAACACTTACCCCAAATTCAGGATCTACTTCAAGGAACAAGGGCTTCTTCTCCACCACTTCTACCTCTTCTTCATCATTGTCCTCAATAATTAGTCAATGTCTCTTCAACGTGGAAGCTTCCTCCTTTTCTTGCTCTGTATCACCTGCAATACCCTTGTCCACTTTGTCCTCTATTATTTTTCACTTCCCCGAGGCTACATCCGTAGCCCAGTCAGCTATCTCCATCCTCTCCTCCTGACTAAGCCCCTCCAACTCATCCACCACCAAATCACTAGTCATAGGCACGTCACATATATCTTTGACAATGGCCTTCAAGTTGGAAGTTGATCAAAATTTAGTGGAGGTAGACGGCTCTGTGTTATCATTGAGGGAAAATGTGTTACAAGTCACTTGACTCCATCAACAAAACTTGCACTTCTTTTGAGGACCTGGAGAGGATGTACTTTCAATACAAAATAGGTCCATGGCCACATAGGCAGTGCAAGGAGTCTTGAATTGCCTAGTGGGGAGTCCCCCATCAGCTCGAGGGTGAGGAGGTGTAGGGGTTGGGTTGGTATGTTCAGGAATTATAATTAAAATGAATAAAGAAAAAAATTTCAAAATATACAAGAGGGAGAATATAGTAAAAGGTGAATAATGAAGTGTACTAATGCTCAACAAAGCTTGTGTTTTATACCTGGGCATCTGGTATGCACTACATGACACTCAAAGCAAAAGTACCTCAATTACCCCACTATTCAAACTCTAACTCCACTAGCGATGCATGAAAATTGACCATGGGGAGATTACATTCTAATGTATTCTCAAATTAGCTGCGCTATTCAAACAATAAAGTATCCTAAATTTAAATATGCTTAAACTTTTCAAACATAAGCAATCTACGGGTGCTATAGCACTAAAATCAAGGCAATGTTCAAATAGGGGAAATTGTGGGTCTGAGGGTAATTAGGAGGTCTGGGAAGTAGGAACAGGAAAGAAGTATTATAAGGTTAGATTAATTAGTAATTGTGAACTCCAGTGGATTAAATGGGTCTGTGATTAATATGGTGGCTGGCTTATTAATGGGTCAGTGCAAGATGGAATAGGATATTTAATGGGTGTAACTTCCTTCAACAATTCCTTAGAATTAAATTATAAAAAATATTTGTGATAGTAGTCAAACTTATATTAGGCTATTATTATATTTTTCCTTTTCTTTTCTTAATAGCCAAGCTCATTTAAAATTATAAAATACCTAAATCTTCCTTTTGATTATTAAGTTACAACCCTTTGTGAGATTACCACAATAGTTAGTATCCCTACATTATACATTAATTATTCCTTGAGGAATGTTAGGACCCATTCTTAGTTACTCAGCTCTATCTTTGACTCACTTCGTCAAAGTAATCCTCTGTGCTTTGAAGTTTTAATTTCCTTTATCCTTTTATCTCACTTATTTTGGGATCATCCTCAACCTTGTGCCTAGGTTTTCTGGTGACACAAAGACATGGTTATATTTTAAAAATACTGTAGCTTTGTTTTTTTCAATGGGGGACAAAACAGAGCAATAATCTCTCCAATTTTCATAAGTGAAAGGCATAAGTTTTGATTTATAATCCTGATCAACTGCAGCAAGTGCTTTTTCAGATACAACACTTCCACCAGCACCAGAGTTCAAAAAAACCTCAATGTTATTTCCATAAATCAAGACAGGCGCCTTGAGAGGGGCAATAATAATTGAGGTGTCCTCAATATTTCTTATTATTTCATCATCTACACCTGTGTAAAAATCAGTGTTATCAAATTCAATATTATTTAAATGTTGAATATCTTCTTCAAGCATCAAGATTTTCTGGCTAGACTCATAAGAAATGTTGCTGGCACAATCACTTGAATTATCATCCAGTGAAACTGTGTCATCAGCAGGTTCCCCTGTTTGTTCAACAAAATTTATTTTCTTGTCACAAACATGGCCTTTCTTCCAAGGATTTCTGCATTTAAAGCAAGTGTTTTTTGCATACTTTTTAGATGCAACAGGGGAAGAAGTTTTTGTTGGTAATTGGAGGTCTTCTCAAATGAAGGTCTAGGAGTGAAACTTCTAGAATCATATGTGTTATTTAAAAGGACATCATTACAAATATTAATAAACAAAGAAGGATCCCTTGAGAATTAAGTCCTAGAAACTATTATGTCTCTCAGAGACATAGGCAATTTATAAGGGCTCCTTTCCTTCCATAATTCAAAGTCCATGTTTGGATACATTGCTCTCAGGATTGTTACTAGTTTCATCAGGAACTAAATAGATTTTCTTGTAGAAGATGAGCTATTTTTAGCTTCCTCATACTGCCTTTGTTGGGTTAACTTAAACTTTGAACCACCAAACTGTGCTTTAATCATTTTCTTCCAATCTTTGCAGGAGTAGTCATTTTTATCTAAAAGGACAGATTCATACCACATCAGGGCAACATTGGAAAATAAAGAAATCAATTTAGACAAAATTTCTTCATCTGAAAGTTTATAAGAACTCTTAAGGTGATTAATTCTTCAAATAAATTGCTTCCAAACAGAGGAAGAATAACCATCAAATGTTGGGTATTGCTCAAATTTGGTCCGATCCTTTCTATTTGAGGAATTTCCTTGTTACATACTTGTTTCTGTGTAAGAAGAAGTTATAATTTCTCTAACTGATCAGTAAAAGCATTGTTTAACCCTTTTGTAGATGAACAGGGTGCATCATCAATTTTTGATGGAAACTCAGGAATATCTACAGGTGTTTCTTGCACTAGTTTTACTTTTGATGAACTTGTCTCAGGTACAATTGGAGTAGCTTGTGAAACAGTTTTTTTCAAAGAAGTGGCAGAATATTTTTGGTCAAGTTACAATGAGTTCAACTGTTCTTCAATGTTTGTTAGCCTATTCTTCACTCTTGGAATACTGGATAATGTCTCATTGATAGTTACAAAAGATAATTGATTCTTGTTTTTCAGAGATGAATAATGGTCACTCAGTCCTTTCATGTTCAACTTCTGTCCTTCTAGTTCCTGGAAACAGATAGACACAGATTCTTTCAACTTGGAAAAATCATCCTTGATATTTTGCCACAAAGCAACTTTCTTTTCATGAGTTACTTTGTAATTATACAAATCATAAGAAACCCTCTGCAATTCAATACTCACTTCTTGGTAACCTTTTTAGTTAACAAACTTTTAAATTTTTGAGTCAATTTTAGGTTGCTCATTATTTGATTTTTTTTGGTAATAATATCTCTCAAATATTCATCATTAATAGTAGCTACATCAGTAGCATGTATCAATAGAGAAACAGAAAAATTTTCGAGAGTCTCATAAATTTCATGATCAATTGTTTCATCTATAATGGCCATATCAGGGTTTATCATTGAATTAGCAATCAACACTAAAGGAGTAGTTACATTAGAATATTGATAAATATGCCTACTAGAAACATCCTCTACTGGTCTCAAGGTATCATCTCCCATTCCAGAATTACCTGAAGATACATATATTACAGAAAAAAGATAAGTAATGTAGTAGTTATACCGCCATCTATGAAAGAGTTAATGTGAAGTACTTTTCATGATGACATATTAGCTGGTCATTTTGATTTTAGCAAAACATTAACTAGAGCTAAAAACACAGTTTGGTGGATAAACATGAAATAAGATGTACAAAAATACATTGACACATGTGAATCTTTCCAAAAATCTAAAATATTAACTGGGATGAGAGCTAGATTTTTTAAAAAAAAAGCAGCAAAAAGCCCCATGGGAAATCAAAAAACATGGACTTTGTGACTGGATTGCCATTAGCAGGAAAATAAAGCTACAACTCTTTCAGGGTAATTGTGGAGAGACTAACAAAAATGTGTAAGTTTATTCCTACCATAAAGAGGTATCTGAAAAAGACTTGGAATTGATATGGTGGACTCAAATAATGAACACTGCTGGGTTCCCCAAAGCCATAACATCTGACAGAAACCTAAATTTTTTTTTAGAATTCTGGAAATCTTTGATGGAAGTATCAGCATTCCAATTGAAATTGTCGGTCAGTCGTCTAGAAGAAGGTAAGAAAAATAGGAGAAAAGGAGGAGAGAAGGAGGAGGACAAGGAAAAATAAAAGAAATAATTTATAATAATATATTTAATTTATTTAAGAGGGAAACAACGGCGAGCAACTTTGAGAGATGACAAAAACTTAGAATTTATTAATAATAATACTATTTAATGTAAGGGTTCTGCGCGGCAAACACTTTTAATTACTATCAGACTTAAAGCAACCTTTAATTTGTTATATAGACTTTTGATTAGAATTGTATTACTAATAAAAAAAATATAAACGTAGTAAAATAGTATTTTAATTTGTTGAGTGTATAATAAGTGATGAGGCTACAGGGGATTATCCAAGGCCCTTTTATAGGCAATGGGTCCTCTGAAGCGCTACTATATTTGTAAATACAAGGATTAGAATAGAATAAAACAAATATATCAAAGAGTAAATGAAACATAACAATGTAGAGAAAAACATGAAACAAATAATTAAAACCCCAATTAAGAATCCAATTTCCCCGCCATTAATTCCCAAATCAGTAAGTAAAAATAGTGAATAACTAAACAAGATTGGAACATAGGAACTATGAGAAAAATAATTCCAAACAGATGGTACAGTCTGATTTAAGGATATTTTTAAGTGAAACAAAAAAATACTTTGACGCAACAAAACATGTAATTAATCTCAATTTAGTATAAATTAATTAACTGGTTTTTCCTGACACAATTAAGGGTCAAAAGAAGCGTCATTAAATATTGTTTAGTATTATATGAAAGGTGTTTATTTAATATATAAATTTAAATAATTAATTTAAATATATTATAAGTCAATTTTACACTTATAATTATAATATATGTTTTTTCAATTAATTAAATATAAATTTATTATTATTAAATACATAAAAATGCGCCATGATTTGTAGAATATATTGTATTATGTTCAATTTAACTGTATATAAAAATTTATATAACCAATAAATTTAATGTAACACTTGTATATAATAAAATACTTATATAATTTTATTATGCAATAAAATATTAAGTTATATTCATTAAATACAATTCTTACCCACTCTTTCAGGTTTTATAAGTTACATATCATTTACTGGACTCCTGGAATAGCCTGGCTGACACTCCCTCACTCTAAAAAAAACAATAAAAAAAATGCTAAGATTTTTTCTTTTTGTATTTTTTCAACAGAGTAGGCAGATTTGAAATTTCCTTGCCAGGTATCCATGCATCATGTTCAGATGATTTGTTCTTATATCTCAATAAATATTCAGTACCTCTCTCAGAAGTGATAATTCTATCATTGAGAATTTTATCAATTTCTGCTGTTTCTGTGACTTCCTGAGGGTTCTTCTTAGGTCTTCCTCTTCTTTTTGGAAATAAGTCACTGTTGGAAGTATAAGGCTTAAGCAAAGAAATGGGAAAGACAGGATGTTTCCTATCATATGGAGAATACAATACAACTTCTACTGCATTATCACCAACCATTCTTTTAACAACAAATGGTCCTACAAAAGGATCTTTTAATTTGTGGTTACCTTGTAAATTGAAATGGACAGTAGAGATCAACACTTCATCACCCTTGTTAAATGTGTATTCTTTATGGGATTTATCCCATCTTTTCTTTTCATATTCAAATGCTTTATCAATACAACTCTGAGCATGTTTTCTGCATAGCTGTTGCATTTGCATAAAAGATTTTACACCAGGGTGTAGTTCCAACTTAGGTAATTTATTATTGAGAATCTGAGCAGGAGTATTTGGGACATAACCCAACCAAAGCTCAAAAGGCTTTTTCTCAGTGACAGAATGAACAGTGCTATTATATGCAAATTCAAGACCAGGCAAAAGAGTGACCCAATCATGAGTAAATCTGTCATTGTCTTTATATTCTAAACCAAAGGCACAATACCTTCTAATCATATCTTCTAGAGTTTGAATCATTCTTTCAGCTAGACCATCAGTCTGAGGATGGTGAGCTGTAGACAATTTTAACTCACAGCCACAAATATCCATCAAAGAGGTCCAAAACTCAGAAGTGAATTTTGGATCCCTATCAGAGATAATGGCTTTTGGAAAACCAATAATATTAAACATGTCAGACCACCATAAGAAGGCTAATTCTTTGGTGGATACATCTTTGTGGGTTGGAATAAATTTGCACATTTTTGTGAATCTATCAACTATTACCCAACAAGAGTTAAAGCTGTCTTTACCTGCAACAGGAAGACCAGTGACAAAATCCATATTAATGATTTGCCAGGGAGCACTAGGTGCTTCAATATGTTGTAATAACCCTGCTCTCTTACCTGTTAACCTTTTAGATTTTTGGCAGGAATCACAAGATTCAACATATAATTTTGTGTCTTCAGACATATTAGCCCACCATGCAGTGTTTTTGATTCTAATCAATGTTTTTTCAAGATCAAAATGACCAGCTAATATGTCATCATGACAAAGTTTGAGGATAGTTTCTTTCATTGAAGGAGGAATAACAATTACATTGGTAAGCTTCCTTCTATAATATATATAACCATCTACAATAGAAAACTTTCCTTTATTTAAAGCATTTTGGTACTTTGCAGGAAGAGTTTTTATTAATGCTTGAATTGAAGCATTCTTAGGATCATTCAAAATAGTAACTAATTTATTTAAGTCAGAATCTTTATCATATGAATCCAGTATTAACTGTAATAACTCTTCTTCCATATCAACTATAAATATACCATGTATATGAACAGTGTCATCCTCAGGTACATAAGCAGGATTGGAGTCATTATTTGGCAGAGGCAATCTGGAGAGCATATCAACATTAGAGTGAACATTTCCAGCTCTGTGGATAATAGTCATCCTTCCTCTGTATTCCTGAACAGCAAGTTGCCACCTGAACATATGTCTGTTAGGTGTTTTGAGGTTTAAGAGAGATTTCACAGCACTACAGTCAGTTACCAACTCAAATTTTTGGTCATCCAAGTAGTAATGAAGTTTCTCAAGAGCCCAAACAACTGCTAAGCACTCCAATTGAGTGGTACCATATTTCAATTCACTATTTCTTAAGGTTCTTGAAATATAACAAATTACAACCTCTGAGGATTTATCATTAATAATTTGCTTTTGGTGAAGGGCAGCACCCAGACCAATAAAGCTAGCATCTGTATAAAGTACAAATGGCTTGTTAAAATCTGGAAGAGCCAATATAGGGGCTGTCATTAAGCAACTTTTCAATGTATTAAAAGCTTTCTGACAGTCATTATTCCAGAGAAAAGCAACATCTTTTCTGGTTAGTTTTGTAAGAGGCAAGGCTATGACCTGATAATTTTTAATATATTGTCTATAATAGCCACACATACTTAAAAAACTTTGGATTTCTCTTACAGAAGTTGGTGCTTTCACATTTTGAATGGCAGCAACTTTATTATGGTCTACACAAATTTGTAAGCCTGACACAACATGGCCAAGGACTTTCAAAGATTGAAAACCAAATTTACACTTTTTTAAAGATAAGGTCATATTGATTTCATCCATTTTTTGGAAAACTCTATTCAAGTGAATCATATGTTCATCAAAAGTTTTAGAAAAAACAATAATATCATCAATATAAACCATGAGCCAACCTTCAATAATTTCTTGATGGAAAGTGTTATCCATGACTTTCTGGAAAACTGAAGGAGAATTTTTAGGGCCAAATGGCATCCTAACATACTTATATATTCCCATATGAGTAGCAATAAGCAAAAATTTTTGAGAATTTTTCTCAACTGGAACTTGATGATAACCTTTATTACCATCCAGACAACTAATAAATTTTGCACCTTGCAAGGTAGCATGTATTGAATTAATTCTGGGTAAAGGATAAATATCATCAACAGTATAAGTATTTAAAGCTCTGTAATCTCCACATAATCTAGCTTTATCTTTTTCATAAGAAATCAAAACTGGGGAGATGACACAATATTTGGGGGTGACATCCACTTTCTCAATGATATTCATTTTCAATAATGTTTCAATATTATCTTCAATATCTTTTCTTTTTGATGGAGAAGCAGGATATGTTTTTTTCTTAAGGGAAGGAGGAATATCACTCAAATTACAGGATAAGGTAATTTTCATCTCATCCTGAACAATTCCCAAGACATGAGAACCATGAGCAAAAGCCATAGGGAAAGAGGTAATAGAGGCAACAATAGAATCCTTTTGTTCACTAGTCAACTGATCACCAAAAGAAGCGGTATCTATTTCATGTAATAAATCATTCATATCAGTTGTTGTTCTACCTTTACATTGGATCAGTGAGTTACAAGATTTCAACAAATTCCCAGAAGTTCTAGGAGAAGAAATTTTGAATTTTCTTTTCCCATTCATTCCTAAGGTAAAGCAATTATTTGCTGGGTCCAGTTTCACACCAAACATGGTTAAAATATCATTTCCCATAATAAACCAATTGCTCAAATTATCATTTTTCATGACAAAAAACTCACAAATAGCTCTGACAAAACCACCATTATATTTGAAGAATACAGAGGTTTTGTATTTTCCAATAGGAAATAAGGTAGAACCATACCCTCTCCATTTTTCAGAAGTTATAGGTATTAATTTACTCAAATATTCCTTATCCACTGAAGCCAAAGCTTTTTCAGATACTACACTTCCTCCAGCACCAGAATCAAGAACTACATCAACATTTTTACCATTAATGATAACAGGTGCCTTTAAAGGGGATATAGGAATAGAATTGTTAGTAATATCTTTAATTATCTCAGCATTTTTTACTGAAGATAAATTCAATACACAATCTTCAGATATATTATTTAAATAATGGACATCATGTTCCAACATTAAAACATCTTTAACAGATTCATTGTCATAGGAGATATTACTTTCACAGTCACTGGAAGAATTATTGACATCAAGTTCAACTTCATCAGTGTCTTCATTTTGTTCAACAAGATGAATTTTCTTGTCACAAACATGACCCTTCTGCCACGGTTTGTTACATTTATAACAAGTATTTGTTGCATATTTTTTAGGTGCAACTGGGGCACAGGGTTTACCAGATTTTTCTGGGAGCTTTATAGAAGGTTTACTCTGATCATTATAAGATTTACTAAGGTAATTCTTTGGTTCATATCTATGGTTGAGTAGTACTTCATTACAGATATTAATGAAAGAAGAATTTTCCCTTACATGCTCAGTTCTAGCAACAATCAAATCCCTAAGAGAATTTGGTAATTTATACAAGATTTTATCTCTCCAAATATCGGGCCTGAATCTGGTTCCTGAGTTCTTGGACCTGATCCCACAATGTGTCTACCTTTTCTTTGTACGTCATATTTTCTGTCTTCAACTCTTTTATATGACTGGATAGGTTGCTGATTTGTTGTGGCAGAGGAAGCTTTTTTATTTTGAAGCCTTTTGGAAGACCTTCTTGAGGCACTAGAGGCTTTACTTCCTTCTGTGGTACTGGGGGAAGGGGGTTTGGTTTGTTTGCATTTCCTGTCATTTCCACATCCTGCAGTATGTGAATTCTTTGTGTTAGTATAAGATTTTTTATGACCAACTTTAGAAGAACTTACAGTGTCAGCATCATAGTCAATTTCTATTTCATCCACTTGCATGTTATCCATTTTTTCTGCCAAATTGTTGGACATACTAGTGGGAAGATTTTAATTTACTTATTATTTATTAAAAAAAATAATAAAAGTTAGTCAATAATTGCTCCAAATAATAAAAAAAAAATTTTTATTAATTAAATTATAAAAAAAAAAATTTCAATATAAAGTAATAATTATAAAAAATTAATTTTTTTTTTTAAAAAAAAATGGATTGCAAGGTTAAATTGGGAATAAAAATCAAGTTAATTCAACCAATTAATTACCAATATTAAATATGGCAATATATATGGGACTAAGCACAAAGTACTTTTAAGTCAACCAAAATTAACAATAATTAATAATAATAAAAAATTAAATTAATAATTCAATTTATATTAATAAAAATGTCAATTCTTCTAGGACTAAGAGGATTTAACACTCTATAATGGTCAACTAGGAAAAAAAATATTTAATATTTGAACACTTACACTCAGTGAATCAGCAATCAAGCCACAATCACTGTTATTGCAATAAAAATATAGTAATATGAGTGAGAGGCGCAAAAGTGAACTTACTATAGTGATCAAAAAATCACTTCAAAATAATATAAAAATTAATATAATATAATCCTAAGATATCCAACCCAAGTTTGAAACACAGTCGCGGCAAGAGTTTTGTTTTTGCTAGGTGGTCCGTGCGTTTTTTTGTTCGTCGCCAGGCTCGATCGTCGTCGTCGTTTGGAAAGGTCCCCAGTTGTCGGTCAGTCGTCTAGAAGAAGGTAAGAAAAATAGGAGAAAAGGAGGAGAGAAGGAGGAGGACAAGGAAAAATAAAAGAAATAATTTATAATAATATATTTAATTTATTTAAGAGGGAAACAACGGCGAGCAACTTTGAGAGATGACAAAAACTTAGAATTTATTAATAATAATACTATTTAATGTAAGGGTTCTGCGCGGCAAACACTTTTAATTACTATAAGACTTAAAGCAACCTTTAATTTGTTATATAGACTTTTGATTAGAATTGTATTACTAATAAAAAAAATATAAACGTAGTAAAATAGTATTTTAATTTGTTGAGTATATAATAAGTGATGAGGCTACAGGGGATTATCCAAGGCCCTTTTATAGACAATTGGTCCTCTGAAGCGCTACTATATTTGTAAATACAATGATTAGAATAGAATAAAACAAATATATCAAAGAGTAAATGAAACATAACAATGTAGAGAAAAACATGAAACAAATAATTAAAACCCCAATTAAGAATCCAATTTCCCCGCTATTAATTCCCAAATCAGTAAGTAAAAATAGTGAATAACTAAACAAGATTGGAACATAGGAACTATGAGAAAAATAATTCCAAACAGATGGTACAGTCTGATTTAAGGATATTTTTAAGTGAAACAAAAAAATACTTTGACGCAACAAAACATGTAATTAATCTCAATTTAGTATAAATTAATTAACTGGTTTTTCCTGACACAATTAAGGGTCAAAAGAAGCGTCATTAAATATTGTTTAGTATTATATGAAAGGTGTTTATTTAATATATAAATTTAAATAATTAATTTAAATATATTATAAGTCAATTTTACACTTATAATTATAATATATGTTTTTTCAATTAATTAAATATAAATTTATAATTATTAAATACATAAAAATGCGCCATTATTTGTAGAATATATTGTATTATGTTCAATTTAACTGTATATAAAAATTTATATAACCAATAAATTTAATGTAACACTTGTATATAATAAAATACTTATATAATTTTATTATGCAATAAAATATTAAGTTATATTCATTAAATACAATTCTTACCCACTCTTTCAGGTTTTATAAGTTACATATCATTTACTGGACTCCTGGAATAGCCTGGCTGACAGAAATTGTCTACAGCACATCATCCACAAACTGATGGACTGGCTCAGAGAATGATACAGACTCTGGAAGATATGATCAGAAGATATTGTACCTTTGGATTAGAATACAAATACAATGAGAAATTGACACATCAATGGGTAACTTTTATTCCTGGCCTTGAATTTGCTTATAATAGCACAACTCATTCAGTAACAGAGAAAAAACCATTTTAACTATGGCTGGGGTATGTGCAAAATACACCAGTAACCCTTTTAAACAAATTACCAAGGTTAAACATACACCCTGGTACTAAATAATTTATTCATATTTAAAAAATGTGTAGAGAACATGAAGAGAAAGGCATTCAAAAATCATGTGATAATGAAAAGAAAAGATGGGATAAATCCCATAAAAAATTTGAATTTAAAAAAGGAGATGAAGTTCTTGTTTCAACACTACATTTCAGTTTAAAAGGTAATGTTGAATTAAAAAAACCTTTTTCAAGAAGTTTTTTAGTCATAAAAATTGTTGGTAATAATGCTGTGGGAGTCATATTATATGTCCCATATGATAGGAAACAACCAGTTTCCACTATCTCATTATTAAAGCCTTACCATGAAAATGATCCTGTTTTATTTCAAAAAAAAAAGAGGAAGGCTTTAAAAGAAGCCTGAAGATATTTTGGAAAAAGCAGAGATTGAAAAAATACTCAAGAAAATAATTCTTACTAAAGAGAAAAGAACTGAGTATTTATTAAGATACAAGGGAAAATCAAGTGAATTTGATAGGTGGATACTTGAACGTGAAATTTCAAATCTGTCCTCCCTTCTTAAATAATTTTAACCAAAATAATTTTATGTTCAACCATCTGAGAGGTTAAAACTAGTACTCATAATATTTTATTATATTTTTATTTCATTAAAGAATTATTCTTTAATTCTACATATTTTTCTGAATACTTAAAAAATAAAATAAAAAAATTTATAACTTATTTTTTTAATTGTTTTTTTGGGTGAGTGATTGTCAGCCTGGATATCTTCAGGAATAGATAAAACATATATATATAATATCCTAGACACATCTATCACACATGGGGACAATAAGTGAAAGTATAAAATATGTATACATAAGTGAAATAAGTCAGTTAATACAGTATAAGCCATCATAATAGTTTAAGTACACACATATATCCACCTTTTTTAGGTCTTATATACTTAGTATTATTCTGGAGTATGTTAATGTAATCTTAAGAAATTTATACATTAGGTTACATAATTTTTAAGTAAAATTAAAGCTGTTATTTTCATTATTATAGTGAAATAATGAATAAATGTCAGTGTATCTAGTATATAAGTATGATTTAATAGTATTTATTAATGGTCCTACTACTTATTGATAAATAATTCAGTGATTAAAGCTCAGGGGAAGACTAATAAAATAGTTATACTCAAATAAAACTCACAATACTTGGATTTAAATGAGTGCTAGTGGTAGAAAATAGATGAATAGAATATAGTTATAGCTTATATAAAGATAATATAAATTTATAAAGGCTTTATAATATATTTCTGAATAGTAATAATTGTGTTATAATGTTTATTTGAATTTTAGTAAGTAAGTGATGTCTAATAGCCTCCAAAATCCACTGGAGTGCACAGACCTTCAATCCAGATGATGTCACTGATATACCTGGCAATTACAGCACTGTGAGGGCCCATCACCTCCCCATGGGGTCCACTTCAAGCAGATTCAACACCCAGACCTCCAGTAAGGACCCTCCATCACAATTAATGATAACACAGACCCATACCATAAATATAAAATCCAGATAAAAGCAGATACCATACAGAAACAGGTAAAATAACTCATCCAAAGAGAATATAATGAAACCCAAAGCATATAAAGGAAAGAAATGAAATTTAAAAGCCCCTGATAACATCCCCAATCATCCATATTAACCCAGCAATGACCTCCCAACCCATAAATCTGTGAATATCCATCCAAGGAAGCAGATTAAGTTGTCCAAACTGAGTGTATGCGCCTGAAATAGATGTATATGCTTCTTTAGGTGTTGTTAGTCCACTGGATACGTCTATATGACCTAAAATAAGCAGAAAAACAAAGTTCATAGGCTATTAAGAGGCTAAAACCCACTTATATACCTAAATATACATAATATACTGCATATTTCACTGAATATGAGATTTATGTATACATATAAGCTTATGTATGTCAATAATTACTTAATATCACTTAAGATAAATAATTTATGACTCCATTAAGACCTTAATAAGTATTATTAGGCTATGTATAAGCTATTTAAACTACTATAATTTATATAATAGAGTAATAATTATATATATATGTAATATAATCATATACATTATTATTTTAACCTTATTTTTAAGGTATAAGCTTAATGTACATAAGGTTATCTTATTTTAAGTATAAGAATTACTCAGTCCTAGAGATATCTAGGCTAAACTTCCTCACCCAAAAAAACAATAAAAAAAATGTTAAGACATTTTAATTAATAATTAAGGAGTGAATAGAAAAATAATTTTTAAAATTTCTATGTTACATATACTGAATTAAACCGTATTATTTTGATTTAAATTTTTTCTAGAGATTTTTAAGATCAGAGATTTCATTTTCTTGAATTCACTGGTCATATTCACTTGATTTATTTTTAAATCTTAATAGATACTCAACTCCCTTTTCTTTAGTAAGGTGTCTCTTTTTAAGTATCTTTTTAATTTCTGCCTTAACAACTATTTCTTCAGGTTGCTGTTTATGCCTTCCTGATCTGCTTGAAATTAGAGCAGTATTATTGGAATGGTATGGTTTTATAAGAGAAATAGGAAATACTGGATGTTTTCTATCATATGGTGCATATAGAATAACCTCAACAGCATTGTTACCAACCATCTTTTTAACTACAAATGGTCCAATGAATGGATCCTTCAATTTAACATTACCATTTAA
The DNA here is from genome assembly GCA_030280995.1 of Hemileia vastatrix. NCBI lineage: Eukaryota > Fungi > Basidiomycota > Pucciniomycetes > Pucciniales > Zaghouaniaceae > Hemileia > Hemileia vastatrix. Next base: position 30,790,210 of record JASXTE010000002.1, on the reverse strand, counting down.
ATTGAAATGTAGTGTAGAAATAAGGACTTCATCACCCTCTTTGAACATTTGTTCTTTATGGGCTTTATCCCATCTTTTATTTTCATACTCAAATGTCTTATTTATACATTCTTGAGCATGTTTTCTCCATAATTCTTGCATCTGAAGAAAAGATTTAGTACTTGTATGGATATCCAATCTAGGTAATTTATTAATAGTTTTAGCAGGGGAATTAGTTACATAACCCAACCATAACTCAAATGGCTGTTTGCCAGTGACAGAATATAATGTACTATTGTATGCAAATTCTAAACCTGGGATAAGGGTTACCCAATAATGCCTGAATTTGTCATTGTCTTTAAAGTTAAGACCAAAAGCAAAATATCTTCTTATCATATCTTCTAAAGTTTGTATTATTCTTTCTGCTAGCCCATCAGTTTGTGGATGGTGTGCTGTAGAAAGTTTTAATTGACACCCTGAAACATCCATAAGTGATGTCCAGAACTCAGAAGTAAATTTAGGATCTCTGTCTGAGACTATTGCTTTGGGAAAACCTGCTATATTTAACATTTGTGTCTACTATAAAAAAGCTAACTCCTTTGCAGAAACCTCTTTGTGGGTAGGAATAAATTTACACATTTTTGTAAATCTATCTACAATTACCCAGCAGGAGTTATAACTCTTATTCCCTGCTATTGGAAAACCTGTTACAAATTCCATGTTAATTACTTCCCATGGAGCTTTTGGTTTATCAATTTGTTGTAATAAATGAGCTCTTTTGCCTGTTAATATTTTAGATTTTTGACAAGAATCACATGTCTCAACATATTTTTGAACATCCTCAGACATTTTAATCCACCAAGCTGTGTATTTTACTCTGGTTAATGTTTTATGGTAGTCAAAATGACCTGCTAAGATATCATCATGACATATACTTAACATTAACTCCTTCATTGAAGGGGAAATTACAATCACATTACTTAATTTTTTCCTGTAATATATAAAACCATCCTCAATGGAAAAATTTTCTTTTTCTAATGCCTCTTTATGCTTATATGGTAATGTTTTCATTAAAAGATTCATTGAAGCATTAGATGGATCATTTAATATTGTAGTGAGTTTACTCAAGTCAGGATCTGAAGCATACATATCAAGAATTGATTGCATAAATTTATCCTCAAGATCTACAATATAAATTCCATAAATGTTAATAATCTCTGATTCAGGAACATAAGCAGGATTATCATCATTATTAGGCAGAGGTACTCTAGATAACAACTCTACATTAGAGTGTCAGGTTCCTGCTCTATGTGTAATATTCATCCGTCCTCTGTATTCTTGTACAGCTAATTGCCATCTAAACATGTGTCTATTAGGAGTTTTCATGTTTAAGAGTGACTTAACTGCACTACAGTCAGTTATTAACTCAAATTTTTGGTCTTCAAGGTAATAATGTAGCTTCTCAAGAGCCCATACTACTGCCAAACATTCAAGTTGAGTAGCACCATATTTCAATTCACTACTTCTTAGAGTACGTGAAATATAGCAAATTACTACTTCTGACATTCTTCCTTCAATAAGTTGTTTTTGATGCAAAGCAGCACCCAGATCAATAAAACTTTCATCTGTATACAATACAAAAGGCAATTGGAAATCTTGTAATCCCAAGATACAAGCTGTCATCAAACATTCTTTCAACTTATCAAAAGCCTGTTGTCTTTCATTATTCCAAATGAAAGCTTCTGATTCCTTTGTCAGTGTGGTCAATGGTGCAGCAATTAATTGGTAGTTTTTTATATATTGTCTATAATAACCACACATACCAAGAAAAGATTGTACATCCTTTACCTTTTGAGGAATGCCAATATTCTTGATTGCAGCCACCTTATTTTAGTCTACACATATTTGTAAGCCAGATACAATATGACCAAGCACTTTTAAAGACTCAAACCCAAATTTACATTTTTTCAATGCAAGGGTCACTTTTATTTCATCCATTTTCTAAAATACTTTCTTTAAATGGATTAAGTGCTCACCATATGTCTTAGAGAACACTATGATGTCATCAATGTATACCATTAACAATCCCTCAATCATTTCATTATGGAATGTTATATCCATTAACTTCTGAAATACTGATGGAGAATTTTTTGGTCCAAATGGAATCCTGACATATTTATAAATTCCCATGTGTGTTGTTATCAACAAAAAGTTCTGTGAGTTCTTTTCAACAGGAATTTGATGGTACCCTTTATTTCCATCTAAGTAACTTATATACTTAGTACCTTTAAGAGTAGCATGTATAGAGGCAATCCTTGTCAAGGGATAAATATCATCTACTGTAAATGTATTTAATGCTCTATAATCACCGCACAGTCTTGCTTTATTTTTTTCATAAGAAATTAGCACTGGTGATATTACACAATATTTTGGTGTAGTTTCAACCTTTTCAAGAATCTTCATTTTTAATAACATCTTAATATTATCCTCTATGTCTTTCCTCCTCATTGGTGAAGCAGGGTATGGTGTCTTTTTAAGACTAGCAGGAATATTATCCATATCACAGGTTAAACTAATTTTCATCTCATGATCTTTAAAAAGGCCAAGTTAATTGGTTCCATGTGGAAAAGACATTGGAAATTCTTTAATTAAGTCCAAAATATTTGTTTTCTCAGCTTCACTAATCTGAGTGCCGAATGATGCTTTTGAAATTTCTGTTTCCAGAAGCTTCCTTTTCATTGGATTCTCTTCCTTTGCACGGAATATTTATCACTGAATCAATGTGTAAGACCGTTTTAAAAGAATTTATTTTAAATTTCCTTTTACCATTCATTCCAATTGTAAAATTGTTTTAGCAGGGTCTAATTTCACACCAAATTTAGTCAGAATATCATTTCCAATGATAAAACAGTTACTACAGTTATTATTATCCATTACTACAAAGTCACAAGTTACCCTTACATAACCATGTTGGTGTTTAAAGAAAGCAGCAGCTTTGTATTTACCAATGTGGTGTAGAACTGATCCAAAACCTCTCCAATTTTTCCTTTGAAGTGGCTCAAGCTTAGACTTATATTCACTATCAATTTTGTGTAATGTATTAGTGGAAACAAAAGAACCAGCAGCTCCTGTGTCCAGTACTATATTAACATTTTCACCAGAAATGATAGCTGGAACGGTGATAGGTGTCATTCTAAAGTTATCAGCTTGTATATCCTTAATGATTTCAGCATGCTCAAAATTCATCAAAGATTCATTTGAGTCCATATTTAATATTGGATTTTCAAAGATGGGCAAATCATCTTCCAACATACAGACTTCATTTTCATCACTATATGAGATATTGCTGTCATAATCACTTCATTCTTTACCTTTTTCAGTTTCAATTTCAGATTCACATTGATTTTCAACAATATTTATGTTTTTCTCACATTTGTGACCTTTGACCCAAGGTTTGTTACACTTATAACAAGTATTTGTTTCATACTTTTTAGGTACTACAGGTGCAGTAGGTTTTTTCTGCTTCTCCTGAAGTGTTTTTGAATTCTGAGTTTTTACAGGTTCAACATTTTGTTTATAAGTGGAATACTTGATTCATACTTATGGTTTAATAATATTTCATTGCAAATATTAATAAAGTCAGAATATTCAGTAACATTTAATGTTCTAGCTACAACAATGTCTCTGACAGATATAGGTAATTTATATATTATCTTATCTTTCCATAAGTTAAAATCCATATGAGGCTCAATGGCTTTTAATATTTTGTTAAAATTCATTAAAAATACCATAGGTTTGTCACCATTCAACGGATTATACCTAGTCTTCTCATATAGTCTCTGCTGAGTAAGCCTGAATTTAAAACCTCCAAATTGTTTTTCAATAAGTTGTTTCCATTCATCCCAAGAGTAATCTTTACCCTCACTCAAGACAGCTTCAAACCATAATAAAGCAACATCCTTAAATAAAGAAATTAATTTTGATGTTATTTCTTCATCTGGTAACTTATATGAGAATTTTAAGTTGTCAATTCTTTGAATAAAATGTTGCCAATCAGAGCTGGCTTCCCCATCATAAGTTGGGTACTGATCTATCTTAGGCCATTTTTTCTGATTGGATTTTATCTCACTAATCTTAGGTAAATTCAACAACTCATTCACTTTTGATAAATGGTCTTGTATTTCCTCCTGCACGGATTTGTGACTTACATTTTCAGATTTGACACTACCACCAGATGGTTTTAATTGTGGTGGTATAGGGAAGGAATGAGATTCACTTTTGCCAATGAAAGGATTATTATTATATTGATTATACTTATGATTATCCTGGTTCATAAGTAGATTGGCAGTTTCAATCTCAACTTTAGTTAATCTTTGTAGCAACTCAGAGACACTTTGATTTGTCTGGGCAAAAGATAACTTTGTTCTTGATTCAGTTTTCAATAAATGTGTTTCATCTAATTTTTCTAACTCACAGAATTTGTTTGAAAGGTCATTATATTTATTACTCAATGAATCATATTTAAGAGTTAGAGACAAATGTTCATTCTCTAATTCTTTATTTTGTGTTTCCAGTTGAGAAATTTTCAATGTTAAGGATGAAATTGTATCACTTTTGAGCTTAACTTTCTGTTCCTCACAATCAGTCATTCTATTCCACAATGCTGAAACAATTCTATGGACAGTTGGATTATTGTTAAAATACTCTATTTCTTCCTTCTCAATTCTCTCACTTTCTTGTGAACTTCTCATCTCACTAGTAAGTGGTGGCATTGAGGATTAACTGTATTATAAATAGTATTGTTATTATTGACAAAAGACAAGTCAGGTGTATCTACATCAAAACCTAATTTTCTCAAGTCCTCCTCTATTTTCTGCACAGATTTGACATCAATAATATTACCTAAATTGTAATCATCAGTATTGTGTTCAATCCGAGAGGGTAATCTACTTACCACGGTATTTTTGTGAGCCCTGATTTTTGGTGCTTTTGTTTTTCCTTGTAGGGGTGAACTGAGGAAGTTTGATGTGGAGGAGCATCCCTGTTGCAGTTGTGACTGGACCATTGTTTATGGAACCAATCCCACTTCCATTTGTCTAGCAGGATTTTTTCCTGGGAGTGATGTGACCCTCCTGGGGTAGGGGGTTGCTGACTTGTCTGGCCTCCCTTTAGCTCTGCCAGTTATTGGTTTATCTTCTGAAATCCCACCTTGCAATTGTTCTGTAATTGCTCTACCTTCTTGAGCATGAGAGACTTTGATTCCTCCAACTTCAGAGCCTGTTTTGCCAGATGGGATAGTTGATCCTATAGAGGAGGAGACATGTCAGCCTAGATATCCCTAGGACTGAGTATTTCTTATGCTTAAAATAAAATAACCTTAAGTAAATTAAGCTTATATCTTAAAAATAAGGTTAAAATAATAATATATATTATTATATTATATATATATATAATTATTATTCTATTATACAACTTATAATAGTTTAAATAGCTTATCCATAGCCTAATAATACTTATTAATGTGGTAATGGAGTCATAATATACTTATCTTAAGTGATATGAAGTAATTATTGACATACATAAGCTTATATTTATACATAAATCTCATATTCAGTGAAATATGCAGTATATTATGTATATTTAGGTATATAAGTGGGTTTTAGCCCCTTAATAGCCTATAACCTTTGTTTTTCTGCTTATTTTAGGTCATATGAACGAAATCAGTGGACTCACAACGCCTACAGAAGCATAGACATCTATATCAGGCGCATACACTAAGTTTGGACAACTAAATTTACTTCCTTGGATGGTTATTCATGGATTTATGGGTTGGAAGGTCACTTCTGGGTTAATGTGGATGCTTGGGGATGTTATTGGGGGCTTGCACATTTTATGTGTTTCCTTTATATGCTTTTGGTTTCATTAAATCTCTTTTTGATTGTTTATTTTACCTGTTTCTTTATGGTATCCGCTTTTATCTGGATTTTCTATTTATGGTATAGATCTGTGTTATGATTAATAGTGATGGAGGGTCCTTACTGGAGGTCTGGGTGTTGAATCTGCTTGAAGTGGAAGCCATGGGGAGGTGATGAGCCCTCACAGTGCTGTAATTGCCGGGGATAGCAGTGACATCATCTGGATTGAAGGTCTGTGCACTCCAGTGGATTTGGGTATAAGTAAGGAGGTATTTTGACGGTTATTTATCATCATTCAATTACTACAATTTAAACAAACACTACTATACAATTATTAGCATTCAGAAATATATTATAAAGCCATTATAAATTGATATTATCTTTATATAAGCTATAACTATATTTTATTCATCTATTTTCCACCACTAGCACGCATTTAAATCCAAGTATTGTGAGTTTTATTTGAGTATAACTATTTTATTAGTCTTCCCCTGAGGTTTAATCACTAAATCATTTATCAATAAGTAGTTGGACCATAAATAAACACTATTATATCATACTTATATACTAGACTATACTGACAAGACATCTTTTTTATGTTAATCTTTTTTAAGAGGGCGTATTTTTCCTCTATGCTCATTTTCCCTGGCTGGGGGTATGTTTGACCCTCCATGGTTATGTCCTGGAGCATTGTTTTTGTTAGCTTTAGACCTGGTATTATAAGAATGCTTTTCACTTATATTTTCCTGGGGAGCACTCATATTGATAAGAATAACAATATTTTATGTCTACAAAAGAGAAAACCTATATGGTAATTAGTAGACAAGAATTATTAGCAATACAATTACTAATAAAAGCTCTGGAGCTTACCCTGAATTTATATCTTTATTTATTTAAATAAACTGTAAGAAAAATTTGAAAAAATCTGTTAAAAATAAAATAATAATTTTAACTAGACATTTATAAGGGTGAATAAATATCTTACCAAGCTTTAACAAAATACCAATTTAATTGGGTGTTATATTGGTGACCAAATACCAAGTGAAATTGGGTTTATAATGGGTACAGTTACTACTGTAAATACCTAATTTTTATTATAAAAAATTAGTTCAAGTATTATAAGGGTTCTTTTCTGCAGTCACTGAGTTTATGATGAGCCACTAATGTGCAGCAGAACCAAATATTTGGTTTTTTTGAGCTATACTAAAGTAAAAATCATGTCCCAAGGCCTATACTAAATAATAAGTAAAAACTAAGGAAAAACCCCCAATTGTCAGTGTATCTAGTATATAAGTATGACTTAATAGTATTTATTAATGGTCCTACTACTTATTGATAAATAATTCAGTGATTAAAGCTCAGGGGAAGACTAATAAAATAGTTATACTCAAATAAAACTCACAATACTTGGATTTAAATGAGTGCTAGTGGTAGAAAATAGATGAATAGAATATAGTTATAGCTTATATAAAGATAATATAAATTTATAAAGGCTTTATAATATATTTCTGAATAGTAATAATTGTGTTATAATGTTTATTTGAATTGTAGTAAGTAAGTGATGTCTAATAGCCTCCAAAATCCACTGGAGTGCACAGACCTTCAATCCAGATGATGTCACTGCTATACCCAGCAATTACAGCACTGTGAGGACCCATCACCTCCCCATGGCGTCTACCTAAAGCATATTCAACACCCAGACCTCCAGTAAGGACCCTCCATCACAATTAATGATAACACAGACCCATACCATAAATAGAAAATTCAGATAAAAGCGGATACCATAAAGAAACATGTAAAATAGCTCATCCAAAGAGAATATGATGAAACCTAAAGCATATAAAGAAACAAATGAAATTTCAAAGCCCCCAATAACATCCCCAAGCATCCATATTAACCCAGCAATGACCTCCCAACCCATAAATCCGTGAATATCCATCCAAGGAAGCAGATTAAGTTGTCCAGACTGAGTGTATGCGCCTGAAATAGATGTTTATGCTTCTGTAGGTGTTGTGAGTCCACTGGATACGTCCATATGACCTAAAAGAAGCAGAAAAACAAAGTTCATAGGCTATTAAGGGTCTAAAACTCACTTATATACCTAAATATACATAATATACTGCATATTTGACTGAATATGAGATTTATGTATACATATAAGCTTATGTATGTCAATAATTACTTAATATCACTTAAGATAAATAATTTATGGCTCCATTAAGACCTTAATAAGTATTATTAGGCTATGGATAAGATATTTATACTACTATAATTTATATAATAGAGTAATAATTATATATATATGTAATATAATCATATATATTATTATTTTAACCCTATTTTTAAGATATAAGCTTAATGTACTTAAGTTTATCTTATTTTAAGTATAAGAAATACTCAGTCCTACAGATATCTAGGCTGACAATAAATGTGCTTTAAATCACTTAAAAGTTGAATATATACACCATAAATTTTATACTAATAAAATTGTGCTTTGACAAATCATTTTTTCTTATTTACTACTATTGATTTGGCTACTTAAATTTATAAAAATAACATTTTCAAAATTGAATTTTTTTATGCTAGAGATTTCTTCTGTGTACTGGTCTTATCACCACACAATATGTGGGGCTTACTTGCTAGCGAGTCCACAACCTTGGACCCAAACTCACCAAAGATTAAACACACATTGATCCATTTACAAAGGAACCATACAATCAGGGATCAACACCACTCATCAGAACAGTTTTAGGTGGGTGTTCAAGTAGAGTTCAGTATGGGTTTAATATGAGTTCAGTCTGAGTTCCATCTGAGTTCAGGTTGGGGACTTGCTAGCAAGTCCACCCCCTATATTGGGGAGTGTATGCTACCTGTTTTTATCCCACGTGCATAGCTTCATTAGGGGGTATCAATTTTTACCAATTTGTGATTCAATCAATTGTGAATAAAAACTCTTATACCACAATTATTTTTGCTAAAAATTGGGTTATTAGAATTTTTATGTGTCAAAGTTAACCTCTATCTGAAATTTTTATCCTTTTTTTTCATAACCACATCTTGGACAGCTTTCTGGATACCCCAGCCTCCCTACGCTTCTCTGAACTCCCACCTTCATCCCATCCTGTCTATTCCTTCTATCCATGTAGATCCCTCCCCATCTGATGTACTCATCTCTTCTCCTTTTCATTATTGAATGTCCTAACATGCCTTTTTATCCCATATTGCCACCGGATGACCTATGCACAAGTTCAAGGATGTTCCTAAGTGTGATTGGAAAATATGATTGAGGACTCCTTTGAAGTACAGGGGAATACTTTGAGGGAGTGTTTCAAATATAAGTCAAAGATAAATTAATACTGCTTCAAGATAAGTTTGAGGTGAATAATAATTCAATTGAAAAGTGACACTAAATATTCAGTTTGATCTCACAACAAGTTGGAACTTAACAATCAAAGAAAGATTTAGGAATTTTAAGATTGAATGAAATTGATTATTATGAATGATAGGACACAATAATAGCTATATATAAATTTAACTACTATCACAACATTATTATAATTTAATTCTAAGGAAGGTTGAACTATATCTACCCAATAATAGGGGGTGTCAGTTCTGGCAAATCCGCACTTAAATTAAGTGCGGATTTCAAACCAAATCAGCACTTACAAATCAGCACTTAAATTTTGCAAAAAAGTCACTTATTTCAAAAAAGGGTGTCAGTTATGACCTCAAATCAGCACTTTTTTCCCGTTTTTTTTCACAACCACATTTTGGCCACAAAACATCCCTTCCTTTCTTACCCCATCCCTGTAACATGTGACACACTGACCTTCCTCGCTACCTACCCATCAATCCTTGGCACACACCCCCTCCTGACATTTTCAATATTTTGACCAGGCATGTTTACATTCTTTTTTACTTATTTCTTCTACTTCTTAATCTTTTTTCTATGGGTGTCAGTTCTGACCTCAAATCAGCACTTTTTTCATGATTTTTTTTTCAAAACCACATGTTGGCCACATCATCCCTTTCTTTCCCATACCATTTTGTACTCTCCAAATGTCCTCTTTGTGTACTTCATTCACTTGGGTTGGTATTTTGGTTTGTTTCATATTCATTTTTTTTGGAATTTACGGTGAATTTTTTTTTTTTTGGATGGCTCATTGGTTTTCTTTCACCAGCTCAACATGAAATTGCATATTTTCTGAAATTGCATATTTTGTCAGTGATTTTTTTTTTCATTCATCCCTTATATCCTTTTCCTATTCTTCTCCAACATCCCTCAAACAATTTGGTTTCATTCATTTTGTCATCTCATCTCTCCAGGTAAGTCACTTTATTCTTTTTTTTTGATTTTTTGATTACTAATTATAATTTTTTTTGTTTTTTTCTGTTTATTTTATTTTTTTTATCTAAATTTTTTTGTAAGTGGTTATTTTGGATTTCAATGGTATAATTAACCTTTTTTTTCTCTCCCTCTTTACTTTATTTTTTAGCTCCATCACCCTACTCTTCATCCCTCCTTGGCATGGTCATTATCCCCCCTTTCCCTTATTTCACTTTTTTTTGGCTCCATTTCATTGAAACACATACATTGCACATTCTTTATGCATTTCACTTACTCCATATTCAATTTCCCCACAATTCCAACATCAATCTTTCTCACTCTATTTTTCCTACTTTTCAATCAAGGTAAGTTTCATCTCCTTTTTTTCATGCCTATATGATATCTCATTCCTTTTATGAAAAGTTCATACTTAAATATATTTATTACTCTTATCTGGATAACAGTGAACTTATAAAACTCCTTTTGATCTCATCTTCATTACCACTTTTCAAGTTTTTGTAAAATTTTGAAAATCAGACTTGGAATTAGGGTTAGGTTTATTCAAATCTAATTTTCTTTTTACTGAAGATTCTCCTGAAGGCTACCTTTCATTTCCCACAAACAGATTTGAATTTGATTCAGTGGTTGCTGAGATATTGACCGTTAAAGTTGAGCCTTTTTTTTCCCAATTTAAATTTTTATTTCATTTTTTTATGTAACAAATTAGGGTTAGGTTTATTTAAATTACATGTCCTTTAACTGAAGATTCTACTAAAGCATATCTTTCATTTCCCACAAACAGGTTTGAATTAGGTTCAGTGGTTGCTGAGATTTTGACCTTTGAAGTTGAGCCTTTTTTCCAAATTTCACTTGTCTTATTTCACATTTTTATATTGCATATTTAGAGGATAAGGATTCTGAAACTCTTATATGATTATTATCTAGGAATTTCAATTATATAGGCATATATTCGTTGCTCAAGAATATCACTAAAGCTCAAAAAGATGAAGATTTTCGCTTATGGGACACTCTACCTTCCTTTAACTCTTTTCTTGCTCTTCGACTCAAAAAGCACTGTAATAAAGCATTTGAAAAAAATCATGAACTTGCAACCAAATTTGTAATACCGAATTGGTGTGACTCCGAATGGGAAGATATCAGCCACGAATATCTTTTATTTTCTAATGTTATTATCACTCATTCTGGATTTCACAATAAAATTCACACCGATACCAAGGACACCAATTTTCTTAGTTTTGGTATATTCTCATACATCAAACCGATTACTGGCCAACCAATACAATCTCCAGCTAAAATCAAATGACATGGTTTATATTTTCCAGAGCACCGGTGCATCATTGATTTTGGTTTGGGAAATGGTATCATTGAAACTATTTGGAATTCTTCTAAGGATAATCATCAAACGACCAAAGCTCCTCCTGGTTTGGAATCCTGTCAAGATTTAACACATTTTGGTTGCTCATTTCAAATCAGTCATAAGTTGATTCAAAGAATCAATAAGGTAATGAAAGAAGGTAAAGTTAATCAATTTAAAAAAACTTTATTTAGATCCAAAAAGTATGGGGATTAGAGTTGTCATCGAAAATTTTATATTTTTTCATAAATTTTTAATAAATATTTTTTATGTATCAATTTCCTCAACTAAAGTAATGGGCCCACGACCTTGTGTTGTATAAATGGTAATCATGATAACATTTATTTGTTTCATGGGGTTCCTCTAGCCTATACCTGTGGAAAGTCCCAAACTTTTGTTTCTAGATTTGATCTGCATTTTGGCTTAAGGGATTGTCATTACTTTAAACTAGGGAAATTGATATATATTAGATATTTATTTAATAATTTACGTAATTATATTAAATTTAGATGACTTCCACCACTTACTTCAATAAAATGCAGGGGGGGGTATTGCCAAATTTTCAAATCTGACATGTGAAATTGATGACTTAGAAAAATTTTGGTGATATCCACCCCTTGCTTCAATAAAATGCAGGGGAGAGTATTGCCAATTTTTTAAAACAGATATAGAATTTTTTTTGACTTGTAAATATTTTGGTGAAAATTTTTGACAAGAATGTGAAAGTAATTGTTTCCACCTTGAGCAGGTTTCTGGCTCAAAGGAATAGCAGTACCATCAACAAAACCAATACATCCTGGGAAGCCCTCTGCTTGCATAACCTGAAATGATTCAAGTCGCTCTTCTTTTGTTGGCCAGGTGAGAAGTTGAGATTACAAGGAGTTGATGGCAGTGATACATTGTTTGGTATAAGTGTTAACTGAACCATACCCTAAATCAAAGACATTTTCTAAACGTTTCAAAGCGGCTCCATTACCATTTGAACCCAAATGACATAGTGTGATGGCCAATTGAATTGAAGGATGTTGTTGTTCTTTTTGAGAATTATTGTGAAATATGGGATGATCCTGAATAAGCTCAAGCAATTTAAGGAAACATTCCTGAGAAGTCCTGAACAGCTCTCTAAAACTGGGTGTAGATAGTTTAAGAAGTGTTTGGATGGTGTACTTGGGGGTATGAAGTACTTGAGGCTTTCTGGGAAGAAGGTAACGTTTCGTGGCCATTTTTGATAAAAAGACAAAATCTTCTTCTAGATCAGAATCAGAATCGCAATCAGAGTCCAAGAGCAGTTCAAGAGCCATGAAAGTCATTGCTTTATGTAATTTATCACGATTTGAAAGTGAGGAAGGCATAACTCTTATATGATATGATATGAAGATGTAAGTGATGTACGATGTTTTGAGTTATGAAGTGTTATGCTGCGGAGTGCTGCGTATGAATGGGATGATGCTGACAAATCAGTGAAATGGGACTTGATGGTGAAATCAGCACTTTTGGTTGAGAAAGTGCGGATTTGAGTGAAATAAGTGACTTATTTCATTTTGAAATCCACCAGTATTGGGGCTAGTGTGTTTTGGAAATCCGCACTTATTTAAGTGCGGATTTGGTCAAATTTAAGTGCGGATTTGTAAGTGCTGATTTGCCAGAACTGACACCCCCTAATATATATAACTCAGGCTCACATTGACCCCTTTCATAAACTGCCCTTAATTTATCACTGACCCTCCAATATAAACCACAGATCCTTTAACCTTTCTTCTATTCCTACTCACAGACCTTTAATTACCCTTAGACACACAATAACCCAACATTGAAAATGTATCATTAAACCTGTCAGGCTAAGATCAAGTACAAGGACGTGAAATAGCTTGAAAAGTCTTTGTCTAGAAGATTTAAATGGTCCTATATGAATACTGTAGTACAAATCCAACAAATAATAAAATATAATTCAGAATAAAGGTCTCAGTAATATAATTCTCACTATTTTATATGTGGCTTACAATCTTTTTAGTTGGTAGAGAAATAAATTATAATAATTCAGATACTACTTAAAAGTCTTATAAAAGTACTAGTTGAAGAGTATTGTAATTGATTTGGTTATATGGTGTAAATTGTAATGATAAAGAATGTAGAAACAAGACCCAAAAACCTCCTCCTTTTATACACACTGAATTCCCCAATAAATCCCTTGATATACCATCCAATACACAGTAAAAGACACCTCAAATCCACTAATAGACCTGCCCATCAAAATCCCTAGTGATCCATGACATAATTAGACAAGTAACAACCGCCAAAATCCTGTAATAATAAGGGAAATCCATCAAAATTAAAGGAAAAGACAAAAAGAGAGTATATGCGTAAGAAATAATAATATAAAAGACTAAAAGGAGACTTTTTAAGGTTAGTAATAGCTTAAGAATAAGGGGGGTTCACTGTAGAAATGGAGGGGCTAATCCTGACATTATACTACGTGAAATTCCCATCCAAAAATAACCAAAACTGACTGAGAAACCACCAAAAAACTTAAAACAGAGCATGAGATGTGGGGTAACTACATGCAGTCCTGGGCAGGCGCTTGCACGGGTAAATCCTTGACTAAAATTAGGCAAATTTTAAGCGTGGTGATGAAATAAGATGCCAAGAATGAGGTTATTAATGAAATTAGTGCATATAAACAAGGTCAATGCACTATTAATTAAGCTAGGACACTAAATAAGCGCCTGTCGCCTATTTTAGTGTGTTTCCCCACAGTGGGCGTAGAATGTGGGGTAATTATAGTGTGAAAAATCTAACTTTTCTAAAAATGAAGCTATTCACACGGGAAAAAAGCAGGCAGTATGTGGCCAGTACACAGAAGCCATTTCTGGCATAAAAAACACCAAATTTGAAAAGTGTTATTTTTATGCTTTTAAATAGACAAATCAATATTCCTAATTGAGCTCAATTGATCTGTCAAAGGGCATTTTTGATATTCTCAATTTGATAGGGCATATAGTCAACTTTTAAGTGAAATAAAGCGCATTTCTTGTTTTTTGCGTAAAACAATGAATATAACAGCTTTAAGTGTACTTAAAAATTATGTAGCCTTATACTTAAGGTTCTTAAGATTACTCTTACATATTCCAACTTAATAATAAGTACATAAGACCTATAAAAGGTGGATATATGCGTGTATATAAGGTGTTATAATGGCATTTTTTTGTGTATTATCATAATTTCACTTATGTATACCGTTTGTGTACTCTCATTTATTGTTCCCATGTATAGTTCATGTGTTTAACTTAACTTATAAGCACTTTTTACTCAGTCCTGGGGATATAAAGGCTGACAGAACCTAGCACTAATATCTTGCGCATTTGCTTAAGGTTGAAAAGTATAAGCATATGATTGACTAATTAATATTTAAAGTTTTAATAGTGAAGTTGGATCAAGAGACACTTAGTGACAAGGCAGTTTCTGTGTAGATTTTTCTTCTGCACTTTGTGTATTGATTTGTGTACTGATTTATGGATTAAAGGATTGACTTTTGCTTTGAGTATCACATGGCCCATGACACATATCTTCTCAAGTGTAGCCTTCTCTCACTTGTTCTTCAAATTAAACTAATCTCCCTTTCCTCTTCTTAGATAGGAATTCAAAAACTATTCAACTAAAAAATTCACCAGTCAAATGTGCTTCCTTCCGGTCTGTATGGGGTTTTAAGTGGGGTTTATTGGTTTGTAGCCCCCTCCCCCCACCAAAAAAAACATATCTTCATCATTGACCCTTTTTCTTTTGCACCCTGAGTTCAAGCCTTGCTCTAATCTCTCCTTTCCAAAGCAACATCCTAATCACCCAAAACAACCCAAACTTTCCTAATCTCTAATCTCATTTGTTCTTTTTCTCTACTTGATGAAGTCTACTATTCAGTTGGATCTCTTTTACCCAAACTCAGAGTTTCTGAAGCTGCTTGTAATCCTCTCACTAATTCAATAACCCAGTGGCAACTTGGATTTGCAGAAGACCACTCCAACTTTGAGGTAGAATTATTAGGAGTTTTAATTGCTCTACAGTTAATCCCAAGAGTGGTGAGAGTGACCCAGAGAAATTTTTGATTGTTTCAATTGTCTTAGACAAATCTCCAAGTGGTGAGAGTGAATCAGAAATATGTTTGAGTGTTGCAATTGACTTAGAAAAATCACTGAGTGGTGTGAGTTACTCAGACAAATGTTTGAGTCTTTCAATTGACTTAGACAAATTTACAAGTGGTGCAAGTGACTCTGACCAATCTTTGAGTGAGGTGTGCAAATAAAGATTTTATTTTGGGGATTAAGATCAGACATCTAGGTGTGTTATGCTCGAGAAAGACCTAATGTCAGGATTTGTAATCTGAAACCATGTGACTTGCTGAAAAATAAATCATGGATTTGATGAGTTTGGGATCAAGAATTAGGAAATGAAATAGAGTTATAAGAAGTGGGATAATGTATTATTGTGCATTCCTTATCCACTAGCCTCTTTATCTAGTGGATAAGAATCTTCCACATTTAATAATGTTGGCTCCAGGAAAAAACATCCTGATCCCTATATGTGGATCCCTTAACATTGATACCCCCTATTATTACCAAAGTTAGTAATTTCACACTATAATTACCCCACATTGTATTCTCTGTATGTGTAAGCATGCTAAAATAAGAAAGAGTTGCTTATTTAGTGTCCTAAATTCATTATTAGTGCATTGACCTCATTATATTCACTGATTTCATCAATAATCTAAAGATTGGCACCCAGATTTCCCTACCACACTTAAAATCACCTCTTTAGTCAAGTATTTACCAATGCAAGTGTCTTCCAAGAGTCTGCATTTAGCCCATTCACATTTCATGTCTTATTTTGGGTTTCTCAATGGTTTCTCAGTCAATATTGGTCATATTTGGATAAGATTTCACATATCAATTTAGAATAATTAGCTTTTTTCATTTCTACAGTTGATCCCCCTTAATTATATGTTATATTTAGTACCATTTCTTCCTTTTTAGTCTTTTATTTTAAGGTATTACATGCATATACTCTCTTTTTGGATTATTCTTTTATTGTGATGGATTAACACTGGTTATTTTTGTATTTTGGCATGTGATGTGATTCTTCTTTGGTTGATCCTTAGGTTGATAGGCATGTGTAACTGCTAATTGAAGGCATCATTGGCTGTGTAGAGGACTGGTAAATCAAGAGGAAAAATTGGGGACTTCATAGATATAAAAGGAGGAGGTTTTTGGGCTTATATTCTAAATTCTTTATCATTACAATTAATTCATATAACCATTAAAATTACAATACATTTCATTGGTAATTTTCAAAGTCTTTGAATAGTTTTTAGAGTATTATATCTATTTTTCTATCAACTATAAGATTGTAACCCATTTATCATTAGTGAGATTAAATTACTGAGACCCTTATATTGAGTTATATTTTTACTACTTATTGGATTTGTACTACAATATTCATATAGGACCATTAAAATCTTCTAGAAAACTGACTCATCAAGCTATTCATGTCTCTGTATTTGAACTCAGCCTGACAGTTGGGGGGTATGGTATGTAGGGATAATTTTTACAATGGTTTGGAAAGAAATACTATAATAATTAGGGGGTATCTGTCAGCCAGGCTATCTCAGGAGTCCAGTAATTTATACAATAAATTACTGTAATCATATAGAGGAATAACTTTATGTAATTACAAAAAATTATTTAAATAAAATTATAAATATTTTATGAATAAATAAAATAATTATTATACTTAATTTTATTATTAAATAAATTGTATTACATAAACAAATATAATATTCTATAATATCATGGCGTAATTTGTATGTATAAATAAATTATTTAAAATTATATTATAAGTGTAAATTTAACTTACACTGTAATACCATTTTAATAATAACATTTATATAAACTAAGTACAACTCATCATATAATAATATCCATAAATAATTGGCGCTTCCTTGACCCTAAATTGTATCACTAAAATTACTAACTTAATTAAAAATTCTTATTTAATATGATTAGATTAAATTTCTCATGTTAAATAAGTTCTTTATTAAATAAATTATATGTTTCAATTAATTTAATCATTAATTTACTTGAAATAGTTAGAATAATTAAATTACCTTTATTTATACTGAATGAAGATTATTTAAAACTGTAAAAATAATTCCTTTTATTTTAATTATACTTTTTTAGTTATTTTTATTCCCTCTTTAGAATTCTTTCTCATAATTCTCATATTCCATGTTCACGTAGTTATTTTCTATATTAGTTTTATTATTTTTTAGAATTTCTGATGGGAAAAGGTACTTGTTTAATCACGGGTTTATTTTTTATTGTTTTTAATTAATTTCTTTTAATCATTTCTTTCACTTTACCTTTTTGTGAATTACATTTAGAACGCTCTAGAAGGTCCTTCTTGCCTATATAATGGCTTTAGAAACCTTTCTGGTAGATGATCACTGACTATACACTCACTTAACATATTTAAAATATATCTCTTTTATTTATTATTTTTATTAGTTCAAAATATCTAATTTAAATATTACATAAATAACTATAGGTTGCTTTAAGATTTATAATACTATCATTGAACTGTCGTGCATTGAACAATACTATCAATTATAATATTTTACAATTTTGTCAATTCTCAAAAAAGTCATGTTGTCTTATTTTCCTAAACTACAAATATTTTATTTTTATTACACATAAGTATACTATATTGTAGTTTCCCTTTCCTCCTATCCATTTTCCCTCTTCTTTCCTTCATTCTTCTAGACATCCAGCCGATAGTATCAAAGTTAGAAATTTGTAATTATTTAAAAGGTATTTCACAACACCAATAGAAAGCCACAAACTTGACATTAATTCTCAGTAAAAAGGTGTTTTGGGGGGAGGAGCACAATATGGCATATTTATAAAAAATAATCATGGTTGATTTGGTGGAAAAAAGAGGTATTTTTGAAATGGAAGATTTCTAACTTTGATACCCCCTATTCTAACAATAAAAAGTGATGATATAAAACAACAAAAAGGAAACCCCCTTTAATTAGAAAAAATGTAATACAACCTGAATTTTGTTGAAGTCAACAAACTGATTGATCAATAATTAAAAAATTTAATTAAAAAAATTTTATATTTATGATGAAGTGAGAAGATATATATTAATTGATCAAGTTTAAGTTTTAATAAAATAAATAGAATTTTAATAAAATAGAGCAATTTAAATTTAAGTTTAATAAAATTTAAAGTTAAATCAAATTTTCTTCCTTAAAGTTCCAAGAGAAATACTAATAGCTCTTTCCCTTGCTCTCCCTGGCCACCCTCCTAGCTGACTTCAAGCAAGGTCTGAGTCCCAGTCATTACAAGGACTTAGATCTACAACTTTGCCATTTTTTTTTTTTTTTTTTTTTCTTAATTCAATTAATTTTTATAAACTGAAATCAAATTTTAATTAAATGAAAAATGTTTGCATAAGTAAAATAAACCACTTAAAGAATACAAAATAGTTTGTAAGATAGTGATTCAATATATTTACATAATATAATACTTAAAAGAATTTGAAATATTAAATTTAGAATAATTGTCAGTGTATCTAGTATATAAGTATGACTTAATAGTATTTATTAATGGTCCTACTACTTATTGATAAATGATTTAGTGATTAAACCTCAGGGGAAGACTAATAAAATAGTTATACTCAAATAAAACTCAAAATACTTGGATTTTAATGTGTGCTAGTGGTGGAAAATAGATGAATAAAATATAGTTATAGCTTATATAAAGATAATATCAACTTATAAGAGGCTTTATAATATATTTCTAAATGATAATAATTGTATTGAAGTGTTTAATTGAATTTTAGTAAGTAAGTGATGTCTAATAACCGTCAAAATCCTCCCTTACTTATACCAAAATCCACCGGAGTGCACAGACCTTCAATCCAGATGATGTCACTGCTAACCCTGGCAATTACAGCACTGTGAGGGCCCATCACCTCCTCATGATGTCCACTTCAAGAAGATTCAACAACCAGACCTCCAGTAAGGACCCTCCATCACAATTAATGATAACACAGACCCATACCATAAATAGAAAATCCAGATAAAAGCAGATACCATAAAGAAACAGGTAAAAATAACTCATCCAAAGAGAATATAATGAAACCCAAAGCATATAAAGGAAACAAATGAAATGTAAAAGCCCCTGATAACATCCCCAATCATCCATATTAACCCAGTAATCATATCCCAACCCATAAATCCATGAAAATCCATCCAAGGAAGCAGATTAAGTTGTCCAAACTGGATATATGCCCCTGAAATAGGTGTATATGCTTCTGTAGGCGTTGTGAGTCCACTGGATACGTCCATATGACCTAAAATAAGTAGAAAAACAAAGGTTATAGGCTATTAAGAGGCTAAAACCCACTTATATACCTAAATATACATAATATACTGCATATTTCACTGAATATGAGATTTATGTATACATATAAGCTTATGTATGTCAATAATTACTTAATATCACTTAAGATAAATATATTATGACTCCATTAACACCTTAATAAGTATTATCAGGCTATGGATAAGCTATTTAAACTACTATAAGTTATATAATAGTGTATTAATTATATATATATATGTATCATAAACATATATATAAGTGTTTTAAACTTATTTTTAAGATTTAAGGTTATCTAATTTTAAACATAAGAATTACTCAGTCCTGAAGATACCTAGGCTGACAATAATTGAATAATTAAGTAAATGAGTAATTGAGTAATAAATTTAATCAGACCAGTTTTACTATATTAAATAAGTTACTGCCTGACACACACATATATATATATATATATATATATATATAAACTCGCGTGCGTGCGCGCGCGTGTGTGTGTGTGTGTGTGTCGCCATCTACTTAGATAAATACCTAACCCTTCTTTCCAATACATTTAACTTATTTTATTTTTCACACTAGCTCTTAAATATAAATATATATATATATATATATAATGAGAGGAACAGGGAGGGGGAGGGGAACGAAATGATAAGATAATCAAACTCTTAAAACATCAAAAATTCAAAATGAAGAAAGGAAAGGAAAGGAAAAGAAAGGAAAAGAAAGGGATGATATACATGACCCCTAACCAATTTTCCAAAAATAAAAAAGAAACAAGTTTACCATTACATCCTCAAAAATGTTTCCAAACATGTCATCTTTCTATCTATCTATCCATCCATCCATCAAATTGATTAATTCATTCATTCAATTATTGATTGATTGATTGATTCTTTCATTCCTCACTCATCACTTGATGGTTATTCTGATCAATCGATGGATAACACATAAATATTTCTAAATATACAAAAAAAAAAAAAAAAAAAAAAAAAAACAAAGAACCTTGAAATCAAATCAAATCAAATAATCATAACAATAATGACAATAATAATAAGAGTCACCCTCACCCTATTCTTCTATAAACAAGTTCATTTTAATTTTTTTTATTTATTTAGATATATATATATATATATATATATATTTTTTTTTTTTTTTTTTTTTCTTCTTCTTCTTCTTCTTCTTTCAATTTAGAAAAATAAAATGGACAGTGATGAGGAAAAAAAAAAAAAAAAAAAAAAAAAAAAAAAAAAGGAGTGAAAAGATGGAAATCAAGAAGATAGGTATTCAAGTAAATAGATATACAACAACAACAAAAAAAATATATATATAAATAAAATAAAAAATAAAAAAGAACGTCACAATGAACTTCCCCACCCCCCCCCCCCCCCCTACAAAATAACGACCGATCTCAAAAAAAGAAAGAAAGAAAAAAAATAAAATGGAAAATAATAATAATAATAATAATAAGAATAAGAATAAGAATAATAATAAATGATAATAATAAAAACATTAATCGAATAAATCAGAAAAATTGACTCCCAAAATCGCCCAAACGGATAATAAACAACACATAAACCAAATGAATCGATATCCAACTTTAAGATGATGAGCACTTGAATAATAATCTAATCCTAACCAATTTCGTTGTCCAACTTGGTCTGAATTTTGAGCTCGACACCATTCACAAGCTGTTGATGTGTGCATGTGCGCGCGTATGTGTGTGTGTGTGTGTGTGTGTGTGTAAGAAATAATAATAATAATAAGATTAATATGGTGACAGGGTGAATTAACAAATTAAAAAAAAAACAAAAATCATTTCGTTAGTTCACAAACTTAAAAATTAACCACTCTCCTTTTTCCTCCCTCCTTCTTCTTCTCCTTCTCTCTCTCTCTCTCTCTTTCTTTCTTTCACCCCACATAAACCAAGAAACCCCTCCCCCCCCCCCCCCCCCAAAAAAAAAAAATATATATAATAAAATAAAAAACCAAAGAATGATATAAAAAATAAAAAGGGGGAGAACGAAAAAAGAAAAGAAAAAACCGTACTTGTAGGCCTCTGAATACTCTGACAAGCCCAAGGAGTTCTAGATTCCGAATCAAGACACACTAATCATATAATCGAAATAAATCATTAACCAAAAAAAAAAAAAAAAAAAAAAAAAAAAAAAAAAATCCAAATCCAAAGAAAAAGAAAGGAAACAGAATTAAAAGTGAATCAAATGAATGAATGAAAAAGAAAGTAAAAGAAACCGTAATCAAATCATAAGAAGAAAAAAAAAAAATCTCTATCTTTTTTTTTTTTTTTTTTTTTTTTTTTTTTTTTTTTTTTTTGTCTACCAAAAACGAAACGAAACGAAACGAAACGAAAAAGAAAGAACGAAAGAAAAGAATATCTACTAACACATCCGACCAACATTCGTAGCTCCACCTAAACTATAATACCCTAAACATCTCGTTTCATCTTTATATCCTCCACCTGTTTGAAGAGAAGTACATTGTCGTGCTAGAACTTCATCTGATCAAACCCGAATAAGAAAACAAAAAATTAAAAAAAAAAAAAAAAAATTAGTAAGTTTCATTTCATCAATTTTTTTTTTTTTTTTCTCATTTTATTTATTTATTTATTTATTTATTCATTTAAAAAAAAAAATGAAAAAAAAAAAAAAAGACAAATGAAAGAGAACATTAACTGACTTTCACCATGACATTTTTCACAATGAAGCGGTCCACCTTCAGTTGCGCAGCCTATACAATTCCCCCCAATCAAACAAACAAATAAAATAAAAAATAAACTTAGCCAAAAAAAAAACAATAAAAATACCTAACACCATGAAAAAAAAGAAAAAAAAAAAAAAAAAAAAAAAAAAAAAAAAAAAATAGGAGAGAGGGAGAGAGGGAGAGAAAGAGTACTGACGACTATACCGATGATGACGATGTCTCTTAAACATCTGAATAGTTGTATTTCGATAAGACGGTAAAGATTGATGAGTGACCATAGGAACTAAATCTTTTAAACTACCCGTATCCGTAGCTTGCCAACCAATCGTACAAACATGAGAACCTCTAACATCATGTTCATCAAATGCTTTAATCGATTGAATCATCATCATCATCAACATGACTAGTCCAATCATTTTTTGATTTCCTTTTAGTATTTTGAATGAATGTTGATTTTTTGTTGTTGTTGTTGTGGTGGTGGTGGTGGTGGTGGTGCTCGTGGTAGCGTATCTAGACATGGTTAATGACTTTGCTTTTTTAGTTATATATATATATACACTGTTTTTTTTTTTTTTTTTTTTTTGTGTGTGTATGTGTTTCTTGGTGTTGTTGGTGTTGATATCGGTAAGGGTATGTTATCCACGAAAAATTTGAGACCCAAAAAAAAACGTTTCCCGCAAAAGAATAAATAAAAAGAAAAGAAGAATAAACTTCTATATCTCTATCTCTATCTTAATCAATCTATCAATCAATCTATATCTATATATAACAATTTGTATGTACAATTTCTTTACTCGAAATCTAAGCTATCTCTAAAAAATAGAAGAAGAAATATATACTTGACTATCAAAGAAACAGAAAAAAAGGGGGAGAAAGCGAAGGATTTGAGAAAGTATGAAGAAGGAAAAAAAGATGTAGGAGGTACATCATATATATATATATCTAGCAAGTATTATTTTTGTAGGTTGTCAAAACAGACGGATAGAGAGGGAGAAAATGAAACAGTGAGGAGATAGTGACAAGGCAAGCCAAGAAAGAAAAAAAAAAACAAGGAAATTGAAAAATGAAAAAAAGTATATGTAAGATTGTTTACGATACGGTATGATATGATAATGGTATGGTATAATGGTGTAATGTGATGTAGGCCAAGGAACAAAAGTCAAGTAACTTAAAAAAAAAATAATAATAATAATAAAAAGGCTTGGCAATAGATTTGCTTCAAAAGCGACGGAGAAGTTAGATGAGAGATAGCAGTAGTAAGAGTAGTAGGAATGATAGGATGAAGAGAGAGAAAATCAGGAAAATGAAAGATGGTATCTCTAACCTTGCGAATGGCTAAGCTTACTACCACCGTCTATAAAAAAAAATGATGTTGTATAGAGAGATGGCAAAATAAATGGAATGCTGCGCATATGGTATCCTGTACCCAACCACACCCACACACACCTACACATAGACACACATAAATATATATATATAAAGAACTTGGTCATAGCACACTTTTTACCACATCCATGTATGCGCATACATATATAAGAAATGATCTATATCTATATATATATATTATATGAAGACGTGTGTGAAGAGCTATCATCTGACTAGGCACTACTTGGCTAAGATTTGTTCACTTGACTATGAGTCGTTTCTTCTCCTTTGATTTAAGTACATACATACAATCAGCCGACTTACTTTTTATCAATCAATCAATCAACATTACCCACTCCCTCTACATACGCTCACGCTTTTTTTTTTTTTTCTCCTTGTCGAGCACCAACCAGGGGTCCCCCTTTCCTTCATTCTCCCCCCCTCCCTCTCTCATTTTGTCAAATACATATTATTCATCTTTTTACTTTTTTTTAGATTTCTTATATTTTGATTATATGAATGATTATGTAACTAATATCTCCTTTCATATGAATAAGTTAATAGTAATTATTATAATGTCTTATCTTATTTCGAAGACGAAAAAAAAAAAAAAGATAAAATGAATGAAAAATTGAAAGAATTTTTTGGTTGACAACAAAACATAGTACAGAGTGAAAGAAAGTAAAAGAGAGAGGGAGATAGAGAAGGAGAGAGCCGTAAAAAATGAAAATGAACAGAAAAGTGAGAGAGGGATGATCGTTGTCACCATTATTTTTATAATTCATCTCACATATAGCACTAGCTTAATCTATTTGATTGTAATCATTATAGTTTTTCATTCTTAATATTATTGTAACTAGTATAATCATTCATTGCTCACGAAAGTCTTTCTAATTTATAATTTTAATGTTCATTTCATTTCAATTTTTTTTTTTTTTGATTATGAGTATTCAATTTCAACTTTGTGATATAATTTCTGTAAAGATTGAGTTTGATTTTCCTTGTCAACTACGACTCAATAAAAAGGATCCGTTACCAAAAAGAAATGAACGATAAGAAAGATGATGAGCACATGACTATTAATGACGAAGAATTGTACATCATCCAAATATAAATGTGTTGAGAGAGAGTGTGTGTGTGTGTGTGTGTGGGTGAATGACATCGGCAGAGGAAAGACAAAAGGTGAAAACGAACGTCACGAGGGGGGGGGGGGGGGGGGGGGGGGGAGAGAGATAAACCACAGACAGGCACAGGACAGGGAGGGAGAGTGTATATACATATAAATATATAGATTATGATGGATTTCGGATTGGATACATGCGCAAGATGATTTATCACCTAACATTTTCGCTAGTCGCCACTCAATAGTTTCTATCAAGATGGTGAAAAAAAAAAAAAAAAAAAAAAAAGTTAAAAAAAGGGGGAGGAAGATTATAGATATGTACATAAATGGATATCAACAAGTTTTTTATCGCATGGGGATTTTAGGATTTAGATTTAAAGTAAGTGCAAGTGAGAGAATGATTGGGTTCACGGGTAGTCAAGCCCATTCAACCATTGGAAACCATTGCTAAAGAAGATGAGATTGACCGCAAAGTCAAGGCAAGAGTACATAGTGAAATGAAGAATAAGAGATGAAGGGTGAAAGATGAGGCAAGGAGAGGGATGAGATGAGATTGGGTTTAGATAGAATGGGGAGTGGATGAGGAAGAAGAGGGAAGGGGAGGGAAGAGGGTGGAAGAGGGAGTGCGGAACGAAAGGAAGAGCAGCCGGGGGGTGAGGATAGGCAGACATAAGGGCTAAGCCAGGGTGAGGATAGGCAGACATAAGTGCTAAGCCAGGGGGTAAGCAGACATAAGGCTAAGCCAGGGGGCGAGCAGCGTGTGAGCAGCTTTTGAGCAGGCAGTGAGCAGGCGACAGGCAGCCAGCCAGCGAGCGCGTGCGTTCCTTTGAGGCCACAGACGTTCCTTTCACTCCCCTCCCTCGCCCGCACCAAACCATAAAACCCCACTCCCTCTTCCCCTCCCTGCGCATCGACCCCTGGTTATTAATCAGTCATTCCTCTTTTTCCCTCCTCCCCTCTTTCTCCTCTCTCTTCCTTCCTCTTATTAGTTAGTTAGTTTGATGGATCAATAGTATCTTATATACATATATATACACCTACACATATATACATATATATATACATATATATACACATATATACATATATAATATACACATATATATATTATACATATAAATTACTTCACTTGACTCACTTTTAGTATATTTACTTCCCTGCTACACATCTCAACTCAACTCAACTCAATTTAAATTAAACAAAATCCATCTTGTTTCTCCACTGTATTCTAAGCTGCTATACAAAATACATTGATCTATTCTCTTTCTTCAATTGCTTTGGTTCTACTCATTCGCCCCTCATAATCCCTCATTTTCTACTCCATCCTCTGCGCCCATGGCTCCTCTCACTCGCAACGCCGCACGCGTCGTCAATGCTGCTTCTCTCCGCACTGCTTCTCCATCTGGTTCTGAGGCTCCTTCTCTTCCTTCCCTTCATCCTGCCCCTCCTTCTCAGATTTCTACTTCCCATCCTTCCGTAGGTCTTCTTTTTCTGGCTTACTTTCTTCTTTATTCCATCGTGACTTGATTTTTATTTCTTATGTTTCTCTCACTCATACACGCATACATGCACATCCATACTCTCTTACCCTTCTTACTCATACGCATACACTCACTCACACAACCACACAAACACACAAATGCATAACACACTTTCCCGCTATCCGTCTCTTCTTTCTTTCTTTCTTTCTTTCTTTTTTCATACATTATTTTACTTGTAATTCAAAGAGCCCTACTACTCCACCCATTAATCCTTATTCTGAGAATACCAACAATACTACTACTGAGTCTCAGGGTGAGTTTAACTGGAATGTCAATTTCACCCCTCTCCCCCCTGGTAGACCTAGTTCTCGCCAGCGAGAATCTGTTCCTGAAGATAGTAGTCACTTTCCTATTCTTCAACAAGCTACCTTGGCTATCGTGGCCGGGCTTCAAGGTCGTGAACTTCCCCTTAACTTGGCTTGCCCTGAACTTCCAAAAGCCATGTCGGATCCTTTGGTGAGAGAAAACCTACCCCCAGGCGTCACTAATTTATATGATAGTATAGTCGCCAATCAGAGCTCCATCGAGAAATCCAAAGATATGCTACTTTCTAATCTTTTAAATGCAAGTTGCATCAATAATAAAAACCCTGATCATCTCTCTGGCGAAGAAAATCAAAACTCTAACTTGGCTGACAGTTTACGTCAAAATGTCAACGATGATGTGGAATTCATCAAAAATCGCAGTGCTTCTCAAAGGGGTCAAAAGAATGGCCGGCAGCGGCTGAGTGAGTATTATACGGTGAGTCGGCGATCTTTGTCTATCCATCTATATTCTCTTCAAGCTGTCCATAGTCTTAACTCACTTTCTTTCTACCCTTTATTTTATTTTATTTTATTTTTTGGTTTTATTTTTCACACTCATTTCACGTGTCATCTATATCAATACCATGCAGCAATCTCTTCCAAATGTAAGTGTCATTTATGTTTGACATGTTGATTGTCTCTCTAGGCTTTGGTCTAACATTTTGGTTCATCTATTTTCTCAATTTCCAATTCTCTAGCTTTCTGATCCTTTGTTTCGCTATCATTCTGAGCGACTGACTTGTGAAAATTTAGAAAAAAATCAAAAGGGTAAAGGTCGCCGTTATACTAGATCAGACAGCGTGGCCGCCGTTGACAGTGAACGAAGTCATAGCTGTGGTCCAGACCGATCATTTCATGCTTCCCGTCTCGCACGCCTGAATAATGGTCCCTACACTACTTCTTCTTCGCGCCGCCCGACTCCCGCTCCTCGGAAAGCCCCCACTCCATCCCCTCACGATCTACCTTCCCCAGAAGCGACCCCCGGCCCTGCTTCTGACTCTCATCATCAGGATGAACCTAATTTTTCAATGCCCAAGCATAATCCTACTCGTGAGTGTTTTTCTTTACTAAATATATCTTGCTCGCTCTTTTTTTTTTCTTTTTTTTTTTTTCTTTTTTCTTTTTTTTTTTTTTTTTTTCATGCTGTTTTAATTTTTCTCTCATCACACCAGCTGCTCCGGCAGAGTCTCATACAGCTGAATCTTCTACCCAGTCAATGGATCAGAAAATTCAAACAGCCTTCAAACATTACATTTCTACTATTTTTCATTTTGATCTCGACAAGTGTAATGATCCCTCAACGCGTGAAGGAAAACTTGTTCAAGAAGGCGGACTCTTTAGTCGATTTGCTCATGATTACGATCCAGTCAGGTCTGCTCATTTGAGAGAATCGACTACTCTTCATTTTATACACAAGTTTTTTGAAAATCTTCAGAGTTGCGCGTCACAAAAAAATCAAGGTCCTTCAAGTGACGATCCTCAGACTAAACAACAACAGCAACAGCCATCAACACCATCACAGCAGCAACAGCAACAACCCTCGCATCCACCTCCTCCGTACCCTCCTGAGTCAGCTACTGGCGGCCCCTCCTCAAATCCCTCAGGTGGGGGTCCTCAATGTGGAGCTGCTCCCCATTCTCATCAACAACCATCGAATCAACAGCAATATGATCAACAATCTCATCCTCACCATAATCAACAATCCAATCATCCTTGTCAATCAGGTTCAGTCAATGTTGATGATCATATGAAAACTGATGACGTTAAGCCTAATTTGAATAGTAGTAATAATAATCATTCTCATCCTTCTTGTTCTGTCAATTCTTCTCATGATGGTGCTTCTAACTCGAATGGAAATTCTTCTAATTCAAATTGTCCTCCTAATATGCCATTTGGGCAAAATTGGAATGGTTTCCACCCAGGAACGTCGAACGCAGGGTCATGTAATCATTCTTTCCCGGTGACATGGAACAACGCTGCATGGAATACTGGTTTTCCTCAACCTAACGCAATGTTTGGTCATCCTATGGGCGTCAGCCACATGAACATACCTGGGTATGGCGTCATGCCTACTGTCATGGTTGCTCAACCTTACCCCTTGGCTTCCATGATGGGTGCTCAACAAATGTATGGATTTGGTAACATGTCTCCACCCAATGGTAGTTTCCCTATGAATGCTCATCCTGGTTTCGCGACTGGCCAAGGTATGCAATTTAATGGTCCGAATCCTTTTTTCAGTGGAGCTCCTAATCATCAATATGGAAATATGGGTATGGGCTCTAACGGATCAGGATACAGTCCGTCCAATCATACGAGTCATTCAAGCGGATCTTCTACAGCGAACCCTCAACCACAACAGCCTGCTAATAACAATGTCAACCCTAATATGAATCCTTCAAGCGACTCTCATTACGACCCAGCCTTACTAAACCCATCTGCTCAAGCTTCATCTTCTATGGGTGGTCGTCCAAGTACTCGGCAAAGTAGTGCTGCATCTACTGGACCTACATGACTCATTAGCCACCAACCATTTTGTCACTGTTTTTTTCCTTTTTTTTTTTTTTATTACAAAAAAGGGAAAAAAAAAGTATAAAAGTTACAAGATTTCCGTCATATCGACTTCTGTCTATACCTATATATAGATGGGTAGATAAAGATATATGTATATATCTAGGGATTCATTTATTCACGTGATTGACACTTTTTCTTCTTTGTTTTTCTGAGGCCTGCTTTTTGATCTCTGATGCTAAGAGAGAAGAGACGGAGAAAGAGGGGGGTTCTATCGTTTTTTTTTTCCTACTTGTTTTACAACGATTGCGGTGACGATTCAAGATTAACAGATGGGGAAGGGGGTGTGGGGGGGGGGGGGGGTATGAGTTGGGTTAGAAAAGAGAAGGGGGATCAAAGTAAGAGTAAAAATGTTTTGAATGATTTTCGTTATGTATATGTAAAAGAGTTTTGGAACCGTACGTTTTGTGTGATGTGATGTGTTGTGTTGTGTCAGAGTCGGCAGATAGGTCAACTCTCTATTAGGTTTAGAAAAGACAGATATATACCAAAAAAAAAAAAAATTGAAAAAAACAAACGAAAAGCCGAATCAAAATTAAAAAAAAAAAAAAGCAAAAGACAAAAAAAAGATGAAGATGAAAGAAAAAAAATGGCGAACTTGAAGTCAAGAAAGTCACATTTTTTTAGTGATATTATAGGTATATATACATTCATACATATATATGTCGGTACAGATTACTTTGTCTGTATCATTTCTAGTTCTTATTCTTACTCTCTATCTCTATCTCTTTCTCATTTCTTTCATTCTTTTTTTTATTTTTTTATTTTTTTTATTTTTGAATATAGTTTACACACACAAATATAGATATATACATGAAAGAGTGTGTGTGGAGAGAGGGGGGGTGTAAGGGTGATATTTCCTATCTCATTTCTTTTTTCTTTTTTATGAGTTGTGTTGCCCCTTTTTTTTTTTTTTTTTTTTTTTTTTTTTTTTTTTTATATATAATAATTTTTTTTTTTTTTTTTGTGTAAGTATGTGTGGAGGGAAATGAGGAGAGGAGAAGGGAAGAGTGGGAGGGGGGGTTGGGTAGGAGGGGTGAGAAGAAAGTGAGTTTTTGATATATACATGGTTGATTTATTTGAGATCTATATATATAAATATATAATTATATATATGTTTGAGTAGAGTTGAAAGGATAAGGTTGGTGAAATATAAAAAGAAAAGGGAAAACAGAAGGATGAAATAGAAAGAGACTTTTGTTTTTGATTTATATATATATATATATATATATATATATATTAGTGGGTTGGTATTGAGGTGGAAAGTGAGAGAGAGGAAGAGGAGGGAGGGGTGTGAGGGATTTTAGTGCGAGGGAAGGGAGGAGAGGGGTTTTTTTATTTTTATTATTATTTGTATATGTGTGTGTGTGTGTGTAGTGTTGGAGAAGAGACTAAAAGGGGATTTTTTAAGGTTAATAATAGCTTAATCATAAGGGAGATTCACTGTAGAAATAATGGGGCTAATCCTGACATTATACTAAGTGAAATTCCCAATTCAAAAATACCCAATATTGACTGAGAAACCACCCAAGAACTCAAAAAAAGAGCGTGAGATGTGGGGTAACTACATGCAGTCCTTGGCAGGTGCTCTCACAGGTAAATCCTTGACTAATTTTTTAAGCAAATTTAAGCATGGTGATGAAATAAGATGCCAAAAATGAGGTTATTAATGAAATTAGTGCATATAAACAAGGTCAATGCATTATTAATTAAGCTAGGACACTCAATAAGCACCTGTCACCTATTTTAGTGTGTTTCCCCCACAGTGGGCTTAGAATGTGGGGGTAATTATAGTGTGAAAAAAAAAAAAGCTAATTTTGCTAAACATGAAGCTATTCACATGGGAAAAAAGCAGGCAGTATGTGGCCAGTACACAGAAGCCATTTCTTTCATAAAAAACACCAAATTTGAAAAGTGTTATTTTTATGCATTTAAATAGCCAAATCAATAGTTCTAAATGAGACAAATTGATCTTTCAAAGCGCAATTTTGATATTCTCAATTTTATAGCGCATATAGTCAACTTTTAAGTGAAATAAAGCGCATTTCTTGTTTTTTGCGTAAAACAATGAATATAACAGCTTTAAAGGAAAAAAAAAAAAAAAAAAAAAAAAAAAAAAAAAAAAAAAAAAAAAAAAATTGCAGGCAGTAGTAATGTGGCCAGGACACAGAAACCATGTCTGGCCAAAAAAAAAAAAAAATAAAAATAAAAAATAAAAAATAAAAAAAAAAAAAACACCAAAAAAAATTTACAAAAAGTGTTATTGTTATGCGTTTAAATAGATAAATCAATTGTCCTAAATGAGCTCAATTGATCTGTCAAAGCACATTTTTGATATTCTCAATTTTATGGCACATATAGTCAACTTTTAAGTGAAATAATGCGCATGTCTTGTTTTTTTTTACATAAAACAGTGAAAATAACAGCTTTAAGTGTACTTAAAAATTATGTAGCCTTATACTTAAGGTTCTTAAGATTACCCTAACATATTCAAACTTAATATTAAGTACATAAGACTTATAAAAGGTGGATATATGCGTGTATATAAGGTGTTATAATGGCATATTTTGTATATTATCATAATTTTACTTATGTATACTGTTTGCATACTCTTAATTATTATTCCCATGTATAGTTCATGCGTTTAACATAACTTATAAGTACTTTTTACTCAGTCCTGGGGATATACAGGCTGACACTTG
Organism: Hemileia vastatrix; assembly: GCA_030280995.1. Classification (NCBI taxonomy): domain Eukaryota; kingdom Fungi; phylum Basidiomycota; class Pucciniomycetes; order Pucciniales; family Zaghouaniaceae; genus Hemileia; species Hemileia vastatrix. The sequence continues at coordinate 30,757,863 of JASXTE010000002.1, read as the reverse complement.
CCCACACAAAAAAAACAATAAAAAAAAAAGATAAGTTATACATTTTATTTATTTATTTGTTTAATTTTCAGGTATTCAGATTAATTCTGTAGCATTAAAGATTAAACTTTAAAGAAATAAAACATAATATAATATTATGAGTACTGGTTTTTTAACCCCTCAGCTGGTTGAACAGAAATTTATTTCTGTTTAAATTTTTTAAGAAGGGTGGATAAGTTAGAAATTTCTTTTTCAGGTATCCATTTATCAAATTCATTTGATTTCCCTTTAAATCTTAATAAATACTCAGTTCCTTTTTCTTTAGTAAGGATTCTTTTCTTGAGTATTTTTTTAATCTCTGCTTTTTCCACAATTTCTTCAGGTTGCTTTTTAGGCCTTCCCCTTCTTTTTGGAGATAAGTCAGGATCATTTGCATGGTAAGGTTTCAATAATGAGATAGGGAAAACTGGGTTTTTCCTATCATATGGAGCATATAATATGACTTCCACTGCATTATTACCAACCATTTTGCATACTACAAAAGGTCCTACAAAGGGATCCTTTAATTTAACATTACCTTGTAAGTTAAAATGTAGTGTTGATATGAGGACTTCATCTCCCTTTTTGAATTCAAATTCTTTATGAGATTTATCCCACCTTTTCTTTTCATATTCAAATGCTTTTTGGATGCATTCTTCTGCATGATTTCTACACATTTGTTGCATATGAATAAAGGATTTAGTACCAGGGTGTATATCTAACCTTGGTAATTTATTTAAATGATTTACTGGGGTATTTGGTACGTATCCCAGCCAGAGTTCAAATGGTTTCTTCTCTGTTACAGAATGAGTTGTGCTGTTATAAGCAAATTCAAGGCCAGGAATTAATGTTACCCAGTCATGTGTGAATTTCTCATTGTATTTGTATTCCAATCCAAAGGCACAATATCTTCTGATCATGTCTTCTAGAGTTTGTATCATTCTCTCAGCCAGCCCATCAGTTTGTGGATGGTGTGCTGTAGACAATTTCAATTGACAACCTGATATTTCCATCAAAGATGTCCAGAACTCTGAAGTAAATTTAGGGTCTCTATCAGAGATTATGGCTTTAGGGAACCCAGCAGTATTCATCATCTGAGTCCACCATAGTAATGCCAAGTCTTTAGCAGATACCTCTTTATGGGTAGGGATAAATTTACACATTTTTGTTAGTCTATCTACTATTACCCAGCAAGAATTGAAACTTTCTTTTCCTGCTAATGGCAAGCCAGTTACAAAATCCATGTTTATAATTTCCCATGGAGCTTTTGGCTGCTCTATTTGTTGTAACAACCCAGCTCTCTTCCCAGTTAATCTTTTAGATTTCTGACAAGAGTCACATGTTTCAATGTATTTTTGTACATCTTCTTTCATGTTTATCCACCAGGCTGTGTTTTTAACTCTAGTTAATGTTTTGTTAAAGTCAAAATGACCAGATAAGATGTCATCATGACAAGTACTTAACATTAACTCTTTCATAGAAGGTGGTATCACTATTACATTACTTAACTTTTTCCTGTAATATATGTATCCATCTTCAATTGACAGTTTACCTTTTTCCAACACATTTCTATTCTTTGGAAGCAAGGTTTTAATCAATGCACTCATGGAGGCATTTGTTGGATCATTAAGAATTGTAGATAGTTTAGACAAATCTTTATCAGATGAATAATTTTACAATATAGTTTTCATAAATTCTTCCTCTAAATCCACTATATAAATTCCAAATATATGTATAACCTCATTTTCAGGTACATAAGCTGGGTTGTCAGCATCATTTGGCAAAGGGCTTCTGGATAATAAATCCACATTAGAATGCAATGTTCCTGCTCTTTGAGTGATTGTCATTCTTCCTCTTTACTCCTGTACAGCTAGTTGCCATCTAAACATGTGCCTATTAGGGGTTTTCATGTTTAGCAATGATTTTACTGCACTGCAATCTGTTATAAGTTCAAACTTCTGGTCTTCCAGATAGTAATGAAATTTCTCCAAAGCCCACACCATGGCTAAACATTCTAGCTGTGTGGCACCATACCTTAATTCTGTTTTTCTTAAGGTTCTGGATATATAACAGATGACTACTTCAGATAATTGTCCATTTATTATCTGTTTCTGCTGTAAAGCAGCACCTAACCCTATGAAGCTTGCATCAGTGCACAAGATAAAAGGTAGGGTTAAATCTGGCAGTCCCAATATTGGAGCTGACATTAAACATTCCTTTAATTTATTAAAGGCGTGTTGTCTTTCATTATTCCAAATGAAAGCTTCATTTTTCCTGATTAATGTTGAAAAAGGAGCTGCAATGGATTGGTAATTTTTAATGTACGGTCTGTAATATCCACAAATACCCAAAAAACTTTGAACCTCTTTTACATTTTTAGGTATACCAATGGTTTTAATTGCTGCCACCTTATTCTGGTCAACACATATTTGTAATCCAGATACAACATGTCCAAGTACTTTCAAGGATTGAAATCCAAACTCACATTTCTTTAATGCAATTGTCATTTTATTTCATCCATCTTTTGAAAGACTATTTCCAGGTGATTCAAATGTTCATAATATGTTTTTGAAAACACTATGATGTCATCAATATAGACCAAAAGCCATCCTTCAACCATTTCCTGATGGAAAATACTATCCATTAATTTTTGGAAGACTGAAGGCGCATTTTTTGGGCCAAATGGAATTCTCACATACTTAAATATACCCATATGTGTGGTTATTAATAAGTAATTTTGAGAATTATTTTCCACAGGAATCTGGTGGTAACCCTTGTTTCCATCCAGACAGGAAATTTATTTTGCTCCTTGTAAGGTAGCATGGATAGAAGCTATCCTTGGTAGAGGGTAAATATCATCTACAGTGTATGTATTCAGAGCTCTATAATCACCGCATAATCTTGCCTTATCTTTTTCATAAGAGATTAATACTGGTGAAATAACACAATACTTAGGTGTTGTGTCTACTTTTTCAACAATACCCATTTCTAACAACATTTTTATGTTGTCTTCAATATCTTTCCTTTTTGCAGGAGAAGCTGGGTAAGGTTTCTTTTTCAAGCTGCCAGGAATATTATCCAAATCACAACTTAAAGAGATTTTCATCTCATGGTCTTTGACCAATACTAGTTCATTTGAACCATGAGCAAATGCCATAGGATATGATTTAATCAATCTCAAAATATTTTCTTCTTCAATTTTTGAGAGTTGAGGACTGAAAGAGGCCTTTTGGATTTCATTTTCCAATTTTAACCATTTCAGTGGTGGTTCTTCGACCTTGCAGTTGTTCTTCTCTAGGAGAAATGGCATATACTGAGTTTTCAGAACATATTTTAAATTTTCTCTTACCATTCATGCCTATAGTGAAGCAACTGTTTTCAGAATCTAGTTTAATGCCAAATTTTGTCAATAAATCATTGCCAATAATAAACTAATCACTAAAATTTTTATTATCCATTACTACAAATTCACATACTGCTCTAACATATCCATTATTATATTTAAAGAATACAGCAGTTTTGTATTTGCCAATTGGATTTAATACTGAACCAAAACCTCTCCAGTTCTTTGTTTGAACAGATTCTAGTTTTTCCTGGTACTTACTATCAAGTTTCATTAATGTCTTAATTGAAACTACACTACCTGCAGCCCCGGTGTCAAGAATGGCATTCATTTCTTTTCCACATATAATAACAGGTGCTCTGATAGGTGTTATTTTGTAAGTATCATGAGTTACATCTTTAATTATTTCAGCTTCCTCAATGGAAGTTAAAGATGTGTCTGTATGAGGTATAGCATCATTCAGGAACATAATATCCTGTTCTAATACAAATATCTCATGTTCATCATCTCTGTAAGATATGTTACTTTTGAAATCCTCACTGGATTCCACATTCTCATCTTCATGATTACTTGGTTCAGAATTCTGTGAGGTTTCAATAACATTTATTCTTTTCTTACACGTGTGACCCTTAACCCAAGTTTCATTACATTTATAACAAGTGTTATTCTCTTGTCTTTTAGGGACAAGGGGAGCTGAAGGTTTTTTCTTCTCCACTGGCAATTTACTTGTTGTAGGTTTTATTACGTCAACACTTTGTTTGTAAGTATTATACTTGGTTTCATATTTTTGGTTTAATAATATTTCATTGCATATATTAATGAACCCAGAGGTATCTCTGATGGTTTCAGTTGTAGCTAAAATAATGCTTCTAACTGATATAGGCAACTTGTATGTTATTTTCTCTTTCCACTCATCATAATCCATTTTTGGATCCATAGCTTTCATAATTTTTATTAAATTCATTAAAAAGAACATGGGTTTATCTCCAGCATTTGGATTATATCTGGCTCTTTCATACAGTCTTTGTTGAGTGATTCTGAATTTTGGGCCACCAAATTGTCTTTCAATTAGTGCCTTCCATTCATTCCAGGAGTAGTTAATTCCCTCACTCAATACAGATTCAAACCATAATAAGGCCACATCTGTAAATAAAGATATTAATTTTGATGTAATTTCTTCATCAGGTAATTTGTATGAAAATTTTAAGTTATCAATTCTTTGAATGAATTGCTGCCAATCAGATTTTGAATCCCTGTCAAAAGAAGGGTACTGATCTAACTTAGGCCAGTTCTTTTGGCTAGTTTTAGCTTCCCTAACCTGAGGAATATTGAGTAATTCACTTACTTTAGAAAGATGACCATTTATTTCATCTTTTACTGATTTTATATTCTCAGAGTCCATGACACTATGTTCATGTTCAATCATTGGTTTATCATCAGAGTGTTTCATAAAAACTGGTACTCTTTCCACATAAGAGGTATTATCTTTTATTTTTTCAGTATTTTTCAACATGTTAGCTACTTCAATTTCTACTCTTTGTAACCTATCTTTTATTACAGGTACATGAGTTAAGGTATCATTTACATTTGAAAAAGACAATTTTACATGTCCCTCTATGGTAGCCATAATATTCTGAGAATGTTCTAATTTATTTTCTAAATTTTTAATCTCAGAGTTTAATCTTTTGTTTTCATTGGTTAATTCATTATTTGAATTCTCAATAATTTTTAACCTATTGGCTGTTGTACTCAATGATTGTGTGAGGTTTAATAATACACTTTCTGTATTATTGTTGGACTCTCTAGAGAATTCTTCCAATTTTTCAATTCTTAATAATAATTTACTAATTATTTTTGATTCCATTGGATTTTATTTTAGAAAATATTCAATTTTTCCTGTGTCCAATTCAGAAGACTCATCATCAGGTTCAAGATTTAATTTATTTGGTTCCATTTTTATATTAATAGCATTTTCCTGGTGGTCAATAAAACTATGTACATTGTCCTTATTTAAAGACAAGTTTAACATGTTATTTTCAAATGAATAATTTTTTAAATCCTTATCAATTATATCTAATAACTCTCTATCAATTTCATTACCTATAAGTAATTCATTGTTAGGATTATATAATTGATCCTGAGAAGATGGATGACTTACCAAGGTCTTATTCCATTTCCCCTGCCTCTCCTTGGCTTTCCCCTGTAAGGGTGACTGCTGGAGCCCTTCTGTTGAGGGTTGTTGTAGTTTTGGGCATACCAATCCCACTTCCATTTGCTTACTGTAATTTTTTGATCCTCCTCTTGGGCTGGAGGTGTTACTATGGAACTGTTGGGTGTCACTGTTGGTGGTTGAGACTTTATTTCTACTAGAGCTTGATTGACTTCTACAAAACCCTGAGCTGCTCTTTTCTCCAGATTGTTTATCTGGTCCACTATAATGTTTACCCTTATTGTCAAAGTGTTCAGTAGAGTGGAGAGGAAGTGAATTTGTTCTTGTAAGGTATTTTTTTGTTTTCTTTATTGATACCTGTTTTAAAAGTTTTTTCCTTTCCTCCAGAAACATTTGTGGAGTGATGGTGTTTATGGGGGACTCCTGGCCTTCCATTTGAATGTCCTGTACCAGGTTTCTCAGCTCTAGGTCTTAAGCTTTAAGGTTTTGCCTTATTACTCACAATATCATTGTTGTCACACATTTTTACGTGGAATTTAATCAAAGAATTGAAATTTGAGATTTTTAAAACTTCAAAAAGGAGTTTTATCAGTACTTATTAATACCACTGAAGATGATTTTATTGCTTACTTGTAGGTATAAAGTGAATTTAGAAGTGCCAAAAGTCAAATATGCTTTTATGTGGTCACTTGATTTAACTGGTCTACAATATGTAGCCGTGTTTTTATACTTAAAAAAGAAAATTTGTCAGTAAGATTCTTTCTAAATATTAAATGAATTTTACAAACCAATAAAAGGGGATTAAGAGTTCTGTTAAAAGAAAACAATTAATCAGCTTAATTGGTTATCATCTGAAAAGATCACAAATTTAATTGGTCTATTGACAGACTCCCACTAAGAACAATTTTATGTTAAATTAGTGGTAAAAATTTTATCTGCAAAGATCACAAATTTAATTGGTCTATTGACAGACCCACTAATAACAATTATATGTTAAATTAGTGGTAAAATTGTTGATTCAATATCACAATTTTATTATATAACAGGGCTTTATTTTCTGAAATCACTATATAAGTGACCCCAACCTGTTGTAATTATCCAAATATTTCTATAGGGATTTCATTTACGTGAACCTTCTTTGAAATTTTTACTTACTGGATTATAACAGAATTCTTGAGGAAAGGTCCCCAATTGTCAGGCTGAGGTCAAGTACAAAGACGTGAACTAGCTTGAATGGTCAGTTGTCTAGAAGATTTTAATAATCCTATATGAATACTGTAGTATAAATCCAACAAATAGTAAAATATAATCAAAATAAAGGTCTCAGTAATATTATTCTCATTTTTTTATATATGGCTTACAATCTTTGTAGTTGGTAGAAAAATAGATTTTATAATTCAGATACTATTCAAAAGTCTTATAAAAGTACTAATTGATATGTATTGTAATTTATTTGGTTATATTGGGTAAATTGTAAATGATAAAGAATGTAGAAACAACACCCAAAAACCTCCTCCTTTTATACACACTGAGTTCCCTAATGATTCCCTTGATGTACCACCCAATACACAGTTAATGACGTCTCCAAACAACGAATAGACATGCCCATAAAAATTCCCAGAAACCCATGACATAATTAGAAGAGTAAAAACCGTCAAAATCCTGTAATAATAAGGGAAATCCATCAAAATTAAAGAATAAGGTAAAAAAGAGAGTATATGCATATTAAACAGTAATATAAAAGACTAAAAGGGGATTTTTTAAGTTTAATAATAGCTTAATAATAAGGGAGATTCACTGTAGAAACAATGGGGCTAATCCTGACATTATACTACATGAAATTCTCATTCAAAAATACCCAATATTGACTGAGAAACCACCCAAAAACTCAAAAAAGAGCATGAGATGTGGGGTAACTACATGCAGTCCTTGGAAAGCGCTTGCACAAGTAAATCCTTGACTAAATTTAGGCAAATTTAAGCATGCTGATGAAATAAGATGCCAAGAGTAAGGTTATTAATGAAATTAGTGCATATAAACAAGGTCAATGCATTATTAATTAAGCTAGGACACTTTATAAGCGCCTGTTGCCTATTTTAGTGTGTTTCCCCACAGTGGGTGTAGAATTTGGGGTAATTATAGTGTGAAAAAGCTAACTTTGCTAAAAATGAAGCTATTCACATGGGAAAAAAGCAGTCAGTATGTGGCCAGTACACAGAAACCATTTCTGGCATAAAAAACACCAAATTTGAAAAGTGTTATTTTTATGCATTTAAATAGCCAAATCAATAGTCCTAAATGAGACAAATTGATCTGTCAAAGGGCATTTTTGATATTCTCAAATTTATGGCACATATAGTCAACTTTTAAGTGAAATAAAGCACATTTCTTGTTTTTTGCATAAAACAGTGAAAATAACAGCTTTAAGTGTACTTAAAAATTATGTAGCCTTATACTTAAGGTTCTTAATATTACCCTAACATATTCCAACTTAATATTAAGTAAATAAGACTTATAAAAGGTGGATATATGTGTGTATATAAGGTGTTATAATGGCATATTTTGTATATTATCATAATTTTACTTATGTATACTGTTTGTGTACTCTTAATTATTATTCCCATGTATGGTTCATGTTTTTAACATAACTTATAAGTAATTTTTACTAAGTCCTGGGATATACAGGCTGACAGTAATTATAGTGTAAAAAAGCTAACTTTGCTAAAAATGAAGCTATTCACATGGGAAAAAATGCAGGTAGTATGTGGCCAGTACACAGAAGCCATTTCTGGCATAAAAAACACCAAATTTTAAAATTTTTATTTTTATACATTTGAGTAGCCAGATCAGTAGTTATAATTAAGACAAACTGATCTGTCAAAGCACATTTTTAATATTATTAAATTTATTGTGCATATACTCAATGTTTAAGTGAATTAAAGCACATTTATTGATTTTTACATAAAATAATGAAAACAACAGCTTTAAGTCTACTTAAAAGTTAGCTAGCCTTATAATTAAGGTTCTTAAGATTACCCTAACATATTCCAACTTAATACTAAGTACAAAAGACTTATAAAAGGTTGATATATGTTTCAGCCTAGGTATCCACAGGACTGAGTAATTGTTATGTTTAAAATCAGATAACCCTAATTACATTAAAACTATAACTTAAAAATAAGGTTAAAATACTTATATATATGGTTATAATACATATATATATAACTATTACACTATTATATGACTTAAAGTAGCTTAAGTAGCTTATACATAGTCTAATAATACTTATTAAGGTGTTAATGGAGTCATAATATACTTATCTTAAGTTATATTGAGTAATTATAAACATACATAAGATGATATGTATACATAAACCTCATATTCAGTGAAATATGTAGTTATATTATGTATATTCAGGTCTATAAGTGGTTTTTAACCTCTTAATAGCATATAACCTTTGTTTTTCTGCTTATTTTAGGTCATATAGATGTATTCAGTGGACTCACAATGCCTACAAAAGCATATACACTTTTTTCAGGTGCATATATCCAGTTTGGACAACTTAATCTGCTTCCTTGGATGGATTTTCACAGATATATGAGTTGGGATATGATTACTGGGTTAATATGGATGCTTGGGGATGTTATTGGGGGATTGAACAGTTAATTTGGTTCCTTTATATGCTTTGGGTTTGATTATATACTCTATGGATGAGTTATTTTTACCTGTTTCTTTATGGTATCCACTTTTATCTGTTTATTCCATTTATGGTATGGGTCTGTGGTATCATTAATTGTGATGGAGGGTCCTTACTGGAGGTCTGGGTGTTGAAAATTCTTGAAGTGGACACCATGGGGAGGTGATGAGCCCTCAAAGTGCTGTAATTGCCAGGGATAGCAGTGACATCATCTGGATTGAAGGTCTGTGCACTCCAGTGGATTTTAGTATAAGTAAGGGAGGATTTTGACAGGTTATTAGACATCACTTACTTACTACATGTTAAACAAACATTATAAAACAATTATTATCATGTATAAATATATTTTAAAGCATTTATAAATTGATATTATCTTTATATAAGCTATAACTATATTTTATTATTCTATTTTCCACCACTAGCACACATAAAATCCATGTATTGTGAGTTTATATTGTGAGTAACCATTTTATTAGTCCTCCCCTGAGTTTTAATAACTAAATAATTTAACAATAAGTAGTAGGAACATTATTATTTACTATTAAATCATACTTAGATACTAGCACACACTGACAATTGGGGGTCTTTCCTTAATTATTACTTATTATTTAGTATAAGCCTTAGGACATAATTTTTACTCTAGTATATCTCATACAAAAAAAATATTTGGGTCTGCAGAACGTTAGTGGGTCATAATAACTCAGTAATTGCAGAAAAGAACCCTTATAATAATTTTATTAATTTTTTATTAGAAAAATTAGGTATTTACAGTAGTAACTGTACCCAATATAAACCCAATTTCACTTGGTATTTGGTCACCAATATAACACCCAATTAAATTGGTATTTAGTTAAAGCTTGGTAAGCTAATTATTAACCCTTATAAAGGTCTAGTTAAACTTATTATTTTATTTTTAACAGATTTTTTTTTTAATTTTCTTATATTTTATTTAAATAAATAAAGATATAAATTCAGGGTAAGCTCCAGTGCTTTTATTAGTAATTGTATTGCTAATAATTTTTGTCTACCAATTACCATATAGGTTTTCCCTTTTTTAGATGTGAAAAATTGTTATTTAAGACACAATGAGTGCTCCACAGGACAATGTAAGTGAAAAACCTACTTATAACACCAGGTCTAAAGCTAAAAACATTGCTCCAGGACATTACCATGGAGGGTCAATCCTACCCACAACCAGAGTCTATGAGAATAGAAGAAAAGGACTCCATTCTAAAAAAAGATGAAAATCAAAAAGAATTCACCTCTGCAGGATCAACTGTCCCATCTGGCCAAACAGGTTCTGAAACTAGAGGAATAAAAATCTACCATGCTAAAGGAGGTAGAGCAGTTGCTAAACAACTGCAAAGTGGGGTTCCAACAAATGAATAAAACCTTGGCCAAGTTAAAGGTAGGGCAGCCAAGCCAAAATCCCCTACCAAAGGAGGGTCACATCATTCACAGGAAAGAATCTTGGTAGAGAAATGGAAGTGGGATTGGTTCCATCAGCAGTGGTCCAGCCAAAATTGAAACAGGGATCCACCCCCTCATCAGACTGCCTTATCCCACCCTCACAAATGAAAACAAAAGTTCCAAAAGTCTGGACTTTCTCCTATCTCATGGTAAGTAGATTACGCTTTCAGATTGAACACAATACTAATGATTACAATATAGGTAATATTATTGATTTCAAATCTGTACAGAGAATTGAGGAGGACTTAAGAAAATTAGGTTTTGATGTAGATACACCTGATTTATCTTTTGTCAATAACAACAGTACTATTTATAATAATAATACAGTTAACCCTCAGTTTCCACCACTTATTAGTGAGATGAGAAGTTTACAAGAAAGTGAGATAATTGAGAAGGAAGAGATGGAGTAATTTAATAATAATCTAATTGTCCATAGAATTGTTTCAGCATTATTGAATAGAATGACTGAGCGAGAGGAAAAGACAATTAAGCTCACAAGTGATACAATTTTGTCTTTGACATTGAAAATTTCTCAACTAGCAACAAGAAATAAAGAATTAGCGAATTATCACTTGGCTCTAACTCTTAAACATGATTCTTAAAGTAATAAATATAGTGAACTTTCAAACAAATTCTGTGAGTTAGAAAAATTGTATGAAGCACATTTATTAAAATCTGAATCAAGAACTAAGTTATCTTTTGTACAAACAAATTAGAGTGTCTCTGATCTGTTACAAAATTAACTAAAGTTGAGATTAAAACTGCTAATCTACTAATGAATCAGGATAATCATAAGTATACACACTATATGTCAGGCTAAGGTCAAGTACAAGGACGTGAACTAGCTTGAATAGTCAGTTGTCTAGAAGATTTTAATGGTCCTATATGAATACTGTAGTTTTAATCCACTAAGTTATAAAATATAATCAAATATAAAGGTCTCAGTAATATAATTCTCACTATTATTATATATGGCTTACAATCTCAGTAGTTGGTAGAAAAATAGATTATATAATTCAGATACTATTCAAAAGTCTTATAAAAGTACTAATTGATATGTATTGTAATTGATTTGGTTATATTGGTTGAATTGTAATGATAAAGAATGTAGAAACAAGACCCAAAAACCTCCTCCTTTTATACACACTGAGTTCCCCAATAAATCCCTTGATATACCATCCAATACACAGTTAATGACGCCTCAACACAACTAATAGACTTGCCCATAAACATCCCTAGTGACCCATGACATAATTAGACAAATAACAACCGCCAAAATACTGTAATAATAAGGGAAATCCATCAAAATTAAAGAAAAAGACAAAAAGAGAGTATATTCGTATAAAACAATAATATGAAAGACTAAAGGAGACTTTTTAAGGTTAATAATAGCTTAATAACAAGGGGGATTTACTGTAGAAATGGAGGGGCTAATCCTGACATTATACTACGTGAAATTCCCATCCAAAAATAACCAAAATTGACTGAGAAACCACCCAAAAACTTAAAAAAAGAGCGTGAGATGTGGGGTAACTACATGCAGTCCTTGGCAGGCGCCTGCACGGGTAAATCCTTGACTAAAATTAGGCAAATTTAAGTGTGGTGATGAAATAAGATGCCAAGAATGAGGTTATTAATGAAATTAGTGCACATAAACAAGGTCAATGCACTATTAATTAAGCTAGGACACTAAATAAGCGCCTGTCGCCTATTTTAGTGTGTTTCCCCACAGTGGGCGTAGAATGTGGGGTAATTATAGTGTGAAAAAGCTAACTTTGCTAAAAATGAAGCTATTCACACGGGAAAAAAGCAGGCAGTATGTGGCCAGTACACAGAAGCCATTTCTGGCATAAAAAACACCAAATTTGAAAAGTGTTATTTTTATGCATTTAAGTAGCCAAATAAATAGTTCTAAATGAGCCCAATTGATCTGTCAAGGCGCAATTTTGATATTCTCAATTTTATAGCGCATATAGTCAACTTTTAAGTGAAATAAAGCGCATTTCTTGTTTTTTGCGTAAAACAATGAATATAACAGCTTTAAGTGTACTTAAAAATTATGTAGCCTTATACTTAAGGTTCTTAAGATTACCCTAACATATTCCAACTTAATATTAAGTACATAAGACCTATAAAAGGTGGATATATGCGTGTATATAAGGTGTTATAATGGCATTTTTTGTGTATTATCATAATTTTACTTATGTATACTATTTGTGTACTCTTATTTATTGTTCCCATGTATAGTTCATGTGTTTAACATAACTTATAAGCACTTTTTACTCAGTCCTGGAGATATACAGGCTGACACTATAATAATAATCCTTTCATTGGAAAAAATGAATCTCAATCATTTCCCATACCACCAAAAGTAAAACCATCTGGTGGTATTGTCAAATCTGAGAAAACAAATGTAAGTAACAAATCCGTGCAAGAGTAGATAAAAGACCATTTATCCAGAGTAAATGAGTTATTGAATTTACCAAATATTGGTGAAATAAAATACAATCAGAAGAACTGGCCAAAGATTGATCAGTACCCAACTTATGATGGGGAAGACAGCTCTGATTGGAACCATTTTATTCAAAGAATTTACAACTTAAAATTCTCATAAAATTTACCAGATGAAGAAATAACATCAAAATTGATCTCTTTATTTAAGAATGTTTCTTTATTATGGTTTGAAGCTGTTTTGAGTGAGGTTAAAGATTACTATTGGGCTGAATGGAAACAACTAATTGAAAAACAATTTGGAGGTTCTAAATTCATGCTCACTCAGCAGTGATTATATGAGAAAACTAGGTATAATCTGTTGAATGGTGACAAACCTATGGTATTTTTAATGAAAATTAAATAAAATATTAAAATCCATTGAGCCAAACATGGATTTTAACTTATGGAAAGATAAGATAATATATAAATTACCTATATCTGTCAGAGACATTGTTGTAGCTAGAACAATAATTGTTAATGAATATTCTGAATTTATTAATACTTGTAATGAACTATTATTAAACCATAAGTATGAAGCAAGGTACACCACTTATAAACAAAATAATGAACCTGTGAAAAATCAGAATTCAAAAACACTTCAGGAGAAGCAGAAAAAACCTACTGCACATGTAGTACCTAAAAAGTATGAGACTAATACTTGTTATAAGTGTAATAAACCTTGAGTTAAAGGTCACAAATGTGAGAAGAATATAAATATTGTTGAAAATCATCATGAATCTGAAAATTAAACAGAAAAAAGTAAAGATTCAAGTGATTATTTAAGTAATATCTCATATCACTACGCAATATAGGGGGTGGACTTGCTAGCAAGTCCTCAACCTGAACTCAGATGGAACTCAGATGGAACTCAGACTGAACTCATACTGAACCCATACTGAACTCTACTTGAACACCCACCTAAAACTGTTCTTCTGAGTGGTGTTCATTCCTGATTGTATGGCTCCTTTATCAATAGCTCAATGTGTGTTCAATCTATGGTGAGTTTGGGTCCAAGGTTGCGGACTTGCTAGCAAGTCCGCCCCCCATATTGTGTGGTGTATAGTGATGAGAATGAAGTCTGTATGTTGGAAGATGATTTGTCCATCTTTGAGCCTCCAATATTAAATATGGACTCAAATGGATCTTTAATGACTTTTGAGAATGCTAAAATCATTAAGGATATACAAGCTGATAGCTTAAAAATGACACCTATCACAGTTCCAGCTATAATTTCTGGATAAAATGTAAATATAGTATTGGACACAGAAGCTGCTGGTTCTGTTGTTTCTACAAATCCATTACAGAAAATTGATAGTGATTATAAGTCAAAGCTTTAACCCCTTCAAAGTAAAAATTGGAGAGGTTTTGGATCAGTACTACACCCCATTAATAGATACAAAGCTTCTGTTTTCTTTAAACATCAACATGGTTATGTTAGAGTAACTTGTGACTTTGTAGTAATGGAAAATACTAATTGTAGTAACTGTTTTATCATTGGAAATTACATTCTTACTAAGTTTGGTGTGAATTAAGCCCTGCTAATAATAATTTAACAATTGGCATGAATGATAAAAGGAAATTTAAAATAAATTCTTTTAAAACGGTCTTACACATTGATTCAGTGATAAATATTCCGTGCAAAGGAAGAGAATCCAATGAAATGGAACTTCTGGAAACAAAAATTTCAAAAGCATCATTTGGCACTCAGATTAGTGAAGCTGAGAAAAAAATATTTTGGACTTAATTAAAGAATTTCCAATGGCTTTTGCACATGGAACCAATTAACTTGGACTTGTTAAAGATCATGAGATGAAAATTAGTTTAACCTGTTATATGGATAATATTCCTGCTAGTCTTAAAAAGACACAATACCCTGCTTCACCAATGAAGAGGAAAGACATAGAGGATAATATTAAGATGTTATTAAAAATGAAGATTCTTGAAAAGGTTGAAACTGCACCAAAATATTGTGTAATATCACCAGTGCTAATTTCTTATGAAAAAGATAAAGCAACACTGTGCGGTGATTATAGAGCATTAAATACATTTACAGTAGAAGATATTTATCCCTTGCCAAAAATTGCCTCTATACATCCTACCCTTAAAGGTACTAAGTATATAAGTTGACTAGATGGAAATAAAGGGTACAATCAGATTCCTATAGAAAAGAATTTACAGAACTTTTTGTTAATAAAAACACATATGGGAATATATAAATATGTCAGGATGCCATTTGGACCAAAAAATACTCTGTCAGTATTTCAGAAGTTAATGGATATAAAACTCCATAATGAAATTATTGAGGGATGGTTAATGGTATACATTGATGACATTATAGTGTTCTCTAAGACATATGATGAACACTTAGTCCATTTAAAGAAGGTATTTCAGAAAATGGATTAAATAAAAATGACCCTTGCATTGAAAAAATGTAAATTTGGGTTTGAGTCTTTAAAAGTGCTTGTTTATATTGTATCTGGCTTACAAAAATGTGTAGACCAAAATAAGGTGGCTGCAATCAAGAATAATGGAGTTCCTCAGAATGTAAAGGATTTAAAATCTTTTCTTGGTATGTGTGGTTATTATAGACAATATATAAAGAGCTACCAATTAATTGCTGCACCATTGACCACACTGATAAAGAAATCAGAAGCTTTCATTTGGAATAATGAAAGACAACAGGATTTTAATAAGTTGAAAGAATTT
The DNA here is from genome assembly GCA_030280995.1 of Hemileia vastatrix. Classification (NCBI taxonomy): domain Eukaryota; kingdom Fungi; phylum Basidiomycota; class Pucciniomycetes; order Pucciniales; family Zaghouaniaceae; genus Hemileia; species Hemileia vastatrix. The sequence goes on along the minus strand of JASXTE010000002.1, from coordinate 30,741,966 downwards.
TTGATGAAAGCTCCTATCTTGGGATTACCAGATTTACAATTACCTTTTGTATTGTATACAGATGCAAGTTTTATTGGTATGGGTGCTACTTTGCATCAAAAACAACTTATTGAAGGGAAAATGTCAGAAGTAGTTATTTGCTATATTTCATGTACTCTAAGAAGTAGTGAATTGAAATATGGTGCTACTCAACTTGAATGTTTGGAAGTAGTATGGGCTCTTGAGAAGCTACATTATTACCTGGAAGACCAAAAATTTGAGTTAATAACTGACTGTAGTGCAGTTAAGTCACTCTTAAACATGAAAACTCCTAATAGACATATGTTAAGATGGCAATTAGCTGTACAAGAATACAGAGGACAGATACAGGTTACTAATTTTTGAGTTGATATAATATTTTAATTTAAATTGGATTGGTGGACAACTAATATTCATACAGGACCATAAATAATTCTTGAAAACAATCTTTCTGAGCACTTATTAGTTCTTCAGCCTGAGAAAAACCCATAACTTTTTTACTAACCCAGTGTTTGAGCTCCTCTGATTTGACAAGATAAATTGGAAATCATTTGATGTCTACAAATGTCAGATTAAGTTTTTTGGGAAAATATAAACTGATAAATGGAAGCTCTAGAGTCAATAGGAAAACTGAAGGGAATATCCTTCTTAAAAAGAATTAGTCTCAAATGGTTAAGGGCAACTTGTGCCCAATCAATTTTGGGGTTCCAACTCTGCAAGAGGTCACAGCCAAGAATGGTATTTTCCATCCTTGGGGAATCAAAGACTGTTAATTCCCACTCAAAGGAGGGAAAATTTGGAAATTTAAAAACTCATAAAAAAATTTACTAACCCAGAATTCGGGTTCCTCTTATTTGACCAGATACATCAGAAATTGGTTGATGTCTACAAATTTCAGATTAAGTTTTTTGACAAAAGATAAACTGATAAATTAAATTGATGCTCCAGAATCAATAAGAAAGCTGAAGGGAATATCCTTCTTAAAAAGAATTGGTCTCAATTGCTTAAGGGTAACTCCAGTCCTTAAGAAATGGAGTTTCTGTGCACTGGGAGATATAAAATGGTTTTCTTTGCACAAAAGTAAACTATTCACTCATTTTTTGACTTCTAGCTGTTACCTTCTCTATCTTTCAATTTAGCACATTCATCTAACTTGTGTTTACCCCCACAATAAATACAAAACCCATTATATTCTCTTCTTTTCCTTTCGGCTTTCTTCAATTCCCCTTTTGGATCCAATACCTTACTGATGTTGCCTGGGATAGATCGTTTTATTTACCCTTTTGATTGGGTTTGGTTTGAGATGAATATTGAGAGAGTTGAGGATGGTTCAAAGAAGTTCCATATTTGAAATTAAGAATGTTAGATCTATTGGCATGACACCTTTGTTGAAGACGGACTTGGTGAATGCCATCTAGTTTGAGGGTCTTATCCATTAGGTCTGTTAAAGTCGTCATTTTTTGACCATGAAGATTTAATTGGTCTGGTATCCTTGAAGGAAGTCCCTTTTTGAAATGATACTTTAGGGCTGCATCATTCCAAGCTACTTGAGTTTTTAGAGCCGTGAAATTCGAGACATATTCAGAATATTTATCATTATTTTTCATGAAAAGGAAATCTGATTCAATTTCTGTGTTATTGGTTTCATTAGGGTTACCAAATAAAGTGAACAGTTGATCTTCAAATTTTTTCCAATTATTGATTAGAAAATGGGTTTACATTGAAGAAAGCATGAGATAATATTGTTTGAACCATTTTAATGCTTTCCCAGATAAGAATGAAGAGGCATAAATAACCTTGGAGAAATCTGTATTAAAGGTTTGAGGATCATTGTGGAACAATAATTTTCAGGTTTTCAAAAAAGGTTGAAATCTGTCAGGATGTTCTCCATTGAATTTATCCAGGGATTTCATTGAGGGAGTTTTAGATTTAGAGTTCTCCAAGATATAAGGATTAGAAATTTATTTCACAAATAATTTCATGAAATCTTGCAATGAAGGAGCTGGATCAGGTTCAGAAGTTTGGCCTGAAGGGCTGGTAGCTGGGGCTAATGGTGCCTTGTGCATTGTATCCTTGCCTTCTTCCTCCTCACTTGAATCTTCTAAATTCTGAGGGATGTCCTATACAGATTGATTTTAATTTTCTCTTTCCCTTAATTCAAGAGGTTCAACAGAGTGAGTGCAGGAAATAGGTTTCAAAGCTGTTGGCCTATCCCTGGCATAAGCTCTAGTAGTAGCACCCATAGGAGGAGTGTGTTAAACAGGTGCCATTTAGACTTAGACCCTGAATATTTAATAGTAGAAATAATAATAAAAAATGAGAACTATGGAGAATGTATTAATACTGTCACCAGATGGCCTATGCAAAATGTCAATGGTGTTCCTGGGTAAGTGAGATTGGTAAATGTGATTTAAAGACTTCTTCAAAGTACAAAGGAGTTCTTAAAGGTAGTTGTTTGAAGATATTCCAAAGATAAATTAATTTTTTGAGGTAAGTTTGAGATGAATAATAATGTTTGGTAGAGTAACACTAAAATAATAGCCTTATATAAATTCAACTACTATCAAAAAAATATTATAATTTAATTCTAAGGAATGTTGAACCAAATCCCCCCCAATTATATAGAAAACTCGACCTCAAATTGACCCTTTTAATAAACCACCCTTAATTTATCACTGATCCTCCAATATAGCCCACAGATCCTCTAACCTTACTATTATCCCTACTCACAGACCTTTAATTACCCTTAGAAACACAATAACCAAAGATTGAAACTATACTATTGATCCAAGCACTAATACATTTTGCATTTGCTTAAAGTTGAAAAGTATAAGCAGATGATTGACTAACTTATATTTAAGGTTTAGATAGTGAAGTTTCTAGTGCCTTTGAATCAAGAAAATAAAGGGGAAAAGAAGTTACTAGGTAGATGTTGCTTTCTGCGCTTCAAGTATGGATTTGTGTACTGATTTATGTATTAAAAGATTGACTTTTTGCTTTGAGTGTCACATGGAATGTGACATGGGATTTGATTTTGGGATAAGGAGTAGAAAGAGAAGAAAAACATATTCTCAGGAGTGATAGAATTACAAGAGTCAGATATTTTTACTATTCTGTCTGCTATTGCCTGGATTTATGTGGTACGATTTTAATAGTTGTCATAGCTAAGAGATAGAATTTCTCTCCATTTATTTAGGTGGTGAGCAGTTTAGGAATGGAGGAAAATGGGTTCAATGTGTGCAAGCATTGAGTACTCAGTGTTTCAATCCTCTATTTGACATCTGACTTCATTAGGTGTGGTAGTTGAGATGATTTCTCAGGAAATAGCATTGTCAATGCTTTTTATTATTTCTATTTGAGAAAAAGGCTTGATACTGGCTATTTACAAGGAAGCATCAAAGTATGTTTTGCACATCTGAGTACCACTCAAGTTAGTTGTCTCAAGTGATGCTTAGCTTTATATAAAATTTTGTAGACTGTTCTACATTGGCTGGAATCTGGCTAAGTGTTTTATTGTTTAATACAGATGTAAAGTTTTGGTATGGTCAAGGAGATTCAGGTTTTAATTCATCATTTGAAGGATTGGATGTATGATAAGAGGTTTGAGCCACTTAGGAAGGTCTAAAGGCCAGGTCTTCAGGTATATTAAAGGAGAAAAAAGAATGTTGGGAGAAGATAACCTTTTTTAATAATATTTTATTTATTTTATTTATTTTATTAATTTATTAATTTATTAATTTATTAATTTATTAATTTATTAATTTATTAATTTATTAATTTATTAATTTATTAATTTATTAATTTATTAATTTATTTATTTTAATAATTTAATAATTTAATAATTTAATAATTTAATAATTTAATAATTTAATAATTTAATAATTTAATAATTTAATAATTTAATAATTTAATAATTTAATAATTTAATAATTTAATAATTTAATAATTTAATAATTTAATAATTTAATAATTTAATAATTTAATAATTTAATAATTTAATAATTTAATAATTTAATAATTTAATAATTTAATAATTTATTATTTTTATTGAATAGAAAAATAGGTTAATTAAGAAAGGGAAATAGAGAAATGAAAAGGAATTTTAGTAAAAAAAAAGGGAGTTTATCCCATTAACTTATTATAGTGGTATTATCAGGTTGTTGACCTAATTTTCTAATATGAGAAACCTAATGTTAATGCAGGCCCATAAACTATTAGCAAACCATTTGATTTAATTACTACCCACCCAAGTAACATATTTATTTTAATTACTATATACAAGAAAATAGCTACTATGTTCTAGTATATTCTATAAAATTCTCATTACTATCTGACTATTCCATAGCATATTCATTCCCAGTTTAAAGTTATAGTCAAATTCCTTTATGACAGAAACTTTCAGGCTGTTTATACCCAGGGAAAACTAAATTAAGCATATAAAATATTCAAGACACATGCAAAAGGTATGTGAAGAAATCTTAAGTATTAATAATAAGTACCATTAATGAAATAAGTCATATACTACAGTAGGTGCCAAATAATTACATTTATGCATGCATATACACACCATTTATAGCTCTTATGTACTTAACATTAAGTGTAAATAATGTAAGGTAGTTTTAATTACTTTAAGTTAATGGTACAAAATTTATTAAGTGGTCTTAGGTTTTATTTTTCATTATTTTAGTGAAATAATTGATAAATGTGCTTTAAATCACTTAAAAGCTGGATATATGTGCTATAGATTTAATAATATTAAAAATTCTCTTTAACAGATTAATTTTCCTTATTTAGTGAAATTGATTTGGTTAATTTTTAGTCTTAAAATTAGACTTCTTAAAATGGATGTTTTTTATGATAGAATTGGCTTATGTTTATTGGCCTTAGGGCATCTCCACTTGCTTTAGTAAACCCTGTTGGTATGCATATTTTGACCCTGAAAACATCACTTGTTCCATTAAAACCCATAAGTAAGCCCTCATTTTGAAAATTCATGGATATTTTTCAGTAATATTACTGGACAATACAGCTTAAAAGTCATTAACTCAACCTCTCACCTGCTAAAAAAATTAACATCTCAACTTGGTTTCCAATTACACAGAAACATCTGAATGTTACCAATGTTTTTTATTTTTCCATTACTCAAAACTATTTTGGCTTCATATCACCATTTCTTAACATATTATAGTACTAAAGACAATGATATAAACCTCCCCACTAAAAACAACCCCAAAATGTCCTCTGATTTGAAGAAAAACAATAGCCTAATTTGAAGCCACAGGAAGAAGAACAGCTTACCTTTTCATGAACAACCAATATTCAACATATCAAATCAGGGTATAGTGGCCTTCAATATGGTTTTGTTCAATGTTTTTTTTTAGCTTTTTCTTCAGTGTCTAGTAAAATTGATAACATTTGTTCTTCCTCTTCCATTGAATTGAATCTTTCAAGAATGTAGTATCTGTATAAATCCATGTGAAATTCCAATTGAGATGTAGAATGTGTGAAATTCTGAAAAGTGCTTACAGAAGAACTACTGTTACCAAACACAAAACACAAGTGATGAATATTTTGAAAATATTGGGTTAATTAAGATTTACTTGATACAACTGGGGTTGCATGCAGATCATTAAGCAAAGACTCAGTAATATGAAGATAGCTACTGATAATTTGATGCAAGGAGTGTAGATGCTCTTGTGTTGTCTGCATTTATCCCACATTCATATCTTCATTAATTCAAAAGTTATATATTTCATGCTTACTTCCCACTTGGGCACATACACTATATATTTATTCTTTCTAAAATAGGCAAGAGGTGCTTATTTTGTCTCCTAATATCATTACACATGTACTAATAATTTTATTAAACTTAAGATCAATGGCAACAATTCACAATCATGCCTAAAATTTCCTGAATGCACTAAAATAGTCAAGAATTTATCAATGAAGGTGCCTTCCAAGACTCTGCACTCAGTTAACCCAAACTCCACATCTTTTTTTGGTTTCATAATGGGCTTAAAGGCTATATTGGGTACTTGTAAATGGGAATTTCAATGGGGAAAATTGTTATAATTAGTGTTTTAATTTCTACTTTTGATTTCTCTTATTTAGAAGTTATTTTTGGTTCTTTTTTTTATTAAGTGTTTTTTTTAAGAATAACATGCATTTATTTTGTTTTTGGGTCATTTCTATATTTTGATGGATTCTCCCATTTTATTCTTATTTTTTGACTATGACATGGCTCTTCTTTTGTGAGGGGAATATCCTATGGTCACTCGGCCTGTGAAAATTATTAAAGTGGAATCCATGAGGATATGAGAAGCCTCAGAGTGCTGTCATGGCTGGGGGTAGCAGTGAAATGGTTCTGGTAAACAAGGGGTGGACACCAGGGACTTATGGGTATATAAGGAGGAGGTTTTTGGGCTATTGTTCTACATTCTTTTACATCACCTTAAAACCATATAACCAATCAATTGAAATACATATTAATTCATAACATTAAAGTATTTTAAGTATTTATTTAAATCATTAATTCTATTTTTCTACCAACTTTAAGCTGTACACCATTTATAATAATAGAGATTAAAATACTGAGACCATTATTTTGAATTATATTTTAGTACTTAATTGTATTTGAAAAGCTCTATTTCTGCTGGACCATAAAAAACTTTAGACAACTGAATAATTGTTGAAGGGTCCTGATGGTCTAGAAGATTTTAACAGAGGTTTGATGGCGGTGATAGGTGGATTTTGGGGTTTTCAAAGTCAAAGGTATGTTTGATTTCTTTTATTTTGTTTACTCAAATTTAAAGAGGTAGAATTATTATAATTATAATTATGATTTATAATTTAGAATTACTATTTTTTAAGTACTGAAATAATAAATAATATTAATAAATATTTTGATTTGAATGATTTAATAAAATAACTAAGTAGGGAGTGACCCAAAACAACCAGAAAAGGGAGGCCTTATATAGGCAAAAGAGAGACAAAGAATGGAGAAAAAATATCATAAATACAGGAGTATGAAAGAAGAAGAATATTACAAAAATATATTTCAAATAAAAAGGCTGTTCCAGAAAGAAGGTGTTAAAAAATATGTATTTGCTATATACGTCAGAAATAAATTAGTCTATTTAAAAAGTACTGTAAGTGTCATTTTTAAATAGTTAATTTGAATTTCTTGTATATAATTATTTTAATTTTTATATTAAATTTTATTTTAATATTATATTTATTTTTCTCATCCTGTCATTGAGCACAGTGTTAGGAAATAAAATATAAAGGACAAATAATATTAATTTTAATTATTTACTAATTTTACTTCTTTATAATTAGTTAATTTATTATAAGTAAATTTAAAGTAAATAAAATAAAATTAATAAATAGAAAATAAAACCATGTGGCTTCATCCCAGGAAATAATTAATTATTTTACTGGGTGGGTCTAGCAGCCTGGCAGACACTTCCTCACTGTAAAAAAACAATAAAAAAATGCTATAGTTTTTTCTTTTCATATTTCTTCAGCAGAGTAGGAAGGTTAGATATCTCTTTCCCAGGTATCCAAGAATCATATTCTGAATATTTATTCTTGAATCTCAATAAGTATTCAGTATCTTTTTCAGCAGTAACTATTCTGTCATTTAGAATCTTATCAATTTCTGCTGTCTCAGTGATTTCATTAGGGGTCTTCTTTGGTCTTCCCCTCCTTTTGGGAAATAAATCACTATTGGATGCTTAAGGTTCCAAAAGAGATATTGGAAAAACAGGATGTTTTCTGTAATATGGAGAATACAAAATAACTTTAACTGCATTATCACCAACCATTCTTCTGACAACAAATTGACCTACTAATGGGTCTTTCAATTTGTTATTACCATGTAAATTGAAGTAAACTGTAGAAATCAGTACTTCATCACCCTTTTTAAAAGGTTATTCTTTATGGGATTTTTCCCATCTCTTCTTCTCATATTCAAAGGATTTTTCAATACATTTTTGAGCATGACTTCTGCAAAGCTGTTGCATTTGAAGAAAAGATTTTACACCTGGATTTAAATTCAATTTAGGTATTTTATTATTGAGAATTCGGGCAGGAGTATTTAGAACATATGAAAGCCAGAGCTCAAAAGGCTTTCTTTGAGTAACAGAATGAAAAGTGCTATTATAAGCAAATTCCAAACCAGGAATTAAGGTTACCCAATCATGAGTAAACCTGTCACTGTATTTGTACTCAAGGCAAAAGGCCCAATAACTTCTTATCATGTCCTCTAAGGTCTGAATCATACTCTCAGCTAATCCATCAGTTTGGGGGTGATGGGCAGTAGAAAGTTTCAGATCACAACCACAAACATCCATCAGAGACATCCAAAATTCAGAAGTAAATTTAGGGTCCCTGTCAGAGATTATGGCCTTAGGAAAACCAGCATTATTAAACATATGAGACCACCACAAGAAGGCCAATTCTTTGGTGGAAATATCCTTGTAGGTGGGGATAAATTTACACATTTTTGTGAATCTGTCCACAATAACACAACAAGAGTTATAACTGTCTTTCCCAGCAATTGGTAATCCTGTTACAAAGTCTATGTTTATTATCTGCCATGGTGCATCAGGAGGTTTAATATGTCTCATTAATCCAGCTCTTTCACCAGTCACTCTTTTTGATTTTTGGCAAGAATCACAGGATTTAACATATAGTTTGGTGTCTTCAGACATATTAACCCACCAAGCAGTGTTTTTAATTCTGATCATTGTTTTTTCAAGATCAAAATGTCCAGCCACTATGTCATCATGACAAATTTTCAAGATGATATCTTTCATAGAAGGAGGAATAATAATAACATTACTCAACTTTCTTCTATAATATAGATATCCTTCATCAATTAAACATTTACCTTTTTCCAAAGCCTTCTGGTACTTTGGTTGAAGGGTTTTAATTAATGCTTGTATTAAAGCATTCTTTAGATCATTTAATATGGTACATAACTCTTTTAAGTCAGTGTCTTTATCATATGAATCCAGAATAAGCTGTAATAGATCTTCATCCATATCAACCACATATATCCTGTGAATAAGAATAATTTCATCTTCAGGATCATATTCAGGATTTGAGTTATCATTTGGAAAAGGTAAACTTGCTAGCATATCCACATTTGAGTGAACAATACCAGTCCTATGAATAATTTCCATTCTCCCTCTGTATTCTTGAACAGCCAGCTGCCATCTGAACATATGTCTGTTAGGTGTTTTCAAGTTTAATAGAGATATAATTGCACTGAAGTCAGTGACAAGTTCCAATTTCCGGTCATCCAGGTAATAATGTAGCTTCTCCAGAGCCCATACTACTGCTAAACATTCTAGTTGTGTGGCACCAGGTTTCTTCATATTGCCTTTGTTGAGCCAACCTAAACTTGGAACCACCGAATTGTGCTTCAATTAATTATTTCCAATCTTCCCATGAGTAGTCATTTTTATCCAAGAAAACAGATTCATACCACATTAGGGCTATATTGGTAAATAAAGAAATTAATTTTGACACACTTTCCTCATCTGGGAGTTTGTAAGAATTTTTTAGATTATTAATCCTGCAAATGAACTTCTGCCAATCAGAGGAAGAGCCACCATCAAATGTTGGATACTGGTCAAGTTTTGGCCAATTCTTTTGATTTGAAGTAGTCTCCTTGTTAAAAGCTTTTTTTTGAGTGAGAAGGAGCTGTCACTTCTCCAATTGGGCAGTAATCTCATTGTTTAATCCTTCTGTGGATGATCCAGGTACATCATCAAGTTTTGATGGAAACTCAGTGGAATAAGCAGGCATTTCTGGCACTAATTTTACTTTGGATGAACTAGGAACAGGTACAATTGGGGTATCCTGCTCAACAGGGTCTTTCAAAGAAATTTAAAAAAACTTTTGATCATGTAAAAATGAATTCAATTTCTCTTCAATGGTTGTTAACATAGTTTTTACTCTTGGAATACTGGATAAACTCTCATTGATGGTTGCAAAAGAAAGCTGGTTCATATTTTTTAAAGATGAAAAATGGTTACTCAATATTTCTAAGCTCATCTTATGTCCTTCTAGCTCCTGGAAACAGATGGACACAGTATCTTTTAATCTAGACAAATCATTCTTGATATTTTGCCATAAAGTAACTTTCTTTTCATGAGTTACTTTGTAATGAAACAAATCATCAGAAACTCTCTTTAACTCACTCCTCAATGCTTGGTAACCTATTTCAGTTTAGAAAATATTATATTTCTGAGTCAATTGCATGTTTTTCATTATATGATCTTGTTTAGCAATAATATCCCTCAAATATTCATCATCAATGTTGGCTACATCTGGAGTATTTCTCAACAGGGAAACAGAATAACTTTCCAGATTCTCATAAAACTCAGGATCAAGTGTTTCATCAATAATAGCCATATCAGGATTTACCATTGAAGTAGCAATCAAAACCAAAGGATTAGATACATTAGAATATTGAGAAATATGTCTACTACTTTCAGCCTCTACTGGTCTCACAGTCTCATCTCCTCTTCCAGAATTACCATGGCTTGGGCAAGAATTGAATGTAATTTTTTTTCTCTTTCTTACTCCTTGATAGGGGTGAGGAGGTGTGGGGTTGAACTGATTGGTTCTTGAAGGACCTGACTGAGGTACTTGTTGCTGTTGTTGTTGGGAAAGATAATCCAACTGGGTGTTCAGCCAATCCCACTGCCACTTTGAGAATTCCACCTTTTCTTGTTGCTGGGGGGCCAATTGTGGAAGGGCTTTTGGAGGAGGAGGTTTCCTCTTATCTTGAAGGAAGGACTCTATTTTTCTTACCTTGTCTTCTAGAGAGTCTGTTTTTGACCTCAGCTTGAGGTTTTCTGACCTCAACTCCTTGATATGAGTGGAGAGATTTTTGACTTGCTGATTCAAGGGAATCTTTTTTATTTTGAAGCCTTTTGGAAGCTCTTCTAGGGGGTTGATAGAAGGCCTTTGATCTTGAGCAGTTGTCTCTACTAATATTTCCATCTCCTGCATTTCTACATCCTGATTGGTCCAGTAATTAATTAATTTGAGCCAGTTTTGTAGTCAAAAGAGAACTCACAGAAGAAGCTTCATCATTATCAATTAAATCTAGCTCCTCATAATGGCCAACAGAAGCACCTTGATCAGTCATAGTTGTAATTAAACTGAACTGAGAGAAATAAATATTAAAATTTAATCAGTTATTACTTTTCCTGTATTTAAAGAAAAATAAGGAAAAAAAATTTTTATTATATAAGTTATTATCAGGACTTTGTAATCAGCTGGAATAACTAAAATATAATGTTTATCAGGATAAAAAATCAACTGAAATAATAATCACAATTTTATTAATTAATTTAAGATAATTTTATAACCAGGATTAAATAAATCAACTTAAATAATGAAATAATTTAGTAATTAGTAATATTTTGATAATTATGAGGACGAAAAGTCAACTGAAGAATTTAATTACCAGGACTTAATGTCAACTGAAAATAATTTTAATTTCCAGGACTTAATGTCAACTGATATAATTTAATTATCAGGACTTATTGTAAAGTGAAATAATTTTAATTACCAGGACTTAATGTCAACAGAAATAATTTTAAAATTATTAATTCAATTAATTCTAAATATTAATAACTTAATGTCAGGACAATTTTTCAACTGAGACAATAATAGAATTTTAATTATCAGGACAGAGGTCAACTGAAAAATTTTTAAAAAAAATTATAAAATAATTAATTTAAATTTTAATATTACTTCTAGGACTAAGAAAAATATAGTTCTATCTTGGTCAACTAGGAAAAAAAAATTATTTACCAGTCACCTCCCCCTGTAAAATGAGCAAGTTAATGCCACTTACAGAGTGCTGAGTAAAAAAGATATGTGTGGACAATGAAGTGTGCAAAATGACCCACAAATAGTAACCAATATAATTACCACAAATATATATGACTATTGTCAATATATGAACCTAAATTTTGAAGCACGATTTGATTCCTGGTCTCTGAAAAAAAATAAGTCATGTGGTCAATGACGTTCTTTGTTTTTGTTGTCTACTCGTCCTACTGGTACCTTGTTGTCAATGGTCCCTCAGTTTCCAGCTTCAAGATATTGATGTGCCGTCAACGATTCAGGAAGGGCCTCAAGTATCAAAGGATCCTGATGGTCTAGAAAATTTTAACAGAGGTCCAATGGCAGTGATAGGTGGATTTTGGGGTTTTCAAAGTAAAAGGTACATATGTTTTCTTTTATTTTGTTTACTCAAATTTAAAGAGGTAGAATTGTTATAGTTATTATTATAATTTATAGTTTAGAATTACTATGTTGTAAGTACTGAAATAATAAATAATATTAATAAATATTTTGACTTAAATGATTTAATAAGATAAGTAAGTAAGTAATGAATGACTTAAAACAACCAGAAAAGGGAGGCCTTATATAGGCAAAAGAGAGACAAAGCATAGAGAAAAGATATCATAAATAAAGGAGTATGAAAGAAGAAGAATATTCCAAAAATATATTTCAAATAATAAGGTTGTTCTAGAAAGAAGGTGTTAAAAATATGTATTTACTATATATGTCAGAGATAAATTATTTTATTTAAAAAGTACTGTAAGTGTAATTTTTAAATAGGTAATTTGAATTTCTTGTATATAATTATTTTAATTTTTATACTAAATGTTATTTAAATATTAAATTCTATTTTAATATTAATATTTATTTCTCTCATCCTGTCATTGAGCACGGTGTTAGGAAATAAAATATAAGGGAAAAATAATATTAATTTTAATTACTTACTAACTTTAATTTTTTTTAATTAGCTAATTTAATACAAGTAAATTTAAAGTAAATAAAATAAAATAAATAAATAGAAAATAAAAATGCATGGCTTCATCCCAGGTAATAATTAGTTATTTTACTGGGTGGGTGTAGCAGGTTGGCTGACACTAATCAAGTTATTCATGTCTCTGTACTTGAAATCAGCCTGACATCTTTATTTCATTTTGTTATAGAGATTTTTGTTTATTTAGTTAATATTTTTTACTTATTATGACTATACAATATATATTAGGGGGAATGGTCACAGGTGGTATTGGCAGGTTGTCTAGAAGGTATAGGAAAAGGAAGATAAAAAGAGGAGATAGAATAGGAAGATAAATACTAATTTTTAAGTAGTAATTTTAAAGTAGATGTTTGATTAGATTTATGGAGAGTAATACAACAATAACTTATGAGTAATGACACTGTAGTGGATTTAAATAATATTTAATAATTTTGTAAGTTAGTTATGAATGCGCGGCAATCAATTATGGTTATTAATAGACTTATGGAAACCTTGAAATCTATTAAGATTTATATTAGAACTATAAGACTAATAATAATAATAATAATAATAATAATAATAATAATTTGTATAATATTTAAATATGTAATTAAATGTGAGTGTAATAAGTGATAGATAAAAGAGAGGAATTACAGGACCTTTTATAGGCAAGGATACATTGTGAGGCGCTTCCAATGTATATACAATAATAATGGTATGTGAAACAAAAGTCCAAAATAAATTAATTAACACATACATATTGAGGGAAAAATGAAACAACAAATTAAATCTGTGAATAAATTAATAACTCTCCTGTATCAAAACATCAAACAAGTAATGAATGACTAAATAAGTATGAGGCCATGTGAATTGTGAGAAAAAATATCCTAAACAAGTAGTATACTAAGATGTAAAGGTTTTAATATAAAACAACTAGAATTATTTTCACACAAAACTTATGTAATCAATTTAGTTCAATTATAAAGAGAAATTAATTAATTGTTTTATTTAATTTTAGTAATTAAATTAATTGAAACAAATAATTAATTTAATTGTAACTTATTTAAAGTGAGAATTTAATATTACTATATTAAAAATTTTTTTTAAATTAATTACTAATTCTATTGACACAATTAAGGGTCAAAAAAAGCGCCCAATATTTGTGGATAATATTGAATGATAAGTTGTATTTTAATATCTAAGTTATATAAAATTAATTTTAATTCCATTATAAGTTAAAAATAATTAAGCTTATAATATTATAATTATTTTAATTATTTTTTTTAGAAATAATAGGGGGTATCAAAGTTAGAAATCTTCCATTTCAAAATACCTCTTTTTTCCACCAAATCAACCATGACTATTTTTTAAAATATGACATATTGTGCCCCCAAAACACCTTTTTATTGAGAGTTAATGTCAAGTTTGTGGCTTTCTCATTATGTTGTAAAATGCCTTTTAAATAATTAAAAATTTCTAACTTTGATACCCCCTAATAAATACATAGAAGTGTGCCATGTTTTTATAGAATATAATATTTGTTTATGTAATAAAACTTATTTAATAATAAAATTAAATATAATAATTATTTTATTTATTCATAAAATATTTATAATATTATTATTTAATAAAATAACTTATTGTAACTACATAGTTTTATTCCCTTATATGGTTTCATTATTTTATTATATAAATTACTGAGCTCCTGAGATAGCCTGGCTGACACTCCCTCACTCTTAAAAAAGCAATAAAAAAATTACTAAAATATTTTCCTTTTAAAACTTTTTAACAGAGTAGGAAGATTTGAAATTTCCTTTCCAGGTATCCATGAATCATGTTCAGATGGCTTGTTTTTATATCTCAATAAATATTCAATACCTCTTTCAGAAGTGATAATTCTATCATTAAGAATTTTATCAATTTCTGCAGTTTCTGTGACTTCCTGAGTGTTTTTCTTAGGTCTTCCCCTTCCTTTGGGAAATAAGTCACTGTTGGAAGTATAAGGTTTAAGCAAGGAAATGGGGAAAACAGGATGTTTCCTATCATAAGGAGAATACAATAAAACTTCTACTGCATTATCTCAAACCATTCTTTTAACAACAAATGGTCTCACAAAAGGATCTTTTAATTTATTATTGCCTTGTAAATTGAAATGGACAGTAGATATCAACACTTCATCACCCTTGTTAAATGTGCATTCTTTATGGGATTTATCCCATCTTTTCTTTTCATATTCAAATGCTTTATCAATACATCTTTGAGCATGTTTTCTGAATAACTGTTGCATTTGCATAAAAGATTTTACACCAGGGTGTAGTTCCAACTTGGGTAATTTATTATTAAGAATCTAAGCAGGAGTATTTGGGACATAACCTAACCAAAGCTCAAAAGGCTTTTTCTAGGTAACAGAATGAACAGTGCTATTATATGCAAATTCAAGACCAGGCAATAGAGTGACCCAGTCATGAGTAAATATGTCATTGTATTTATATTCTAATCCAAAGGCACAATACCTTCTTATCATATCTTCCAAAGTTTGAATCATTCTTTCAGCTAGACCATCAGTCTGAGGATGGTGAGCTGTAGACAATTTTAACTCACAGCCACAAATATCCCTCAAAGAGGTCCAAAACTCAGATGTAAATTTTGGATCTCTATCAGAGATAATGGCTTTTGGAAATCCAACAATATTAAACATGTAAGACCACCATAAGAAAGCCAATTCTTTGGTGGATACATCCTTGTGGGTTGGAATAAATTTGCACATTTTTGTGAATCTATCCACTATTACCAAACAAGAGTTATAATTGTCTTTACCTGCTACAGGAAGACCAGTGACAAAATAAATATTAATGATTTGCCAAGGAGTATCAGGTGTTTCAATATGTTGTAACAATCCTGCTCTCTTACCTGTCAGTCTCTTAGATTTCCGGCAGGAATCACAAGATTCAAAATATAATTTTGTATCTTCAGACATATTAGCCCACCAAGCAGTATTTTTGATTCTAATCAATGTTTTTTCAAGATCAAAATGACCAGCCAATATGTCATAATGACAAAGTTTGAGGATAGTTTCTTTCATAGAAGGAGGAATTACAATTACATTAGTAAGCTTTCTTCTATACTAAATATAACTATCTTCAATAGAAAACTTTCCTTTAATCAAGGCATTTTGATACTTTGCAGGAAGAGTTTTAATTAATGCTTGAATTGAAGCATTCCTAGTATTATTTAAGATAGTAACTAATTTATTCAAATCAGCATCTTTATCATATGAATCCAGAATAAATTGTAATAAATCATCTTTCATATCAGCTATAATTATACCATGGATATGAACAGTATCATCTTCAGGCACATAGGCAGGATTGGTGTCATTATTTGGCAGAGGCAATCTGGACAGCATATCAACATTGGAGAGAACATTTCCAGCCCTATGGATAATTGTCATTCTACATCTGTACTCTTGAACAGCAAGTTGCCACCTAAATATATGTCTATTAGGTGTTTTTAGGCTTAAAAGGGACTTCACAGCACTACAGTCAGTTACCAATTCAAACTTTTGGTCATCTAGGTAGTAATGTAGCTTCTCAAGAGCCCAAACAACTGCTAAGAACTCTAATTGAGTGGCACCATATTTCAATTCATTATTTCTCAAGGTTCTTGAAATATAACAAATTAAAACCTCTGAGGGTTTATCATTAATAATTTGTTTTTGGTGAAGGGCAGCACCCAGACCAACAAAGCTATCATCTGTATACAGGAAAAAAGGTTTGTTGAAATCTGGAAGAGCCAAGATAGGGGCTGTCATTAAACAACATTTTAATGCATAAAAGGCCTTTTGACAGTCATTATTCCAGATGAATGCAACATCTTTCCTAGTTAACTTGGTAAGAGGCAAGGCTATGACCTGATAATTTTAATATATTGTCTATAATAGCCACACATACCCAAAAAACTTTGGATTTCTCTTACACAAGTTGGTGCCTTCACATTTTGAATTGCAGCAACTTTGTTGTGGTCTACACAAATTTGTAGGCCTGAAACAACATGGCCAAGGACTTTCAAGGATTGAAAGCCAAACTTACACTTTTTTAAGGACAAGGTCATATTGATTTCATCCATTTTTTGAAAAACTCTATTTAAGTGAATCATATGCTCATCAAAATTTTTAGAAAAAACTATAATATCATCAATATACACCATGAGCCATCCCTCAATTATTTCCTGATGGAAAGTGTTATCTATGAATTTTTGAAAAACTGAAGGGGCATTTTTAGGGCCAAATGGCATTCTAAAATACTTATAAATTCCCATATGAGTAGCAATAAGTAAAAAATACTGAGAATCTTTCACAACTGGAACTCGGTGATACCCTTTATTATCATCCAGACAACTAATAAATTTTGCACCTTTCAAAGTAGCATGTATTGAGTTAATTCTGGGTAAAGGATAAATATCATCAACAGTATACGTGTTTAATGCTCTTTAATCACCACATAATCTAGCCTTATCCTTCTCATAAGAAATTAAGACTGGGGAGATGACACAATATTTGGGGGTGACATCCACTTTCTCAATGATATTCATTTTTAATAAAGTGGCAATATTATCTTCAATATCCTTTCTTTTTGTTGGAGAAGCAGGATATGGTTTTTTCTTAAGACTAGGGGGAATATCACTCAAGTTACATGATAAAGTAATTTTCATTTCTTCCTTAACACTTCCTAAGACATGAGAACCATGAGCAAAAGCCATTGGGAAAGAGGTAATTGAGGCAATTATAGAATCATTTTGTTCATTAGTTAACTGATCACTAAATGAAGCAGTATTTATTTCATTCGATAAATTATCCATTTCCATTTTTGGTCTGCCTTTATACTGAACCAGTGAGTTACAAGACTTTAAAAGATGCGCAGAAGGTTTTCTAGGGGAGGAAATTTTGAATTTTCTTTTTCCATTCAATCCCAAGGTGAAGAAATTATTAGCTGGGTCCAATTTCACACCAAACATGGTTAAAATATCATTACCCATAAAAAACCAATTGCTTAAATTATCATTTTTCAATAAAACAAATTCACAAATAGCCCTGAAAAAACCACCATTATATTTGAAGAATACAGAGGTTTTGTATTTGCCAATAGGACACAAGGTAGAACCATACCCTCTCCATTTTTCAGAAGTCATAGGTAATAATTTACTCAAATAATCCTTATGTACTGAAGCTAGAGCTTTTTCAGACACTACACTTCCTCCATCACCAGAGTCAAGAACTACCTCAACATTTTTACCATTACTGATAACAGGTGCCTTCAAAGGGGATATGGCTATAGAATTGTTAGTAATATCTTTAATTATTTCAGCATCTTCCACTGAAGATAAATCCAATACACATTCTTCAGATATATTATTTAAATAACGGACATCCTGTTCCAACATTAAAACATCTTTAAAAGATTCATTGTCATAGGAGATATTACTTTCACAGTCACTAGAAGAATTATTGATATCAATTTCAGCCTCATCAGTGTCTTCATTTTTTTCAACAAGAAGAATTTTCTTGTCACAAACATGACCCTTTTGCCATGTTTTGTTACATTTATAACAAGTATTTGTTGCATATTTTTTAGGTGCAACTGGGGCAGAGGGTCTACCAGATTTTTCTGGGGGCTTGGTAGAGGGTTTATTCTGATCATTATAAGGTTTACTAAGATGATTTTTAGGCTCATATCTATAGTTGAGTAGAACCTCATTACAAATGTTAATGAAAGAAGAATGTTCCCTCACATGCTCAGTTCTAGCTACAATTAAATCTCTAAGAGAATTTGGTAATTTATACAAGATTTTATCTCTCCAAATATCATAATCCATCTTTGAATTAATTTCTCTCAGTATTTTTGTTACTTTCATAAGAAAATCAATGGCTTTTTCAACAGAGGAGGATACATATCTAGTATTCTCGTACAGTCTTTTCTGAGCCAACCTGAATTTTGAACCACCAAACTGATTCTCAATCAAGGATTTCAAATCATTCCATGTATAATGGTTGTTATCTAATAAAACAGACTCATACCACATCAAGGCTACATTGGAAAAAAAGAAATTAGCTTAGAAACAATTTCCTCATAAGTTAGTTTAAAAGATCTCTTTAAATGATCAATTCTTCAGATAAAGTGTTGCCAATCAGAGGAAGAATCACCATCAAAGGTAGGATATTGGTCTAATTTAGGCCAGTTTTTCTGACTACTGGGATGGTCCATTTGTTGGTTTGAATTATTTATCATTAATAATTCTTGAAGTTTAGCCAGGTGTTTGGAAATTTCATTATTTACAGAAACAGCTGTTACATGACCATCACAAGATTTCTTGCTAGTAGCAAAAGATTTTACAGACTCATTGTCAGTTTTTTTAACAGCTGAAATATGGTGAAGAAAAGAACTGCTTTGTTCAGGCCCTTTTCCTTTATTCTTATGCATTTTATTGGCAGAATATTCATGCACACAATAATTATTGGTAATTAAAGCTGAAAATTTTTCCTGTAGGTCAGACACAGAATTTCTTATCCTTGGAATTTCAGACATCTGGTCATTTATTTTTGCAAGGGATAAAACATTTCTGTCTTCAAAAACTGTGTTTTTGGTATTCAGTGCTTGGAAATCAATTTTTCAGCTTTTTCATCTCATTGTGTAGAGACTTAATTTCATTTTTCAATGAACAATTCTCTTCAATAAGGGGTTTTAACTCAATCAAAGTTTTATGCAGATGAATATTTTTATCTGAGATAGCTCTATGATCACTTCTTATTTGTTTTTGTTGGCTAAGAATAATATTCAAATTTTCTTTGATTTTAAATTAAGCTGTATCTTTCACAGAAGAGCTCACTTTACAATGTAAGTGCAAATTATTCAATCTATCACTCTCATGTACTAATAAATCCCTCATATTTTTGTCTTTTACAACATTAAAATCAATTGTATCCTTCAATATATCCTCAGAATTTTTCTCAAGCAAGGTATAAACTTCAGGTGAAACAGAATCATTCTTAATTGCAAGAGAAGGATTAATTAAAGAAGTAGAGGTTAAATGTAAAGGTTCATCAAATGATAATTTACTAATTACATCATTAGGGCTACTTATTAAAGGAAGTTGTCCCTTTAAGGGTTTAACTGTTCTCTCACCATTATCCACAGTATTACCTGTGGGAGAAGATTTGTTATTACACATACCAACATGTTTATCAAACAGATTACTTACCATGGTAAGGGAGGAAATTTCCCCTGTGCCTTCTTTCTTCTGCCTCCCTGATAAGGATGGGCCTGATGAGGTTGAGGGTAGGTTTGTGTCCTGGATGGGTCAGGGTGTTGAGCTACTGTCTGCTGAACATTCTGTTGATAATGGCTCATCAGGTAATCCCATTTCCACTGTTCCACTTGTAGAGTGTTTTGATTTTGAGTGAAAGAGCT
This sequence comes from Hemileia vastatrix, assembly GCA_030280995.1. Classification (NCBI taxonomy): domain Eukaryota; kingdom Fungi; phylum Basidiomycota; class Pucciniomycetes; order Pucciniales; family Zaghouaniaceae; genus Hemileia; species Hemileia vastatrix. The sequence continues at coordinate 30,721,641 of JASXTE010000002.1, read as the reverse complement.
GGGTGCCTGATGGGGCTGAGGCTGAGGCTGAGGCTGAGAGGTTGGGAAAGGAGGTTGAACCTTCTTTTGATTTAAGAGCCCCTGCATCTGTTGCCAGAGTGTGTCTACTATTGCCTTGTACTTCATGTTTTCTGACTTTAGTTCTTTTATATGGCTGGAAAGATTGTTTATTTGTTGCGTCAGAGGGATCTTTTTTATTTTTATATCCTTTAGAGGACTTTCCTGACTGATCTGAGGCCTTTCTTCTTTCAGAGTGGTTTAGTGAGGGGGGTTTTCTACTTCTCCTGACATTTCTATGTCCTGAAGGGTATGAAGATTTTTTGTTAACTGAAGAATTCTTTTAAATTAATTTTGAAGAACCTACAGATTCATTATCTACATCCACATCAATTTCATCAACATGAAGGTTGTCCATGCTTTTTGCCAAACTACTAGACATGGAACTATGAATAAAAATTCAAATGTTATTTAATTATTCAAATTTAAATTTCAAAAAAAAATTATTTCTTGAAAAAATTAAATTCAAAAAAAATTAAATAAAATAATTAACAATAAAAAATATAATACAAAAATATGTAATTACAATTTATATTATTAAGAATTACAAATCTTATCAAGGGACCAAACCAAAAAAAAAGGTTTTAATAAGTCAACCCAAATAATTAATACCAAAAAAAAATATCTTGGTAATATTGGGACTAAGTACTGAGTACTATTATGGTCAACCAATTTAAATCAAAAAAAAAAATCAATAAAATTAAATTAATAATTTATTTAAAATATTTTATAATGATCTTCTAGGACTAAGAGTTATAACTCTATTATGGTCAACTAGGAAAGAAAAATAAAAAATTTGAACACTTACACTCAGTGAATCAGCAATTAAGCCACAATCACTGTTATTGCAATAATAATTTAATAATATAAGTGAGAGGTGCAAAGGTTAACTGTCAGGCTTAGTCCAAGTCCAGAGACGTGAATAGCTTGCTGGTCTAGTGTCTAGAAGATTTACAAAAGGTCCCAAATGAATACAATGGTATAAAACAAGCAAGTAGTAGAATAAAATCAATTATAAGGCTCAGTAATTTACTCTCACTTATTATAATTGGTATTACAAGGCTTATTGTTGTGCAGAAAAATAGATGTAATATATTTAAAATACTATTCAAAGACTCTCTAAAGTACTAATGAAATGTAAGATAAATTGTATTGGTTATATATTGTAATTGTAATTGTAAAGATGATAAATTGAATCTAGAAAATATGACCAAAAACCCCCTCCTTTTATACCCAATAATTCCCCAATGATGCCCCTTGATGATTCCAATCCTATACACGGCCAAATGCGCCTCAAAATAACTAATAGACCTTTCCAAAAACATAAGGAATGACCAATGACAACCAAAGAATAATATCACACGCCAAAATCCTGAAATAATAGGGATAATCCATCACAAATAAAGAATAACCCAAAAAAGAGTGTATATGCGTGTAATATCTATTTTTAATAGACTAAAAATAAAGAAAAGGTACTAAATATAACACAGTATTAAGGGGGATTAACAGTAGAGATGTTAGAGTTAATTATTACAAATTTATACGTGAAATCCCTGTCCAAAAATAAGCATTATTGACTGAGAAACCACTGAAAAACCTAATTTAATGCGTGTAAGGGCTGATCCCTGTATGCAGACTCTTGGCAGGCGTAACCACGGGTAAATCCTTGACTAAATAGACATTTTTTTAAGCGTGGTAGCATAATTGGGCGCCAAGACTGATGTAACTAATGCAATTAGTGCATTTAATAAGGTTAAATCACATTGAAACTAAATTAAGACACTAAATAAGCGTCCCTTGCCTATTTTAGTGTGTTTCCACATATAGTGCATGTATTTGGGGTAATTTTAGCGTGAAAAATACTAACTTTGCTAAAAATGAAGCTATTCACATGGGAAAAATGCAGGCAGTATGTAGCCACTGCACAGAGGCCATTTCTGGCATAAAAAACACCAAATTTGAAAAGTGTTATTTTTACACTTTTAAATAGCCAGATCAATTTTTCCAAATAAGGAAATTTGATCTGTCAAGGCGCATTTTTATTATCTTAACATTTATAGCGCATATATCCAACTTTTAGTGATAATAAGCGCATTTATCAATTATTTCAATAAAATAATAGAAAAATTAGCTTTATGTGTACTTAAAAATTATGTAGGCTTATGGATAAGGTTCTTAAGGTTACCCTAACATATTCTAACTTAATATTAAGTACATAAGACTTAAATAAGGTGAATATATGCGTGTATATTATGCTTTATAATGGCATATATTTGTATTAAATCAATTTTTATACAATTATTTATTGTTCCCATGTATGCTACATATGTTTAACATAATTTGTTAGTAATTTTACTCAGTCCTGAGAATATTCAGGCTGACATTAACTTACTATAGTGATCAAGAAATCACTTCAAAAGTACATATTATTCAATATATTATAAACCTAACAGTTTGAACCCAAGTTTGAAACACGGTCGCAGCAAAATTTTGCTTTTTGCTTAGGTGGTCCGTGAGCAGTGTTGTTCATCACAAAAAAGGTGTATTGTTTTCGTTGTTTGGAAAGGTCCCCAATTATTGATGGGTTGTCTAGAAGGTATAGGAAAAGGAAGATAAAAAGAGGAGATAGAATAGGAAGATATATACTAATTTGTAAGTAGTAATTTTAAAGTAGATGTTTGTTTGGATTCATGGAGTGTCAGCCTGTATATCTCCAGGACTGAGTGAAAAGTAATTATAAGTTATGTTAAACACATGAACTATACATGGGAATAATAAATAAGAGTACACAAATAGTATACATAAGTAAAATTATGATAATACACAAACAATGCCATTATAACACCTTATATACACGCATATATCCACCTTTTATAGGTCTTATCTACTTAATATTAAGTCGGAATATGTTAGGGTAATCTTAAGAACCTTAAGTATAAGGCTACATAATTTTTAAGTACACTTAAAGCTGTTATATTCATTGTTTTATGCAAAAAACAAGAAATGCGCTTTATTTCACTTAAAAGTTGACTATATGTGCTATAAAATTGAGAATATCAAAATTGCGCTTTGACAGATCAATTGGGCTCATTTAGAACTATTGATTTGGCTATTTAAATGCATAAAAACAACACTTTTCAAATTTGGTGTTTTTTATGCCAGAAATGGCTTCTGTGTACTGGCCACATACTGCCTGTTTTTTTCCCGTGTGAATAGCTTCATTTTTAGCAAAGTTAGCTTTTTCACACTATAATTACCCCACATTCTACGCCCACTGTGGGGAAACACACTATAATAGGCGACAGGCGCTTATTTAGTGTCCTAGCTTAATTAATAATGCATTGACCTTGTTTATATGCACTAATTTCATTAATAACCTCACTCTTGGCACTTTATTTCATCACCACGCTTAAATTTGCCTAATTTTAGTCAAGGATTTACCCGTGCAAGCGCCTTCCAAGAACTGCATGTAGTTACCCCACATCTCACGCTCTTTTTTAAGTTTTTGGGTGGTTTCTCAGTCAATTTTGGTTATTTTTGAATGGGAATTTCACGTAGTATAATGTCAGGATTAGCCCCATTATTTCTACAGTCAATCCCCCTTATTATTAAGCTATTATTAACCTTAAAAAGTCTCCTTTAGTCTTTAATATTATTGTTTTATATGCATATACTCTCTTTTTGTCTTTTTCTTTAATTTTGATGGATTTCCCTTATTATTACAGAATTTTGGCGGTTGTTACTCTTCTAATTATGTCATGGGTTACTGGGAATGTTGATGGGCATGTCTATTAGTTGTTTAGAGGCGTCATTAACTGTGTATTTGGTGGTATATCAAGGGAATCATTGGGGAACTCAGTGTGTATAAAAGGAGGGGGTTTTTGGGTTGTATTTCTTCATTCTTTATCATTACAATTTAACCAATATAACCAAATAAATTACAATACATATCAATTAGTACTTTTATAAGTCTTTTGAATAGTATCTGAATTAAATAATCTATTTTTCTACCAACTACAAATATTGTAAGCCATATATAAGAATAGTGAGAATTATATTACTGAGACCTTTATATTTGATTATATTTTACAACTTAGTGGATTAAAAACTACAGTATTCATATAGGACCATTAAAATCTTCTAGACAACTGACTATTCAAGCTAGTTCACGTCCTTGTACTTGACCTTAGCCTGACAATTGGGGACCTTTCCTCAAGAATTCTGTTATAATCCTGTAAGTGAAATTTTCAAAGAAGGTACACGTAAATAATATCCCTATATAAATATTTGGATAATTACAACAGGTTGGGGTCACTTATATAGTGATTTCAGAAAAAGAAGCCCTGTTATATAATAAAATTGTGATATTGAATCATCAATTTTACCACTAATTTAACATATAATTGTTCTTAGTGGGAGTCTGTCAATAGACCAATTAAATTTGTGATCTTTGCAGATAATAACCAATTAAACTGATTAATTGTTTTCTTTTTACAGGACTCTTAATCCCTTTTTATTGGTTTGTAAAATTCATTTAATATTTAGAAAGAATCTTACTAACAAATTTTCTTTTTTAAATATAAATACACGGCTACATATTGTAGACCAGTTAAATCAAGTGACCACATAAAAGCATATTTCACTTTTGGCACTTAAAAATTCACTTAATACCAATAAGCAAGCAATAAAATTGTCTTCAGTGGTACTAATAAATACTGATTAAACTCCTTTTTGAAGTTTTTCAAATCTAAACTTTCAATTCTCTAAAATTCCATGTAAAAATGTGTGACAACAATGACATTGTAAGTAATAAGGCAAAACCTTATAACTTAAGAACTAGAGCTGAAAGACCTGTTACAGGACATCCAAATGGAGGGTCAAGAATCACCAGTAACAATAAATAACACCCCACCAATGTCCATGGAGGAAAAGGAAAAGCTCTTAAAACAAATGTCAATAAAGAAGTCCAAAAACACCTTACAAGAGCAATTTCACTCCCTCTCAACCCTACTGAATACACTAACAATAAGAGTAAACAATATGTTAGACCAGATCAACAATCTGGAGAAAAGGGCGGCACAGGGCTTTATAGAAGTCAACCAGGCTCTAGTGGATATAAGGTCTCATCAACAACCAGTGGCACCAAATACCACAGCAACACCTCCAGTCCCAGAAGAGGACCAAAAGATAACTGTAAGCAAATGGAAGTGGGATTGGTATGCCCAAAACTACAGCAGTCCTCCTCAACAGGGATCCAGCAGTCACCCTTACAGGGGAAAGCCAAGGAGAGGCAGGGGAAATGGAATAAGACCATGGTAAGTCATCCATCTTCTCAAGATCAATTATATAATCCTAACAATGAATTACTTATAGGTAATGAAATTGATAGAGAGTTATTGGATATAATTGATAAGGATTTAAAAAATTATTCATTTGAAAATAACATGTTAGACTTGTCATTACATGAGGACAATGTACATAGTTTTATTGATCACCAGGAAAATACTATTAATATAAAAATGGAATCAAATGAATTAAAAATTGACCCTGATGATGAATCTTCTGAATTGGAAACAGACAAAATTGAATATTTTCTGAAAGAAAATCCAATGGAATCAAAAATAATTAGTAAATTATTATTAAGAATTGAAAAATTGGAAGAATTCTCTAGAGAGTCCAACAATAATACAGAAAGTGTATTATTAAACATCACACAATCATTGAGTAAAACAGCCAATAAGTTAAAAGTTATTGAGAATTCAAATAATGAATTGATCAATGAAAACAAAAGATTAAATTCTGAGATTAAAAATTTAGAAATTAAATTAGAACATTCTCAGAATATTATGGCCACCATAGAGGGACGTGTAAAATTGTCTGTTTCAAATGTAAATGATACTTTAACTCATGTACCTGTAATAAAAGATAGGTTACAAAGAGTAGAAATTGAGGTAGCCAACATTTTGAAAAATACTGAAACAATAAAGGATAATACCTCTTATGTAGAAAGAGTACCAGTTTTTATGAAACACTCTGATGATAAACCAATGATGGAACATGAACATAGTGTCATGGGCTCTGAGAATATAAAATCAGTAAAAGATGAAATTAATGATCATCTTTCTAAAGTGAGTGAATTACTCAATATTCCTCATGTTAGGGAAGCTAAAACTAGCCAAAAGAACTGGCCTAAGTTAGATCAGTACCCTTCTTTTGACGGGGATTCAAAATCTGATTGGCAACAATTCATACAAAGAATTGATAACTTAAAATTTTCATATAAATTACCTGATGAAGAAATTACTTCAAAGTTAATATCTTTATTTACAGATGTGGCCTTATTATGGTTTGAATCTGTATTGAGTGAGGGAATTAATTACTCCTGGAATGAATGGAAGGCACTAATTGAAAGGCAATTTGGTCGCCCAAAATTTAGAATCACTCAACAAAGACTGTATGAAAGGGCCAGATATAATCCAAATGCTGGAGATAAACCCATGGTCTTCTTAATGAATTTAATAAAAATCATGAAAGCTATGGATCCAAAAATGGATTATGAAGAGTGGAAAGAAAAAATAATATACAAGTTGCCTATATCAGTTAGAGAAATTATTGTAGCTAGAACTGAAACTATCAGAGACACCTCTGGATTCATTAATATATGCAATGAGATATTATTAAACCACAAGTATGAAACCAAGTATAGTAATTACAGACAAAGTGTTGACGTGGTAAAACCTACTACAAGTAAGTTACCAGTGGAAAAGAAAAAACCTTCAGCTCCCCTTGTCGCTAAGAGACAAGAAAATAACACTTGTTACAAATGTAATGAACCTTGGGTTAAGGGTCACACGTATAAGAAAAGAATAAATGTTATTGAAACCTCACAGAATTCTGAACCTAGTAATCATGAAGATGAGAATGTGGAATCTAGTGAGGATTGTAAAAGTAACATATCTTACAGTGATGATGAAAATGAGATATTTGTATTAGAACAGGATATAATGTTCCTGAATGATGCTATACCTCATACAGACACATCTTTAACTTCCATAGAGGAAGCTGAAATAATTAAAGATGTATCTCACGACACTTACAAAATAACACCTATCAGAGCTCCTATTATCATATGTGGAAAAGAAATGAATGCCATTCTTGACACTGGGGCTGCAGGTAGTGTAGTTTCACTTAATGCATTAATGAAACTTGATAGTAAGTACCAGGAAAAACTAGAACCTGTTCAGACAAAGAGCTGGAGGGGTTTTGGTTCAGTATTAAATCCAATTGGCAAATACAAAACTGCTGTATTCTTTAAATATAATAATGGATATGTTAGAGCAGTTTGTGAATTTGTAGTAATGGATAATAATAATTGTAGTGATTGGTTTATTATTGGCAATGATTTATTGAAAAAATTTGGCATTAAACTAGATCCTGCAAACAGTTGTTTCACCATAGGGGTGAATGGTAAAAGGAAATTGAAAATATGTTCTGAAAATTCAGTATATGCCATTTCTCCTAGAGAAGAACAACTGCAAGGTGGAAGAACCACCAATGAAGTGGGTGAATTGGAAAATGAAATCCAAAAGGCCTCTTTCAGTCCTCAACTCTCAAAAATTGAACAAGAAGACATTTTGAGATTGATTAAATCATATCCTATGGCATTTGCTCATGGCTCAAATGAACTAGGATTGGTCAAAGACCATGAGATGAAAATCTCTCTAAGCTGTGATCTGGGTAATATTCCTGGCAGCTTAAAAAAGAAACCTTACCCAGCATCTCCTGCAAAAAGGAAAGATATTGAAGACAATATAAAATTGTTGTTGGAAATGGGTATTGTTGAAAAAGTGGACACAACACCTAAGTATTGTGTCATTTCACCAGTATTAATCTCTTATGAAAAAGATAAGGCAAGATTATGCGGTGATTATAGAGCTCTGAATACATATACAGTAGATGATATTTACCCTCTACCAAGGATAGCTTCTATCCATGCTACCTTACAAGGAGAAAAATATATTTCCTGTCTGGATGGGAACAAGGGTTACCACCAGATTCCTGTGGAAAGAAATTCTCAAAATTACTTATTAATAACCACACATATGGGTATATATAAGTATGTGAGAATGCCATTTGGCCCAAAGAATGCCCCTTCAGTCTTCCAAAAATTGATGGATAGTGTTTTTCATCAGGAAATGATTGAAGGATGGCTATTGGTCTATATTGATGACATCATAGTGTTTTCAAAAACATATGATGAACATTTAAATCACCTGAAAAGAGTCTTTCAAAAAATGGATGAAATAAATATGACTATTGCATTAAAGAAATGTAAGTTTGGATTTCAATCCTTGAAAGTACTTGGACATGTTGTATCTGGATTACAAATTTGTGTTGACCAGAATAAGGTGGCAGCAATTAAAAACATTGGTATACCTAAAAATGTAAAAGAGGTTCAAAGTTTTTTGGGTATGTGTGGATATTATAGACTATATATTAAAAATTACCAATCCATTGCAGCCCCTTTAACAACATTAATCAGGAAGAATGAAGCTTTCACTTGGAATAATGAAAGACAACACGCCTTTAATAAATTAAAGGAATGTTTAATGTCAGCTCCAATATTGGGACTTCCAGATTTCACCCTACCTTTTATCTTGTACACTGATGCAAGTTTCATAGGTTTGGGTGCTGCTTTACAGCAGGAACAGATAATAAATGGAAAATTATCTGAAGTAGTTATCTGTTATATATCCAGAACCTTAAGAAAAACAGAATAAAGGTATGGTGCCACACAGATAGAATGTTTAGCCGTGGTGTGGGCTTTGGAGAAACTTCATTACTATCTGGAAGACCAGAAGTTTGAACTTATAACAGATTGCAGTGCAGTAAAATCATTACTAAACATGAAAACACCTAATAGGCACATGTTTAGATGGCAACTAGCTGTACAAGAGTACAGAGGAAGAATGACAATCACTCACAGAGCAGGAACATTGCATTCAAATGTGGATTTATTATCCAGAAGTCCTTTGCCAAATGATGCTGACAACCCAGCTTATGTACCTGAAAATGAGGTTATACATATATTTGGGATTTATATAGTGGATTTAGAAGAAGAGTTTATGCAAACTATATTGGAAAATTATTCATCTGATAAAGATTTGTCTAAACTATCTACCATTCTTAATGATCCAAAAAATGCCTCCATGAGTGCATTAATTAAAACCTTGCCTCCAAAGTATAAAAATGCGTTGGAAAAAGGTAAACTATCAATTGAAGATGGATATATATATTACAGGAAAAAGTTAAGCAATGTAATAGTAATACCACCTTCTATGAAAGAGTTAATGTTGAGTACTTGTCATGATGACATCTTAGCTGGTCATTTTGACTTTAACAAAACATTAACCAGAGTTAAAAATACAGCCTGGTGGATAAACATGAAAGAGGATGTACAGAAAACATTGAAACATGTGACTCTTGTCAGAAATCTAAGAGATTAACTGGGAAGAGAGCTGGGTTGTTACAACAAATAGAGCAGCCAAAAGCTCCATGGGAAATTATAAACATGGATTTTGTAACTGGCTTGCCATTAGCAGGAAAAGAAAGTTTCAATTCTTGCTGGGTAATAGTGGATAGATTAACAAAAAATGTGTAAGTTTATCCCTACCCATAAAGAGGTATCTGCAAAAGACTTGGCGTTACTATGGTGGACTCAGATGATGAATACTGCTGGGTTCCCCAAAGCCATAATCTCTGAAAGAGATCCTAAATTTAATTCAGAGTTCTGGACATCTTTGATGGAAGTATCAGGTTGTCAATTAAAATTGTCTACAGCACACCATCCACAAACTGATGGGCTGGCTGAGAGGATGATACAAACTCTAGAAGACATGATCAGAAGATATTGTGCCTTTGGATTAGAATACAAAGACAATGAGAAATTCACACATGACTGGGTAACATTAATTCCTGGCCTTGAATTTGCTTATAACAGCACAACTCATTCTGTAACAGAGAAGAAACCATTTGAACTCTGGCTGGGATACGTACCAAATACCCCAGTAAATCATTTAAATAAACTACCAAGGTTGAATATACACCCTGGCACTAAATCCTTTATTCATATGCAACAAATGTGTAGAAAGCATGCAGAAGAATGCATCCAAAAAGCATTTGAATATGAAAAGAAAAGGTGGGACAAATCTCATAAAGAATTTGAATTTAAAAAGGGAGATGAAGTCCTCATATCAACACTACATTTTAACTTACAAGGTAATGTTAAATTAAAGGATCCCTTTGTAGGAACTTTTGTAGTAAATAAAATGGTTGGGAATAATGCAGTGGAAGTCATATTATATGCTCCATATGATAGGAAACATCCAGTTTTCCCTATCTCATTATTGAAACCTTACCATGCAAATGATCCTGACTTATTTCCAAAAAGAAGGGGAAGGCCTAAAAAGCAACCTGAAGAAATTGTGGAAAAAGCAGAGATTGAAAAAATACTCAAGAAAAGAATCCTTACTAAAGAAAAAGGAACTGAGTATTTACTAAGATTTAAAGGGAAATCAAATGAATTTGATAAATGGATACCTGAAAAAGAAATTTCTAATTTATCCACCCTTCTTAAAAAATTTAAACAGAAATAAATTTCTGTTCAACCAGCTGAGGGGTTAAAAAACCAGTACTCATAATATTTTATTATGTTTTATTTCTTTAAAGTTGAATCTTTAATGCTACAGATTTATTCTGAATACCTGAAAAATTACAAATTAATAAAATAAAATGTTTAACTTATCATTTTTTTATTGTTTTTTTTGGGTGGGCGAGTGTCAGCCTGTATATCTCCAGGACTGAGTAAAAAGTAATTATAAGTTATGTTAAACACATGAACTATACATGGGAATAATAAATAAGAGTACACAAATAGTATACATAAGTAAAATTATGATAATACACAAAAAATGCCATTATAACACCTTATATACACGCATATATCCACCTTTTATAGGTCTTATGTACTTAATATTAGGTTGGAATATGTTAGGGTAATCTTAAGAACCTTAAGTATAAGGCTACATAATTTTTAAGTACACTTAAAGCTATTATATTCATTGTTTTATGCAAAAAACAAGAAATGCGCTTTATTTCACTTAAAAGTTGACTATATGCGCTATAAAATTGAGAATATCAAAATTGCGCTTAGACAGATCAATTGGGCTCATTTAGAACTATTGATTTGGCTATTTAAATGCATAAAAACAACACTTTTCAAATTTGGTGTTTTTTATGCCAGAAATGGCTTCTGTGTACTGGCCACATACTGCCTGTTTTTTTTCCCGTGTGAATAGCTTCATTTTTAGCAAAGTTAGCTTTTTCACACTATAATTACCCCACATTCTACGCCCACTGTGGGGAAACACACTAAAATAGGCGACAGGCGCTTATTTAGTGTCCTAGCTTAATTAATAATACATTGACCTTGTTTATATGCACTAATTTCATTAATAACCTCACTCTTGGCACTTTATTTCATCACCACGCTTAAATTCGCCTAATTTTAGTCAAGGATTTACCCGTGCAAGCGCCTGCCAAGAACTGCATGTAGTTACCCCACATCTCACGCTCTTTTTTAAGTTTTTGGGTGGTTTCTCAGTCAATTTTGGTTATTTTTGAATGGGAATTTCACGTAGTATAATGTCAGGATTAGCCCCATTATTTCTACAGTCAATCCCCCTTATTATTAAGCTATTATTAACCTTAAAAAGTCTCCTTTAGTCTTTAATATTATTGTTTTATATGCATATACTCTCTTTTTGTCTTTTTCTTTAATTTTGATGGATTTCCCTTATTATTACAGAATTTTGGCGGTTGTTACTCTTCTAATTATGTCATGGGTTACTGGGAATGTTGATGGGCATGTCTATTAGTTGTTTAGAGGCGTCATTAACTGTGTATTTGGTGGTATATCAAGGGAATCATTGGGGAACTCAGTGTGTATAAAAGGAGGGGGTTTTTGGGTTGTATTTCTTCATTCTTTATCATTACAATTTAACCAATATAACCAAATAAATTACAATACATATCAATTAGTAATTTTATAAGTCTTTTGAATAGTATCTGAATTAAATAATCTATTTTTCTACCAACTACAAATATTGTAAGCCATATATAAGAATAGTGAGAATTATATTACTGAGACCTTTATATTTGATTATATTTTACAACTTAGTGGATTAAAACTACAGTATTCATATAGGACCATTAAAATCTTCTAGACAACTGACTATTCAAGCTATTTCACGTCCTTGTACTTGACCTTAGCCTGACATGGAGAGTAATACAATGATAACTTATGAGTAATGACACTGTAGTGGATTTAAATAATATTTAATAATTTTGTAAGTTAGGTCTCAATGCACGGCAATCAATTATGGTTATTAATAGACTTATGGCAACCTTGAAATCTATTAAGATTTATATTAGAACTATAAGACTAATAATAATAATAATAATAATAATAATAATAATAATAATAATAATAATAATTTGTATAATATTTAAATATGTAATAAAATGTGAGTGTAATAAGTGATAGATAAAAGAGAGGAATTACAAGACCTTTTATAGGCAAGGATACATTGTGAGGCGCTTCCAATGTATATACAATAATAATAGTATGTGAAACAAAAGTCCAAAATAAATTAATTAAAACATACATATTGAGGGAAAAATTAAACAACAAATTAAATCTGTGAATAAATTAATAACTCTCCTGTATCAAAACTTTAAACAAGTAATGAATGAATAAATAAGTATGAGTCCATGTGAATTGTAAGAAAAAATATCCTAAACAAGTAGTATACTAAGATGTAAAGGTTTTAATATAAAACAACTAGAATTATTTTCATTCAAAACTTATGTAATCAATTTAGTTCAATTATAAAGAGAAATTAATTAATTGTTTTATTTAATTTTAGTAATTAAATTAATTGAAACAAATAATTAATTTAATTGTAACTTATTTAAAGTGAGAATTTAATATTACTATATTAAAAATTTTTTTTTTAAATTAATTACTAATTCTATTGACACAATTAAGGGTCAAAAAAAGCGCCCAATATTTGTGGATAATATTGAATGATAAGTTGTATTTTAATATCTAATTTATATAAAATTAATTGTAATTCCATTATAAGTTAAAAATAATTAAGCTTATAATATTATAATTAATTTAATTTTTTTAGAAATAATAAATACATAGAAGTGTGCCATGTTTTTATAGAATATAATATTTGTTTATGTAATAAAACTTATTTAATAATAAAATTAAATATAATAATTATTTTATTTATTCATAAAATATTTATAATTTTATTATTTAATAAAATAATTTATTGTAACTACATAGTGTTATTCCCTTATATGGTTTCAGTAATTTATTATAAAAATTACTGAGCTCCTGAGATAGCCTGGCTGACAGGTGTTCTCCAATAATCATTTTTACGAAATTTGAGGGATCTCACCCTGTGATCATTCATTTAATTGTTTCATTCTGTTTTGTTTTGAATCTTTTATAGATTTTTGCTAGTTTTTTAGCTAATTTTTTGTATCCACATCAATGTGCATTTAAATGTGGGTATGTTTTTAGAGGTATGAATTATCAAAAAAGGTGGGGGACATTTTTTTTAACTTAGGGTGTTTTTTTTATAATTTCATAATTTTATATAAATCACTACATGTATTTCTTTAATAATTTTACACCTTTATTTTAAAAAAAACTAAATAAAAAAATAATAATAGACATAGAAACGGTAATTAACAATAACAGGGGGTGACAAACATTACCATATACATCTGGTGGACTTCAGCCTCAAAATGCTATTTGAAGATACCATCATAAATGGCTGACTTGGGGTTATACATGTTAAAAATGAGGTCAAATACTTTTTACTCTGGCACCATTTCTCCAAAAAAACTTCAGCCAATCAATACACATATCCAAACAATCCACTGCACATCAAATTTTTTTCTTCCCCCTAGCCCCAATTTTTACATGCACTCAAAATTGATGAAATATTTTCTAATCAACATGGCTGACTCAAATTTTAATCTTCTCATCACACTAGTAAGCTCATCCCTTTTTCATTTCTTAAATTATCACCTTTTTCCAGTTACAATTTTCCATTCTTCCTTGCATCTTGTGGTTGCTGAGATATTGGCCTTAAAATTTGAGCCTTCATTTTTGCATTATTTCACTTTTTTCTATTTTTTTTAGTTTTGGTTCCATGTCCTTGATACACACTCATACTTTTTTCTTTATGCATTTAATTTGCTCCATATTCAATTTCCCCCCTAACTCCAACTTCACTCTTTCTCACTATATTTTTCACTGCCTTTCCATCAAGGTAAGTGTCATATCCTTTTTTTTGTGCCTATCTAATATCTCTTTCTTTTTATCATGAAAGCATATTCCAATCTATATAGGACACTTCTATGGATAACAATGGATCTATTGAACCCCTGTTTTTTTATTTTCATGATCACTTCTCAAATTTTTAAACAATTTTGAAAAAAAGAGTTGGAATTAAGGTCAGTTTTATTCAAATCTAATGTGCTTTTAACCAAAGAATCTCCTGAAGCCTAACTCACATTTGGAATAAATGGTTATGAATTAGGTTCAGTGGTTGCTGAGATACTGATCTTTAAATTTGAGTCTTTTTTTTTACTTTGATATTATATAATTATAGAACAGGGTTTCATAAATTATCTAATGATTATCTAAGTTTTCAGCTTTCATTCAAGTACCTGAACATTAGAGTTGGATTAGTATTTGATGATTCTTCACTGATTCTCTCCACAACACTTAAAGCAATCTTTTTTCAACTTTTTTCAAATAGGTCTCACTTTCTATCATGAATGCATACCTAAATCTATATAGGACACTTCTCTGAATAATGTTCAATTTATTGAAACCCTTTTGTTTTCATTTTCATCATTACTTCTAAATTCTTTATGCAATTTTAAAAAAAAATAATGAATCACCACAAAAAATTAAGTGGCACCTTCTAGCAGGTGCCCATCCCTGTATTCAGTTTTGATTTAAGAGTAAATTTGATTTGATGTTACGCAAGCTAGTCTGCTCATTGTTCAGTTCACAGTTTTTTCAGAATAATTACAGATGAGCTGAAATTGAGTTAAGTTAAAGATAGGGATTGGAACCTTCTATTGGGTGCCCATGTTTTTTTTTCTGGTGAATTAGGGTTATTTTTCTTTGAATCTCATATCCTCTTAATTGAGGATTCTTCTGAAGCTCACCTTTCATTAATCACAAAAGGTTTTGGATTTTGTTCAGTTGTTACTGAGATATTGAACTTCAAATTTGAGTCTATTTTTTTTCACTATTTTACTTTTTTTTGGTTTGATATTACATACTTAAAAAATAAAGCTTCTGAAATTCTTATATCATGATAATTTGCATATTAGTAAAAGTCATTTTTTATTTCCAAAGAAAATCTCAAGTTTAAATATGTCATCTGCACTCTTGAAGAATTTTTGGATTTATTTTGGTAAACTCTTAGTGTCTTTTTGGATTTTATTTTTTTGGGT
This sequence comes from Hemileia vastatrix, assembly GCA_030280995.1. Lineage (NCBI taxonomy): Eukaryota > Fungi > Basidiomycota > Pucciniomycetes > Pucciniales > Zaghouaniaceae > Hemileia > Hemileia vastatrix. The sequence goes on along the minus strand of JASXTE010000002.1, from coordinate 30,705,969 downwards.
TTATCATTGAGGGATCCTGTTAAAATAAATGAGTATTCCATTTCTATAAAATTGACATGCAAAATATGGGGTCAAAGAAAGGCTGTCATTTTTCTATTTTAATTTCATAATTTAGATTTTATGAGTCATTTATCCACTTCACTTACTTGAGTTTTTAGACCATCAAGCTGTGCTGCTGAGGTATCATGTCTACATTAATTTGTTACATGTTTTCTTGAATTTATTTGTGATTCAAATTCATTTTCTTGAAGGCTATTAATTTATCTTTCTGTCTTTCTCTGACTGACTTTTTTATTGTTGATGTATGCATTTTAATTGAAATTTGGCAATCTGGAGTTCCTACTATGATAAAATGCAGGAGAAGGTATTGCCATTTTTTTTGAATTGTGAATTTAAGAGACAATTTTAGAAAAAAAGGAATTTTTTAGTATCAAATTTGAAAGGAATATAAATTTTACATTAGACATATAGAAATTTACATGCTTACATGGATGCATTTTGATTACAAACATGAATTCAACAATGTACCAGATTTTCATGGTACCTAATTACATTTTTTAAAAAAACATGACCATTTAATGAAAAATATTTGTACAAAAACATATCTGCTTAACCAAAGCAATGATGCCCTTTAAAACAGAAATAAATTGCTACCTCTTGTTCCAGTTAAAGGTATTGCATCCATCTTGAGCAGGTTTCTGACTCAGTGGAATAGTTGTGCCATCAACTAAACCAATACATCCCATGAAACCCTCTGCTTGATCAACCTGAGAATATTCAAGTCACTCTTCTTTGGTTGGCCAAGAAAGCAAATGGGAAGATAAGCAAAGAATAGCAGTGATGCATTGTTTTGTATAAGTGTTAACAGAGCCACACCCTAAATCAAAGACATTTTCCATATGTTTCAAGGCAGCTCCATTACCATTGGAGCCCAAACAACTCAGTGTGTTAGTCAATTGAATTGAAGGATTATATTGTTGTTTTTGAGAATTTTTGTGAAACACAGGGTGATGCTGAATAAGCTCAGCCAATTTAGGGAAAAATTAGTATGAAGTCCTGAATAGCTGCCTAAAACTAGGCAAATATAGGTTAAGAAGTGTCTGGGTGGTGTACTTGGGGGTATGAAGTACTTGAAGCTTTCTGTGAAGAAGGTAATGTTTCCTTGCCATTTTTGATAAAAAAACAAAATATTCAAGATCACAATCACAATCAGAATCAGAATCCGAGATCAAGAGCTATGAAGCTTATTGCTTGATGTAGTTTATCATGATTTGAGAGTGAGGAAGGCATAACTGTTATATGGTATAAAAATGTAAATGATGTACAATGTTTTGAGTTATAAAGTGTTATGCTGTGGAGTGCTGCAGATAAATGCAATGATGCTGAAAATCAGTGAAATGGGACTTAATAGTGAAATCAGCACTTTTGGTTGATAAAGTGTGGATTTGAGTGAAATAAGTGACTTATTTCACTTTTGAAATCCACAAGTGTTGGGTCTCATGTGTTTTGGAAATCCACACTTAGATAAGTGTGGATTTTGTCAAAATCAAGTGCATATTTTCCAGAACTGACACCCCCTGTTAGGGTATATCAAAGTTAGAAATCTTCCCTTTCAAAACACCTCTTTTTTTCACCAAATCAACCATGATTATTTTTCAATATATGGCATATTGTGCCCCCAAACCACCTTTTTACTGAGAATTAATGTCAAGTTTTCTATTTATTTTCCGATAATAATTTATTAATCAAGAGATAAATGGATTGATCGAAAAATTGAAAACAATACACAATTTTCTTAACGATCCCCATAAACAAAAGAAAAAAAGAAAAGAAAAAAAACACTACATGATTCCAATCCGTTACAAAAACTCGATAGCAAAAGAACATATACCTACGGCAATCCATTTCAACCACATCTTTTGTATCTGCTCTTATGAACATACAGGTCTCAATTCAAATATATTATATATGTATACAAATATATAACGTTTTTCATAGTTTGTTTGATACTTCAACAGACATTTTCGATTCAAGTTTTTCTTGGATATGGTCTAAAAATCCTTCCCTGAAATATAAAGTAAAGAAAGTCAGGAAAATAATACAGTTGCACATAAAGATATTCATCAACTCAGCCAAGTGATTTCAACCAGCCAACTTACGTTGTTGCATACCGACTCTTATCCACATCCTTCCCATAAATAGCAATAGCCAAATCTTTGGTCATAACTCCATCTACATCCACCGATTCAATGCAGCACTCTTCCAAAATTTGAGCAAATCGTATCAATGATCGATTTGAATCTAATTGACCGCGAAAAGCTAGTCCTCTCGTCCAAGCATATATGGACGCAATGGAATTAGTGGAAGTAGGGTTTCCCTTTAAAGACATACCCATCAAAAATATTATTGATAAAAATTGTAAACAAACAACATATTGAAATTTAATAATTTTCGAAAATAGAGGTTTTTGAAATAACGTAGGGATTGAGGACGCTGAGTTCGAAAGCACAAATCTATAAAATATGACTAACCTTTTGATATTCACGATAGTGACGCGTAACAGTTCCATGAGCTGCCTCACTTTCCATTATTTTACCATCTGGTGTCATTAACTCAGATGTCATGAGGCCCAAACTGCCAAAACCCTAAATAATTAATCCATGTCCACTAAATCGACATATTTACAGAGAATACTAGAAATTTGAGACGATTGATCGGGCTTACTTGAGCTACAATATCTGACTGCACGTCACCATCATAATTTTTCAACGCCATTAAAAACCCTCCAGAAGATTTTATCATTTGTGCAACCATCTATAATAATAGATAATATTAGCTAACGAATAAAGACAATAAAAAAGAAAAAACATAGCAAATTTCAGGTATTTTATTTTAATGAATATTTATTAATACTGACATCATCAATCAACCGATGCTCATACCAAATTCCAAGTTTTTCAAACTCCAACTTATAATCTCTGTCAATTCAGAATTTCAAGTTAAATAACATCAAACATACACAGATTAAAATATAACTTACTTTTCATAGATCTTTTGGAATGTATCTTTCCACACCCCATCATACTTTTTCAAGATTGTATTTTTAGTCGACAAATACTATCAATTTGAGATAATTGGTAAGCCCCCCCCCCCCCCACACACACACAAAAAAAAATGCACTAAGAAAAACTTCATTGAAATACACATTGACAGATTGCTCAAAAATCAACGTACCATTGGAATTTTTTTGGCTATAGCCATTTTAAAAGAACTATGAGCAAAATCTTGAACAGACTAAATAAATCAAAAATTAGGTCAAAAATCCCATCTATAAAGATATATTAATTTTTACATAAGAAGTGAAAAAGCGGTGTGCGCAGAAAACTGGTTTTTTGCTTTAAAAAATTGAAACAGACTAAGAAACTCCCAATTTGGGAAAGATAAAAACCTTACCTCCAGAGTGTTGTACATAGCCAAAGCCTGACCAGGCCCATTAAACTCATAAACAACTGAGGATGTTGCAAGACTCTGGTCAGCAACATCTGTTGGTGTAAAACGCAATTCCAACTTTCCAGGACGATCAATAATCATATCAGTGCTACGGTATTGATCCGCATGAGCATGTCGACCAACGACAATGGGGGATGTCCAACCGGGAACAAACTTCGGAACTTTTTGGCACACAATCGGTGCTCGAAAGACAGTTCCTCCCAAAATATTTCTGATGGTTCCGTTGGGCGATCTACGATATTCAAGAAACCGAATTGAATGTCAAAAGTAAGCTTACTTGGCCACCTTACAATCAATGTTATAATATCCATCAATCTATATATGTGAAATTTAGCGATGAAACTTGAAAATGATAAATAGTCTGATACAATGCTTAGATTTTTCTCTTTTCAACAGAAACACAGAATGGAACCAGACCAATCACGAACAACCACATTTTCTTCAGCTTGAACTCTTTAACCCGTGCTTCATCGGGAGTAATAGTCGCACATTTTACTCCTACCCCATGTTGCAAAATAGCCTTCGCAGCCTGGATAGTTACTTGATCCTCCGTCGTATCCCTGTTTTGAATGGATAGATTGTAATATTCTAAAGGGATATCTAAAAACGGCCTATGATCACCCGAAAAATGAAACGTTTAGCCATCTTGATCTTCTGAAATAAAAAATGAATAAACTAACAAGATTAAATCAGACTTGATCCTTCCCCCCCGAAAAAAACGGTAAAAGTTTAGAATTAACATGAAGTTTTTTAGATCATGAGCTGAGAAAGCAAAATTACTTGTGCCAAATGACTCGGGTCCTACAATGATAGCAAGGGCCATGACACGAAGAAGATACAAAGGAGGGGGAGAAATTATTATCAGTATCGGTTAATGAAGAGCATATTTGATAGAAATAGACAACAAGCGTTATGGTGCTGTTGTTATCGTAGCAATCAATAACGTCACGAAATACTATGACTGCTTCTACTAACATTTCATCGCCATCAATCTCGACAACCGGATTTTGAACTTTGATTCGTGCCATACCGTCTTTTCAGAAATAATAAACATAAACATTCTCATTATTATTTTATATTACGCATTGTTAATTGATTGATTGATTGCAAGATCGGGGAATAAAAAAAATTCTCTTATGAATAGTTGATTATTTGATGGCCACTTACGGATTGTGCTAGAGCTACCGAATCTTCTCCTCTTTAACATCGTACATGTGCTCATGAAAGATGGTGTACGTTTTAATGAGAGATTAGCCAAGTATTGGACTGAGGGTAGCAAGCAATTGTGATACATGTTTCTTTTCAAACACAGCAGCGCAAGAACCTTGTGTATGCATTTTTATCAAGTTTTGGTCTTTTTTTTTTTCTTTTTTTTTTTTGAAAAAAGGCATGACTTGCGTGCGAAAATTTCAATAGAACCTGCTCTCCACTCTTTATGTCCCTTGCACTTTCGGTCATTACAACCAGATCCGAAAACAGTGAGACAAAAATGAAAACCTCCAAAAATTTATTGACAGCCCAAAAGTTGAGCTGCAGTATTTTTTTATCATCTGCAATTCATTATGTGAAAGTGTGCTTGACTTCTCATTCAACTCAGATGATGTAGAGGGGCGAAGCAACAGAGAAATCAACCCAATTACCACCAAATGAATTGAAGATGTTAAAAAAATGCTGAAGCTCAACTTTTGGGCTTTCAATAAATTTTCGGAGATTTTCATTTTTGTCTGACTGTTTTCGGATTTGGCTATGCATTGCTGCTGAACAGGAAGGAGACCTTAGCTTTAGTTTTATTTTTTATTTCTTACAACCTCACCTACAACTAGGAACATGAAGGAGATAGCCTAATGAGGTAAAAGTAGCATACAGGAGTGACTAAAATGTAAGGAGGCATCAGGGCATTTACAAGGAGTATAGCATATTCTACTAGCAAAAGGGATATGGGGAGGATATTGGGAAATCTCAAGGTATCAATAAAGAAGCTGCCAATGGAAGAATTATGGGAGATGGGAATAACAAGGCAGATTTGGTATGTTTATGAGTAACTCTTTGGAGCCCTACTCTGGCTATCGAGTGGACTGGGTACAGGAGAACATATTCTGGAGTGTCGCTGAAGAGAATGTTGCAAGGGTTGCCAGTCGGGGAGTCCACCGCTTTGAGCCTAAATAAATATTTTCTAAGCTGAGAGTGATCTGACTAGCATTGGCCGAATGCTGTGATGTGCAAGCCGGGGAAAAGACAGAGTTGGTTGACAGTAGCCAGAGGGTTGTGCTTACAGTGAAACCCGTAAACATTGAAACAAAAATGAAAATTTTCGAAAATTTATTGACAACCCAAAAGTTGAGCTTCAGCATTTTTTTACAGCTAAGTCATAAAAGCTTGCGGAATTTTTGACGAAAAAATAAAAGTTTCGCCCTCGAAAAAATGATTTGCCTATTCAAAAGGAAGTACCCCCGCCCTATCCCCAACCCTTTTGAATAGGCAAATCATTTTATGTTGAGAACAACTTTTATTTTTTCGTCAAAAATTCCGCAAGCTTTAATGACTTAGCTGTAACATCTTCAAATCATTTTGTATCAATCGGGTTGGTTTTTCTAAGGACGCTCTAAAGGGACCACCTTTTTGACCGCATCGGAGACCACCTTTCCATTTTTAGCATATCCCGGCTGCAGTGTGACAGATCATGTTGTAGCACGGTGTCAGCCTGTAGAACTCCGGAAAGAACCGGAGAACAGGAGACGCCGCGACTACAGACTATATACATTCACACACATAACTAAGTACATAGTCCTAGTGACTTAACATCCCCCCCACTTAGTTATGAGAAAATATTCTGATATCCCCCCCATGCAAACATAACCAACTCCAAAGTGAAAAAATATAATAAAAAAGAAGTGAAAAAAGAATAAGAGAAATAAAAGAAAAAATAAGAGGAAAGAGATATAACCCCATCACCACACACACACATCCTTCCTTCTCAGCATTGTTAGAGATGGGCCCAGTGATTTTGTAAGTATATCAGCACGCATTTGAGCAGTAGGAACCCATTCCAACGTTGCTTTTTTTAGGAAGAGTTGTTCATTAACAATATAGAAACACCTATCCACATGCCGTGTCCGCTTGTTGCCAGGGTTATCTTTTGCATTGGCAATTGCTCCTTTGTTGTCGCAGAAAATCTTTATAGGGGGAATACCGGGGAAGATATCTTTGAGCAAGTTTGAGATCCAAATTGCGTCTTTCATACCACCACCAAGTGCCACATACTCAGCTGTGCATGATGAATCACTCACTGTCAGTTGGCGCCTTGACGTCCAAACAATTGGGCAGGAATTAAGGAGTAGCAGATGTCCACTTTGAGCCCTTGAGAATTCTTTGTTATTCCAAGTGGAATCAGAAAAAGATAAGAGTTCAAGTGGTGAGTCACGGTTGGGGTGGATATGAAGACAAAGGGTAGCGGTGTGCTGGACATATCTAAGGAGGTGATTGAGAGCGATCCAGTGGGTGGCATTAGGTTTGGATGAGAAGTGTGCCAAGAAATTGACTGGGAATGACAGATCAGGTCTAGTTGCAACTGCTACATAACTGAGGGCACCTAGGATGGAGAGATATTTAGTTGTCTCTATAGCTACTTCTTCATCCTTTGCAGTGGTGATTTCCAAATTGTTAGGTAAGGGCGATCTTGTGGTTAATCCAGATGGGTTATGAGTCCGCAGAATCTTGTCAATGAGCTGAAAATTGTGTAGATCAAAACCTTCTGGAACTTCTTTGATAGAAACACCTACTATACCATCAACACTATCATTCCATTTTACTTTCAAACTACCATCCAAACCATCTTCTAACCCCTTTAGCACCTCCTCACTACTACCAGTAACTATACCGTCATCAACATGTATCCATATCACACCCAAACAATCCTTCTTCATAAGAACATAGAAACTTTTATCATACTGACTTGCTTTATACCCCAGAGCATCCAATTTGCTGGCTATATGTAGCCACCAGCATCTTGCTGCTTGCTTGGTACCGTAGAGGGCTTTCTTTAAGCGTAACGCATTGCCAGCTTCACGTAGCTGGTAACCTTCAGGAGGACGCACCCAAATTGCTTCATCAATTGGACTGTGAAGGTAAGCAGCGGTGACATCAAAAGATTTGATAGGCCATTTGTGATAAGCTGCCAAAGTGAGGAGAATGAGTTGTGAAGCAAAAGTAGCAGTGGGGGCAAAGGTGTCAGTAAAATCAATACCATACTGTTGTAAAAAACCTTTAGCTACATATCGTGCTTTATAGATTGGAGTTTTGGAAGAAGGATTTTTGATTGTAAAGACCCATTTTGCATTGGTGAGCTTTGCGCCAGGGGGAAGCTTTTCCTCATACCATACATCCATATCTTTCATGTTTAGTAGTTCCCTTTTGCATGCTTGGTCCCACTTACGACTGTCAGGCAAGATCATAGCTTGCAGATGGGTTCTGGGAATAATGGATGATTGGGACAAACCTTTTGTAACAGTCTCACGTACAGCTTTTTCCTGAGAGATAAGAGTTTCCTCATCCTTGAAATCACCTAGCTTCATATTATTGAGGATATGACCTAGAGAGCCCTTAGATGGTGGTGGTTGATAAGCAGCTTTGTGAGCCGGAAGTTGGTCACCAGGGAAAACAGCCATAGCAGATTCAAAGAAGGAGTTCGACTCTGGGTGCCAAAAAATCCAACCTGCATTATTCAGAGAATAGCCTATACACTTACAAATCAAAGCTCGTTGGTCCAGTTTACGTCTAGTTTCTTTGTGGATATGGACAAAAGCTGTTTCACCAAATATTCTGAGATTTGAGTAAGTTGGGTCACAATTGTACATGAGCTTCAGAGGAGTTTTGTCACCAGTCTTGACATTTGGGAGCCGGTTGTGAACATGGGCTGCCCATTTGTATGCAAGGCCCCAGAAACATTCAGGTAGTTCACTTGCTAGTAAGATTGTCCTGGCAATGTCACCAACAGTTCTGTTGAAACGTTCAGCTGATCCATTATATTCATGGTGGTGAGGACAGGTGATCTCGTGAGTAGCCCCAATGTCAGCCAGGATCTGAGCCATCTGTTTACTGTGCATTTCCCCCCCATTGGTTCTTAATGCTTGTAATTTCTTACCAGTAACATTTTCTAGCTTTTTATACGAGGTAACAAAAGCAGTTGTGGCCTCAGATTTGGAGTTGAGTAAAAATACCTCACCATAGGAAGTTGAACTTTCTCTAAACATTGCTGCCCATCTTGCCCCATTAACAGTAGGATCCATAGGACCAACCAGGTCTCCAACAATGAGGCTCATCATTGATTCTGGTCTTGATTCCCGTGTTGCTGATGGTTTTCTTGTACTTTTGGCTATTAAGCAATCTTCACAGTCAATCTTACCTGGTGGCATAGAAAGGGGCAAGCCAGCACCAATTCCAGTTCTGATTATATTGCAAATTGTGTTTTCACTGGTGTGACCAAGTCTTCTATGCCAGTCCATTAGGGAACCTTTTGCAGCAGGTGGTCAATTAATGGTCTCATTCTTTTTTACAGTACGCAGGAGAGAAGGATGCAATGGTAAATGATAAGAGGAAACATTTTGATTGCAGTCACTAGACCTAATTACATCTAAAATCCATCTTCTCCTAGTACTTTCCAACCGCCCTGTCATAATCAGTTCATCTTTAAAATAAATCCCTAAATTTTTGTCTTCAGAACATAAATCAAAACAAAAACCATTGTCCACTAAATCAAAGAGAGAAATAAGAGTGGTTCTAACTTCTGGACAATAAAAGACATTGGTAATAGTAACAACTTTCCCATCTCCTTTTATTTTTAGGTCCCCTATGCCAGTGATAAATGATGAAGGACAATTAGTTGCTACTTTGATAGGGATTTGATTTTTAAGAGATCTGAAATTGCTGAGAAGGGTCACATTGCCAGTGACATGATGGGTAGCACCAGAATCCAATATTGCCACATTCCCGGTGAGCGCTTCAAGTGACCATTCTGCACTGTTCAGATCAATTTGTTCCAACTGTTCATACAAAGCCTCCACATTTTCTTCAAAGATAGTAACTTCATCTGCTTCAATTTGTACATCCCGTGCCCTAATTTGCCTGCGTTGTGGTCTTCTGTAAGGGATGTATATTGGTTTGCTTTTTGCCTTTGGGTCAGAAGCAAGGGTTGTAGCACGCTCTCTCATGAGGTAGAGTCTTGCAGAAAAGGTGGAAGAGTTAAGGTTGTATGGACAGTGGGTGAAGAAATGAGCTGTTGATCTACATTCATGACATTGTTTTTGAGCACCAGGGGGTCTGTAAGAGTCAGTTTGACGTTGAGGATGTGCCGCCGCATTAAAGATGGGTTCAGTAGACAAGGATGTTGTAGGGGTAGGTGAAACCAATTCTCTATCTGCTCTGTTTTGAGCTAACAATGGCATGAGTTGACAGAAATCTTCAAAGGTGACAGATTTCAAGTCAGGGCGGTTATCCATAGCAACACAAAGATCAACATACAGGTCTTTCAGAGATGATGGTAAAAGTGCGTGGGACATCAGTGCTTTAAAAACTTTATGATCAAAAGTGACTCCTTGACGCTCAATTGCTTCAAAGTGTTTGTTGAATGCCTCTAGATATTCACTGTGTGAAGTGAATTGGGTTTGTTTCAAATTGATGAAATTGGAGATGGCTGTCATGGTAGATGTATGATTACTTCTGGAGAATTTGTTGTTGATATGAACATATGTTTGACAAGCATTCCAATCAGTTGAAATTTCATGGCGCAGATTAGGGGATAATGAGTGGAAAAGAATAAGATGGGTTACTCTGTCTTCAAAGTCATTAGGTCCAGGCTCATCGTTTAAAGCATATGCTCTGGTACCAACAAAGTCTTTGATCAGGGCCATCACATTTGTATGCCAATCGTGGAAGTTGTTTCCAGTTTTGTCAAGGTGAGGGAATGTTTTGGTGAATTCTATTACATTTTTCAAAGTTCTCTGGCGCTCAAACATTCCAATTGGTTGTGGGAGGTGGGGTGGAATAGGGCGACGGAAAGGGGAAGTGGTTCGACCCTGTGTAGGCACCTGCTGATTATTTGTTGTTGACATATCACCAGATAGATTTCTGATATTGTCTTTTAGTTTCAAACACTTAATTGCGTCAGTGAGCTCAGATAGTGGATTCTCTGTATTAGGTAGGGGCAGAGTAAGAGGTGGTGGTGGCGCTTAAGTGAGGGGTAGCGCTAATGTTATAATTAGGGGGAGGGTTTGTATGTGTCGCTATTAGTGGGGTGGGGGTAGCGATTAGAGTATGATGGGGAGGGTTTGTTTGTTTCGCTAGTAGTGGGGTGGGGGTAGCGATTAGATTATTATGAGGGGGGGGGGTTTGTTTGAGTCGCTGGTATTGGGGTTGTAGTAGCGACTAGATTATGAATAGGGGGGGGGTTTCTTGTTTCGCTAGTATGGTAGGTATAAGGGGAGGGGTAGTGGGGCGAATATCTAACTTTGGAGAGTTGGTACGAGCCGAAGTAGAAGTGGGAGGAGGGGTGGTAGGTGGGGATAAGGAGGTGGGTTGAGATTGTGAAGAGGGAGGGGTTAATACCTAGGCTTCTCAGCTCTCGGTTGGATATGGAGCGAGATGGACAGTGAATTTTACCAGCGCAATTATTTGGTGAGTTGTTTTTCGACATGCGCTGGGGGATTCTTTGGCTACTAGCGCTCCTAGTGTCGCTAACGCTAGTGGAGTTTCTTTTTGGCTAACGTTTCAATGCCCGCAGGTACAGTCCATAACCTGTAGCACGGTGTCAGCCTGTAGAACTCCGGAAAGAACCAGATATATTCATTGCTTACCTGTAGCACGGTGTCAGCCTGTAGAGCTCCGGAAAGAACCGGAGAACAGGAGACGCCGCGACTACAGACTATATACATTCACACACATAACTAAGTACATAGTCCTAGTGACTTAACACATGTCACTGTCCATCAATTGTCCACCCGGCCATCACATAGTATTTTTTATTTTTTTATTTCATACAATCTCACCGGGGAATTGTTATGGACATATACATATGTACTTAGCGATTTAGGTATTATGTACATAGTCTAGTATATAAACCTATGGTGCAAAGTCATGCTTTCCCCGGTTCACTCCGGAGATAGCACTGACTTTGCTACCATAGGTTATGGGCCCTCCCTGAACAATTGAAGTTCTTGTATAATTCTCTCGGAAGCAAGCGTGAATCCCATGTTTTTCCCATGTTAAAAGTGCCTACATTGGTGTTTCATTAATTCTGAATGTTCAAATTTTCCTGTGTTGCATCTTCATCATCCCGAAACGCATTTCTGTTGCTGGTGTTTAATTCATGCTGGGTATTGATCTCAATAACCCTAATCCCTTTAAGTCAAAACCCAAGTTACAATGAGAAATCCACAATTTGGGCATTCCCCCGCATATCTCTAACACTGCACATAACAAAATAACTACACGTGACCACGGCCAGTCTAAATCTTTTTCTCATTCCGCCTCTCCAGTGTCATCTTCAAATGGTGATACGGAAAAGCCTTTCCTTCCGGCTTCTGAAGCCCCTGTCTCACCTTCACAAAACATCTCATCCTCCTCTTGATCTTCTCTTTTTCCTCTATCCTCATCACCTAACCTTTCCAAAGATTTTATTTTCAACCCTCCATCTCCACATCAGGAAGAACCTCTATCAAAAATGCCTTCTCCTAACCCTGAATTGTCAACACCCTGTATAGAATATAAGGGGAAAGATTGTGCTGAGATTATTGAAGACATAATCTCTAAAATGAAACACATGGCAAAGTTGAAGGTTGTCGGATTGAATTGACAGATATGGGTGAAGAATCTTCATCTTTTCTTAAACCGCCAAGTGTGTACCATCAAATATACATCTGAATTGATACTGCTTGATACGTCAGTTGCAAAGTTTGAGGACAAGATGACTTGGCATGTTCTGTACTACACCCTTGAGGAAGAACTGCAATCCTTTATTGATTTTGGAACATCTTGCAATAAAGCCTTCTCTATTCTTAGCAAAAAGTTTGACAAATCTTCTCACATGGCAAGGATGGCTCTCTTCAATTCTCTGCTCAACATCAAAACAAAACTTTTTGAAAACATTATGTCCCATGGGAAAAATGTTAAATCAATTCTAGAAGCCATTCAACATTCTGGTCTCACCTTTAGTTTTGATGAGATAGTGGCAATCTTTACCCAATTACTTCTCCCCTCATTGGCTGGCCAACTGTACACTGATGCTAATCACCACTTTGAACTTCAGAAAGACATCTTGCAACCCTCTTTTGATGAAATGATGGATGTCATTCAGAATTTTTTTACTAATTCATCCCTCATGTTGAATCAAATGCCCACTATCTCAACTGCCCTTGAAACTTCCATTGATCATACAAATCAAGATGTTGCAAATATGGCTTTCAAAAGGGGAAAGATGGATTCCTATAGGCCAGCTGATAGTAGAGGTGAAAAGCACTGTCAAATTTTCCATTCCAGTGAACATTTCTGGAAATCATGCCCATATAATGGCAATGGCTCAGCCTTCAACATTGAAGTATGGGGTCAACAAGAGGCCAGGTTTCAGCAAGCACAAAATGCCATTAAACAAGTCTGACATTCACTTAATGACAGAGGCAATAGAAAAACCACAACACAGCTCCTCTCACTACACAATATAGGGGGTGGACTTGCTAGCAAGTCCTCAACCTGAACTCAGATGGAACTCAAATGGAACTCAGACTGAACCCATACTGAACCCATACTGAACTCTACTTAAACACCCACCTAAAACTGTTCTGATGAGTGGTGTGCATCCCTGATTGTATGGTTCCTTTATCAATAGCTCAATGTGTGTTCAATCTGTGGTGAGTTTGGTTCCAAGGTTGGGGACTTGCTAGCAAGTCCACCCCCCATATTGTGTGGTGTCTAAAAAAATTCACTTGACTGAAATATATTCCAAAGCCCTAAATACTTTGGCATTAGAACTCAACAAACTTGATCTAAGAAGTGAAGACTGGCTTTCAGAACTGGAAGGTGAACAAGCAAAAGGGATATTCAATTCAGGTGCAACTCATCATTTCACAGGTGATGTATGTCTCCTTTCAAATTTTAAAAAAGCATAAAACCCCCATTTCAGTTAAAACTGCAACTGAAAATATGGCTTCTTTCATAATGGGCCATGGTAATCTTCTGGTAAAAGGATTTGGGAAAGAATTGATTGCAATAAAAGGTGTATTATACTGTGATTAAGAGAAATCAACCTTACTTTCACCTTTTGATTTATTACAAAATGGAATATATCCTAGCCCAAATAGTAATTATGATTATATTGTTTCTAAGAATGACAAAGTCATTTTTATAGCTCCTATTACACCATGAGAATGCAGATGGAAAGTTTATCTAGTGTACCCTTGTACTCTAGACACTAACCCATTTGAAATAAATTATTTTAATTCTTTATCTTTAGCCACTTTACCTGCACCTTTGTACCCCCTACACCATCCAATATACCATACCCTAAAGCAACCCCAGACTCCATGATGGACTGGAATCAATGACTTGGACACACTAGTCCAAGAGTCCTGCAGCAGATAGAAAAAATGGGTCTGTGTACTGGAGCGCCAGAATATTTCCCTTCATGTAATTTACATTGTGAAATTTGCACCATTTCAAAAAGCAAGAGAAGAAATACATGTATTGCAGTTAAAAGGGACCATGAGTTAATGGATTTAATTGTCTCAGATCTTGTGGGACCCATGATTGATATCACTGAAAATGGGGATATATATATTGCTACCTTTAGGGAATCTTTTTTGAAATATGGTGAAGTTTTTGTTCTGCAAAAGAAATCAGATGTTTTTGATGCATTCCTGTCATTCAAAAATGGTTTGGAATACATTACTGGCAATTGTATGAAGATTTTTCAAACAGACAACAGTAAAGAATATATGAACAAAAGTTTTTTTGATTTCCTTTTAGATAATGGAATTCTGCATGAACATTCAAAGCCATACCACCATGAGCAAAATGGTAAAGCAGAAAGTTTCAATGAAACAATAGGAGAGATAGTTAGGAGAATTCTTCTTGCACCAAACCTACCCCCTACATTCTCGCTACTTGCCTACTGTTGGGTGTCATATATTCACAACCTATTAATTTCTTATTCATTTTATTTTATTATTTATCTCTCTCTTTCTTTCTTTCAGTAATTTTTTTCTACTATTATTAATATATGGTAGTGGAGAAATTGCTAAGAGAGGTGGTGTTATGGACATATACATAAGTACTTAGAGATTTAGGTATTATTTACATATTCTAGTATATAAACCTATGGTATGAAGTCATGCTTTTCCCAGTGTGGTACAAATCTTGCAGTAATGCAGCAAAAGTCTCAGGAGCACAGCAAGAGGCTCAATCCTCTAAAGTGCAAAAATGGGGTTGTGAAGAAGGATGGTTACAGAAGCGCAACTAAGGGGTCTTTAAAGCACAGGAAAAAATAGACTCTCTGAGTACACTTTTTTTAGGGGAAGTATGGATGTAAGATCCATGGAAAGTAAATAATAGAGGGAAATTCATACTGAATTATGGGAGAAGTGGATATGGTATGTACTTGTGAAAGTTATGGTTAGTGTTAGATGCATAATACAGAGTTAGGAAGCAGCAATAAGCAATTGTGTGAAAATCATGCTTAGATAAGAGCGATGACTTTTGGGAAAAGTAGTGTCCATCAAAGGAGATGAAAAACACGTCAAAGAAAGAAGGGTTAAGCAAGTGAGATCCAAAAAATTGAATTCATTTGCTAAGCATGGATGGTTTCACTATTATTAGGGACACATGTGGTGAGTGTGGGTTATACAATAGGTATGAAAGCAGTACAGTACCTATTATTAAGTCAGGAATCTCAAGAAACATAGGGTATGTACAAGAAAGTGGAGCATCATGTGAAAATAGTTGTTCTTGTCTAGATGTTTCAGGCTCTATTAGAACCAAGACTTATGCTAACAAATGTACATAACTTATTGAGATACATAGTTACCGTTTGATATTTTGTATTAGTGCTAAACTTGTGTAGGTAATCCAGTAGGGGAAGGAAACATAGGAAAGTGGTGCTGAACATACAAATGTATATAAGAGCACTCCCTTTTTAAAAGAAAAGGAGAGGAAAATAGAGTAGATATTCTTGATATAGATAAAAGAAATAGATATATTTTATTTTTGGTACATAATGGGTGTGCATACCAGAAGTAGCACTGTAGAGTTATTTTATTGCTACAGTAAGGACAGTATTAGATAGAGCGCTTCAAGAGGGAGTAACTGAGAATACTAGTGCTTACTGAGAATAGATCTAGCCAAAAGATTGATTACTTATATTAAAATAGATTTCATTTTTTTCTTTTAAAGATCTCTACAAACTTATCCTACTTTCTTCTCCAATAAATTTAGATAACCAAACTTATAATACATGCTTACACTTTCTTTGAAAGTAGAGTGGCCGGAGCTTTTTTTGTTATTCTTTAAACAAGAATAACCAACCCATCTTGGATTGTGTAAATAGCTTAGTATTATAGAACAGTTTTCTTTCTACACCGGCTCACTTCAGAGATAGCACTGAAATTGCTACCACAGGCATAGAGGGAAAGTGTCAGCTAGGCTACTAGAATTACCCAGTAAAATAAATAATTATTAACTGGGATGAAGCCACACCTTTTTAATTCTTATTTTATTATTAATTATATTATTATATTTACTTCAAAATTACTTGTAATAAATTAACTAATTAAGATAAGTAAATTTAGTAAATATTTAAAATTGATATTAAATATCCCTTATATTTTTATTCCCTAACACCATGCTCAATTTCAGGTTGGAAGTGAAATAAAAATATAGTAATACTAAGCTTTAAAATCCAAATTCTTTCATTGAAAAGGTTAAAATTCTATTGATATAAAAATTTAATTCAAATTATTTTATACTAAGTATGACATTTTAAGTAAACTTTAAAATATATCAAATAATTTGATATATATAGTAAAATATAGTTTATTGACACATCTTTATAGAAACTTTTGTTATTTGCAATTTCTTATTCTGGAAAAGTTTTCCTCTCACACTCCTGTATGTAGGCTTGTTAACTCTGTGTGATCACTCTCCTTCTTGCCTATAAAAGGCCTTCTATTTTGTGCTGTTTTCTGCATTCCATTAGTTACTACTATATTTTATTATAAACAATCAAAACCTAGTCTATTAGCCATTATAACTGATTTGCTACTTACACATTTACGTAATTTAAATATTTATATTAGATAATCAGAGTTCCCTTTACCTTCTACTTGAGTAATAAAACAACAAGATAAAATTCAACGTACTTGATTAAAATCTTTGAGTTATCCACCTTCAAAGCCATTTGGACCTCCGTAAAATCTTCTAGAACATCAGGCACCTTGACAGTTGGGAGCCTTTTCAAATTGTCATTGACACACCGTTATCTTGATGCCGGCAACCAAGGGACCTTTGACTACAAGGACCAATAAGCTCTGGCGGACAAATGAAAATGACAAACATCATCAGGCACATGACTTACTTTTTTTCCACAATTGGGAATTGAACCTTGTTCTAAATCTAAGGTTTATATAGGTGTATTTGTCCTATATAGCTGTAGTGAATATACCAGTTACTATCTGAAGGTCTTACTCTGCTTATTTCATCTTTCACGTATATCTTTTTACTCAGCACTCTGTAGTAGCATTAAATTGTTCAAATTACAGGGGGAGGTGCTGGGTAAATAATATAATCTTTTTCCTAGTTGACCAAGATAGAGCAATATTGTTCTTAGTCCTAGAAGTAATAAATTTTTTTTAATAAATTATATATATTTTCTTTTAATTATTTCAGTTGACATTTTATCCTGATAATTAAGATATATTATTTTATTGTTTCTGTTGACCCTTTGTCCTGGAAGTAAAGTAATAAATATATAAATTAATTAAATAAATTTTATTAAATCATTTCAGTTGACATTAAGTCCTGGTAATTAAAATTTCAGTTGACTCTTAGTCCTGATAATTATATATCAATATATATATTAATAATTAATTGAGAATTGTGTTAATTATTCCAGTTGACTCTTTGTCCGGATAATTAATAAATTATTTTATTATTTCAGTTGATTTATTTTAAATCCTGGTAATAAAATATAAATATCTTATTTGATTTATTTAATAAAATAATTGTTACAATTTTTCAGTTGATTTTTTGTCCTGATAAATATTATATTTTCATTATTTCAGTTGATTAAACAAAAAAACAAAATTAGTCTAAAATTGAAAACGAAAAAAGAAATTACAGGACAAAAAAAAAAGAAAAAAAAAGGACAAAAAAAAGAGAGAAAAAATTATTAGCAAGTGAAAAAATCAAAAATAAGAAAAAAAAAGACTTACCTGGAGAGATGAGATGAGAAAATAGAAGAATTGAAAATATTTGAGGGATTTTGGAGGAGAGGAGGAAATGGATATGAGGGATGAATGAAAAGATGAAACAGTGAAAAATTATGCGATTGCAGAAAATATGCAATTTCATGTTGAGCTGATGAAATGAAACAAATGAGACATCCAAAAAAGAGAATTGACAGCAAATTCAAAATTGTAGTTTTGCAAAAAAATAATAACCAACACAAGTGAATAAAACATGGAACATGAAAATAACACAAGTGAAAAAAACAAGGAAGTTGAAAATTGGGAGAGTACAAAAAATAATTTAAAAGGATGGTGAAGAGAAATTTTGGAGAGTAATAGGAATAATGACAGAGAGTATGCCGGTTGAATGAATGTTTTGTGATTCAAGGGAGGGGAGAGCCGGTGCTGGTTCAGGATCCTCTTCTTCATAAATATCATTCCACTCATCCTTTAAATCAGGTAGGATATTTTGGAGTATAACGAAAGTCATTATCCAATGATTTGCAGTTTTTATTTCCATTTTTTTCTGAAATTGGATTCTGAGTTCCTGGAGACTAGAAAATCTTCCCTTTAAAATCCCAATAGCATTTTCAATCTGTACTCTTGATTGGGAAATGTGGTTTTGGGGTCATTTTCTATAGTTGCGCCACGGAAAGCAGGTATAATGTACTTTCCACTTGCATATGCTTAGTCTGCAAGGAGGTACTGAGATTTGTCAAAGTATGATTCAGGAGTTTGAGAAATCCTCATTCTGTGGACAATGGAAGAGTCATGACATCAGCCGGGGCAGCCACTATGAAAAGCAATAAATTTTTTATTGACATTGCATACAAGTTGAAAGGAAATAGAGTATGTAGAAAGAAGATAAAAAGTTAGTATATGAAAGATGTGAAATCGGAGAACATTTTGAAGAAACCTTTTTTTGTGATCAAAATAATGGTTGCCATCATAAGCAGGATTTTGACTCAAAGGTATAGTCGTGCCATCAACAAATCCTACACATCCAGGGAAACCTTCAACTTGAATTACTTGAGGGGATTCAAGTTGCTGTTGTGGAGTTGGCCAAAAAAGTGTATGAGACTTGAGGGAAAGGATGGAAATCATACAGCGCTTGGTGTATAATATCACCGTCCCATATCCTATGGTAAAGAGATTTTCCAAATGTCTTAAAGCAGCACCATGTCCATTTGAGCCAAAGTGACATGGTGCAACAGCAAGTTAAATAGAAGGATAACACTGTTTATTTTGAGAATTTTTATGAAATATAGGATGTTTGGAGATGAGTTGATAAAGTTTGAAGATAGAATTGGGAGAAGTTCGAAATAGTTGAGTGAAGTTTAGTTGAGGAATGTTGAGAATTGAGCAGAGATCATATCTGGGATCATGATGAAGATTTGGTCCCCTTGGGTTTATGTAACACTTTTTGGAAAGAAAAGACATATAGGCTAAAGCATCTTCCATATCAGAGTCTGTTTAATAGTAAAGAAATAAAAGTAAAGCAATAGCATTCATAGTTGAGTGAAGTAGCTTCCTATTACAGTGGTGTTTCATAGTTGTTGGTGAAACACTTATGTGATAAGGGAAGTGGGAATTCACCGCCAAATGTGCAGTTGGGGTGTGTAGATAGAAAAAAACTTTAAGTTTTTGCTACCAAAATTAAGTAGCATAGAGTGAGGAAAGACTTAAGGATGGCATCAGCAATTATAAGTCATGTGACTTTCTTAAAAATCCTTCATGGATGTGATGACTTTGGGATCAGAAATTAGAAATGGAAATTGGGGTTTAAGAGGTGGGATAATGCATTATTGTGGATTCCTTATCCACAATTAATAGTGTCTGATCCCAGGAAAAAAAAATTCCTGATCCCTAATTGTGGATCGGCCAACTTTGATACCCGCTTCATACCTATTGTATAACTCATGCTTTCTACATGAGGCCCTGATAATAATGAAAAAATCCGTGATAATCAATTGACTTCCCTATTCCGGATCTTACCTGCTATCCTTTGTTTGAGCACTACCTTCTTTACTTGACATGTTTTTCATCTCTTTGGGTGAACAACACTTTTGCTTAAAAAACATTATCCTTATCTTATGTGTGATTTTTCATGCCATTGCTCATTGCTGTTCCTTAACTCCGTAGTATGTGTGTCAGCCAGGCTACTAGACTTATCCAGTAAAATAATTAAATATTTTACTGAGATGAAGCCACACCTTTTAAATCCTTATTAGTAATTAATTATTTATTACTTACTTATGTATTACTTACAACTAACCAGCTAAGTACACTAAGTAATGTAAATAATTAATAAAATTAAGAAATTGTCCCATATATTTTTACTCCCTAACACCATGCTCAATAATACAGATGAGTGGGAATAAAAATAATATTAAAATATAATAAAATTCTTAAAAAATTCAAATTCCTTTATTGAGAAATTTAAATTTCTGTTGAATCAAAATTTTAAATCAAATGTTTTGTATTAAATGTGACAGTCCAAGGGAACTCAAATTTTATTTCAAATAAAAATGATACCCTTATTGACATACCATTTTATATATTTTTTATTTTTTCATATACTTTCTTTTATTTAGGTTTTTCTTGTTACACCCTTGTATTAGGTGGTGTTAACTCTGTGTCTTTGTTGCTCACATTTTTTCCTATAAAAGGCCTTCTCTTTTTGTACTTTTTGAACCATTCCTTACTTACTTACATATCTTACAAAATATTATTTAACCTTTTATTACTATATTTTATCACATTAGTATTTACAACTACTTAATTCTAACATATAAATTATAATAATATCTGAAATCACCTCTTATTATTTGAGTAAAGCAAACGAAAGTTATAAGAAATATGTTCATCACTGTTGAGAGCCCAATAAATCCATTCAAAACCTTGTAGGACCTCCAGATTTATCTTCTAGACCAAGAGATCCACCGACAGTTGGGGACCCTTCCGAATTGTTGACGGCGCATTGTTATTTTGAGGCTGGAGACTGAGGGACTATTGCAATTGAGGTGCCTATAAGGACGAGGAACAGAAATTGAACTGTGCTCCAAAACTTAGGTTCATATATTGACTATAGTCATATATTTTTGTGGTAATTATATTGATTACTATTTGTGGGTCACTTTACACTCTTCATACTCTATGTATTTCCTTTTACTCAGCACTCTGTAAGTGGAATTAATTTACTCATTTTACAGGGGGAGGTGTCTAGTAAATTGGAATTATATTTTTATTTTTATTTTCCTAGTTGGAAAAGATAGATCAACTGTGTTATTAATCCTATAAGTAATAAAATTATTTTTCTAAAATTTATTATATTATATTTTTCAGTTGACTTTATCCTGATAAATTAAATTTTATTGTTCCAGTTGACAAATTATCCTGACAATAAAATTTTAATAATTAGTAAAAAATAAAATTATATTAAATTATTTCAGTTGACATAAAGTCCTGGTAATTAAATATCTTTCATTTGAATTAAATCCTGATAATTATCATAAATTTGTTAATTAAAATTAAAATTTATTTCTTCAGTTGATTATTTTGTAATCCTAGTTATTATATTATTTTGAATTAATAAATAAGTTGATTATTATTTTCAGTTGATTTTTGTCCTGAAGAATTTTTATTCTTTTTTTATTATTATTATTTTTCTTTTAAATAAAAAGCAAAAGTAAAACTAATTCATCTTATTGTTTCCTTCCCTCATTTCAGATTAAAATGACTGATCAAGGTGTTTCTTCTGCACGTGAAGAGGAATCGGATCTGATTGATTATGATGAGGCTACTTCTGTGAGTTCTCCTTTAACTAAAAAATTGGCTCAAATTAATCAATCATTGAACCAATCAGGACGTGGAAATGGAGGAAGTAGAAATTCTAGTGGAGACAAATGCTCAGGAACAGAAACCTTCAATCAGCCCCCCAGAAGGGCTTCCCAAAGGCTTCAAGATAAAAAATATGCCTCTGCCTCAGCAAGTAAAGAACCTCTCCAACCACATAAAAGAATTGAGAACAGAGAACTTAAGACTGAGGTCAAGAACAGATGCACTAGAAGAAAAGATAAGAAGAATAGATGATTTTCTTCAAGAGAAGAGGAGAACTACTCCCCCCAGGGATCTTCCACAATTGGCTCCCCAGCAGCCAGAGAAGGTGGAAGTATCAAAGTGGCAGTGGGATTGGCTAAAAACCCAGTGGGATTACCTGTCTCAACATCAGCAGACTCAAATGCCTCAAGCAGGTCCATCAAGACCCAGTCAATTCAACCCCACACCTCCTCACCCTTATCAAGGAGGCAGAAAAAGAAAAAACAATATGCAGATCTTGCCCAAAAAGCCTTGGTAAGCCCCTCTATTGAATCTCAAGTACCATTTCTTGTAGCTGATTCAGTTCCTTCAGGTAATTCTTGAAGAGGAGATGAAACTGTGAGACCAGTAGAGGCTGAGAGTAGTAGACATATCACTCATGTATCTAATCGTTTAGTTTTAATTGCTACTTCAATGATAAATCCTGATATGGCTGTTATTGATGAAACACTTGATCCTGAGTTTTATGAGAATCTGGAAAGTTACTCTGTTTCCTTATTGAGAAACACTTCAGATGTAGCAAAAATTAATGATGAATATTTGAGAGATATTATTGCAAAACAAAATAATATAATGAACAATATGCAATTGACTCAAAAGTTTAATAGTTTGTTAAATGAACAAGGTTATCAATCATTGAGGAGTGAATTACAGAGAGTCTCTTATGATTTGTTTAATTATAAAGCAACTCATGAAAAGAAGGTTGCTTTATGGAAAAATATTAAAAATGATTTGTCTTAATTACAAGATACTGTGTCTATCTGTTGCCAGGAGCTAGAGATAGATAAGATGAATCTGAAAAGATTGAGTGATCATTATTCATCTTTTCAAAATAAAAATCAGTTATCTTTTGCAACAATCAATGAGAGTTTATCTAGTCTTCCAAGAGTGAAAACCAGACTAACAACCATTGAAGAGAAATTGAACTCATTGTTTAATGATAAAAAATAATCGGAAATTTCTTTAAAGGAACATGTGGTGCAGTATGCTCCAAGTTTACCTGTTGCTAGTTCATCTGAAGTAAAATTAGTTTCAGAAATACCTGTTGATACCACTGAGTTTCCATCAAAAATTGATGATGCACCAGGATCTTCAACAGAAGGATTAAACAATGAGATTACTGCACAATTGGAGAAATTACAGCTGCTTCTTACTAAGATACAAGCTAGTACTAAGGATACTCCTTCAAATCAAAAGAATTGTCTAAAACTTGACCAGTATCCAACATTTGATGGTGAATCTTCTTCTGATTGGCAGCAATTCAGTATCAGAATTGATAACTTGAGAAACTCTTATAAACTCCCAGATGAGGAAATTTTGTCTAAGTTAATTTCTTTGTTTACCAATTTAGCCCTAATGTGGTATGAATCTGTTCTCCTGGATAGAAATGATTACTCATGGGAAGATTTGAAAAAATTGATTAAAGCACAATTTGGTGGCTCCAAGTTTAGGATGGCTCAACCAAGGCAGTATGAGGAAACTAGATATAGTTCTTCTACTGATAAACCTATGGAGTTCTTAATGAAACTTGTAAAAATCTTGAGAGCAATGGACCCAAATATGGAGTTTGAGTTATGGAAGTACAGGATCCTTTATAAATTACCAATGTCTTTGAGAGACTTGATTGGGGCTAGGACTGAGTTCACCAGAGAGCCTTCTTCTTTCATTAATACTTGTAATGAGATCCTTCTAAACAACAAGTATGATTTCAGAAGATTCATTCCTAGAACCACTTTGGAGAAACCCTCAAATTACCAACAGAAACCTCTGGAAAAGGTTGGCAAACCTTCTGCCCCTGTTGCACCCAAAAATTATGCAAAGAACACTTGTTTCAAGTGAAACAAGCCTTGGCAGAAAGGCAATGTTTGTGACAAGAATATAAATCTTGTTGAAGAAATTGAGGAGCATGCTGATGATATAATAGCACTGGATGATACTTCAAGTGATTGTGCCAGCAATATTTCATATGAATCTCAACAAGAAATCTTGATTCTGGAAGAAGATATTCATTATTTTAATACTATTGATATTGATAATAATGATTTATCTACAGTTGAGGATGCTGAGATCATAAAGAACATTGAGGATAGCTTAATTGTTATTACCCCTCTCAAGGCACCAGTCTTGATTAATGGAACCAGAATTGAAGTTATTCTGGATTATGGAGCTGGAGGAAGTGTAGTATCTGAAAAAGCACTTGCTTCAGTGGATCAAGACTATAAATCAAAACTTATGCCTATCATTTCTGAAAATTGGAGATGTTATGGCTCTGTTTTGTCCCCCATTGGTAAATACAAGGCCACAGTGTTTTTTAAATATAACCATGGCTTTGTAAGAGCTATTTGTGATTTTGTTGTCATGAAAAATGATATCTTAAGCAGTTGGTTTATTATAGGGAATGATATTTTAACCAAGTATGGCATAAAATTCGATCCTTCAAACCAATGCTTCACAATGGGGATGAATGGGAAGAGAAAATTTAAGATTTCCTCCCCTAAAAAATATTAAAACCAGAATTCAACACATATAATTCTGTGGTTCAATATAAAGGAAGATCTACAAAATAAATGCATGCCCTTATGTCTGAAATCGACAATGCTTCTTTTGGAGAACAACTTTTTGGTGAGAATAAAGATTCCATCATTAAATTGAAAAAATCTTTTCCTATGGCCTTTGCTCATGGGTCACATGAACTAGGATTAGTTAAAGAAGAAATGAAACTTTCATTATCTTGCCTATTAACTGATATAACACCTAGTTTAAAGAAGAAGCCTTATCCTGCTTATCCCACAAAGAGAAAAGATATTGAAGACAATATCTCTACCCTTTTAAAAATGAATATTATTGAAAAGGTACTTGAAACACCTAAATATTGTGTTATCTCACCTATCCTAATTTCTTATGAGAAAGATAAAGCCAGGCTATGTGGTGATTATAGAGCATTGAATACTTATACTGTTGATGATATCTATCCTTTACCTAGAATTAGCTCTATCCATGCTACCTTACAAGGTGCTAAGTATATCAGCTGTTTGTATGGTAACAAGGGATATCATCAGGTACCTGTTGAGAAGAATTCTCAGAATTATCTGATGATTGCTACTCATATGGGTATTTATAAGTATGTTAGGATGCCATTTGGCCCTAAAAATGCCCCTTCAGTTTTCCAAAAAGTTATGGATAACACATTCCATCAGGAGATAATTGAAGGATGGCTGATGGTTTATATTGATGATATCATTATATTCTCAAAAACATTTGAGGACCATCTTAACCACCTGTGTAAAGTGTTCCAGAAAATGGATGAAATAAATATGACACTTGCTTTGAAGAAATTTAAATTTGGTTTTTATTCTTTAAAGGTTCTTGGTCATGTTGTTTCAGGGTTACAGATATTTGTTGAGAAAAACAAAGTGGCAGCCATACAACAGGTGAAGGCTCCTACCACAGTTAGAGAGCTACAGAGTTTTTTGGGAATGAGTGGATACTATAGACAGTATATTAAAAATTACCAAGTCATAGCTTTACCCCTTACCCAATTAACTAGAAAGGATGTTGCTTTTGTCTGGAATAGTGAAAGACAAAGAGCCTTTGACACTATGAAACACTGTTTAATGTCAGCACCAATTCTTGCTTTACCTGACTTTAATCAACCATTTGTTTTGTACACTGATGCCAGTTTTATTGGTCTTTGCGCTGCCCTCCATCAAAAACAAGTGATGAATGATAAAGTATCAGAAGTAGTAATTTGTTATATTTCAAGAACCTTGAGAATTAGTGAATTGAAATATGGTGCCACTCAACTTGAATGTTTATCTGTAGTGTGGGCTCTAGAGAAGCTACATTATTACCTAAATGACCAGAAATTTGAACTTGTCACTGACTGCAGTGCATTTAAATCCCTTTTAAACTTGAGAACACCTAACAGAATTATGTTCAGATGGCAGTTAGCTGTTCAAGAATACAGAGGGAGAATGACAATTATTCATAGGGCTGGTATTGTTCACTCAAATGTGGATATGTTATCAAGATTACCTTTATCAAATGATGACTCTAATCCTGCTTATGATCCTGAGGATGAAATTATTCATATTCATGGGATATATGTGGTTGATATGGAGGAAGAGCTATTACTGTTATGTACTTAATCCATATGTACTTAGCAAGTTACTATTTAAACCTATAGAGACACCTACACTTAACTCCAGTTTCACTTGGAGTAGTGTATCTGATCCTGTCTCTATAGGTTATGGGCTTTCCCGCTTATTAGATGCAGATCCTTTGCCATACTGTGCTAGTAACACACAAAAGAATTGTAGTGTCCTTTTCAGAGTCTCCCCTCCCAAACCCCACTCAAGTAGTGTTACTCTATCAATTGACTTCATCTCAATCATCCTAATCAAATGAACCCTCCTCCACGTACCAATACACCTGATCCTTTCAAACCGAAACCAAAACTCTAACGTGACTGCCCTGTTTTTCACCGTGCCTCAAAATCATCATCTTATTTGTCAAATATCGAACAAACAACTCCCTCTACATATAATCCTGATCCTACACCAGAACCTCTTCCTTTTCAATCAACATCTCAATCTTCTCATACAGAATCATCTTCTACCCCTTGTGCTAACACTCCCACTCAGATTCATCCACTTCTGGGTCCGATAGTTTTCACTTTGAACAGACAATGGACCCCGCCCACCTTCCACTACCTGACAACTATTGTGGCGAGTTAAGCCACATATATATGGGAAGAGTCTTCAATGTAGCCACTAAGTTAGAAAAACTTGATGCCGACAGTTCCAACTGGCAGGATTGGTGTAAACTTTTTTTGGTCACTATGCGTCAATGGGTGGGCACTACGAGATATGCAATCAACGGTGTTGTTTTGAACACATCAATCGCTAAGTTTGAAGACCAACTTAGCTGGACAATTATCTTCAATTCAATTCCCGGTAAACTTCAGTCTGATATTGATTAAGATTCCTTGTGCTTCACAGAGTTCCAGGTCCTGGTGAATAAATTCAAAGCATCTACGCACACCTTACGTGCTTCCCTTTTCAGAGACCTCATTGCCATTCAATCCCAACCCTTCACCAATATATCATCCCATCTCTCAAAAGTTGACTCTGTTCTTCAAAAGATATAATGTTCAAATTTCTCTTTTTTGGACAAGACCACAAAGTAAGTTTGGTCACACATACTTCTACCTAACAGTGCCAATGAAATTTTCCACTCTGTAAATCGACATTTCGAGGCCCAATCGGTGGCTACCCAACCGTCCAATGATTCTATGATAAAAGTGCTCAACAATGCAGCTTTGGCAGTTATTGTTACCAATGACCTCCCCACTTCTATGGCCCTTAATGTGGATGCTCAAGCATTAGCTTTCCAAAAGAGAAAGATGGATTCATACCATCCTCCATATGCGCGACCCAAAGAAAATGCCTGCTTTAATTGTTCTAGTACTGAAAATTTTTCCTCAGTCTGTCCTTACAACCCTAACTGCCCCGCATTCAATGTAGAAGTTTGGACGCTCAGAGAAGCAAAACTGAAATTAGCTAGACCCATTTTGGAGAAACTAGTTAGGAATGGCCAATCTTGAAATAAATTACCTGCTTCATCATCTGCTCGCTTCACTGAACTTGATCCTACAACAATTGAGGCAATAGCTACCACACTAGATGGTGTAGATCTCGGGAATGAAGAATGGCTGGCAGATCATTTACTGGAGTTGGATGCTGGAATTCTTGATTCAGGTGCTACACACCACGTTACAGGAAATGTAGGTCTCCTGATTAACTTCAAAAAAGTTTCCCCAATCAAAGTTAATGTGGCAACTGATGAATCCCCTGCTTGTATTACTGGTTATGGTGATATGCTTCTCTCTGGCATCAAAGGAGAAGTAGTAGTGTTACACGATGTATTTTATTGCGATAAAACACGTCACACACTTATTTCTCTGTATGATCTTATTAAAAAGGGTTTTACAATACACTTTGATTCCAATCAAAATGCCGTTATCTCTAAAGATTCTATTCCTATTTTCATAGCACTTATTTATCATAAACAGAGAAAATGTTCAATAAAAATTAAAAGCATTGTAAATAAAGATTTTAAAAACATAAAAAATAATATTTTTTCTGATCAAAGCAATGTAGACTGTTTATTATCCTCTTTGTGTCATGTTTCCACTGCTCCAGAAGTCATTCTCAAAATTGTATTGAAAAATCATTTGAATATGAGAAGAAGAGATGGGAAAAATCCCATAAAGAATACACTTTTAAAAAGGGTGATGAATTGTTGATTTCTACAGTCCACTTCAATTTAAAAGGTAATAACAAATTGAAAGACCCATTTGTTGGTCCATTTGTTTTCAGAAGAATGATTGAAGATAATGCAGTTTAAGTTATTTTGTATTCTCCATATGACAGAAAACATCCTGTATTTACAATATCTCTTCTGAAACCTTACACATCCAATAGTGATTTGTTTTACAAAAAGGAGGGGAAGACCAAAGAAAACCCCTAATGAAATCACTGAGACAGCAGAAATTGATAAGATTCTGAATGGCAGAATAGTCACTGCTGAAAAAGGTACAGAATACTTATTGAGATTCAAGAATAAATCATCTGAATATGATTCTTGGATACCTGGGAAAGAGATATCTAATCTTCCTACTCTACTAAAAAATTATAAAAAGAAAAAATCATAGCATTTTTTTATTGTTTTTTTAGAGTGAGGGAGTTTCAGCCAGGCTACTAGACTTATCCAGTAAAATAATTAATTATTTTACTGAGATGAAGCCATGCCTTTTAAATCCTTATTAGTAATTAATTATTTATTACTTACTTATGTATTACTTACAACTAACTAGCTAAGTACACTAAGTAATGTAAATAATTAATAAAATTAAGAAATTGTCCCATATATTTTTACTCCCTAACACCGTGCTCAATAATACAGATGAGTGGGAATAAAAATAATATTAAAATATAATAAAATTCTTAAAAAATTCAAATTCTTTATTTAGAAATTTAAATTTCCATTGAATCAACATTTTAAATCAAATTTTTTGTATTAAGTGTGACAGTCCAAGGGAACTCAAGTTTTATTTCAAATAAAAATGATACCCTTATTGACGTACCATTTAATAAATTTTTTATTATTTCATATACTCTCTTTATTTAGTTTTTTCTTCTCACACCCTTGTATTAGGTGGTGTTAACTCTGTGTCTTTGTTGCTCACATTTTTGCCTATAAAAGGCCTTCTCTTTTTGTACTTTTTGAACCATTCCTTACTTACTTACATATTTTACAAAATATTATTTAAACCTTTTATTACTATATTTTATCACATTAGTATTTACAACTACGTAATTCTAACATATAAATTATAGTAATATCTGAAATCACCTCTTATTATTTGAGTTAAACAAACAAAAGTTATAAGAAATACGTACATCACTGTTGAGAGCCCAATAAATCCATTCAAAACCTTGTAGGACCTCCAGATTTATCTTCTATACCAAGAGATCCACCAACAATGTGTCTGGTGCTAACCATAGTTTATGCAAGTACATACCATACCCTTTAATCCTATAATCCAGATACACATTTCCCTCTATTCTTTACTCACTGCCTCTTGTGTATCCTTTCTTCCCCAAAAAAAAGTGTGTACAGAGAGTCTAACTTTCCCTGAGCCTTGAATATCCCTTAGTTGTGCTTCTGTAACCATCCTACCTGAAATCCCCTTTGTTGCACCTTTGAGAATTGAGCCTTTTTCTGCACTCCCAGAAATTTTGCTGCATTACTGCAAGATGTGTACCACACTGGTTCCAGAGGAGGATGGTTGTTGCCCAGGTATATTTCTTGAGCTATTTCCAAGAGAGATATGTGAAAAACAGGATGAATGGATTGCCACTTTGGAGGTAGCTTGAGTCAAAATTCATTTTTAGAGATTTCAGAATCAATTTAAAAGGATCCAAGAATTTCTCAGATAGTTTCCTAGATGGTCAATTTGTTCAAATATGTTTTGCATCAAGCCATACTTTGTGGCCTGGTTTAAAGAGTAGAGCAGATTGTCAATGTTTATTGGCCTGTTCCTTATACCTTTGATTCACTGCTTCCAGGTTAGATTGAAGTTTGCCTTGAAGTCATGAAATTTTTTGAAGATAATGTTCAGAAGGATGAGTTATTCCTACATGAATCAGATTTAATTGAGAATGTTTTCCATAAATAGTTTTGAAGGGAGATTGTTTTGTCAAAGAATGTGATGAGTTGTTATAAGCAAATTTGGCCAATGGTAACCATGTGGTCCAATTGTCTTGTTGATAATTAAAATACATTAAAAGATATTTTTTGAGGATTGGATTGACTCTTTTGGTTTGCCCATTGGTTTCAGGATGATAAGCAGTAGAAAGATTTCTCATAATATTTAATTGTCAACATAATCAAGTCCAGATAGTAGAAACAATCAAAGGAAATATATCTGAAATAATATCATTGGGTAATCCATGTTTAGAAAATACATATTCTAGAAATAATTTTGCTAAGTCCTCTGCTGTTGCAGTAGTAAAATTTTTAATAAAAATAGATATTTTAGAAAATCTATCAACTACAACTAGTATACTATCAAAATTATCTGATGGAGGTAATTGAGAAAATAAATCCATCAAAATCAATTCCCAAGGGCTAGAGGGAACTGGAAGTGGTTTAAGCAACCCATACTTCCTATTTCAAGGTACCTTGTTCCTATTACATTCATAACAGGCTTTAATATAGGCCTTTATTTCTCTAGTCATTCCTGGCTAGAAGAAATCCCTTGATATTAACTGGTAGGTTTTATCAACCCCAAAAATTACCAGCTAAATAAGAATCATGTCTGCTATTGAAAATCCATAATTTTATATCCTCATTGTTGGGTATGGCTACTATAAATTGGAAGACTAATAGACCTGATTTGATACTGAATCTTTTAGCCCCTTTCCTTGAGAGTATTTTGTCTTTTACCCCCATACAATAATCATCTTTTGATTGAGCTTCTTGAATTTTGGATAGTGGATTTTGAATTGTTTGAGTTTTCATTTTATTGAGTTGATGAGTTTTTAACATTTATTTGTTGAAAATTGATTTGACATTTGCTATGTTCTTTTTAGAAAGTACCTCCCCCCGCTCTGGGTAAACATTGTTCCAACGTGAAAATATGTCTGGAACTACACAATTTTTCCCAGGGAAATAGGTAATAGTGAAAGAAAATTCAGATAAGAACTCAGCCCACTTGGCTTGTTGTTGTGTAAAGACTTTGGAAGACATAAAGTATTTTTAAACATTATGATCCATTAAAGTTTGAAAAGGACTATTAAGACTGAGAAGAAAAGAATGCCATTTTTTAAGACAATGAATAATAGCAAGTAACTCTTTATCATGAATTTTGTAATTTAACTCTGCTGCAAGCAATTTGTGTGATTCGAATGCAACAGGATGAAACAATTTTGTTTCAGGATTTAATTGGGATATAGCCCCTGCAATAGCATAATCACTAGCATCTGTTTTGACAATTTTTGAAGCAGATGGATTGAAATGTTGAAAAATTGGAGCTGTGGTGAATGCAGACAACAACTCTTTGAATTCCTTTCACGCTGTATCAGTGAAAACAAAGGGAATATCTTTTTTAAGAAGAGAAGGGAGATTTTTAATAGTTTTAGAGTAATCTTTAATAAATATTCTATAGAAATTTGCAAAAACTAAAAACCCTTGTAAGGATTTTACAGATTTTGGCTTTGGCCGTTCCAATATTTTTTTAACTTTTCTATCATCCATGACGAGGCCCTCAGTGGATAATGTAAAGCCTAAAAAGTCAATAGACTTTAGGTGGAGTTCACACTTAGTGTGCTTGGCCTAGAGACCATGCTCTCAAAGACAATTGAGAACCTGTCAGACATGTTCAATATGTTCCTTGAGGGTCTTCAAAAAAATTAAAATATCATCTTAATAGATAACAACAAATTGTTTGACAACATCATGAAAGATATAATTGACAAAAGTTTGAAAATTTGAGTGTGCATCACATAACTCAAAAGGCATAACTAGATATTCAAAACTACCAAAGCTAGTGCACATTGCTGTTAAATGTTCATGACCTTCAGCAACACATATCACCACAAAATATGGGGGGAAGACTTGCTAGCAATTCTGCAACATTGAACTCTAATTCATATCTTTTTCAGAACACATTGAGGTGGTGATTAAACAATCATGACAAAATATTGAATTTAATTTGAAAACACCTTGAAACTGATTTGAGCCTTCATTGAACCACAATTGATTAATAGTTCAAAAAATATTCACAGCAGGAAAAAAGTGTGCACTAGATGTCTAGTGCTTTTTTTGCTTCCTGAAATAATTCCTGGTAGAATTCCAAGTGGGACTTCCATCTGATACCTCCCTCCCCTAATTCTCCCTTATCTTCAATCTGCCTTCCTATCCTACCCCCCTTATCTTGTTGCTAACCTTGCCATCTACTTACCCTTTCTACCCTATCCCTTCCCTTCACAGTGAGAAAACAACTCTCCTCTCCTTCCACCCCTCTCCATTCTCTTCTGTTTATTTCTCACACCTCCCCCAGAGCCTCACTCCCCTTTCCCAGCCCACTGTCATTATTTAGTTTTATTTTACTTTGTATTTTTTTCTTTTTTCATGTTTCTTCCCTAAAAATATCTTCCTTTCTCAACACTTGGCCACATTTTTTTGGTAGACACAAGCAACTCAAATTCTGAAATATGTATTTAGTTACATTATTTACCTTGGAATGGTTTATAATTCCTCAATATTTTATTCCTTTTTATTTCAAATTTATACATATTAATTATTCTCAAGTTTATCAAAAGTTGGCTACTTCCCAAGCCCTTGAATGCCTCCCCAGCACTTTTTTCACCTCTCCCCAAAAAATCAAAGGACTGGGGAAGGCTGGGGAAGGTGGGAGAGGTTATAAAGGCCCCTAATCCACTTTGGGAAGGCTTTCAAAGGTTATCGAGGGTCTTTAAAGGGCTAGGAGAGGTGATAAAAGCCTCTCACCTACTACTCACAGCCCTAATTAGTCTTTACAGCACCTTGCTTACATCTCCAGCCAAATTAAGGGACTGGGGAGACTGGGGGAGGTGATAAAAGCCTCTCACTCACTTCTCCCAGCCTTCCTTAGTCTTTACAGCACCTCGCTCTCATCTCCAGCCAAAGTAAGCAACTGGGGGAGGCTGGGGGAGGTGAGTGAAGGGCTGGAAAGGGCTTGGAAAGACAAGAAAGTGCTAGGGGAGGTGGAAAATAGACTGGGGAGGTGAGTAATACTTTTAGAATGAAAGAGATAGACTGGTGAGAGCTAATGCAGGTCATTGGGGTGAGTGAGGGGTGATGGGAGGTGAGTGAGAGGTTGAAAAAGGGGTGGAGTTGTGTTATAAGTTAAAATAGAGTGGAGGGGAATAGTGAGGAGAGCTTAAACAAAAATTTTGAAGCTTAAAGGGTATAGCAAATGTATCAGGAGGGAAATAAAAGGGTGGGGAGTGGTAATAAAATTAACAGAAATGACAAGGCAGAAAAATTTGTGTGGAGAGATTGAGAGGTTGTCCATTTAGGTAGTGAGAAATGGAGAGTGAAATTTGTTCTTCGGGCAAACATCAGAGTCCACCCCCTCAATCTACAGCTCTATTCTACCAATATGGAAAATGATTGATAATTATTTTTTATTGATATATTTAAACTTAAACCTATAGTTTATATGTCTTTATTTTATATTTTTTATTTACAATGCACTTTAAGACTAAGAAAGAAATATAGTAAAATAATTGGTAATGAAATACTATTTTGATTTTTTACACAAGAATTCACAGAATGCTTCTGATAACTATACATGATATAAATAAATAATATAATAGGAAAATTGTAGCAAAAAGTTGAAAACTAGAACAAAAAATTTAAAGAAATTTGAAACTATTGAACTTATGTATTTTATGAGTTTATTGTATTTATTTTTAAATGTAATAGTAAAATATGTTGGTTATATTTCATAATCAGAAATAATAAAAATACAAAAAAAAATCAGGTAATATGGTTTAAATTAAAAAATAAAAGCTTCAAATTCTTGGTTAAAAGGAGTTATCTATAAAAAGAACCGCTGATCTTATTTTATATTTTTTCAAAAAAAATAGAATAAAATCATTAGAGAGGCTAAAAGTGATGTTTTTGAAAGCAATAGTATAATTTTCAGTCTTTTTAATGATCAAGTGAAATTCAAAATGAAAATGAAAATGAGTTTTATGAAATAAATTCTGTGAATGGATCAGATTATTAATCTTCCCTTGTTATTATTTCTATAAATTATTCATTAAAATTTCACTTTTATTCCAGCACAGACTCATCCATTTTTGGTTAAGAGCTCAAGGCAAGTTCAAAGTAAAGTTCAGCCTGAGTCAAGTCTGAGTTCAGTCTGAGTCCAGTCTGAGTTCCATCTGATTTCAAGTTGAGGACTTGCTAGCAAGCCCCCCCAAATATTGTGTTGTGTATAAGGTTGTAAGCGCCTCTTAAATAAATTTTAGAGAAGAATTTAGCACCACTAAAAAAAGTAAGAATTAAAGACATAGGAGGAACTATATATACGTTCTTCTTAGAGACTGTGTTGAGTTCTATATAATCAACACACAACCTAAGACTTCCATCTTTTTTCTTAGCAAAAAGAGCTGGAGAGTCTGTTGGGGATTTAATGGCTCAAATAAAACCTTTTGATACATTCTCTGCAATGTAGTCTCAAAGAACTTGGGATTCATCCTTCAATAGGGAGTAGACAGGACCTTCCAAAGGTACTGGACCTACTAAGTACATTTAATGATTGTAGGGTTGATGAGGTAGTAGCTTGTTGGCCTTACAGATTGAAAATACATTGAGGAACACAGGGTGAAAAAACACTGCACTAGACGTCTAGTGGTTTTTTTTGTCCCTTGTTGTGATTCAGTGCCTGATTCTGGTTGTGACCGTGTCTCAACCCTGTTCCAACCCTGTTCAGATTTTCCCCCTTCCCCACTTCCTCCCTCTCTTACGCTTTTCTTGGGTGTTACATTTTTTTGTTTCCCCTTGCTCTCCCATCCTATTGCTCCACCCTTGCTTTCATTGATGTGAGTCATTTCCATTCATGTCCTCTCATTTTCAATTGTCAATCTCCTTTCCCCTCCCTTATTCAACTTTTCACTTCATTCCCATCCCCTTTCAAATCAGTCACCTCAATTCCTCTATTGTTTTCAATCACTCACCCAACTTCACTGCCCCTCCCCTGTTCAATCAAATGTATCTAGACTGAAGTGGTTAGTAGGGGGTGAAATATTGAGTTGTTGGAAAGACAAGTGACTGGCACCAATAGAGTATCCAGTAAAGCTGAGATTTTTTGAGCCCACTGTCTCCCTACACCAGCTTTACTTCAGTCATATAATGACTGTCTCTCCTAACCACCAAAGCATGTCATATACCATTGTCACACATTCAAACTAATGACTGCCTTCTCTCTTACCTATTCACCACCTGGCATCTTCTGGTTGTAGAATCCCCCTTTGCCAATTTAAAATTCTAACATCCTCCTTGGTCCACTCTAGAACTGACTATCCCACTATCGTCTGGCACCAACCCATGAAGCACACAAGAACCACATGAATGCTCCAAGTGGTAGACAATATAGCCAAGAAAAAAGCTTTAAGATGCTTCTGAACCACCTCCACCCCCACCTCCACCACTTTCCACCACTACTCCCACCTCCACCACTCGCCACCACCACTCCCACCTTCACCCCCACCTCCACCACTCGCCACCACCACTCCCTCCACCACCCCCACCTCCACCACTCGCCTCCACCACTCCCTCCACCACCCCCACCTCCACCACTTGCCACCACCACCCCCACCTCCACCACTTGCCACCACCACCCCCACCACCACCACTTGCCACCACCACCCCCACCTCCACCAGTCGCCACCACCACCCCTACCTTCACCCCAACCTCCACCACTTGCCACCACCACACCCACCTCCACGCCCACCTCCTCAACTTTCCACCACCACCCTCTCCTCCACTTTCCACCCCCACCTTCTACTCCTCCTCAGCTCACCACCAGTACCAAGACCATTATGAAAACATTATGCAAATATGGAAACTAAATGATGTGGGTTAAAGGCAAGGGCTGTATTAAAGATGGTAAAATGAAGTGAACATTAAGATAAAATGATGGCCAATTACATGAATTCGGTCTGAAAATGTAGTTAAAAAAACCAGAGTTACACAATAACAAATATCTCAGCTATTTACCAGAAGATATTTTGTGAGAGCCTTTCTGCATTTGGAAATGGCATGCTGTCTGAGTTCACCAGGAAAGATTAAAAGAACAAATTTTTTTGAAAACTGCCAGTCAGAAAAGAGATGAAAGTGCATTTTTCATATTTATGACTCACCTCCCAAGATGTCATTGTTGACTTGGAATCGTATGAAACTAATTTAGATACTTCACATGTTTTTTGCAATCAATATTAGCTTTTAAAGATTGCAGGTATTCCTAGTGAAGTTGTAACATAGGAATTATGTTAAACTGACAGTAAACTTGAGAAAGGAGATACACCGTTGCCATCAGATGTATTTTGAATCCTTCAATGACATTGAAAAAGGCAAAATACATTCGTTTTTTCAAAAATGTAGACTTAAGCACAACCCTTTCAGTCTTTCCTTGCTCATCTGTAGCTCTGGCTATTGTTATTCCAACACTATGAAAATTATGTATAAAGAAATTCCTTGAATGTAAAATAAAAACACTTGTAATACTTTTGAACTTGACCTGAAATATTTTTTCTGTTTTCAGGCTCTTCTGAATTAGAATGCTCAGGCAAAGAAGTAGGAGGAACTTAGGGAAGAACAAAGGAAAGGGGGGAAGGGATAGAGGAGTAAAGGGAGGAAGGGATAGAGCAGAACAAGGAATAAGGGAAGGAGAAGCAAAGAAAAGAAGGAATGGAGCAGGGATGGGATGGTATGGAGGAAGGGTGAAGTAAAGGCCATAATAGAGGAAAGGTAAATTAGGTGATGATTAAGGGACATGAATGGTGAAAGGAAGGACTGTGTTCAACCAATTTTGCTCCACGGTATGGACAAGAATCAGGGACAAGGACTGAAAAGGGTCAAAAAAAACTACTAGACGTTTAGTGCACTGTTTTTCCCCCTGTGGAAGTTGTGATAAACTTCCAGTAGAGTTGTTTTAATGGCTTCAATGTTGATTTGGTCATCCTGATTATTGTCGAAGGAGTTTTTGAGGGTAGACCTGAATTTAGAGAGAAAGAATTGTTTACTTCGAGGCTGTTGAAAACCACTTTGAGTAAAGTAACCAAGCTAGAAAGGTTAGCCAAATTCTCATTTTGAGAAAAATCAGATGGTTGCAAATAATCTGGCAGAGATATGTCCTCTAGCAGGACTGGGTCAGATGGTTTGTTTAACTCCCTATTGACCTGCATTGAAGAATCAGAAATATACTTAGAATGAGGGGTGATCAATCCCTCTGACCAATTAATTTCAGGACTCCAATGTGTTAAAAAGTCATGGCCATGAATGGTATTGTCCATCCTTAGGGCATCCAAGACTGTCAATTCCCACTCAAAGAAAGGAAAATTTGGAAATTTGAAAACTCATAAAACTTTCTTACTAACCCAATACTTGGGTTCCTATGACTTGACCAAACAAATTGGAGTTTGATTGGTATCTACAAATTTCAGCTTAAGTTTTTTGTCAAAAGATAAACTGATAAATGAAATTGAAGCTCCAGAGTCAATGAGACAACTGAAGGGTATATCTTCCTTAAAAAGAATAAATCTCAAACAGTTAATGGCAACTCCAGTCCTTAAGACATGGAGGCTCTGTGCAATGGGAGAAATAAAGTAGTTTTCTTTGCACACAAGTAAACTATCCTCTGGTTTTTTGAATTTGAACTTTTACCTTCTTTTTCCTTCAATTTTTCACAATCTTCCAACTTGTGTTTCCCCTCACAATACATACATAACCCATTATCTGTCATTATTTTCATCTCAGCTTCCTTTAATTCCCCTTTTTGATCCAATACCTTACTGATGTTTCCAGGAGTCAAGATTTTTGGTTTGGACTTCTCCTTTCCATTGCGACTGGGTTTGGATTGGGTCTATTGGGCTGGTTGGGAATGATTGTTTGAAGGAGGCCCAGATTTTAAGTTTGAACCATGAGATGTTTGTGCATGAAACCTTTGTTGAAGTTATCCTTTATGCCTGTTGTTGAGTTCAAGTGTCCTATCCATTAAGTCCATCAAACTCTCCATTTTATGCCCATGAAGATTGAATTGGTCCAGAATCCTCAAAGAAAGTCCCTTTTTGAAATGATATTTAAGAGAAGCATTGTGCCAACTAACTCAAGTTTGTAAAGCCATGAAATTTGAGATATACTCAGAAGCTTTACCCTTATCACTCATTCAAAGGAAATCAAGTTCAATCTCCACATTGTCAGTTGAATTAGGGTCACCAAACAACGTAAAAATTTGGTCCTCAAATTTTTCCCAATTATTAATGAGTAAGTGAGGTTTGTTCAATGAAAGCATGAGCAGATAAGGTTCTAGCCACTGTGACCCCATACCTGATAAATATGAAGAGGCATAAATGACCTTGGAACAATCTGTATTAAAGGTTTGAGGGTCATTGTGGAGTAGTAGCTTGCATGTTCTCAAGAAGGGACACAATCTTTCAGGATTCTCTCCATCAAATTTTTCTGGAGACTTCATCGAAGGAGTTTTAAATTTAAATCCTTCAGATGAGGCAGGATTAGTGAGGGTTTTAACCAAGATTTTCATGAATTCCTCCAATGAAGCAGTTGGGCCAGGACTTGAAGATTAGCCTGAAGGTCCAGCAGCCGGGGCTGATGGTGCCTTGTGCATGGTTTCCTCTCCTTCATCTTCTTCACTGGAGTCATCAAAATACTGAGTAATTTCCTCTACAGATTGAATTGAATTTTTGCGCTCCCTTACATTAAGCAGTTTGAGGGAGTGAGTGTGAGAAACAGGACATAATGAGGTCGGTCTAACCCTAGCGCGAGCTCTAGTAGTAGCACCCTTGGGAGGAAGAGTGCGTTAAACAGGAGTCATTTAGATTTAGCACTTGAAAGTTGTAGTAGTACAAAGAATGAGAACTATGGAGAATTTTATTATAATTTCACTGGCCAACCTACGCACAGGGTCGAGGGTGATCCCAAAGTAAGTGAGATACAAGTAAGAAGGAAATTTCAACTTCGAAGCACAGAGAACTACTTCGAGGAAGTGGTCCAAAGATAGATCTAAGTAGCTAACAATGGTTCAAGATGATGTTTAAGGAATAATTAATGTATATGGTAAGGACAGTAACTATTGTAGTTAATCTCAAAAAGGGTTGTAACTTAATAATCAAAGGGAAGATTTAATTATTTTAGGATTTAATGAAATTGATTATTAATAAAGAAAAGGACAAATATGGTAATATCCTAATAATAGTTCAAATACTATCACAAATATATTTTATAATTTAATTCTAGAGCATGTAGAGCCAAAGTAACCCCCTTTAGATATTCTATTCCTCCTTGCACTGACCCATTAACCAACCAGCCACCATATACCCACAGACCCATTTAATCCACCGGAGTTCCAATTTACCAATCATCTAATCTTATAACCCTTATACCCTGCTCCTAACTCCCAGAAATCCTAATTACCCTCAGAACCACAATTACCCCTTTTGAAGATTGCCTCAATCTTAGTGCTAGACTGCCCATACATTGCTTAAGTTTGAAAAGTATAAGTGTCTTTATTTTTAAGATAATTTTAAAGTTTGAATAGTGCAGCTAATTCAAGAACACAATAGAATGTAATTTCCCCATGGTTGCTTTTCACACATTGCTAGTGGAGTTAGAGCTTGAATAGTGGGGTAGTTGAGGTACTTTTTCTTTGAGTGTCACATAAAGTGGGGCATATCTCTACACTAGTAAAGAATAAATTATTTACTGGGGAAGTTTAGTAGCCTGGCTGACACTCCCTCACTCTAAAAAAAAACAAAAATTTTTTCCTTTTATATTTCTTTAGTAATGCAGGAAGGTTAGATATCTCTTTCCCAGGTATCCAAGAATCATATTCAGAAAATTTATTCTTGAATCTCAATAAGTATTCAGTACCTTTTTCAGAAGTGATAATTCTGTCATTTAGAATATTATTAAGTTCTGCTGTCTCAGTGATCTCTTTAGGAGTTTTCTTTGGTCTTCCCCTCCTTTTTGTGAATAAATCACTATTGGATGTGTAATATTTCAAAAGAGATATTAGAAAAACAGGATGTTTCTTGTCATATGGAGATTACAGGATAACTTCAACTGCATTATCACCAACCATTCTATTGAAAATAAATGGACCTACAAATGAGTATTTTAATTTGTTATTACCTTGTGAATTGGAGTGGACTGTATAAATTAGTGCTTCATCACCCTTCTTAAAGGTGTATTCTTTATGGGATTTGTCCCACCTCTTCTTCTCTTATTCAAAGGATTTTTCAATGAATTTTTGAACATGACTTCTGCAAAGTTGTTGCATTTGAAGAAACAATTTTACACCAGGATGTAAATCCAATTGAGGTATTTTATTTTTGAGAATTTGGGAAGGAGTATTTGGAACATATCCAAGAAAGAGCTCAAAAGTCTTTCTTTGAGTAACAGAGTTAACAGTGCTATTATAAGAAAATTCAAAACCAGAAAGTAAGGTGACCCAATCATGAGTGGACTTGTCATTGTCTTGATACTCAAAGTCAAAGGAAAAATACCTTCTTATCATGTCCTCTAAAGTCTAAATCATCCTTTCAGCAAATCCATCATTTTGAGGGTTATGGGCAGTAGAAAGCTTCATATCACAACCACAAACATCTATAAGAGACATGTAAAATTCAGAAGTAAATTTAGGTTCTCTGTCAGAGATTATGGCCTTTGGGAAACCAGCAGTATTAAACATGTGAGAACATCCCAAGAAAGCTTATTCCTTAGTGGAAATGTCTTTGTGAGTAGGAAT
The DNA here is from genome assembly GCA_030280995.1 of Hemileia vastatrix. Taxonomy (NCBI): domain Eukaryota; kingdom Fungi; phylum Basidiomycota; class Pucciniomycetes; order Pucciniales; family Zaghouaniaceae; genus Hemileia; species Hemileia vastatrix. Next base: position 30,664,775 of record JASXTE010000002.1, on the reverse strand, counting down.
GAATTTACACTTTTTTTTAAATCTATCCACAATAACCCATCAAGAGTTACAAATTTCTTTCCCATAAATGAGTAGCTCTGTTACAAAGTCCATGTTTATTATTTTCCATGGTGCATCAGGAGATTCAATATGTTGCATCAATCCAGCTCTTTTCCCAGTTAATCTCTTTGATTTCTGGAAAGAATCACAGGATTCAAAATATAGTTTGTTTTCTTCAGACATATTGGCCCACCAAGAAGTGTTCTTAATTCTAATCAATGTTTTTTCAAGATCAAAATATCCTTCCAATATGTCATTGTGATTAATTTTCAAGATGATTTTTTTCATAGAAGGGGGAATAAAAATAACATTAATCAACTTTCTTCTATAATATAGATATCCTTCATCAATTGAAAATTTACCTTTTTACAAAGCATTTTGGTACTTTGGTGGAAGGTTTTTAATTTATGCTTGTGTTGAAGCATTCTTTGCATCATTTAATATAGTACACAGCTTTTTCAAGTCAGTTTCTTTATCATATGAATCCAGAATAAGCTGTAATAGCTCTTACTCCATATCAACCACATATATCCCATGAATGTGAAACATTTAATCCTCAGGATCATATGCAAGATTAGAGTCATTATTTGGAAAAGTTACCTGGATAACATATCCATATTTTAGTGAACAATATGAGCCCTGTGAATTATTATCATCCTTCCTCTGTATTCCTGAACAGCCAACTGCCATCTGTACATGTGTCTGTTAGGTGTCTTTAACTTCCAGAGGGAATTCACTGCACTGCAGTAAGTGAAAAGTTCAAATTTCTGGTCATCCAGATAATAATGTAGTTTCCACAGAGCCCACAAAACTGCTAAGCACTCAAGTTGAGTGGCACCATATTTAAATCCACTATTTCTCAAGGTTCTTGAGATATAACAAATAATTACTTCTGAAACTTCGTCATTCATAACTTGTTTTTGGTGGAGAGCAGCACAAAGGCCAAAAAACTGTCATCAGTGTATAAAACAAATGGTTGATTAAAGTCAGGTAAAGCAAGAATTGGTGCTGACATCAAACAATGTTTCATGGTGTTAAAGCTCTTTTTCTTTCACTGTTCCAGAAAAAAACAACATCTTTCCTAGTTAATTGTGTTAGTGGTAATGCTATGACTTGATAATTTTTCATATATTGTCTATAGTATCCACACCTTCCAAAAAAATTTGGAGCTCTCTAACTATAGTAGGAGCTTTTACCTGTTGTATGGCTTCCAATTTTTTCTGGTCAACATATATCTGTTACCCTGAGACAACATGCCCAAGCACTTTCAAAGACTGAAATCCAAATCTGAATTTTTTTAAAGTAAGTTTCATATTTATCTCATCCATTTTATGTAACACTTTACATAGGTAGTTAAAGTGGTCATCAAATTTGTTTGAGAATATGATGATATCATCAATGTAAACCATCAGCCATTCTTCAATTATCTCTAGATGGAATGTGTTATCCATAACCTTTTGAAAAACTGAAGGTGAATTTTTGGGGCCAAATGGCATCCTAATATACTTATAAATACCCATATGCAAAGAAATCATTTGAAAATCGTGTGAATTTTCTCAACAGGTATCTGGTGATACCCTTTATTGCCATCTAGACAGCTGATATATTTAGCACCTTGTAGGGTAGCATCGATAGAGCTAATTATGAGTATAGGATAGATATCATCTACAGTAAAAGTATTTAATGCTCAATAATCACCACATAACCTGGCTTTGTCTTTCTCATAAGAAACTAAGACAGGTGAGATATCAAAAATTTTTGGTGTTTCAACTACCTTCTCAATAATATTAATTTTTAAAAGAGTAGAGAAAATGTCTTGAATATTTTTTCTCTATGTGGGGGAAGCAGGATAAGGCTTCTTCTTTAAACTAGGTGGTATTTCAGTTAATGGACAAGATAATGAAAGTTTTATCTCTTATTTGGCCAATCCTAATTTGTGTGACCTATGAGCAAAAGCCATAGGAAAAGATTCTATTGACTGAATGATGGAATCTTTTTCCTCACCAGAAAGTTGTTCTCCAAAAGATACTGTGTCAATTTCACACAAGAGTGCAGACATTTCTTTTGTAGATCTTACTTTATATTGAACCACAGAATTACATGTGTTCAATCCTGGTTTTATTAATTATTTTGGGGAAGTAATTTTATATTTTCTTTCCCATTCGACCCCATGGTGAAGCATTTGTTTGAGGGATCCAGTTTAATACCATATTTGGTTAATATATAATTTCCCACAATGAAAAAAGTGCTTAAGTTATCATTTTATATAACTACAAAGTCACACATGGCTCTTACAAATCCATGGTTATATTTTAAAAATACAGTATTTACCAATGGGGGACAAAAAAGAGCCATAAACTCTCCAATTTTCAGAATTGACAAGCATAAGTTTTGATTTATAGTCCTCATCAACTGAAGCAAGTGTTTTTTCAGATACAACACTTCCTCCGGCTCCAGAATTGAAAACAACCTCAATGTTTTTTCCATTAATCAAGACTGGTGCCTTGAGAGGGGTAATAATTATTGAGGTGTCCTCAAGATTTCTTATGCTTTCAGAATCTTCAACTGTCGAAAGATCATTGCTATCAATGTCAATATTATTTAAATATTCAATATCTTCCCCCAGAATCAAAATTTCCTGTTGAGATTCATAGAAATATTTCTGGAATAATCACTTGAAGTATCATCCAGTGCAACTGTTTCAGCAGCAAGCTCCTCTTTTTGTTCAAAAAGGTGTATTTTATTTTCAAAAACATGGCCTTTCTTCCAAGGCTTTCTGCATTTAAAGTTAGTGCTTTTTGAATATTTTTTAGGTGCAACATGGGAAGAAGGTTTACCAACTTTTTCTGAAAGTTTTTTTTGGTAATTGGAGGGTTTCTCCACTGAAGGTCTAGGGAAGAGCTTCCTAGATTCATACCTTTTATTCAAAAGGACTTCATTAAAAGTATTAATAAAAGAATAAGGCTACTTGAGTATTCAGCTCTTGCAAAAATTAAGTCTATTCAAGACATTGGAAATTATAAAGGATCCTGTCCTTCCATAGTTAATAATCCTTCTTTGGATCTATTGCTCTCAGGATTTTCACTAGTTTCATCAGCAACTTAATAGGTTTTTCTGTAGAGGATGGGCTATATTTATATTTCTCATATTGCCTTTGTTGGGCTAACATAAACTTTGAACCACCAAATTGTGCTTTTATTAATTTTTTCCAATCCTTCCAAGAGTAATCATTATTACCCAAAAGGACAGATTCATACCACATGAGGGAAACATTGGAAAGTAAATAAATCAATTTAGACACAATTTCTTCATCTGGTAGTTTATAAGAGTTTTTTAGATTTTCTATTCTGCATATAAATTGCTGCCAATCAGAGGAAAAATCACCATCAAATGTTGGATATTGGTCAAGTTTGGGCCATTTTTTCTGATTTGAGGTAATTTCTTTGTTGCTTACCGGGTTCTGTTAAAGAAGAAGTTTTAATTTTTCTAATTGAGCAGTAATCTCATTATTTAACCCATCTGTAGATGAAAAGGGTGCATCATCAATTTTTAATGGAAACTCAGAAATATCTACAGGTTTCTCTTGCACTAATTTTCTTTAGAGGAGCTTGGCTCAGGTACATTTGGAGTAGCTTGTACTACAGTTTCTGTCAGCCAGGCTGCTAGACTCACCCAGTAAAATAATTGATTATTTCTGGGATGAAGCCACACCTTTTAATTTCTTATATATTATTATTAATTTTATTATATTTACTTTAAATTTAATTGTAATAAATTAACTAGTAACAAAAAAGTAAATTTAGTAAAAAATTAAAATTAAAATTAATTGTCCCATATATTTTATTTTTGTTTTCTAACACTGTGCTCAATTTCAGTTTAAAGAAAATAAAAATTAAATATTATAATACAATTTAATATTAAAATAAAATTTAATATTGAAATAAAATTTAAAATAAAATAAATATATATAAAAAATCAAATAACTTATTTTAAAATGGCATTTACAGGAATTTTTAAAATGAATCAAATTAATTTGATATATACAGTAAATACAACATTCCAAAACATTCTTTATAGAACAATCTTAAAATTTGAAAAATTTTTCTTCTGGAAATTTCTTTCTCTCTCTCATACACTTTTATGTAGGATTTTAACACCGTACCTTGTCTCTCCTTTGCCTATATATGGCCTCCCCTTTCTGGGTTTTTTTTATCATCCTTTACTTACTTATTATTTTATTAAACCATTATATCAATTATATATTTATTACTATTACTTAATGTTTTAGTATTTACATCACATATTTCTAAACTATTAATTATAATAATAATTATAAAAATATTACCTCTTTAAGTTGAGTAAGTAAAATAAAAGATAACCCATTTGTACCTTTGACACTGAAATCTTCAAAATTCACCTTCCAATGCTGGGGATCCTCCATCAAAATCTTCTAGACCAAAAGGACTCCTCAAAATTTGAGGCCCTTTCCAAATTTTTGACAGCACATTGATATCTTGAAGCTGGCAACTGAGGGACCATCAACATTAAGGAACCAGTAGGGATGGGTGGACGACAAACATCATCAACCATGTGACTTATTTTTTTTCTGCAACCGGGAATTGAACTGCACTCCAAATTTTAGGTTCATATATTGACAATAGTCATATATATTTGTGGTAATTATATTGGTTACTATCTGTGTGTCACTTCGCACATTTCATAGTCTACGTATATCTTATTTACTAAGCACTCTGTAAGTGCCATTAACTTGCTCATTTTACAGGGGGAGGTGCCTGGTAAATAAAATATTTTTTTCTTAGTTGACCATGATATAAGTATATTTTTCTTAGTCCTAGAAGTAATATAAAAATTAAATTAATTAAATTATATTTTTTTAATTATTTCAGTTGACCTCTTGTCCTGATAATTAAAATGTTATATTATTGTTTCAGTTGACAAGTTGTCCTGAAAGTAACATAATATTATATAAAATTAGCTGAATTAATTATATTAAATTATTTCAGTTGACAGTAAGTCATGGTAATTTAATTATTTCAGTTGACATTAACTCCTGGTAATAAAAATTATTTCAGTTGACATTAAGTCCTGGTAATTAAAATTTTCAGTTGACTCTTAGTCCTGATTATTATCAACATACATATTACTAATTATTGAATTATTTTATTATTTCAGTTGATTTATTTTAAATCCAGGTAATAAAATTATCTTAATTTAATTAATAAAAATTGTGATTATTATTTCAGTTGATTTTTTGTCCTGATAAACATTATAATTTCACTATTCCAGTTGATTACAAAATCCTGATAATTGATTATATACTAGAAATATTTTTTTTCTTCTCTTTTATTTTTCTTTAAATAAAGTAAAATAATACCTGATTTAATTTTAATATTTCTTTCTCTCAGTTCAGGTTATTTACAACTATGACTTATCAAAGTTCTTCTGCTGGCCATGAAGAGGAACTAGATTTGATTGACTATGATGAAGCTTCTTCTGTAAGTTCTCCTTTGACTACAAAGCTTGCTTAAATTAATTAATTACTGGACCAATCAGGATGTGGAAATGCAAGAAAAAGAGATAAAAGTGGAGACAACTGCTCTGGATCAAAAGCCTTCAATCAACCTCCCAGAAGAGCTTCCAATAGGATTAAAGATAAAAAAGATGCCCTTGCATCAGTAAGTCATTAATCTCTCCACTCATGTCAAGGAGTTGAGGTAAGAGAATCTCAAACTGAGGTCAAAACAGAGTATCTAGAAGAAATGGTAGTAGAAATAGTGTATTTTCTTCAAGAGAAGAGGAAACCTGTCAGGCTAAGGTCAAGTACAAGGACATGAACTAGCTTGAATAGTCAGTTGTCTAGAAGATTTTAATGGTCCTATATGAATACTGTAGTTTTAATCCACTAAGTTGTAAAATATAATCAAATATAGAGGTCTCAGTAATATAATTCTCACTATTCTTATATATGGCTTACAATCTTTATAGTTGGTAGAAAAATAGATTATATAAATTCAGATACTATTAAAAAGTCTTATAAAAGTACTAATTGATATGTATTGTAATTGGTTTGGTTATATTGGTTAAATTGTAATGATAAAGAATGTAGAAACAAGACCCAAAAACCTCCTCCTTTTATACACACTGAGTTCCCCAATGATTCCCTTGATTTACCACCCAATACACAGTTAATGACGCCTCTAAACAACTAATAGAAATGCCCATCAACATCCCTAGTGACCCATGACATAATTAGACAAGTAACAACCGCCAAAATACTGTAATAATAAGGGAAATCCATCAAAATTAAAGAAAAAGACAAAAAGAAAGTATATGCGTATTAAACAATAATATTAAAGACTAAAGGAGACTTTTTAAGGTTAATAATAGCTTAATAATAGGGGGTGTCAGTTCTGGCAAATCCGCACTTAAATTAAGTGCGGATTTCAAACCAAATCAGCACTTAAATTTTGCAAAAAAGTCACTTATTTCAAAAAAGGGTGTCAGTTATGACCTCAAATCAGCACTTTTTTCCCGTTTTTTTTCACAACCACATTTTGGCCACAAAACATCCCTTCCTTTCTTACCCCATCCCTGTCACATGTGACACACTGACCTTCCTCGCTACCTACCCATCAATCCTCGGCACACACCCCTTCCTGACATTTTCAATATTTTGACCAGGCATGTTTACATTCTTTTTTACTTATTTCTTCTACTTTTTAATCTTTTTTCTTGTTATGTGCTAGTTTCATAATGCCTCCCAGACATTCCAAATCTCAAAAGGTAACTCAAAAATCTGCTTCGTCACAAAAGTCTCCTCGTAAAGCAAGGATTACATAGAAAAAAAATCAGTGACTTTTTCTATTACTTACAACTGTTTTTACAGAATTGAAAACTATGTTTCAGCTAATATTTTATGGAAGTGAACTCTGTTCTTCGCCCGAAGAACAGAGTTCATCCTCCTATTTTCACATTCTGTTTGCACCAATCTCCAACATTTTCAATATTTTGACCAGGCATGTTTACATTCTTTTTTACTTATTTCTTCTACTTTTTAATCTTTTTTCTTGTTATGTGCCAGTTTCTTGCACCAATCTCCATCCCTTTCAATTCTATCAACACATGCTTGTTTTCCCTCCCCATGCCTTTCGCTATCCTCCCAGCCCCATTGTATGCCATCCTCTTTTGATCCCCATTTCACCCCTCTCAACCTCTCCCAGACCCTTTTCTTCATTTAAAATGCCTCGGAACCCTTAATCTTCCCTTCCAACTCTTTCCCAACCTTTGAGTGACTGAAAAAATATGCGTTTGCTGAAAATATGCGATTTCATGTTGAGTTGATGAAAGAAAACACAGAGAGAAAAAAAAATAAGACTTTAACAGCAAATTCAAAAACCAAAAAAATATGCAAAAAAATTTACCATTCTCAGTGAATAATACATGCAAATTGATAATTTGAAGAGAAAGAGAAAAAAATTAAAATTGCGTTGAGAAATGTTGGAGTGTTATTGGAAGGATTTTCGCCCTTATACTAGTTGATTGAGAAATAGAAGTGTTGGATATAGTCGGAGGTGAATCAACTTGTTAATCTTCATACAGCTCTAACCATTGATCTTTGAGGTCAGCAAGTAGGTTATGAAGTATAGTGCAACACAGAATCCGGTTGATCACCGCCTCCATTTCAGATTTATTTCTAAGAGGACTTCTTAATTCCCTTAAACTAGAAAAACGGCCTTTCAAGATTCCAATAGAATGTTCAAGAACCCAAATGACATAGTGTGATGGCCAATTGAATTGAAGGATGTCGTTGTTCTTTTTGAGAATTATTGTGAAATATGGGATGATCCTGAATAAGCTCAAGCAATTTAAGGAAACATTCCTGAGAAGTCCTGAACAGCTGTCTAAAACTGGGTGTAGATAGGTTAAGAAGTGTTTGGATGGTGTACTTGGGGGTATGAAGTACTTGAGGCTTTCTGGGAAGAAGGTAACGTTTCCTGGCCATTTTTGATAAAACGACAAAATCTTCTTCTAGATCAGAATTGGAATCAGAGTCCAAGAGCAGTTCAAGCGCCATGAAAGTCATTGCTTTATGTAATTTATCACGATTTGAAAGTGAGGAAGGCATGACTCTTATATGATATGATATGAAGATGTAAGTGATGTACAATGTTTTGAGTTATGAAGTGTTATTCTGCGGAGTGCTGCGTATGAATGGGATGATGCTGACAAATCAGTGAAATGGGACTTGATGGTGAAATCAGCACTTTTGGTTGAGAAAGTGCGGATTTGAGTGAAATAAGTGACTTATTTCATTTTGAAATCCACCAGTATTGGGGCTAGTGTGTTTTGGAAATCCGCACTTATTTAAGTGCGGATTTGGTCAAATTTAAGTGCGGATTTGTAAGTGCGGATTTGCCAGAACTGACACCCCCTAATAAGGGGGATTTACTGTAGAAATAATGGGGCTAATCCTGAAATTATACTACGTGAAATTCCCATTCAAAAATAACCAAAATTGACTGAGAAACCACCCAAAAACTTAAAAAAGAGCGTGAGATGTGGGGTAACTACATGCAGTTCTTGGAAGGCGCTTGCACGGGTAAATACTTGACTAAAATTAGGCAAATTTAAGCGTGGTGATGAAATAAAGTGCCAAGAGTGAGGTTATTAATGAAATTAGTGCATATAAACAAGTTCAATGCATTATTAATTAAGCTAGGACACTAAATAAGCGCCTGTTGCCTATTTTAGTGTGTTTCCCCACATTGGGCGTAGAATATGGGGTAATTATAGTGTGAAAAAGCTAACTTTGCTAAAAATGAAGCTATTCACACAGGAAAAAAGCAGGCAGTATGTGGCCAGTACACAGAAGCCATTTCTGGCATAAAAAACACCAAATTTGAAAAGTGTTATTTTTATGCATTTAAATAGCCAAATCAATAGTTCTAAATGAGCCCAATTGATCTGTCAAAGCGCAATTTTGATATTCTCAATTTTATAGCGCATATAGTCAACTTTTAAGTGAAATAAAGCGCATTTCTTGTTTTTTGCATAAAACAATGAATATAACAGCTTTAAGTGTACTTAAAAATTATGTAGCCTTATACTTAAGGTTCTTAAGATTACCATAACATATTCCAACTTAATATTAAGTACATAAGACCTATAAAAGTTGGATATATGCGTGTATATAAGGTGTTATAATGGCATTTTTTGTGTATTATCATAATTTTACTTATGTATACTATTTGTGTACTCTCATTTATTATTCCCATGTATAGTTCATGTGTTTAACATAACTTATAGTTAATTTTTACTCAGTCCTGGAGATATACAGGCTGAAACTTGCCCACCCAAAAAAAACAATAAAAAAAATAATAAGTTATACATTTTATTTTATTAATTTGTAATTTTCAGGTATTCAGAGTAAATCTGTAGCATTAAAGATTTCAACTTTAAAGAAATAAAACATAATAAAATATTATGAGTACTGGTTTTTTAACCCCTCAGCTGGTTGAACAGAAATTTATTTCTGTTTAAATTTTTTAAGAAGGGTGGATAAATTAGAAATTTCTTTTTCAGGTATCCATTTATCAAATTCATTTGATTTCCCTTTAAATCTTAGTAAATACTCAGTTCCTTTTTCTTTAGTAAGGATTCTTTTCTTGAGTATTTTTTCAATCTCTGCTTTTTCCACAATTTCTTCAGGTTGCTTTTTAGGCCTTCCCCTTCTTTTTGGAAATAAGTCAGGATCATTTGCATGGTAAGATTTCAATAATGAGATAGGGAAAACTGGATGTTTCCTATCATATGGAGCATATAATATGACTTCCACTGCATTATTACCAACCATTTTATTTACTACAAAAGGTCCTACAAAGGGATCCTTTAATTTAACATTACCTTGTAAGTTAAAATGTAGTGTTGATATGAGAACTTCATCTCCCTTTTTAAATTCAAATTCTTTATGAGATTTGTCCCACCTTTTCTTTTCATATTCAAATACTTTTTGGATGCATTCTTCTGCATGCTTTCTACACATTTGTTGCATATGAATAAAGGATTTAGTGCCAGGGTGTATATCCAACCTTGGTAGTTTATTTAAATGATTTACTGGGGTATTTGGTACATATCCCAGCCAGAGTTCAAATGGTTTCTTCTCTGTTACAGAATGAGTTGTGCTGTTATAAGCAAATTCAAGGCCAGGAATTAATTTTACCCAGTCATGTGTGAATTTCTCATTGTATTTGTATTCTAATCCAAAGGCACAATATCTTCTGATCATGTCTTCTAGAGTTTGTATCATCCTCTCAGCCAGCCCATCAGTTTGTGGATGGTGTGCTGTAGACAATTTTAATTGACAACCTGATACTTCCATCAAAGATGTCCAGAACTCTGAAGTAAATTTAGGATCTCTGTCAGAGATTATGGCTTTGGGGAACCCAGCAGTATTCATCATCTGAATCCACCATAGTAACGCCAAGTCTTTAGCAGATACCTCTTTATGGGTAGGGATAAACTTACACATTTTTGTTAATCTATCCACTATTACCCAGCGAGAATTGAAACTTTCTTTTCCTGCTAATGGCAAGCCAGTTACAAAATCCATGTTTATAATTTCCCATGGAGCTTTTGGCTGCTCTATTTGTTGTAACAACCCAGCTCTCTTCCCAGTTAATCTTTTAGATTTCTGACAAGAGTCACATGTTTCAATGTATTTTTGTACATCCTCTTTCATGTTTATCCACCAGGCTGTATTTTTAACTCTGGTTAATGTTTTGTTAAAATCAAAATGACCAGCTAAGATGTCATCATGACAAGTACTCAACATTAACTCTTTCATAGAAGGTGGTATTACTATTACATTGCTTAACTTTTTCCTGTAATATATATATCCATCTTCAATTGATAGTTTACCTTTTTCCAACGCATTTTTATACTTTGGAGGCAAGGTTTTAATTAATGCACTCATGGAGGCATTTTTTGGATCATTAAGAATGGTAGATAGTTTAGACAAATCTTTATCAGATGAATAATTTTCCAATATAGTTTGCATAAACTCTTCTTCTAAATCCACTATATAAATCCCAAATATATGTATAACCTCATTTTCAGGTACATCAGCTGGGTTGTCAGCATCATTTGGCAAAGGACTTCTGGATAATAAATCCACATTTGAATGCAATGTTCCTGCTCTGTGAGTGATTGTCATTCTTCCTCTGTACTCTTGTACAGCTAGTTGCCATCTAAACATGTGCCTATTAGGTGTTTTCATGTTTAGTAATGATTTTACTGCACTGCAATCTGTTATAAGTTCAAACTTCTGGTCTTCCAGATAGTAATGAAGTTTCTCCAAAGCCCACACCACGGCTAAACATTCTAGCTGTGTGGCACCATACCTTAATTCTGTTTTTCTTAAGGCTCTGGATATATAACAGATAACTACTTCAGATAATTTTCCATTTATTATCTGTTTTTGCTGTAAAGCAGCACCCAAACCTATGAAACTTGCATCAGTGTACAAGATAAAAGGTAGGGTGAAATCTGGCAGTCCCAATATTGGAGCTGACATTAAACATTCCTTTAATTTATTAAAGGCGTGTTGTCTTTCATTATTCCAAATGAAAGCTTCATTCTTCCTGATTAATGTTGTTAAAGGGGCTGCAATGGATTGGTAATTTTTAATATATTGTCTATAATATCCACACATACCCAAAAAACTTTGAACCTCTTTTACATTTTTAGGTATCCCAATGTTTTTAATTGCTGCCACTTTATTCTGGTCAACACAAATTGGTAATCCAGATACAACATGTCCAAGTACTTTCAAGGATTGAAATCCAAACTTACATTTCTTTAATGCAATAGTCATATTAATTTCATCCATTTTTTGAAAGACTCTTTTCAGGTGATTTAAATGTTCATCATATGTTTTTGAAAACACTATGATGTCATCAATATAGACCAATAGCCATCCTTCAACCATTTCCTGATGAAAAACACTATCCATCAATTTTTGGAAGACTGAAGGGGCATTCTTTGGGCCAAATGGCATTCTCACATACTTATATATACCCATATGTGTGGTTATTAATAAGTAATTTTGAGAATTTCTTTCCACAGGAATCTGGTGGTAACCCTTGTTCCCATCCAGACAGGAAATATATTTTGCTCCTTGTAAGGTAGCATGGATAGAAGCTATCCTTGGTGGAGGGTAAATATCATCTACTGTATATGTATTCAGAGCTCTATAATCACCGCATAATCTTGCCTTATCTTTTTCATAAGAGATTAATACTGGTGAAATGACACAATACTTAGGTGTTGTGTCCACTTTTTCAACAATACCCATTTCCAACAACAATTTTATATTGTCTTCAATATCTTTCCTTTTTGCAGGAGATGCTGGGTAAGGTTTCTTTGTTAAGCTGCCAGGAATATTATCCAGATCACAGCTTAGAGAGATTTTCATCTCATGGTCTTTGACCAATCCTAGTTCATTTGATCCATGAGCAAATGCCATAGGATATGATTTAATCAATCTCAAAATGTCTTCTTGTTCAATTTTTGAGAGTTGAGGACTGAAGGAGGCCTTTTGGATTTCATTTTCCAATTCACCCACTTCATTGGTGGTTCTTCCACCTTGCAGTTGTTCTTCTCTAGGAGAAATGGCATATACTGAATTTTCAGAACATATTTTGAATTTCCTTTTACCATTCACCCCTATGGTGAAACAACTGTTTGCAGGATCTAGTTTAATGCCAAATTTTGTCAATAAATTATTGCCAATAATAAACCAATTACTACAATTATTATTATCCATTACTACAAATTCACAAACTGCTCTAACATATCCATTATTATATTTAAAGAATACAGCAGTTTTGTATTTTCCAATTGGATTTAATACTGAACCAAAACCCCTCCAGTTCTTTGTCTGAACAGGTTCTAGTTTTTCCTGGTACTTACTATCAAGTTTCATTAATGCATTAGGTGAAACTACACTACCTGCAGCCCCAGTGTCAAGAATGGCATTCATTTCTTTTCCACATATGATAATAGGTGCTCTGATAGGTGTTATTTTGTAAGTATCATGAGATACATCTTTAATTATTTCAGCTTCCTCTATGGAAGTTAAAGATGTGTCTGTATGAGGTATAGCATCATTCAGGAACATTATATCCTGTTCTAATACAAATATCTCATTTTCATCATCACTGTAAGATATGTTACTCTTGCAATCCTCACTGGATTCCACATTCTCATCTTCATGATTACTAGGTTCAGAATTCTGTGAGGTTTCAATAACATTTATTCTTTTCTTACACGTGTGACCTTTAACCCAAGGTTCATTACATTTGTAACAAGTGTTATTTTCTTGTCTCTTAGGGACAAGGGGAGCTGAAGGTTTTTTCTTTTCCACTGGTAACTTACTTGTAGTAGGTTTTACCACGTCAACACTTTGTCTGTAATAAATAATACTTGGTTTCATACTTGTGGTTTAATAATATCTCATTGCATATATTAATGAATCCAGAGGTGTCTCTGACAGTTTCAGTTCTAGCTACAATAATGTCTCTAACTGATATAGGCAACTTGTATATTATTTTTTCTTTCCACTCTTCATAATCCATTTTTGGATCCATAGCTTTCATGATTTTTATTAAATTCATTAAGAAGACCATGGGTTTATCTCCAGCATTTGGATTATATCTGGCCCTTTCATACAGTCTTTGTTGAGTGATTCTAAATTTTGGGCCACCAAATTGCCTTTCAATTAGTGCCTTCCATTCATTCCAGGAGTACTTAATTCCCTCACTCAATACAGATTCAAACCATAATAAGGCCACATCTGTAAATAAAGATATTAACTTTGAAGTAATTTCTTCATCAGGTAATTTGTATGAAAATTTTAAGTTATCAATTCTTTGTATGAATTGTTGCCAATCAGATTTTGAATCCCTGTCAAAAGAAGGGTACTGATCTAACTTAGGCCAGTTCTTTTGGCTAGTTTTTGCTTCCCTAACCTGAGGAATATTGAGTAATTCACTTACTTTAGAAAGATGATCATTTATTTCACCTTTTACTGATTTTATATTCTCAGAGCCCATAACACTATGTTCATGTTCAATCATTGGTTTATCATCAGAGTGTTTCATAAAAACTGGTACTCTTTCTACATAAGAGGTATTATCTTTTATTGTTTCAGTATTTTTCAAAATGTTAGCTACTTCAATTTCTACTCTTTGTAACCTATCTTTTATCACAGGTACATGATTTAAGGTATCATTTACATTTGAAAAAGACAATTTTACACGTCCCTCTATGGTAGCCATAATATTCTGAGAGTGTTCTAATTTACTTTCTAAATTTCTAATCTCAGATTTTAATTTTTTATTCTCATTGATTAATTCATTATTTGAATTTTCAATAATTTTTAATTTATTGGCTGTGGTACTCAATGATTGTGTTAGTTGTAATAATACATTTTCTGTATTAATGTTTGACTCTTTTGAGAACTCTTCCAATTTTTCAGTTCTCAATAATAATTTACTTATTATTTTTGATTCCATTGGATTCTCTTTTAAAAAATATTCTATTTTTTCCGTGTCCAATTCAGAAGACTCATTATCAGGGTCAAGATTTAATTCATTTGATTCCATTTTTATATTAATAGTATTTTCCTGGTGATCAATAAAACTATTTACATTGTCCTCATGTAAAGAAAAGTTTAACATATTCTGTTCAAATGAATAATCCTTTAAATCCTTATCAATAATATCCAATATTTCCTTATCAATCTCATTACCTATAAGTAATTTATTTTCAGGTTGATATAATTGATCATAAGAAGTTGGATGACTTACCAAGGTCTTATCCCACTTCCCCTGCCTCTCCTTGCCTTTCCCCTGTAAGGGTGACTGCTGGAGCCCTGCTGTTGAGGATTGTTGTAGTTTTGGGCATACCAATCCCATTTCTATTTGCTTACTGTAATTTTTTGGTCCTCCTCTTGGGCTGGAGGTGTTGCTATGGAATTGTTGGGTGCCACTGTTGGTGGTTGAGTCTTTATGTCCACTAGAGCTTGGTTGACTTCTATGAAACCTTGAGCTGCTCTCTTTTCCAGATTATTGATCTGGTCCACTATATTGTTGACTCTTATTGTCAAGGTGTTCAGTAGGGTGGATAGGGAGTGAACTTGTTCTTGTAAAGTATTTTTTGTTTTCTTTATTGAAACCTGCTTTAAAAGCTTTTCCCTTTCCTCCAGAGACATTGACGGAGTGGTGTTGATTATGGGAGAGTCCTGGCCCTCCATTTGAATGTCCTGTAACAGGTCTTTCAGCTCTAGGTCTTAAGTTATAAGGTTTTACCTTATTACTTACAATGTTATTGTTGTCACACATTTTTACGTGGAATTTAAAGAATTGAAAGTTTAGATATGAAAACTTCAAAAAGGAGTTTTATCAGTATTTATCAATACCACTGAAGACAATTTTATTGCTTACTTATTGGTATGAAGTGAATATTTAAGTGCCAAAAGTCAAATATGCTTTTATGTGGTCACTTGATTTAACTGGTCTACAATATGTAGCCGTGTTTTTATATTCAAAAGAAAACAACTGTCAGTATGATTCTTTCTAAATATTTAATGAATTTTACAAACCAATAAAAGAAAAGATTAAGAGTCCTGTTAAAAGAAAACAATTAATCAGTTTAATTGGTTTATTATCTGCAAAGATCACAAATTTAATTGGTCTATTGACAGACTCCCACTAAGAACAATTATATGTTAAATTAGTGGTAAAAATTTTATCTGCAAAGATCTCAAATTTAATTGGTCTATTGACAGACCCACTAATAACAATTATAAGTTAAATTAGTGGTAAAATTGTTGATTCAATATCACAATTTTATAATATAACAGGGCTTCTTTTTCTGAAATCACTATATAAGTGACCCCAACCTGTTGTAATTATCCAAATATTTCTATAGGGATATTATTTACATGCACCTTCTCTTGAAAATTTCACTTACAGGATTATAACAGAATTCTTGAGGAAAGGCCCCCAATTGTCAGGCTAAGGTCAAGTACAAGGACGTGAACTAGCTTGAATAGTCAGTTGTCTAGAAGATTTTAATGGTCCTATATGAATACTGTAGTTTTAATCCACTAAGTTGTAAAATATAATCAAATATAGAGGTCTCAGTAATATAATTCTCACTATTCTTATATATGGCTTACAATCTTTATAGTTGGTAGAAAAATAGATTATATAAATTCAGATACTATTCAAAAGTCTTATAAAAGTACTAATTGATATGTATTGTAATTGGTTTGGTTATATTGGTTAAATTGTAATGATAAAGAATGTAGAAACAAGACCCAAAAACCTCCTCCTTTTATAC
Organism: Hemileia vastatrix; assembly: GCA_030280995.1. Lineage (NCBI taxonomy): Eukaryota > Fungi > Basidiomycota > Pucciniomycetes > Pucciniales > Zaghouaniaceae > Hemileia > Hemileia vastatrix. The sequence goes on along the minus strand of JASXTE010000002.1, from coordinate 30,648,311 downwards.
ACACTGAGTTCCCCAATGATTCCCTTGATTTACCACCCAATACACAGTTAATGACGCCTCTAAACAACTAATAGAAATGCCCATCAACATCCCTAGTGACCCATGACATAATTAGACAAGTAACAACCGCCAAAATACTGTAATAATAAGGGAAATCCATCAAAATTAAAGAAAAAGACAAAAAGAGAGTATATGCGTATTAAACAATAATATTAAAGACTAAAGGAGACTTTTTAAGGTTAATAATAGCTTAATAATAAGGGGGATTTACTGTAGAAATAATGGGGCTAATCCTGACATTATACTACGTGAAATTCCCATTCAAAAATAACCAAAATTGACTGAGAAACCACCCAAAAACTTAAAAAAGAGCGTGAGATGTGGGGTAACTACATGCAGTTCTTGGCAGGCGCTTCCACGGGTAAATCCTTGACTAAAATTAGGCGAATTTAAGCGTGGTGATGAAATAAAGTGCCAAGAGTGAGGTTATTAATGAAATTAGTGCATATAAACAAGGTCAATGCATTATTAATTAAGCTAGGACACTAAATAAGCGCCTGTCGCCTATTTTAGTGTGTTTCCCCACATTGGGCGTAGAATATGGGGTAATTATAGTGTGAAAAAGCAACTTTGCTAAAAATGAAGCTATTCACACGGGAAAAAAGCAGGCAGTATGTGGCCAGTACACAGAAGCCATTTCTGGCATAAAAAACACCAAATTTGAAAAGTGTTATTTTTATGCATTTAAATAGCCAAATCAATAGTTCTAAATGAGCCCAATTGATCTGTCAAAGCGCAATTTTGATATTCTCAATTTTATAGCGCATATAGTCAACTTTTAAGTGAAATAAAGCGCATTTCTTGTTTTTTGCATAAAACAATGAATATAACAGCTTTAAGTGTACTTAAAAATTATGTAGCCTTATACTTAAGGTTCTTAAGATTAACATAACATATTCCAACTTAATATTAAGTACATAAGACCTATAAAAGTTGGATATATGCGTGTATATAAGGTGTTATAATGGCATTTTTTGTGTATTATCATAATTTTACTTATGTATACTATTTGTGTACTCTCATTTATTATTCCCATGTATAGTTCATGTGTTTAACATAACTTATAGTTACTTTTTACTCAGTCCTGGAGATATACAGGCTGACAAAACCTCCTCCTCCCCCAAAAGCCCTTCCACAATTGGTCCCCCAACAAAAAGAAAAGGTGGAAGTCTCAAAATGGAAATGGGAATGGCTGAACACCCAGTGGGATTATCTACAGGCCCAACAACAACAACAACAACAAGCACCTCAGGCAGGTCCTTCCAGAATCCATCAGTTCAACCCTTCACCTCCTCATCCCTATCAAGGAGAAAGAAAGAGAAAAAACAATCACATTCAATTTTTGCCAAAGAAATGGAAATCCCCTCTATTGAATCTCAAGTACCATTTCTGGTTGCTGATTCAGTTCCATAAGATGAGACTTTGAGACCAGTAGAGGCTGATAGTAGTAGACAAATTTCTCAATATTCTTATGTGTCTAATCCTTTGTTTTTGATTGATACTTTAATGATAAATCCTGATATGGCTTTTATTGATGAGACACTTGATCATGAGTTTTATGAGAGTCTGGAAAGCTATTCTGTTTCCCTATTGATAAATACTCCAGGTGTAGCAAAAGTTAATGATGAATATTTGAGAGATATTATTGCTAAACAAAATCATATTATGAACACCATGCAATTGACTCAGAAATTTAATAGTTTGTTAACTGAACAGGGTTATCAATAATTGAGGAGTGAACTACAGAGAGTTTCTGATTATTTAATTAATTACAAAGTAACTCATGAAAAGAAAGTTGCTTTACGGCAAAATATCAAGAATGATTTGTCTAAATTACAAGATACTGTGTTCATCTGTTTCCAGGAGCTAGAGGGACATAAGTTGAACTTGAAAAGATTGAGTGACCATTATTCATCTTTTCAAAATAAGAACCAGTTATCCTTTGCAACCATCAATGAGAGTTTATCTAGTATTCCAAGAGTGAAAACTAGATTAACAACCATTGAAGAAAAATTGAATTCATTGTTACATGATCAAAAGTTTTCTGAAATTTCTTTGAAAGAGCCTGTTGTTCAGGATACCCCAATTGTACCTTTCCCTAGTTCATCTAAAGTAAATTTAGTGCCAGAAATGCTTGTAGATATCATTGAGATTCCATCAAAAATTGATGATGTACCTGGTTCATCTACAGAAGAATTAAACAATGAGATTACTTCCCAACCAGACAAGTTACAGCTCCTTCTCACTCAGAAACAACTTGTAATAAGGAGACTACTTCAAATCAAAAAAATTGGCAAAAACTTGTCCAATATCCAATATTTGATGGTGATTCTTCCTCTGATTGGGCATCAGTTTATTTGCAGTATTGATAATCTAAAAAATTCTTACAAAGACCCAGATAAGGAAATAGTGTCAAAATTAATTTCTTTATTTACCAATGTAGCCCTAATGTGGTATGAGTCTGTTCTCTTAGATAAAAATGACTACTCATTGGAAGATTGGAAGAAATCACTTAAAGCACAATTTGGTGGTTACATGTTTAGGTTAGCTCAACAAAGGCAGTATGAATAAACCAGATATAGCTCTTCTTGTCAGACTAAGATCAACTAAAAGGATGTTAACTAGCTTGAAAAGTCTTTGTCTCGAAGATTTATATGGTCCTATATGAATACTGTAGTATAAATCCAACAAATAGTAAAATATAATTCAAAATAAAGGTCTCAGTGATATAATTCTCACTATTTTTATATATGGCTTACAATCTTTTTAGTTGGTATAAAAATAGAGTTTAATAATTCAGATACTAGTCAAAAGACTTATAAAAGTGCTAATTGATTTGTATTGTAATTTATTTGGTTATATAGTGTAAATTGTAATGATAAAGAATGTAGAAACAAGACCCAAAAACCTCCTCCTTTTATACACCCTGAGTTCCCCAATGAACCCCTTGATGTACCACTCCAATACACAGTTAATGACACTTCAAACCAACTAATAGACATACCCATCAACATTCCCAGTAACCCATGACATAATTAGAAGAGTAACAACCATCAAAATCCTTTAATAATAAGGAAAATCCATCAAAATTAAAGAATAAGATAAAAAGAGAGTATATGCGTATTAAACAATAATATAAAAGACTAAAGTGGAAATTTTTAAGGTTAATAATAGCTTAATAATAGGGGAATTCACTGTAGAAATGATGGGGCTAATACTGACATTATACTATGTGAAATTCCCATTCAAAAATGACCAATATTGACTGAGAAACCACCAAGAAACTCAAAGAAGAGCGTGAGATGTGGGGTAACTACATGCAGTCCTTGGCAGGCGCTTGCACAGGTAAATCCTTGACTAAATTTAGGCGAATTTAAGCATGGTGATGAAATAAGACGCTAAGAATGAGGTTATTAATGAAATTAGTGCATATAACCAGGGTCAATGCATTATTAATTAAGCTAGGACACTAAATAAGTGCCTGTCACCTATTTTAGTGTGTTTCCCCACAGTGGGCGTAGAATGTGGGGTAATTATAGTGTGAAAAAGCTAACTTTGCTGAAAATGAAGCTATTCACACAGGAAAAAAGCAGGCAGTATGTGGCCAGTACACAGAAGCCATTTCTGGCATAAAAACACCAAATTTGAAAAGTGTTATTTTTATGCATTTAAGTAGACAAATCAATATTCCTAAATGAGACAAATTGATCTTTCAAAGCGCAATTTTGATATTCTCAAATTTATGGCGCATATAATCAACTTTTAAGTGAAATAAAGCACATTTCTTGTTTTTTGCATAAAACAGTGAAAATAACAGCTTTAAGTGTACTTAAAAATTATGTAACCTTATAATTAAGGTTCTTAAGATTATCCTAACATATTGCAACTTAATATAAAGTACATAAGACTTATAAAAGGTGGATATATGCGTGTATATAAGGTGTTATAATGGCATTTTTTGTGTATTATCATAATTTTACTTATGTATATTGTTTTGTTTACTCTCAATTATTATTCCCCTGTATATTTCATGTGTTTAACATAAATTATAGGTACTTTTTACTCAGTCCCAGGGATATACAGGCTGACACTTCTTCTACTGAAAACCCTATTGAGTTCCTAATGAAACTTGTGAAAATCTTGAGGGCAATGGACCCAGACAGGAGTTTGAATAATGGATGGACAGGATCCTCTATAAATTACCTATGTCTCTGAGAGACTTAATAGTTTCTAGGACTGAGTTCTCAAGAGAACCTTCTTCTTTAATTAATACTGGTAATGAGATCCTTCTAAATAACAAGTATGATTCTAGAAGATTCATTCCTAGAACTTCATTGGAGAAAACCTCCAATTACCAACAGAAACCTCTGGAAAAGGTTGGTAAACCTTCTGCCCCTTTTTCACCTAAAAAGTATGCAACAAACACTTGCTTGAAACTCAGAAAGCCTTGGCAGAAAGGCCATGTTTGTGACAAGAAGATAAATCTTGTTGAACAGACAGAGGAACATGCTGATGACACAATAGCACTGGATGATACTTCAAGTGATTGTGCCAGCAATATTTCATATGAATATAACCAGGAAATTTTAATGCTGGAAGAGGATATTCATTATTTAAATAATATTGATATTGATAATAATGATTTATCTACAGTGGAAGATGCTGAGATCATAAGAAATCTTGAGGACAGCTCAATTATTATTGCCCCTTTCATGGCACCAGTCTTGATTAATGGAAATAAAATTGAGGTTGACTTAGATTCTGGAGCTGGAGGAAGTATAGTATCTGAAAAGGACTTTCTTCAGTGGACCAGGATTTTAAATCAAAACTCATGCCTATCATTTCTGAAAATTGGAGAGGTTATGGCTCTGTTTTGTCCCCCATTGGTAAATACAAATCCAGAGTATTTTTCAAATATAACCATGATTTTGTAAGAAATATATGTGATTTTGTTGTCATGAAAAATGATAACTTAAGCAGTTGGTTCATTGTGGGAAATGATATTTTAACCAAATATGGCATAAAATTGGATCCTTCAAACCAATGCTTCACAATGGGGATGAATGGGAAGAGATAATTTAAGATTTCCTCCCCCAGAAAATTATTAACACTAGGATTGAACACATGTCATTCTCTAGTTCAATTTAAAGGAAGATCTACAAAAGAATCGCCTGCCCTTTTGTCTGAAATTGACAATGCTTCTTTTGGAGAACAACTGTCTGGTGAGGATAAAGATTCCATCATTAAATTGAAAAAATCTTTTCCTATGGCCTTTGCTCATGGGTCACATGAATTAGGATTGGTAAAAGAAGAAATGAAGCTTTCATTATCTTGCCCATTAACTGAAATACCACCTAGTTTAAAGAATAAGCCTCATCCTGCTTCTCCCACAAAGAGAAAAGATATTTAAGACAATAACTCTACCCTTTTAAAAATGAATATTCTTGAAAAGGTAGTTGAAAGACCTAAACATTAAGTTATATCACCTGTGCTAATTTATCATGAGAAAGATAAAGCCAGGTTATGTGGTTATTATAGAGAATTAAACACTTATACTGTTGATGATATCTATCCTTTACCCAGAATTAGCTCTATACATGTTACCCTACAAGGTGCTAAATATATCAGCTGTTTAGATGGTAACAAGAGATATCACCAGGTACCTGTTTAGAAGAATTCTCAGAATTTTCTGATGATTTCTACTCATATGGGTATTTATAAGTATGTTAGGATGCCATTTGGCCTCAAAAATTCACCTTCAGTTTTCCAAAAAGTTATGGATAACACATTCCATCAAGAAATAATTGAAGGATGGCTGATGGTCTATATTGATGATATCATCATATTATTTAAAACATTTGAGGACCATCTTAACCACCTGTGTAAAGTGTTCCATAAGATGGATGAGATAAATATGACACTTGCTTTGAAGAAATGCAAATTTGGTTTTCATTCCTTAAAAGTGCTTGGTCATGTTCTCTCAGGTTTACATATATGTATTGACCAAAACAAAGTGGCAGCCATACAACAGGTGAAGGCTCCTACCACAGTTAGAGAGCTCCAGATTTTTTTGGGAATGTGTGGATACTATAGAAAGTATATTAAAAATTACCAAGTCATAGAATTACCCCTTACCCAATTGACTAGGAAAGATGTTGCTTTTGTCTGGAACAGTGAAAGACAAAGAGCTTTTGACACTATAAAACATTGTTTGATGTCAGAACCAATTCTTACTTTACCTGACATTAATCAACCATTTGTTTTATACACTGATTCCAGTTTCATTGGTCTTGGTGCTGCCCTCCATCAAATCAAGTGATGAATGATAAAGTATCAGAAGTATTAATTTGTTATATTTCAAGAAACTTGAGAAATAGTGAATTGAAATATGGTGCCACTCAACTAGAGTGTTTAGCCTTAGTGTGGGCTCTAGAGAAGCTACATTATTATCTGGATGACCAGAAATTTGAACTTGTCACTGACTTCAGTGCAGTTAAATCCTTCTTAAACTTGAAAAAACCTAATAGACATATGTTCAGATGGCAGCTAGCTGTTCAGGAATACAGAGGAAGAATGACAATAATTCATAGGGCTAGTATTTTTCACTGAAATGTGGATATGTTATCAAGGTTACTTTCAGCCTAAATATCCTTAGGACTGAGTATTTCTTATGCTTAAAATAAGATAACCTTAACTAGATTAAGCTTATATCTTAAAAATAAGGTTAAAATAATAATATATATTATTTTACTATATATATATATAATTATTATTCTATTATATAATTTATAATAGTTTAAATAGCTTATCCATTGCCTAATAATACTTATTAAGGTGTTAATGGAGTCATAATATACTTATCTTAAGTGATATGAAGTAATTATTGACATACATAAGCTTATATGTATACATAAATCTCATATTCAGTGAAATATGCAGTATATTATGTATATTTAGGTATATAAGTGGGTTTTAGCCCCTTAATAGCCTATAACCTTTGTTTTTCTGCTTATTTTAGGTCATATGGACGAAATCAGTGGACTCACAACGCCTACAGAAGCATAGACACCTATATCAGGCGCATACACCCAGTTTGGACAACTAAAATTACTTCCTTGGGTGGTTATTCACGGATTTATGGGTTGGAAGGATGTTTCTGGGTTAATGTGGATGCTTGGGAAGGTTATTGGGGGCTTGGACATTTTATTTGTTTCATTTATATGCTTTTAGTTTCATTAAATCTCTTTTTGATCATTTATTTTACCTGTTTCTTTATGGTATCCGCTTTTATCTGGGTTTTCTATTTATGGTATGACTCTGTGTTATTATTAATAGTGATGGAGGGTCCTTACTGGAGGTCTGGGTGTTGAAACTGCTTGAAGTGGACGCCATGGGGAGGTGATGGGCCCTCACAGTGCTGAAATTGCCGGGGATAGCAGTGACATCATCTGGATTGAAGGTCTGTGCACTCCAGTGGATTTGGGTATAAGTAAGGGGGATTTTGATGGTTTATTATCATCATTCAATTACTACACTTCAAACAAACACTACAATACAATTATTAGCATCCAGAAATATATTATAAAGCCCTTATAAATTGATATTATCTTTATATAAGCTATAACTATATTTTACTCTTCTATTTTCCACCACTAGCACACATTTAAATCCAAGTATTGTGAGTTTTATTTGAGTATAACTATTTTATTAGTCATCCCCTGAGGTTTAATCACTAAATCATTTATCAATAAGTAGTAGGACCATAAAATAACACTATTATATCATACTTATATACTAGAATATACTGACAATCGGGGGTCTTTCCTTATATTTTACTTATTATTTAGTATAAGCCTTGGGACGTGATTTTTACCTTAGTACAGCTCAAAATTAACCAAATATTTGGGTCTGCTGCATATTAGTGGGTCATCATAACTCATTGATTGCGGAAAAGAACCCTTATAATAATTGTACTAATTTTTTACCATAAAAATTAGATATTTACAGTAGTAACTGTACCCAATATAAACCCAATTTCACTTGGTATTTGGACACCAATATAACACCCAATTAAATTGGTATTTGGCTAAAGCTTGGTAAGCTAATTATTCACCCTTATAGAGGTCTAGTTAAACTTATTATTATATTTTTAACAGATTTTTTCGAATTTTTCTTAAATTTTATTTAAATAAATAAAGATATAAATTCAGGGTAAGCTCCATTGCTTTTTTATTAGTAATATAATTGCTAATATCTTTTGTCTACTAATTCCATAGAGTTTTTTCCTTTTGTAGACGTAAAATATTGTCATTCTGAACAATATGAGTGCTCCCCAGGATAGTGTAAGTGAACAGCCTGCTTATAATACCAGGTCTAAAGCTAACAAAAACTTTCCAGGACATCACCATGGAGGGACAACAGTACCCCCAGCCAGAAAGCATGAGTATAGAGGAAAAGGACGCCCTCTTAAAAAAGATAACTATCAAAAAGACGTCTCCTCCTCTTCAGGATCAACTGTCCCACCTGGCCAAACAGGTTCTGAAGTTGGAGGAATCAAAATCTCTCATGTTCAAAGAAGTAGAGCAGTTGAAAAAAAATTGCAAGGTAGGATTTCAGCAGATGAATCAGGAAATGGCAGAATTAAAGGGAGGCCAGCCCAGTCAATCAAATCAGAAACCCTCTACCCAAGGAGGGTCCACTCACTCCCAGGAGAAAATCCTGGTAGACAAATGGAAATGGGACTGGTTTCACCAACAGTGGACAAGCCACAGTTGCAACAGGGATCCACCCCCTCATCTGACTTCCTCAGCTCACCCTTACAAGGGAAAAAAGCACCAAAAATCAGGACTGGAAACCATCCCTTGGTAAGTAACTTACCCTCTCAGATTAGACATAATACTGATAATTACAATATAGGTAATTCTATTGATGTTAAATCTGTACAAAAAATAGAGGAGGATTTAAGAAATTTAGGTTTTAGAGTAGATACACCTGACTTGTCTTTTGTCCATAATAACAGTACTATATACAATGATAATACAGTCAATCCTCAGTTGCAACCACCTACTAGTGAGATGAGAAGTTTACAGGAGAGTGAGAGAATTGAAAAGGAGGACATGGAATATTTTAACAATAATCCAACTGTCCATAGAATTGTTTCAGCATTGTGGAATAGAATGACTGATTGTGAGGAACAGACAGTTAAGCTCACTAGTGATACAATTTCATCCTTGACATTGAACATTTCTCAATTAGCAACACGTAATAAAGAATTAGAGAAAGAACATTTGTCTCTAACTCTTAAATATGATTCATTGAGTAATAAGTATAATGACCTTTCAAACAAATTTTGTGAGTTAGAGAAATTATATGAAACACATTTATTAAAAACTTAATCAAGAACAAAGTTATCTTTTGCCCAGACAAATCAAAGTGTCTCTGAGTTGCTACAAAGATTAACTAAAGTTGAGATTGAAACTGCCAATCTACTGATGAACCAGGATAATCATAAGTATAATCAATATAATAATAATCCTTTCATTGGCAAAAGTGAATCTCATTCCTTCCCTGTACCACCACAATTAAAACCATCTGGTGGTAGTGTCAAATCTGAAAATGTAAGTCACAAATCCGTGCAGGAAGAAATACAAGACCATTTATCAAAAGTGAATGAGTTGTTGAATTTACCTAAGATTAGTGAGATAAAATCCAATCAGAAGAACTGGCCTAAGATAGATCAGTACCCAACTTATGATGGGGAAGCCAGCTCTGATTGGCAACATTTTATTCAAAGAATTGACAACTTGAAATTCTCATATAAGTTACCAGATGAAGAGATAACATCAAAATTAATTTCTTTATTTAAGGATGTTGCTTTATTATGGTTTGAAGCTGTCTTAAGTGAGGGTAGAGACTACTCTTGGGCTGAATGGAAACAACTTATTGAAAAACAATTTGGAGGTTCTAAATTCAGGCTTACTCAGCAGAGACTGTATGAGAAGACTAGGTATAATCCGTTGAATGGTGACAAACCTATGGTATTTTTAATGAATTTAAACAAAATATTAAAAGCCATTGAGCCTCATATGGATTTTAACTTATGGAAAGATAAGATAATACACAAATTACCTATATCTGTCAGAGACTTTGTTGTAGCTAGAACATTAAATGTTACTGAATATTCTGACTTTATTAATATTTGCAATGAAATATTATTAAACCATAAGTATGAATCAAGGTATTCCACTTATAAGCAACATGTTGAACCTGTAAAAACTCAGAATTCAAAAACACTTCAGGAGAAGCAGAAAAAACCTACTGCACCTGTAGTACCTAAAAAGTATGAAACAAATACTTGTTATAAGTGTAACAAACCTTGGGTCAAAGGTCACAAATGTGAGAAAAACATAAATATTGTTGAAAATCAATGTGAATCTGAAACTGAAACTGAAAAAAGTAAAGAATCAAGTGATTATGACAGCAATATCTCATATAGTGATGAAAATGAAGTCTGTATGTTGGAAGATGATTTGTCCATCTTTGAAAATCCAATATTAAATATGGACTCAAATGAATCTTTAATGAATTTTGAGGATGCTGAAATCATTAAAGATATACAAGCTGATAACTTTAGAATGACACCTATCACGGTTCCAGCTATCATTTCTGGTGAAAATGTTAATATAGTATTGGACACAGGAGCTGCTGGTTCAGTTGTTTCAACTAATACATTACAGAAAATTGATAGAGAATATAAGTTTAAGCTTGAACCACTTCAAAATAAAAATTGAAGAGGTTTTGGATCAGTACTACACCCCATTGGTAAATAAAAAGCTGCAGTTTTCTTTAAACACCAACATGGTTATGTAAGGGTAACTTGTGACTTTGTAGTAATGGATAATACTAATTGTAGTAACTGTTTTATCATGGGAAATGATATTCTGACTAAATTTGGTGTAAAATTAGACCCTGCTAATAACAATTTTACAATTGGCATGAATGGTAAAAGGAAATTTAAAATAAATTCTTTTAACACAGTCTTACACATTGAGTCAGTAACAAATTCCCCATCTAAAGGAAGAGAATCCAATGAGATGGAACTTCTGGAAACAGAAATTTCAAAAGCATCATTTGGAACTCAGATAAGTGAAACTGAGAAAGATAATATTTTGGAATTAATTAAAGCTTTTCCAATGGCTTTTGCACATGGTACAAATGAACTTGGCCTTGTAAAAGATCATGAAATGAAAATTAGTTTAACCTGTGATATTGATAATATTCCTGCTAGTCTTAAAAAGAAACCATACCCTGCTTCACCAATGAAGAGGAAAGACATAGAGGATAATATTAAGATGTTATTAAAAATGAACATTCTTGAGAAGGTTGAAACTACACCAAAATATTGTGTAATATCACCAGTGCTGATTTCTTATGAACAAGATAAAGCAAGACTGTGCGGTGATTATAGAGCATTAAATACATTTACAGTAGATGATATTTATCCCTTGCCAAGGATTGCCTCTATACATGCTACCCTTAAAGGTGCTAAATATATAAGTTGCCTAGATGGAAATAAAGGGTACCATCAAATTCCTGTTGAAAAGAATTCACAGAACTTTTTGTTGATAACAACACACATGGGAATTTATAAGTATGTCAGAATGCCATTTGGACCAAAAAATGCTCCATCAGTATTTCAAAAGTTAATGGATATAACATTCCATAATGAAATGATTGAAGGATGGTTAATGGTATACATTGATGACATCAAAGTGTTCTCTAAAACTTTTGATGAACACTTAATCCATTTAAGGAAAGTATTTCAGAAAATGGATGAAATAAAAATGACCCTTGCATTGAAAAAATGTAAATTTGGGTTTGAATCTTTAAAAGTACTTGGTCATATTGTATCTGGCTTACAAATATGTGTAGACCAAAATAAAGTGGCTGCAATATAGAATATTGGCATTCCTCAAAATTTGAAGGATGTACAATCTTTTCTTGGAATGTGTGGTTATTATAGAAAATATATAAAAAACTACCAATCAATTGCTGCACCACTGACCACACTGATAAAGAAATCAGAAGCTTTCATTTGGAATAATGAAAGACAACAAGCTTTTAATAAGTTGAAAGAATGTTTAATGACAGCTCCTATCTTAGGATTGCCAGATTTCCAATTACCTTTTGTATTATATACAGATGCAAGTTTTATTGGACTAGGTGCTGCTTTACATCAAAAACAACTTATTGAAGGTAAAATGTCAGAAGTAGTAATCTGCTATATTTCACGTACTCTGAGAAGTGGTGAATTTAAATATGGTGCTACTCAACTTGAATGTTTGGCAGTAGTATGGGCTCTTGAAAAGCTACATTACTACCTTGAGGACCAAAAATTTGAGTTAATCACTGACTGTAGTGCAGTTAAGTCACTCTTAAACATGAAAACTCCTAATAGACACATGTTTAGATGGCAATTAGCTGTACAAGAATACAGAGGCCGGATTACTATTACACATAGAGCAGGAACCTTGCACTCTAATGTAGATCTGTTATCTAGAGTACCTCTGCCTAATAATGATGATAATCCTGCTTATGTTCCTGAGTCAGAGATTATTAACATTTATGGCATTTATATTGTAGATCTTGAGGATGAATTTATGCAATCAATTCTTGATAATTATAGTTCAGATCCTGACTTAAGTAAATTAACTACAATATTAAATGATCCATCTAATGCTTCAATGAATGTTTTAATAAAAACATTACCAATTAAGTATAAAGAGGCATTAGAAAAAGGAAAATCTTCCATTGAGGATGGTTTTATATATTACAGGAAAAAATTAAGTAATGTAATTGTAATTCCCCCTTCAATGAAGGATTTAATGTTAAGTATATGTCATGATGATATATTAGCAGGTCATTTTGACTACCATAAAACATTAACCAGGGTAAAAAGCACAGCTTGGTGGATTAACATGTCTGAGGATGTTCAGAAATATGTTGAAACATGTGATTCTTGTCAAAAATCTAAAAGATTAACAGGAAAAAGAGCTGGCTTATTACAACAAATTGAGCAACCAAAAGCTCCATGGGAAATCATTAACATGGACTTTGTAACAGGTTTGCCAATAGCAGGGCATAAGAGTTATAACTCCTGCTGGGTAATTGTAGATAGATTTACAAAGATGTGTAAATTTATTCCTACCCACAAAGAGGTTTCTGCAAAGGACTTAGCTTTTTTATGGTGGACACAAATGTTAAATACAGCAGGTTTCCCCAAAGCAATAGTTTCTGACAGAGATCCTAAATTTACTTCTGAGTTCTGGACGTCACTTATGGATGTTTCAGGGTGTCAATTAAAACTTTCTACAGCACACCATCCACAAACTGATGGGCTAGCAGAAAGAATGATACAAACCTTAGAAGATATGAAAAGAAGATAATGTGCTTTTGGTCTTAATTTTAAAGACAATGACAAATTCAGGCATGATTGGGTAACCCTTATCCCAGGTTTAGAATTTGCATATAATAGTACAGTACATTCTGTCACTGGCAAAAAGCCATTTGAGTTATGGTTGGGTTATGTACCTAATACCCCTGCTAAAACTCTTAATACGTTACCTAGATTGGATATTCATCCAGATACTAAATCTTTTCTTCAGATGCAGGAACTATGCAGAAAACATGCTCAAGAATGTATAAATAAGGCTTTTGAGTATGAAAAGAAAAGATGGGATAAAGCCCATAAAGAACAAATGTTCAAAGAGGGTGATGAAGTCCTTATTTCAACGCTACATTTCAATTTAAATGGTAATGTTAAATTGAAGGATCCATTCATTGGACCATTTGTAGTTAAAAAGATGGTTGGTAATAGTGCTGTTGAGGTTATTCTATATGCACCTTATGATAGAAAACATCCAGTATTTCCTATTTCTCTTATAAAACCATACCATTCTAATGATACTGCTCTATTTCCAAGAAGATCAGGAAGGCATAAACAGCAACCTGAAGAAATAGTGGAAAAGTCAGAAATTGAAAAGATACTTAAAAAGAGACACCTTACTAAAGAAAAGGGAGTTGAGTATCTATTAAGATTTAAAAATAAATCAAGTGAATATGACCAGTGGATTCCAGAAAATGAAATCTCTGATCTTAAAAATCTCTTGAAAAAATTTAAATCTAAATAATACTGTTCATTCAGTATATGTATTATAAAAATTATTTTTTATTTTATTATTTCACTCCTTAAGTTTAATTAAAATGTCTTAAAAATTTTTTTTTATTTTTTTTTTGGGGTTGAGGGAGTGTCAGCCTAAATATCCTTAGGACTGAGTATTTCTTATGCTTAAAATAAGATAACCTTAACTAGATTAAGCTTATATCTTAAAAATAAGGTTAAAATAATAATATATATTATTTTACTATATATATATATAATTATTATTCTATTATATAATTTATAATAGTTTAAATAGCTTATCCATTGCCTAATAATACTTATTAAGGTGTTAATGGAGTCATAATATACTTATCTTAAGTGATATGAAGTAATTATTGACATACATAAGCTTATATGTATACATAAATCTCATATTCAGTGAAATATGCAGTATATTATGTATATTTAGGTATATAAGTGGGTTTTAGCCCCTTAATAGCCTATAACCTTTGTTTTTCTGCTTATTTTAGGTCATATGGACGAAATCAGTGGACTCACAACGCCTACAGAAGCATAGACACCTATATCAGGCGCATACACCCAGTTTGGACAACTAAAATTACTTCCTTGGGTGGTTATTCACGGATTTATGGGTTGGAAGGATGTTTCTGGGTTAATGTGGATGCTTGGGAAGGTTATTGGGGGCTTGGACATTTTATTTGTTTCATTTATATGCTTTTAGTTTCATTAAATCTCTTTTTGATCATTTATTTTACCTGTTTCTTTATGGTATCCGCTTTTATCTGGGTTTTCTATTTATGGTATGACTCTGTGTTATTATTAATAGTGATGGAGGGTCCTTACTGGAGGTCTGGGTGTTGAAACTGCTTGAAGTGGACGCCATGGGGAGGTGATGGGCCCTCACAGTGCTGAAATTGCCGGGGATAGCAGTGACATCATCTGGATTGAAGGTCTGTGCACTCCAGTGGATTTGGGTATAAGTAAGGGGGATTTTGATGGTTTATTATCATCATTCAATTACTAAACTTCAAACAAACACTACAATACAATTATTAGCATTCAGAAATATATTATAAAGCCCTTATAAATTGATATTATCTTTATATAAGCTATAACTATATTTTACTCTTCTATTTTCCACCACTAGCACGCATTTAAATCCAAGTATTGTGAGTTTTATTTGAGTATAACTATTTTATTAGTCTTCCCCTGAGGTTTAATCACTAAATCATTTATCAATAAGTAGTAGGACCATAAAATAACACTATTATATCATACTTATATACTAGACTATACTGACAGTTACCTTTGCCAAATGATGACTCAAATCCTGCATATGTTCCTGAAGATGAGATAGTTCACATTAATGGAATATATGTGGTTGATATGGAGGAAGAGCTATTACAGCTTATTCTGGATTCATATGATAATAACACTGACTTAAAAAAAGTTATGTACCATATTAAATGATCCAAAGAATGCTTCAATACAAGCATTAGTTAAAAACCTTCCACAAAAGTACCAGAAGGCTTTGGAAAAAGGTAAATTTTCAATTGATGAAGGATATCTATATTATAGAAGAAAGTTGAGTAATGTTATTGCTATTCCTCCTTCTATGAAAGAGATCATCTTGAGAATTTGTCATGATGACATATTGGCTGGACATTTTGATCTTGATAAAAGAATGATCATAGTTAAAAACACTGCTTGGTGGGTTAATATGTCTGAAGCCACCAACCTATATGTTGAATCCTGTGATTCTTGCCATAAATCAAAAAGATTAACTGGTAAAAGAGATGGATTAATGCAACATATTGAACCCCCTGATGCACCATGGCAGAGAATAAACATGGAATTTGTAACAGGATTACCTATTGCTGGGAAAGACAGTTATAACTCTTGTTGGGTTATTGTGAGAAGATTCACAAAAAAGTGTAAATTTATCCATACTCACAAGGATGTTTTCACTAAAGAATTAGCTTTCTTGTGGTGGTCTCATATGTTTATACTGCTGGTTTTCCTAAGGCCATAATATCTGACAGAGACCCTAAATTTAATTCTGAATTTTGGATGTCTCTGATGGATGTTTGTGGTTGTGATCTGAAACTTTCTACTGCCCATCACCCCCAAACTGATAGATTAGCTGAGAGAATGATTCAGAATTTAGAGGACATGATAAGAAGGTATTGTGCCTTTGGTCTTGAGTACAAAGACAATGACAGATTTACTCATTATTGGGTTACCTTACTTCCTGGTTTAGAATTTGCTTATAATAGCACTGTTCATTCTGTTACTCAGTAAAAGACTTTTGAGCTTTGGCTTGGATATGTTCCAAATACTCCTTCCCAAATTCTTAATAATAAAATACCTAAATTGGATTTACATACTGGTGTAAAATCTTTTCTTTAAATGCGACAACTTTGCAGAAGTCATGCTTAAAAATTTATTAAAAAATCATTTGAAAATGAGAAGAAGAGATGGGACAAATCTCATAAAAAATACACTTTTAAAAAGGGTGATGAAGTTCTTATTTCTACAGTCCACTTCAATTAACAAGGTAATAACAGATTAAAAGACCCATTTGTAGGTCCATTTGTTGTCAGAAGAATGGTTGGTGATAATGTAGTTGAAGTTATCTTGTATTCTCCATATGACAGAAAACATCCTGTTATTCAAATATCTCTTTTGAAATTTTACACATCCAATAGTGATTTATTTCCAAAAAGGAGGGGAAGACCAAAAAAGACCCCTAATGAAATCACTAAGACATCAGAAATTTATAAGATTCTAAATGATAGGATAGTCACTGCTGAAAAAAGTACAGAATAATTATTGAGTTTCAAGAATTAATCTTCTGGATATGATTCTTGGAGACATGTGTAGAATATATCTAATCTTTCTACTCTGCTAAAGAAATATGAAAAGAAAAATTCATAGCATTTTTTTTATTTTTTTTTTAGAGTGAGGAAGTGTCAGCCAGGCTGCTAGACTCACCCAGTAAAATAATTAATTATTTCGTGTGATGAACCCACACCTTTTTATTTCTTATATATTATTATTGATTTTATTATATTTACAATAAATTTACTTTTAATAAATTAACTAGTTACAAAAAAGTAAATTTAGTAAAAAATTAAAATTAAAATTAATTGTCCCATATATTTTATTTTTATTTTCTAACACCATGCTCAATTTCAGTTTAAAGAAAATAAAAATTAAGTATTAAAATACAATTTAATATTAAAATAAAATTTAAAATAAAATAAATATATATATAAAAATCAAATTACTTATTTAAAAATGACATTTACAGGAATTTTTAAAATAAATCAAATTAATTTGACATATACAGTATATACAACATTCTTAAACATTCTTTATTGAAAAATCTTAAAATTTGAAATATTTTTCTCCTGGAAATTTCTTTCTCTCTCTCATACACTTGTATGTAGTATTTTAAATCCGTACTTTGTCTCTCCTTTGCCAATATAAGGCCTCCCCTTTCTGGTTGTTTTTGGTCATCCTTTACTTACTTATTATTTTATTAAACTATTATACCAATTAAATATTTATTACTATTATTTATTTTTTTAGTATTTACATCACATATATCTAAACTATTAATTATAATAATAATTATAAAAATATTACCTCCTTAATTATGAGTAAATAAAATAAAAGATAACCCATATGTACCTTTGACTCTGAAATCTTCAAAATTCACCTTCCAATGCCAGGAATCCTCCATCAAAATCTTCTAGACCAAAAGGACTCCCCAAAAGTTTCTTTCAGAGGAGTTTCAAAGTATTTTTGATCATATAATAGGGGGTATCAGTTCTGGAAAATCTGCACTTAACTTAAGTGTGGATTTCAAACCAAATCAGCACTTAATTTTTGAAAAAAAGTCACTTATTTCTTAAATTGATGTCATTTATGACTTCAGATAATAATTCAATTTTTCTTCAATGTTGGTTAATTCCAAGGGGTGGTTTTTCAGCAGTCCAAAGGAAATGAAAGGTGAGGTAACTCAAGATTTTAATATTTTTGTATGTACTTAATTCTTTATAATTTATGACTCAATCAAAAGGTAAGCAGTTTTATTATTATTATTACTTTGTAATCCTAGAGATATGTATTTGTAAATACTAAGAGAGGTAATAGTACTAATAAATTTGTCTATATAATAATTTGTTGTAAATTAAATAAGAATGGGATGAAACAAAACAGAGAGTTTGAGAGGCCTTATATAGGCAAAAAAGAGAGAGAATACAGAACCACAAGTCTACATACAAAATTATCTCAGAGAGAAAATCACACAGAATAGAAATTTTTAATATTAAAGTTTGTTCTATAAAGAATCTTCTCATATACAGTATTTATCTGTATATGTCAAATTTAATCATGATTATTTGATTTATTTATTTTTTCTGTATATGTCAATGTAATAAAAATTATTTCTTTTTAGTATTTAGTATTTTTATATTATAGTCTACCTTTCAGCTGTCATGAGGACACTTTCAAGCAATGAAAAATGAGGGAGAATTTTTAATTATTGATTTACTTAATTTTGCTTATTAACTAGTTAAAATAGTATAGTTAATTTATAAAGTAAGTATAATTAATAAATTAAGAGGTAAAGGCAAATCTTCAAACCACTAAATAATTGTTTATTTACTGGGTAAGTTTAGTAGTCTGGCTGACAGTTAACCTATTTTTCATCCTTGGAATACTAGATAATGTCTCATTGATGGTATTAAAAGATAATTTTTTCTTATGTTGTAAAGATGAATAATGATCATTTAGTTTTTTTAAGTTTTATTTATTATCTTCTAGTCCTTGGCAACAGATTGACACAGTTTCTTGCAATTTGGACAGATCATTTTTAATATTTTGCCATAAAGCAAAGTTCTTATTACTATTTTCATATTTTACCTTGTACATAAACAATTTATCAGAAACCCTATTCAGCCCATTTATAAATGCCTGGTAGCCTTGCTCAGTTAACAAGCTTTTAAATTTTTTTGTTAATTGTAGGTTTTTTATTATCTTATTTTGTTTGGTGATAATTTCTCTCAAATATTGGTCATCAATAGTTGCTATATAAGGGGTATCTCTCAGGATAGAGACAAAGTAATTTTCAAGAGTCTCATATATTCAGGATCAAATCATATATCTACAATAGACATATCCGGATTTATCATTTAGGTAGCAATTAAAAATTAAGGAGTATTAAAGTGAGTATAAAATTTATTATTTAGTATGCTAGAACCAGCTTCTACTGGTCTCAAAGTGTCATCTCCCATCCCAGAATTACCTGAAGGAACTGAATCAGTTACAAGAAATGGAACTGGAGACTCAATGGAGGGCCTTCTCATGGGTTTGGCAAAATTTGGATGTGGGTTTTTTTATTTCTTCTTCCTCCTTGGTAAGGATGAGGAGGAGTTGGATTGAATTTTTGGGGCCTGGTTGTACCTTCTTGCGGAGCCAGTTGCATCTGCTGGGCTTGAAGTGAGTTCCATTGAGTTGAGCCAGTCCCACTTCCATTTTGACACTTCCACCTCTTCTTGTTGCTAAGGAGGAGCCACTTGTGGAGGAGTTGTCTCTACTTGTTGATTTTTCTTCCTCTCTTGAAGAAAAGTCTCTATCCTTTTTACTCTTTCTTCTAGTAGCTCCCCATTTTCCTTTAATATGAAGTTCTCTGTTTTCAACTCCTTGATGTGAGTTGATAGGTGGTTTCCTGCTGATTTACTGGAAATTTTTTGATCTGGAAGCCTTTTGGAAGTTCTTCTGGGGGGAGAACCTGGGGCTTGGGGTCCTGGGGAGGTTTTTCTTTCTTGATCTCCACCTCCTGAATTTCTACATCTTTTTTGGTTCAATAACTGATTAATTTGAGAAAATTTAGTAGTCAAAGGAGAGCTTAAAGAATTTTCATCATAATAAATTAGATCCAAATCCTCTTTTTGGGTGGTAGAAACATTAAAATCAGCCATTATTTCAATAACTTGGACTGAAAGAAAAATATTTTAATATTTTGTCAGTGATTATTTTTTCTTTGTTAAAAAAAATATTAAAAATATATATATCAATTTAAAATTTATTATTAAGTACCATGACTCATATTCAACTGAAATAATTAAATAATATATTTTTATTATTTATTTCCAGGACTAATAGTCAACTGAAACAATTAAATAATATATTGTTATTATTTATTACCAGGACTAATAGTCAAATGAAATAATGAAGTAATATATTAATTATCAGGACCAATAGTCAACTGAAATAATTAATTAATATAATTTTTATGCAAATAATTAAAATTATATTACCTCTAGGAATAATAACAATTTTGCTCTATCTTGGTCTACTAGGAAAAAAAATTTATATATATACCAGACATCTCCCCCTGTAATTTGAGCAAGTAAATGCCAATTACAGAGTGTAGAGTAATTATAAGTTATATGTATAGTATGAAATGTGCAGAGTGAGACTCGCTGATGGTAACCGCTATAGTCACTACAAAATTATAGGATGTTTACATATATATAAGCCTTCTAATTTGGAGCAAGGTTTGATTCCTGGTCGCGGAAAAAAATACAGTCACATTGTAGAAAGAGCTAGGTCTATAATATTAAGCTATAGACACGGTCTTATATGGGTTGTTTCTTCTTTCCAAACAGAAAAAAAACTATTTAAAAATAAGCTCTTGTCACTCTAATTTTAAAGACAGTGAAAGTGTGTATTATAAGTAGGGTTATTTTAACTTTGTTGGAGCTGAGAGTAGAGTAGCTTATATAGATGTTGTTAAGAAAGTTTGAAATATATATTTTGATATAAGTAATCAACCTGTTGGCTAGATCTATTCTCAGTAAGCCCTATTATTCTCAGTCAATCCCTCTTGAAGCTCTCTATTAAATACTATCCTTACTGTAGCAATAAAATAACTCTACAGCACTACTTCTGGTTCTTCTAATGGTGATTCTTCAATACTCTGATTCATATCATAATCCATCTTTTCCCAGATTCATCC
Source organism: Hemileia vastatrix (assembly GCA_030280995.1). Classification (NCBI taxonomy): domain Eukaryota; kingdom Fungi; phylum Basidiomycota; class Pucciniomycetes; order Pucciniales; family Zaghouaniaceae; genus Hemileia; species Hemileia vastatrix. Next base: position 30,627,039 of record JASXTE010000002.1, on the reverse strand, counting down.
TCAATTTCTACATCTTCAAGCAGTACCGGTGTATTCTCCCTTGTAGTATATCCTACTTCTTAAATATCATCGGGATTTGTGTACTTAGCAACTTCCCTACTTGGCCCACTAACAGTTGGTGGAGCCATCTTCTTATGCTTTGCTGAAAACATCTCCAACCACACTGCAGTGAGTGGTGATGCAACCACTCCTTCTTTAACCTTAAAGTCCAATACAGCACAGTTTACTGCAAAATTGACTTATTTCAAGTTTTTATCTATGGAATACTTGTCCTTACTAGTCTTTACTTCCATAGACTTTTTAGTAATATGATTGATGAATTTAGCTTGCATCCCTCAATCCTTATCCATCACAAGTTTTGTACTGTCTTCTAACATTAGTGCTGCACCCTCTTCAAAAACAAATTTTTCTTCTTTATCCTTCTGAAGAGCATTGCACCTCATTCTCTTATGTCCTTTCTTATTATAATAGTAACATACCATAGAAGAAAATTGTGACAACTGATGCATGAATCTAGGCTTGGATTTAGATGCTTCCCTTAATTTCTTCTGTGATTCTACAATCCTAGCCATTACTGAACTCTCATCCTGTGATTTTGTCTTGGCTTTTGGGGTTGGTGTTGAAGAAGGTGATCCATTATAAGTAAAAATCTCTACCTCCTCTTCATCCTCCAATGAAACCCTATCTGCTTGGCACTCTACCCAACACAACTTCATCTCTTCTTCCACCACTGTCTCCACAGCCTCTAATCCTGGGTACTTATAATCCCCGTTTTTCTTCCTAACTAGTATACCTTTTTTATCAAGGAACCTTTTTTCCCAATATTCAACCTCAGGCACTAGCCCCTCACAAAACCAAGGTAAAAATGCACTAGAATCACTAAAATCTTCATTAGTAACCAAATAATCCACTACTTGATATAATTCTTTACCAAAATCTTTAAAATTTTTAGGGTCTCTAATACCCCCTCTTGCCTTTACTCTGTTCACCAAGACATCTAGGTCCTTAATTGTATACCTCCTCTCCTCAGTAATTTTAGGCCATATTTTCAGTATCTGCGCTCTTAATGTCGTCCAGTTGCACTTCTCATGACCATCCAGTTTCTCTAGATCTTCTTTATATTCATTTGTGAAAAAAAATAACACTTGACGCACCATATCATAATCTGATGCTCCATGTACTTCCACGGTGTAGAGTAGACTCCTACAGTCACCTTGCTGCAGGCAGAATCCAAGGGAGTTGGAAAAACAAAAAGAAATCCCTGTCCCTCTAAGTAAACATAAGATTTAATTAACTAAGCTTTAAGATCTGCTTGAAGAGTTGGATAAGTTGAAAATCTGAGAGAAAGACTTTGAAAGTGTTGGAAACCTATAATATAGAAAAAAATAAGTGCAATAAATGATTACACCCCCAAAACAAATACCTCATACCAGATTACACTGATACAAGTCACAGAAAATACTTAGAACAAGCCGCAACACTTTCCCCAGAGACTGAAAAATACAGTAAAGTACCCCAGAAACTACCCTTGGGATGATCTGTTCAAAGGTGCCTTATTAAAGGTCTGCCCCAGATTTACCCAGTTTCCCACCAAAATTAAAGAGTGTTCTTTATTATATTTTTATTTTATAAATTTTATAAGAAAAGAAATAAATTTGAGTCACTAAGGATGAGAGCTATCCAATGGTACCCTATATGTTGTTATTTTTTATTATAATTGTTGTTATATGTTAAATATTGTTAATTATCAAAAAAGACCCTTATTATCAAAACTAAAAGACAAAAAACATGTAGAAGACTAGTATTCTCTCTTCCATATGATTCTCCTGCTCCAGACCTTTCCAACAATACCCTACATGCATATGATCTACAATAAACTATTGATCTAGTAAGCATAATAACTTTCTAACCAAATTTTGCGACAATAGCCAAACTTTTGGAACAGTGACCAAACTTTGCACTGGTGATCAGACTTTTCTACAGTGACAAAACTTTGCCACAGTGCCCAGACTTTTCTGCAGTGGACAAACTTTGCACTGGTGATCAGACTTTTCTACAGTGACCAAACTTTGCCACAGTGCCCAGAATTTTTGCACCAATGACCAAACTTTTCCACAATGACCAACTTTGCCACAGTGACTTTGCTTTTGCACCGGAAAATCACCGGAGTGCACCAGAAAAAAATGGCTACTCCATGAGCACACTGCATCCACCAAAAATACCAAGAGAGCCCTAGAAAATCCAGTAAAACCAATACCCAATCCATGAAACCATCAAATAACAATAGTAATACCAACATATATCCATTCCAAAACACCATAAATCCTCCAAAAAGGCACCATAAATCAACCAAAAAAAATCCAGTTAACTCCCTTCAACAAAATTAACACCTGCTAACACCATGATTTTCTTCCAACCAAGGTCCAATCAAATTTTCACCTAAGTAGCCTACCCAGATTTGGAATGCCACAATGGCTTTCTCAAACATCCTCAAAAAATTCTGAGTGTTTATTAAAGTAAATTGCAAGCTTTCATCCTTGCACCTAATAATTGTTGAAACCCTAGGGATTAATGTTGCTATAGAATTGGGAAATTTTACCCTTTCCTGATTGACTTTAGAGGTAGTCGCTGAGGGCTCCATACTACCCTTTCAAAACATAATAAAAAATAAAAAATAAAAGAAAATACAGACTATATTCTTTTAATACAGCCCTATGCTATTCTTTGATAATGGCTCAATCCACTCTTTGTAGACCCTACAACTCTTCCTCTGAAGTGCCGGCTTGATTACCTCCTCTTCAATGAAACCATGAAAAAAAGTAATAATAACTGGATGTACAATCTGGCTGCCACTTTTGGGACACCACTTGTAGAAAGAAAAAGTTCTATAATACTAAGCTATAGAAACAGTCTGAGATGGTTTGGTTCTTCTTTCCAAACAGAAAAAAACTATTTAAAAAAAGATCCAGCCACTCTAATTTTAAAGACAGTGAAAGCACATATTATAAGTAAGTTTATTTTAACTTTGTTGGAGATGAGAGTAGAGTAACTTATAGAGATTTTTGTTAAGAAAAAGGGAAATATATATTATAATATAAGTAATCAACCTGTTGGATAGATCTATTATCAGTAAGTGCTAATATTATCAGTCACTCCCTTTTGAAGAGCTCTATTCAGTACTATCCTTACTCTATCAATTAAATAACTCTACAGTGCTACTTCTGATATTCACACCATTATGTACAAAAAAAATAAAAATAAAATAAAATAAATCCATTTTTCCTTTTTATCTATAACACTCTATATTGTAGTATACACACACATATACTCTACAATATTCTTCTATACTTCTACTTACTCACTGCTACTACTCTTTCCACCAAAAGATGAGTCCTGTTTATATACACCTGTATGTTCAGAGCTCCACCCCTATGCTATTTTTCCCCACTTTGTTTCCTACATAAGATTAGTGCTATACAAAAATGTCAAACAGTATCTAAATGTCTCATTATTCTATGTACCATTGTTAGTGTAAGTCTTGGTTCTAATATTGCCTGATACATCTAGACAAGAACTAATATTAGCACCTGAGACTATACTCTCTTGTACATACCCTACCTTTCCTGTGATTCCTGACTTAATAATAGGTACAGTACTGGCTTTGTACCTATTGTATAACCTATGCTCACCACATGAGTCCCTGCTAGCAGTGAAAAAATCCACACTGAGCAAAAAACTTCCCTGTTTCAGATCTTACTTGAAACTCCTATCTTTGAGCACTACTTACAACCTATTTGTTTTCCTATTGCTACCCTTTTTTTTCTTGACACATTTTTCATCTCAATGGGGGAACACCTCTTTACCCAAAAGGTATCATCCTTAGTGTAATTTTTATGCCATTGCTCTTGGTTGCTCCTTAAATCTGTAGTATGCATCTAGCCCTAACTACATTTTTCACAAGTAAATCCCATATCCTGTTTTCATATAGATCAGTACACATTTCCTTGATTTATTTACTTTCCATGGCTAGTATAGCCATAGTACACAAAAAAACTGTGCATGGAGAGTCTACTTTTTCTGAGCTCTTGAAGAACCCTTTGTTGCGCTTCCATTTACATCCTTCTTGGAAACCCCTTTGTTGTGCTCCTGCTATCTGAGAAATTTTCTGCATTACTGCAAGATGTGTAACACAATGTGCTTTTGATGTTTGATGATCATCTTTTGTCCAAAAATCACTATAGTTACTGGTGTCAATGGTCCCACAAAGTCATTGGCTTCAAGGTATCAATGGTTTGATAATGTGGTGTTTCAAAGCTGGGTAGGCCTTTGGAGTGCATATTTGAAGGTATTTGGTATATAGGGTATAGTTGGGGTTATGGTAGTTTTATTGGTGTTTTGTTAGTTTTTAGATGTTTAGTTATTTTTTGGGCTTAAGCTAGGGTCACTTATTATGTCTCAGCTTAATTTCCTTTCTTTTCTCATCATTTTGGTATGTGTTATGTGTGATTACCTTTTTTCTATGTGTAGTTACTGTTGTTTTGTTGTTTTTGGGTGTTTAAAGGCCTAAAAGTTGCGGCCCCCACCTGCACGCGTAGAAGCCTCTAGAGGAATTTTTATGCATGTAGAAAGGTTGAAGAGCTGGATTAGGCTGGGGTGGTCTGTGCATGGCTGTATGGTGTGTGTGTGTGAGATTTATAACAGAAGGGGGGCATCTTATCTCATTATTTATCTCCTCTTGGTTCCTCACCTTTGGTTGGTTTTGTGTGTTTTGATAAAAAAGATCCTATTATTCATTTCCTTTTCTGGTAGTCTGTCTGGGGACAACTATCTTAACTTTCCGAGAAATCCAAAGTATTGAGTAAAGGGACTATCAAACAGATATTCAATTTTCTGCAACAGGTAAATCTCAATTGGTTTTTCTTAAAGGGACAGGTGATTTCCTTCTGGTTAACTCCAACTTCCTTGGTCAAGGCCTATAACTAGCACTATAGGATTGTCTAAAACAACTATTTGGAAAGGCTCTCAGTTTTCAGAGAGGTCTTTTGGTCTAGAAGAAAATTCCAGCAGTCCAATGGTGGTGAAGGTTAGGATAACTCAAGATTTCAAGACTTGGGGTACATATTTATTCTTTTTTATTTTTACTCAATTTAAAAGGTTAAGAATGTAATTATTATTATAAATGTATGACTTAGAATATTTAATTAGGGGGTATCAAAGTTAGAAATCTTTCATTTCAAAATACCTCTTTTTTCCACCAAATCAACCATGATTATTTTTTAAGGTATGCCATCTTGTGTCCCAAAAACATCTTTTTACTGAGAATTAATGTCATTCTTGTTGCTTTCTTTTTGTGCTGTGAAATACCTTTTAAGTAATTACAAATTTCTAACTTTGATAGCCCCTATTTTAAATAATAATTAAATTGTAATAGTAGTAATTATTATTTTGTTTGTATATATAATATTAATGTAAGTAAAGAATGGAATGGAATCAAAACAGAAAAATTGTGGGGCCTTATATAGGCAAAGGAGAGAGAAAAAATAAGGTACCACATACTACATACAAGGACATAACAGAGGGGAATTCCCACAATTTAATTTTAAATTAAAATATTATTAGAAAGAATATACTGTACATGGTACTTCCTGCACATGTCAAGGTTAATAAAATATTTTATTTTTCTTTAATATTATATATTATTATATTTCAATCTACTTTTCAGCTGTCATGAGGAGGCTTTCAAGGAGTAAGAAAATGAGGAAATTATATAATTATATATTTGATTAATTTTGATTATTAACTAATTAAAATATTATAAGCAATTATAAAGTAAATATAACTAATAATGTAAAAGGTTAAGGTGTAGCTCTACTCTAGTAAATAATTATAATTATTTACTGGGTAGGTCTAGTAGCCTGGCTGACAAGTTCCCTCACCATGATAGTTGCTCTGTTACAACTTCTAGATGACTTTCTGAAAAATATAGTCACCACGGAAAATCTGGGGGTGAACTGGTAGCAATCCCCACTCTTTGAACTCCAGAGTGTGTCTTATTAATCGAGGGTTATTCTCACTTTATGACAATATACAAAATTGTATTGGAAGTACATTTATTCTCAGATTGATTATAGACAGAATATCAACTGATTCCAAATTATGCACAAGTTGATCCTCCAGAACTTGATTTTGGTCTTCTGTTGAGCACAAATTGATCTAACCTAAGCTTATGCATTTATAATAATTCAGGATACTTGCTCTATTAAATTTGATAATAAAATAAAATATTGATGAATTTATATAAAAAATAATTATTATGTAAGATATTAAATTATAAATTTAGGCATAATAGGAGGGCACTTAATAGAACTTAATTATACTATGTGACACCTTAATACTGTATCATGCAGTTTAAAACATTTAAAACAAAATGTGTCATGATGGGCAATGAAATTGCTTGGACAGACACTTTCAAATTTAATACTGACCATAATACACAAGTATGAAACTTTGGCATCTATCCAATAAAAGATTTTCCTTCTGATAAATGGATTTTACTCAGTTACTCCCTGCTAAAAAGTGTCCTTGTGAGGTTTGTCTGACCTTCAGGGGGATAATTTGGCCACATCAAACTACTTCTATTTCCATGATTGACCAAAACATCATCCTCATTTCCATCTAAAGAGTTGATCTCATCTGACTGTGGCTGATCAAAGGGGTCCACCACAAGTTTAGCCAAAATTTTGGTGAACACTTTTTTGATGCATAGTGACTAACTGGTGCTTTCCAAAATTGTCCACCTGAAGTTAAGCTAAACTTCAGGAGGATAAATTTATTATGAATACCAAATTAACTGAAGAATACTTTTGCCCTAGCTACTCTGCATCATAAAAGTGTCCATTTGAGGTTTAGCCATAATTCAGGTAGACACTTTTGGAAAGGCACAGTCTGATGGGTTTAATATCTTTATATGGCAATAAGTATGAGTTTTTTATCAACATGGAACTAGAATTAATTAAATATGGCCAAAGTGTCCACCTGAAGTTTGGCCAAAATACAGGTGGAAATTTTTATGAGGATTACTTGATGAAATGAAGAAGACTTGCAATTACTTTCAATCATAAAATTTTCAAACTTAAGTTTATCAAAAATTGTGGTGACACTTTTGCCAGATCCAGTCATATGGGATCAACTCTCTATATGGCAATGAGAATCGATTTTTAGTCAATCATGGCATTAGAAGTAATTTGATATGGACAAACTTTCCACCTGATTTTTGGCCAAAAATAAGTTGGAAATGTTTATGAGGAATACTAGATTAACTAAAGAAGACTTTCACCCTACTACTGTCCATCATACAATTGTCCACCAGAAGAATTCTCAAGCTTGTGGTTGACACCTTTGGCCTTGTCTGGCCATATGGGATCAATTCTGCATATGGAAATGAGGATGTAATTTGGTCAATCATCGTACTAGAAGTAATTTGATATAGACAAAGTGTCCAACTAAATATTGGAAAAAAATCAGTTGAAAACATCATTTAGTTTTTCAAAAAATCAGATTAAGTACAATTTTATTCCTGATGGTGCCCATTTTATCCAACACCTCTTCTGAGCCTTGAAAGTAGGCATTTAGTATGAATTTTTAATTTCATATAAAATCCCTTTTATTCAACCTATTTCTTTTTATCCCTTTTTTTTCTTTTAGATATCAATTAATTTTATGTAAAACAAATCATTTTCATAATTTTTTACCTGTATTTAATAAAATTATTAAAGGTTTAACATCACCCTGTAAGAATTTGGCACATGTTTTTTTGCTATACTAATAAAAATAATAATATACTGGTGACAAAAAATTGATCAAATGATAAAACATTAATAAAACAGAAAGATCAAATACCAGTGGATATGTTTTAAAAAAATACCAGTTGCACTGAAGAAGACCTGCACCCTAGATACTCACCATCAAATAAGTGTCCAGCACAAGTTCGGCCGAACTTGTGCTGGACACTTTTGGTAAGGTGCAGTCATATGAGATCAATTCTCTCTATGGCAATGAAAAAAAATTATTTGATAAAAAACTTCACTAGAAGTAGTTTTATATAGCCAAATTTTCTACCTAGATTTCATCCAAACCACAGGTGCACAATTTTTTATCTTTAAAAAAAAGTAAATTTAGTACAATTTATCCCTGATTTCTCTCATTTGCTTCAACACCTCTACTGGCCATTGATAGTAGGAATATTACTTGGATTTCTTTTTTCATATTTGATCCCTTTAACTTAATTTTTTATTCCTCATATTGCTTTTGGATATCAATTAATAATTTTTAAAATAAACTATTTTCATATTTTTATACAATTATTTAATAATATTATAAATGGTGTAACATCACCTGGTATGCATTTGGCACATGAGTTTTTTCTACACTTATAAAATTAATAATATAATGGTGACCAAAAATTAATCAAATGATATTTATGAGTGAGGAACAAAGATAAAATACCAGTAGACATGTTTGTAAGAAATACTAGATGAACTGAAGAAAAATTCTACCCTAGCTACTCTCCATCATAAAAGTGTCCAGCACAAGTTTGGCCAAACTTGTTCTGGACAATTATGGTCAGGTGCAGTCAGATAGGAGCAATTCTCTCTATGGAAATGAAGATAAATTTTTGATAGAAAATTACACTAGAATAGTTTGATATGGCAAAATTGTCATGCTGAAATTTTGTTAAAGCTCAAGTGGATTTTTTTTTTATTTTTACAAAAAAGAAAATTTAGTGCAAGTTTAGCCCTGATTGTGCTAATTTGATTCAACATCTCTTTTTTCCATTTATGGCAGGAATTTAACTTGGATTTTAATTTTCATCTTTGATTTCTTTTATTTTACTTTATTCCTCTCATATTGCTTTTGGATAGAAGTTTATTTTTTGTAAAATAAATCATTTTCATATTTTTTTACCTTTATTTAATAATATTATAAAAGGTGTAACATCACCCAGTATTCATTTGGCACACAAGTTTTTGCTATACTGATAATATTAATAATATAAAGGTGACAAAAAATTAATCAATTGATAAATATGAGTGAGGCACAAAGATTTAATAACAGTGGACATGTTTATAAGAAATTCCAGATGATTTAAAATGACTTGCACCCTGGCTACTCTCCATGATAAAAGTGTCCAGCACAAGTTTGGCCAAACTTGTGCTGGACACTTTTGGTTGCATGCCGTCAGATGCAATCAATTCTATTTATGGAAATGAGACTGAATGATAACTCCATCATTGCACTGAAAGTAGTTTTATATGGACAAATTGTCCCCCGGAAGTTTGTCCAAACCTAAGGTAGACAATTTTTTACTTTGGTAAAAAGTAAATTTGATCCATGTTAATCTATGATGGTGCCCATTTTTTCTGAAGCCTCTACTGGCTCATGATAGCAGAAATTATACTTACTATCTTTATTTCATGTTTAATCTCTTTGATTTTAATTTTACCCTTTTATTTATCCTTTAGCTTTTAAATATCAATTTTATTTTGGTAAAACTGATAACTTTCACATTTTTTTACATTTATTATATAATATTATTAAAGTTGTAAAATCACCCAGTGTACATTCAGTACACATGTTTTTGCTATACTAAAAACATTAATAATATAATGGTGACTAAAAAATAATCAAATAATAAATATGGATGACACAGAAAGATCAAATACCCATAGACATTTTTAAAATGAATATAAGATTAACTGAAGAAGACTTGCACCCTAGCTACTCTCCATCATATAAGTGTCCAGCACATGTTCAGCTGAGCTTGTGCTAGACACTTTTGGTTGAATGCAGTCAGATGGGATAAATTTACTCAATGGAAGTTAAAATGAATTTTTGCTTAATCATTGCACAAGAAGTAGCTTTATACTGCTATACTATCCTCCTGATTTTTTGGAAAACCTCAGGTGGACACTTTTATTAATTTTAAAAAAATGAAAATATATTCCAAATCTAGAACTGGTGGTGCAAATTTAGTCTGAAAACTCAAATTATCTTTGATGGCAGAAATTTTATTTGAATGTTTAATTTCATATTTAATGACTCTTATTTTACTTTTTTATTCCTCTTTTTGCTTTCAAATATCAATTTATTTATTGTAAAACTAATACTTTTCTCTTTTTTTTTTACTTTTATTTAATAAGATTATTAAAGATGTAGCATCTCCAAGTATGCATTTGGCTTACAAGTTTTTTCAATACTAATAACATAAATAGTATAATGGTGAAAAGCAATGAATCAAATGATAAATATGAATGACACAGAAAGATTGTATACAAGTGGATTTGTTTATAAGGAATACCTGATGAACTGAAGAAGACCTGAACCCTAGATACTCACCATCATAAAAGTGTCCAGCATAAGTTCGGCCAAACTTGTGCTGGACACTTTTGGTCGCATGCAGTCAGATGGGATAAATTTACTCTATGGAAATGAAAATGACATTTTGCTCAATCATTGCACAATAAGTAGTTTGATATTTCCAAAATGTCCTCCTGATGATTTTTCAAACCTCATCAGGACACTTTCTTTGGTTTAACAAAAAAGAAAATAAAGTCCAAGTTTATCCCTGGTGGTGCACATTTGATCTAACACCTCTACTTGTTATTGATAGTGGGAATTTTCCTTAGATTTTTTTTTCTTATTTTATCCCTTTTATTTTACTTTTTTATTGCTCATATTGGTTTGGATATCATTCTTTAATTTTTAAAATAAATAATTTTCATACTCTTATACCTTTATTTAATAATATATGATTAAAGGTGGAACACCACCTGGTATGCATTTTTCACACAAGTTATTACTATATTAATAACGTTAATAATATAATGATGAAAAAAAATTAATAAAATGGTAAATTTAAATGACACAGAAAGATCAAATACCGGTGGAAATGTTTATAATAAATCCCTTTTGAGTTTAAGAAGATTTGCTGTATACCTACTCTCAATTATAAAAGTGTCCAACACAAGTTTTGTCGGTCAGTCGTCTAGAAGAGATAAGAGAAGAGGGAAGAAAAGAGAGGAGGACAAGAAGGAAGTAGTAATTTAGAAATAAAAGAAATAAAAACAACTGAAATTATTTAATTTATTTGAGAAAAGGCAATGACGAGTGATTTGAGAGGTGACAACAAATTGGTTTTATTAATATTAATATTATTTAAGTAAGAGTTCTGCGCGGCAAACACTATAATTACTATCAGACTTAAGGCAACCTTTAAATTGTTATTTAGAATTTTTAATTAGAATTTAATACTAATAAAAATAATAATAAGCGTAATAAATTTATCTTTAAATTGTTGAGTGTGTAATAAGTGATGAGGCTACAGGGGATTATCCAAGGCCCTATTATAGGCAATGGGTCCTCTGAAGCGCCACTATATTTGTAAATACAATAATTATAATAGGATAAAACAAGTATATCAAAGAGTAAGTGAAACATAACAATGTAGAGAAAAATATGAAACAAATAATTAAAACCCCAATTAAGAATCCAATTTTCCCGCCATTAACTCCCAAATCAGTAAGTAAAAATAGTGAATAACTAAACAAGACTTGAACATAGGAACTATGAGAAAAATAATTCCAAACAGATGGTACAGTCTGATTTAAGGATATTTTAAGTGAAACAAAAGAATACTTTGACGCAAAAAAACATGTAATTAATCTCAATTTAGTATAAATTAATTAATTGGTTTTTCCTGACACAATTAAGGGTCAAAAGAAGCGTCATTAATTATTGTTTAGTATTATATGAAAGGTGTTATTTAATATATAAATTTAAATAATTAATTTAATTATATTATAAGCCAATTTTACACTTATAATTATAATATATGTTTTTAAATTAATTAAATATAAATTTATAATTATTAAATACATAAAAATGCGCCATTATTTGTAGAATATAATATGTATTATTTTTAATTTATATGTATAAAAAATTTATATAAACAATAAAATTAATATAACACTTATATGTAATAAGATACTTATATAATTTTATTATGCAGTAAAATATTAATTTATATACATTAAATACAATTCTTACGCCCTCTTTCAGGTCTTATAAGATAACATATCATTTACTGGACTCCTGGAATAGCCTGGCTGACACTCCCTCACTCTAAAAAAACAATAAAAAAAATTCTAAGATTTTTTCTTTTTGTACTTTTTCAACAGAGTAGGGAGATTTGAAATCTCCTTGCCTGGTATCCATGCATCATTTTCAGATTATTTGTTCTTATATCTAAATAAATATTCAGTACCTCTTTCAGAAGTGATAATTCTATCATTGAGAATTTTATTAATTTCTGCTGTTTCTGTGACTTCCTGAGGGTTCTTCTTAGGTCTTCCTCTTCTTTTTGGAAATAAGTCACTGTTGGAAGTATAAGGCTTAAGCGAAGAAATGGGAAAGACAGGATGTTTCCTATCATATGGAGAATACAATACAACTTCTACTGCATTATCACCAACCATTCTTTTAACAACAAATGGTCCTACAAAAGGATCTTTTAATTTGTGGTTACCTTGTAAATTGAAATGGACAGTAGAGATCAACACTTCATCACCCTTGTTAAATGTGTATTCTTTATGGGATTTATCCCATCTTTTCTTTTCATATTCAAATGCTTTATCAATACAACTCTGAGCATGTTTTCTGCATAGCTGCTGCATTTGCATAAAAGATTTTACACCAGGGTGTAGTTCCAACTTAGGTAATTTATTATTGAGAATCTGAGCAGGAGTGTTTGGGATATAACCTAACCAAAGCTCAAAAGGCTTTTTCTCAGTGACAGAATGAACAGTGCTATTATATGCAAATTCAAGACCAGGCAAAAGAGTGACCCAATCATGAGTAAATCTGTCATTGTCTTTATATTCTAAACCAAAGGCACAATACCTTCTAATCATATCTTCCAGAGTTTGAATCATTCTTTCAGCTAGACCATCAGTCTGAGGATGGTGAGCTGTAGACAATTTTAACTCACAGCCACAAATATCCATCAAAGAGGTCCAAAACTCAGAAGTGAATTTTGGATCCCTATCAGAGATAATGGCTTTTGGAAAACCAATAATATTAAACATGTAAGACCACCATAAGAAAGCTACTTCTTTGGTGGATACATCTTTGTGGGTTGGAATAAATTTGCACATTTTTGTGAATCTATCCACTATCACCCAACAAGAGTTAAAGCTGTCTTTACCTGCAACAGGAAGACCAGTGACAAAATCCATATTAATGATTTGCCAGGGAGCACTAGGTGCTTCAATATGTTGTAATAACCCTGCTCTCTTACCTTTTAACCTTTTAGATTTTTGGCAGGAATCACAAGATTCAACATATAATTTTGTGTCTTCAGACATATTAGCCCACCATGCAGTGTTTTTGATTCTAATCAATGTTTTTTCAAGATCAAAGTGACCAGCTAATATGTCATCATGACAAAGTTTGAGGATAGTTTCTTTCATTGAAGGAGGAATTACAATTACATTGGTAAGCTTCCTTCTATAATATATATAACCATCTTCAATAGAGAACTTTCCTTTATTTAAAGCATTTTGTTACTTTGCAGGAAGAGTTTTTATTAATGCTTGAATTGAAGCATTCTTAGGATCATTTAAGATAGTAACCAATTTATTTAAATCAGAATCTTTATCATATGAATCCAGTATTAACTGTAATAACTCCTCTTCCATATCAACTATAAATATACCATGGATATGAACAGTATCATCTTCAGGTACATAAGCAGGATTTGAGTCATTATTTGGCAGAGGCAATCTGGAGAGCATATCAACATTAGAGTGAACATTTCCAGCTCTATGGATAATTGTCATCCTTCCTCTGTATTCTTGAACAGCTAGTTGCCACCTGAACATATGTCTGTTAGGTGTCTTTAGGTTTAAGAGGGACTTCACAGCACTAAAGTCAGTTACCAACTCAAATTTTTGGTCATCCAAATAGTAATTAAGTTTCTCAAGAGCCCAAACAACTGCTAAGAACTCCAATTGAGTGGCACCATATTTCAATTCACTATTTCTTAAGGTTCTTGAAATATAACAAATTACAACCTCTGAGGATTTATCATTAATAATTTGCTTTTGGTGAAGGGCAGCACCCAGACCAATAAAGCTAGCATCTGTATATAGGACAAATGGCCTGTTAAAATCTGGAAGAGCCAATATAGGGGCTGTCATCAAGCAACTTTTTAATGTATCAAAAGCTTTTTGACAGTCATTATTCCAGAGAAAAGCAACATCCTTTCTGGTCAGTTTTGTAAGAGGCAAGGCTATGACCTGATAATTTTTAATATATTGTCTATAATAGCCACACATACCCAAAAAACTTTGGATTTCTCTTACAGAAGTTGGTGCTTTCACATTTTGAATGGCAGCAACTTTATTATGGTCTACACAAATTTGTAAGCCTGACACAACATGGCCAAGGACTTTCAAAGATTGAAAACCAAATTTACACTTTTTTAAAGATAAGGTCATATTGATTTCATCCATTTTTTGAAAAACTCTATTCAAGTGAAACATATGTTCATCAAAAGTTTTAGAAAAAACAATAATATCATCAATATAAATCATGAGCCAACCTTCAATAATTTCTTGATGGAAAGTGTTATCCATGACTTTCTGGAAAACTGAAGGAGCATTCTTAGGGCCAAATGGCATCCTAACATACTTATATATTCCCATATGAGTTGCAATAAGCAAAAAAGTTTGATAATTTTTCTCAACTGGAACTTGATGATAACCTTTATTACCATCCAGACAACTAATAAATTTTGCACCTTGCAAGGTAGCATGTATTGAATTAATTCTGGGTAAAGGATAAATATCATCAACAGTATAAGTATTTAAAGCTCTGTAAACTCCACATAATCTAGCTTTATCTTTTTCATAAGAAATCAAGACTGGGGAGATGACACAATATTTGGGGGTGACATCCACTTTCTCAATGATATTCATTTTTAATAATGTTTCAATATTATCTTCAATATCTTTTCTTTTTGATGGAGAAGCAGGATATGGTTTTTTCTTAAGGGTAGGAGGAATATCACTCATATTACAGGATAAGGTAATTTTCATCTCTTCCTGAACAATTCCCAAGACATGAGAACCATGAGCAAAAGCCATAGGGAAAGAGGTAATAGAGGAAACAATAGAATCCTTTTGTTCATTAGTTAAATGATCACCAAAAGAAGCGGTATTTATTTCATGTAATAAATCATCCATTTCAGTTGTTGTTCTACCTTTACATTGGGTCAGTGAGTTACAAGATTTCAATAAATGCCCAGAAGTTCTAGGAGAGGAAATTTTGAATTTCCTTTTACCATTCATTCCTAAGGTAAAGCAATTATTTGCTGGGTCCAGTTTCACACCAAACATGGTTAAAATATCATTTCCCATAATAAACCAATTGCTCAAATTATCATTTTGCATGACAACAAACTCACAAATAGCTCTGAAAAAACCACCATTATATTTGAAAAATACAGAGGTTTTGTATTTGCCAATAGGAAATAAGGTAGAACCATACCCTCTCCATTTTTCAGAAGTTATAGGCAATAATTTACTCAAATATTCCTTATCCACTGAAGCCAAAGCTTTTTCAGATACTACACTTCCTCCAGCACCAGAATCAAGAACTACATCAACATTTTTACCATTAATGATAACAGGTGCCTTTAAAGGGGATATAGG
Organism: Hemileia vastatrix; assembly: GCA_030280995.1. NCBI lineage: Eukaryota > Fungi > Basidiomycota > Pucciniomycetes > Pucciniales > Zaghouaniaceae > Hemileia > Hemileia vastatrix. Next base: position 30,611,269 of record JASXTE010000002.1, on the reverse strand, counting down.
AATAGAATTGTTAGTAATATCTTTAATTATCTCAGCATTTTCTACTGAAGGTAAATTCAATACACAATCTTCAGATATATTATTTAAATAATGGACATCATGTTAAAACATTAAAACATCTTTAACAGATTCATTGTCATAGGAGATATTACTTTCACAGTCACTGGACGAATTATTGACATCAAGTTCAACTTCATCAGTGTCTTCATTTTGTTCAACAAGATGAATTTTCTTGTCACAAACATGACCCTTCTGCCACGGTTTGTTACACTTATAACAAGTATTTGTTGCATATTTTTTAGGTGCAACTGGGGCAGAGGGTTTACCAGATTTTTTTGGGAGTTTTGTAGAAGGTTTATTCTGATCATTATAAGATTTACCAAGGTAATTCTTTGGTTCATATCTATGGTTGAGCAGTACTTCATTACAGATATTAATGAAAGAAGAATTTTCCCTTACATGCTCAGTTCTAGCCACAATCAAATCCCTAAGAGAATTTGGTAATTTATACAAGATTTTATCTCTCCAAATATCATAATTCATTTTTGGATCAATTGCTCTAAGGATTTTTGTTATTTTCATCAGAAAAACAATGGGCTTTTCAACAGAGGAGGATACATATCTAGTATTTTCATACAGTCTCTGTTGAGCTAACCTGAATTTTGAACCACCAAACTGATTCTCAATCAAGGATTTTCAATCATTCCATGTATAATGATTGTTATCTAAAAGAACAGATTCATACCACATCAAGGCTACATTGGAAAATAAAGAAATTAGCTTAGAAACAATTTCCTCATCAGGTAGTTTATAAGATCTCTTTAAATTATCGATTCTTTGGATAAAGTGTTGCCAATCAGAGGAAGAATCACCATCAAAGGTAGGATATTGGTCTAACTTAGGCCAATTTTTCTGACTACTGGGATGGTCCACTTTTTGGTTTGAATTATTCATTATTAATAATTCCTGAAGTTTAGCCAGGTGTTCAGAAATTTCATTATTTACAGAAACAGTTGGTGCATGACCATCACAAGATTTTTTTCTAGTAGCAAAAGATTTTACAGACTCATTGTCAGTTTGTTTAATGGTTGAAATATGAGGAAGAAAGGATGAACTTTGCTCAGGTTTTTTCCCTTTATTTTTAAGCAGCTTATTGACAGCAATCTCATTTAATTCATTATTGATGGTTAAGGTTGAGAACTTTTCCTGCAGGTCAGACACATAGTTTCTTATTCTTGGAATTTCAGACATCTGGTCATTTACTTTTGCAAGAAATAGAACATTTCTGTCCTCAGAAACTGAGTGTTTGGTGCTTAGTGCATGGAAATCATTTTTTAGCTTTTTAAACTCATTTTGCAGAGATTTTATTTCATTTTTGAATGAATAATTTTCTTCAATAAGGGGTTTCAATTCACTCAAGGTCTTATGTAGACTGATATTTCTATCTGAGATAGCTCTATGGTCACTTCTAATTTGCTTTTGTTGACTAAGAACAATATTCAAGGTTTCTTTGATTTTTAAATAAGCTGTATCTTGTACAGAAGAACTCACTTTACATTGCAAGTGTAAATTATTTAATCTATCATTTTCATGGATTAACACATCTCTCACATGTTTGTCTTTCACAACATTAAAATCAAGGGTATCTTTCAATATTTCCTCAGAAGTTTTTTCAATTAAGGTATAGATTTCAGGGGGAACAGAATAATTTTTAATTGCAAGAGAAGGATTAATTAAAGAAGTAGAAGTTAAATGTAAAGGTTCATCAAATGACAATTTGCTAATTACATCAATAGGGCTACTAGTTACAGGAAGCTGTCTTTTAACAGGTTTAACTGTTCTTTCACCATGTTCAATAATATTACCTGCAGAAGAAGATTTATTAGAAAACATACCCAAGTGACTATCAACCAAATTACTTACCATGGCAGAGGAGGAAACTTCCCCTGAGACTGGGTTTGGGATTGTGCTTGGGCCTTCTTTCTCCTGCCTTGTTGGTAGGGATGAGGAGGTGGATGGAAATTGGGTGTTCTAGATGGGCCAGGCTGATGATGAGGAGGGTGTTGCACATTCTGTTGGTAGCGACTCATTAGATAATCCCATTTCCATTGCTCTACTTACATAGTATTTGGATTTTGGATGGTTGAGCTGGGTGGCTGTGAAGGTTGAGCCTGAAACTGAGGCTGATTGGGAGGCAACTGTGGAGGGGCCTGGGCCTGAATCTGGTTCCTGAGTTCTTGAACCTGATCCCACAAGGTGTCTACTTTTGCTTTGTATGTCATATTTTCTGTCTTCAACTCTTTTATATGACTGGACAGGTTGCTGATTTGTTGTGGCAGAGGAAGCTTTTTTATTTTGAATACTTTTGGAAGACCTTCTTGAGGTACTAGAGGCTTTACTTCCTTCTGTGGTGCTGGGGGAAGGGGGTTTGGTTTGTTTACATTTCCTGTCATTTCCACATCCTGCAGCATGTGAATTCTTTGTGTTATCATAAGATTTTTTATGTCCAACTTTAGAAGAACTTACAGTGTCAGCATCATAGTCAATTTCAATTTCATCCACTTGCATGTTATCCATTTTTTCAGCCAAATTGTTGGACATAATAGTGGGAAGATTTTAATTTACTTCTTATTTTAAAAAAAAAATAATAAAAGTTAGTTAATAATTGCCCCAAATAATAAAAAAAAAATTTATTAATTAAATTATAGAAAAAAAAATTTTCAATTTAAAGTAATAATTATAAAAAATTAATTTTTTTAAAAAATGGATTGAAAGGTTAAATTGGGAATAAAAAATCAAGTTAATTCAACCAATTAATTAACAATATTAAATATGGCAATATATTTGGGACTAAGCACAAAGTACTTTTAAGTCAACCAAAATTAACAATAGTTAATAAAAAAAAATTAAATTAATAATTCAATTTGTATTAATAAAAAATGTCAATTCTTCTAGGACTAAGAGGATTTAACACTCTATAATGGTCAACTAGGAAAAAAAAATTTAATAATTGAACACTTACACTCAGTGAATCAGCAATTAAGCCACAATCACTTTTATTGCAGTAAAAATATAGTAATATGAGTGAGAGGTGCAAAGGTGAACTTACTATAGTGATTGAAAAATCACTTCAAAATAATATAAGAATTAATATAATATAAACCTAAGAAATCGAACCCAAGTTCGAAACACAGTCGCGGCAAAAGTTTTGTTTTTGGCTAGGTGGTCCGTGCGTTTGTCGTTCGTCGCCAGGCTCGATCGTCGTCGTCGTTTGGAAAGGCCCTCAGTTGTCGGTCAGTCGTCTAGAAGAGATAAGAGAAGAGGGAAGAAAAGAGAGGAGGACAAGAAGGAAGTAGTAATTTAGAAATAAAAGAAATAAAAACAACTGAAATTATTTAATTTATTTGAGAAAAGGCAACGACGAGTGATTTGAGAGGTGACAACAAATTGGTTTTATTAATATTAATATTATTTAAGTAAGAGTTCTGCGCGGCAAACACTATAATTACTATCAGACTTAAGGCAACCTTTAAATTGTTATTTAGAATTTTTAATTAGAATTTAATACTAATAAAAATAATAATAAGCGTAATAAATTTATCTTTAAATTGTTGAGTGTGTAATAAGTGATGAGGCGACAGGGGATTATCCAAGGCCCTTTTCTAGGCAATGGGTCCTCTGAAGCGCCACTATATTTGTAAATACAATAATTATAATAGGATAAAACAAGTATATCAAAGAGTAAGTGAAACATAACAATGTAGAGAAAAATATGAAACAAATAATTAAAAACCCCAATTAAGAATCCAATTTTCCCGCCATTAATTCCCAAATCAGTAAGTAAAAATAGTGAATAACTAAACAAGACTGGAACATAGGAACTATGAGAAAAATAATTCCAAACAGATGGTACAGTCTGATTTAAGGATATTTTAAGTGAAACAAAAGAATACTTTGACACAACAAAACATGTAATTAATCTCAATTTAGTATAAATTAATTAATTGGTTTTTCCTGACACAATTAAGGGTCAAAAGAAGCGTCATTAATTATTGTTTAGTATTATATGAAAGGTGTTATTTAATATATAAATTTAAATAATTAATTTAATTATATTATAAGCCAATTTTACACTTATAATTATAATATATGTTTTTAAATTAATTAAATATAAATTTATAATTATTAAATACATAAAAATGCGCCATTATTTGTAGAATATAATATGTATTATGTTTAATTTATATGTATAAAAAATTTATATAAACAATAAAATTAATATAACACTTATATGTAATAAGATACTTATATAATTTTATTATGCAGTAAAATATTAATTTATATACATTAAATACAATTCTTACGCCCTCTTTCAGGTCTTATAATATAACATATCATTTACTGGACTCCTGGAATAGCCTGGCTGACAAGTTTTGCCAAACTTGTTCTGGACACTTTTGGTTGCATGAAGTCATATGAGATAAATTCTCTCTATGGCAATGAAAATGATATTTCACTCAATTATTGAAGTAAAGAATGTTTAATATTGTAAAATTGTCCCCTGGAAGTCTGTCCAAACCTCAGCTCAAAATTTGTTAGCTATACATAAAAGTAAGTTTAGACCAAGTCTTGACCTAGGGGTCCCCAACTGTCCCAACACCACTTCTGGCTCTTGATAGTAAAAATTTTACTTGTATTTGTTATTGTGTATTTGATCCCATTTATTTTCATTTTACTTTTCTGTTACTCTTTATAATTTTAAATATCAATTTATTTTTTTAAAAACAAAACATATTCATATTTTTTTAACTTTATATAATAATATTATTAAAGGTGTAACATCACCAATTTTGCATTTGGCATTCAGGTTTTTGCTATACTAGAAACATTAATAATGTCAGCCTGTATATCTCCAGGACTGAGTAAAAAGTGATTATAAGTTATGTTAAACACATGAACTATACATGGGAACAATAAATAAGAGTACACAAATAGTATACATAAGTAAAATTATGATAATACACAAAAAATGCCATTATAACACCTTATATACACGCATATATCCACCTTTTAAAAGTCTTATGTACTTAATATTAAGTTGGAATATGTTAGTGTAATCTTAAGAACCTTAAGTATAAGGCTACATAATTTTTAAGTACACTTAAACTGTTATATTCATTGTTTTATGCAAAAACAAGAAATGCGCTTTATTTCACTTAAAAGTTGACTATATGCGCTATAAAATTTAGATTATCAAAATTGCGCTTTGACAGATCAATTGGGCTCATTTAGAACCATTGATTTGGCTATTTAAATGCATAAAAATAACACTTTTCACATTTGGTGTTTTTTATGCCAGAAATGGCTTCTGTGTACTTGCCACATACTGCCTGCTTTTTTCCCGTGTGAATAGCTTCATTTTTAGCAAAGTTAGCTTTTTCACACTATAATTACCCCACATTCTACGCCCACTGTGGGGAAACACACTAAAATAGGCGACAGGCGCTTATTTAGTGTCCTAGCTTAATTAATAATGCATTGACCTTGTTTATATGCACTAATTTCATTAATAACCTCACTCTTGGCACTTTATTTCATCACCACGCTTAAATTCGCCTAATTTTAGTCAAGGATTTACCCGTGCAAGTGCCTGCCAAGAACTGCATGTAGTTACCCCACATCTCACGCTCTTTTTTAAGTTTTTGGGTGGTTTCTCAGTCAATTTTGGTTATTTTTGAATGGGAATTTCACATAGTATAATGTCAGGATTAGACCCATTATTTCTAAAGTAAATCCCCCTTATTATTAAGCTATTATTAACCTTAAAAAAGTCTCCTTCATTCTTTTATATTATTGTTTTATACGCATATACTCTCTTTTTGTCTTTTTCTTTAATTTCGATGGATTTCCCTTATTATTACAGTATTTTGGCGGTTGTTACTTGTCTAATTATGTCATGGGTCACTAGGGATGTTGATGGGAAGGTCTATTAGTTGTTTTGAGGCGTCATTATCTGTGTATTGGATGGTATATCAAAGGATTTATTGGGGAACTCAGTGTGTATAAAAGGAGGAGGTTTTTGGGTCTTGTTTCTACATTCTTTATCATTACAATTTAACCAATATAACCAAATAAACTACAATACATATCAATTAGTACTTTTATAAGACTTTTGAATAGTATCTGAATTATATAATCTATTTTTCTACCAACTACAAAGATTGTAAGCCATATATAAGAATAGTGAGAATTATATTACTGAGACCTTTATATTTGATTATATTTTAAAGCTTAGTGGATTAAAACTACAGTATTCATATAGGACCATTAAAATCTTCTAGACATCTGACCATTTAAGCTAGCTCACATCCTTGTACTTGACCTTAGCCTGACAATTGGGGACCTTTCCTCAAGAATTCTGTTATAATCCAGTAAGTGAAATTTTCAAAGATGGTACACGTAAATAATATCCCTATAGAAATATTTGGATAATTACAACAGGTTGGGGTCACTTATATAGTGATTTCAGAAAAAGAAGCCCTGTTATATAATAAAATTGTGATATTGAATCATCAATTTTACCACTAATTTAACATATAATTGTTCTTAGTGGGAGTCTGTCAATAGACCAATTAAATTTGTGATCTTTGCAGATAATAACCAATTAAACTGATTAGTTGTTTTCTTTTTACAGGACTCTTAATCCCTTTTTATTGGTTTGTAAAATTCATTTAATATTTGGAAAAGAATCTTACTGACAAATTTTCTTTTTTAAATATAAATACACGGCTACATATTGTAGACCAGTTAAATCAAGTGACCACATAAAAGCATGTTTGACTTTTGGCACTTAAAGATTCACTTAATACCAATAAGTAAGCAATAAAATTGTCTTCAGTGGTATTAATAAATACTGATTAAACTCCTTTTTGAAGTTTTTCAAATCTAAAACTTTCAATTCTCTAAGAATTCCACGTAAAAATGTGTGACAACAATGACATTGTAAGTAATAAGGCAAAACCTTATAACTTAAGAACTAGAGCTGAAAGACCTGTTACAGGACATCCATATGGAGGGTCAAGAATCACCAGTAACAATAAACAACACCCCACCAATGTCCATTGAGGAAAAGGAAAAGCTCTTAAAACAAATGTCAATAAAGAAGTCCAAAAACACCTTACAAGAGCAATTTCACTCCCTCTCAACCCTACTGAATACACTAACAATAAGAGTAAACAATATGTTAGACCAGATCAACAATCTGGAGAAAAGGGCCGCACAGGGCTTTATAGAAGTCAACCAGGCTCTAGTGGATATAAGGTCTCATCAACAACCAGTGGCACCAAATACCACAGCAACACCTCCAGTCCCAGAAGAGGACCAAAAGATAACTGTAAGCAAATGGAAGTGGGATTGGTATGCCCAAAACTACAACAGTCCTCCTCAACAGGGATCCAGCAGTCACCCTTACAGGGGAAAGCCAAGGAGAGGCAGGGGAAATGGAATAAGACCGTGGTAAGTCATCCACCTTCTCAAGATCAATTATATAATCCTAACAATGAATTACTTATAGGTAATGAAAATGATAGAGAGTTATTGGATATAATTGATAAGGATTTAAAAAATTATTCATTTGAAAATAACATGTTAGACTTGTCATTAAATGAGGACAATGTACATAGTTTTATTGATCACCAGGAAAATACTATTAATATAAAAATGGAATCAAATGAATTAAAAATTGACCCTGATGATGAATCTTCTGAATTGGAAACAGACAAAATTGAATATTTTCTGAAAGAAAATCCAATGGAATCAAAAACAATTAGTAAATTATTATTAAGAATTGAAAAATTGGAAGAATTCTCTAGAGAGTCCAACAATAATACGGAAAGTGTATTATTAAACATCACACAATCATTGAGTACAACAGCCAATAAGTTAAAAGTTATTGAGAATTCAAATAATGAATTGATCAATGAAAACAAAAGATTAAATTCTGAGATTAAAAATTTAGAAATTAAATTAGAACATTCTCAGAATATTATGGCCACCATAGAGGGACGTGTAAAATTGTCTTTTTCAAATGTAAATGATACCTTAACTCATGTACCTGTAATAAAAGATAGGTTACAAAGAGTAGAAATTGAAGTAGCTAACATTTTGAAAAATACTGAAACAATAAAGGATAATACCTCTTATGTAGGAAGAGTACCAGTTTTTATGAAACACTCTGATGATAAACCAATGATGGAACATGAACATAGTGTCATGGGCTCTGAGAATATAAAATCAGTAAAAGATGAAATCAATGATCATCTTTCTAAAGTGAGTGAATTACTCAATATTCCTCAGGTTAGGGAAGCAAAAACTAGCCAAAAGAACTGGCCTAAGTTAGATCAGTACCCTTCTTTTGAGGGGGATTCAAAATCTGATTGGCAACAATTCATACAAAAAATTGATAACTTAAAATTTTCATATAAACTACCTGATGAAGAAATTACTTCAAAGTTAATATCTTTATTTACAGATGTGGCCTTATTATGGTTTGAATCTGTATTGAGTGAGGGAATTAATTACTCCTGGAATGAATGGAAGGCACTAATTGAAAGGCAATTTGGTGGCCCAAAATTTAGAATCACTCAACAAAGATTGTATGAAAGGGCCAGATATAATCCAAATGCTGGAGATAAACCCATGGTCTTCTTAATGAATTTAATAAAAATCATGAAAGCTATGGATCCAAAAATGGATTATGAAGAGTGGAAAGAAAAAATAATATACAAGTTGCCTATATCAGTTAGAGACATTATTGTAGCTAGAACTGAAACTATCAGAGACACCTCTGGATTCATTAATATATGCAATGAGATATTATTAAACCACAAGTATGAAACTAAGTATAGTAATTACAGACAAAGTGTTGACGTGGTAAAACCTACTACAAGTAAGTTACCAGTGGAAAAGAAAAAACCTTCAGCTCCCCTTGTCCCTAAGAGACAAGAAAATAACACTTGTTACAAATGTAATGAACCTTGGATTAAGGGTCACACATGTAAGAAGAGAATAAATGTTATTGAAAACTCACAGAATTCTGAACCTAGTAATCATGAAGATGAGAATGTGGAATCTAGTGAGGATTGCAAAAGTAACATTGTGGTAGCCTAAAGTTTAGTATGGCACCTAAGTACGTAAATGGAGTTATTACGGCGTGCAAGATTGGCGTTATTATTTTTTATATATAAAAGGGTTTTATTTAATTTATTTGAGTTTTAAATATGAAGAAATTGGTCACGAGCAAATGCCTACACAAAAACAATTTATTTTACGGAGAAAACTTATTTTTACGGTCTGAAAAATTTATAAGTATCAAGTCAAGTCACTCAAGAACCTTGGGAAATTTTCCCAGAATTTTTACTATTTTTCTTATATTTTTAAATGAATTTTGAAGTTTTATAGAAATATTTACGTTTTCAGAAATTACTTAACTTCGATGAATTTTCACGGGGTAATTAGAGCTGCGCAGACTACGAAAATTTGTTTGGTATGTAAAGGGGAAGTAGCTCTATTATGTGTAATTTTTCTAGATTTTGTATTATAGTTTTAAGGTTCTAATTGAGTCCGGAAGTCCGGAGGGACTCCGTTTCGACTCCGTACGGACTCCGCTTTGACTCCGTACGGACTCCGTTCCGGCTCCGTACGGACTCCGTACGGGCTCCGGATTGACTCTGGAAGAGCTCTGGAGGGGAAAACTTAGGCACGTGACTAGGAATACTTAAGTGCTTCTCAAACTCGAAATTGAGAGGGGGGACACATCATTCAGCTTAATCATTAACTACCACAGTCTCATTTTTTATTACTCAACAAATTAAATAAATTGTAATACCCTTATAACTTTATATTTTATATATAACATTTTAGAAATACTACTCAACAATTAAAATAACACTTCATACAGGGTATCTTTAGAAAGGTCTTCATCACTGGGACTTGATTATTGCTGTCTCATAAAAATTCAAATTATTATAAAAACATAAAAGTCAATCTTTTCAGATCTTTCACTGGTACACCTTAATTGTTGTTATCAGTATTTCTTTCTCAACAGCCACTTTTACTTAAATCTCGATAAGCGTTAATTATTTTAGAGTTTCATTATTTTTATCAATCAGATCTAAGTAGATTGGTTAGCTTAGTGATTTAGAACACCTACTTTGTTATTTTTATTGGAAGGACGGGGTTTTCAGCTAAATCCACATATCTCCTCCGGATTCTGCTTACAGCAAGGCGACTGTAAGAGTTTACCTTACCATAGTTGGGGCCCAACATGGGGTTCGATTTCTCTAGCTTTCTTTAAAGACTTACTTGGATCAAGAACGTTCTTAGCCTGCAAGAGGCTTATTTTCTGGAACTCTAATTGGATTTTTGTTATTGGCCTGCAAGAGGCTTGTTATTTTATCGATTGTTAACGCTTTTCATTACTTATTGGGATGTCTTCTTCTGCTGTTGCTTCTGGATCTTCTAACCCTCTTACTCCCTCAGTTAGAATTGTTTCTTGGGATGGCCCAAAGTTTGATGGGGAGGAGGTTAAATGGTTCATTAGCAGGTATGAAGCTGCTGCTGCTGTTGATGGTGCTTCCCATGTGGATATGGTGAAGCAAGTTAGGTTTTTTATTGCTGATAGGGAGGTGGAAAAAGAGGTTATTGCTATGCAGGCATTCAAAGACAAGGATTGGGTTAAGCTTTCTAAAGCTATGGTTGATAGATGGGGTGTTAGGTTTACTATGATGGACCTCAATAAAATTGTTGGAGACTGGCAAGCAAAAGGTGGTGTTTCTTCTATGGCTGACTTCAAAAAGCTCTGTGTTCAGTTTGATGAAGTGGTGGAATATCTCATACTGGTGGACGAGTTAGTGCATGAGAACCAAGCAAAAGATTTGTTTTGGACAGCATGCAGCAGGGATATTCGTATGGACGTCTTGAAGAATCTTTCAAGAAAAGATTTGATGAAGGAACTGCCTAATGGTGAGCAGAAACTGCCGGCTCTGGAGGTTATCAAAGAGAACATTCAGGCCCATCTCAAGTTATTGGCGTTGGACAAATATCAAGAGTCTTGCACTCAATATGTTAGCAAGGTTAGCGAGGTTTTGGCCGAAAACAACGATATTATGGTCAAAGCCCAGGAGGCCAAGAAGGCTCAAATGGGATTACCTGCTGCTAAAGTTGAGGGTAATGTAGATAATAAGATGGTGGATCACCTGGCCGATTTAACTAAACAATTAAAAATATTTGTTCAAGAAACCCAGAAGGCCAACAAGGCCCCAATCGCTTCTTCGTCGACGTCGACTTCTTATCAGTCTAGAGGTTATGAACGTCGAAATTATAATGGCAATAACAACGGTAACCGCTTCCCAGGCAATGGGAGAAATGGTGGGAATGGTGGTAATGGATATGGAGGTGGCTACGATGAGCCAAAGGTGTGCTCCTATTGTAATAGGAGGGGTCACAGAGCAACAGTTTGTTTTGCTCTTGATAAGGATATGGATGCTGGGCGAGTTTTATTTGATGGTAAAGTTTATAAATTTCCTGATGGTTCGTTCATCAAGCCCAGTGATGGACAGTCTCCTTCTGATTTGGTCAGAAGAAGTTTAACGGCTGAAAGAAGAGCCAGATTTGAAGAGGTGACGGATGAAGATGTTAATACCAAGGGTGAAAAAAATGGTAACGGTAATGGTGGTAAAGCTGACAAGGGCAAGGAGAAAGAGGTCAGTAAAGCCACGTTCTCTACTTCTTTTGGTGGTTTAGAGCTGGCGACGGTTGCCCAGGTGGAGGGTAGCTGTATGGCTGGCGAATATGATGTTAATGCTGCTAGAAGAGCAGCTGCTACTAAGGTGAAAAGTAGCATTCAGAGCCAATTGAGGGCTAATCCTGGCAAGGCCAATAACAAAGTGAACCCTTACTCTAAGGACAAGAATTCTAGTGCTCAAACTGCCGCCAAAAAATTGAACCCTTACTCTAAGGACGAATTATATAAAATGCAGAAGGGGATTGCTGATATGGGGCCCCCTAGTTATGGCAAGTTTGATTTAAATGGTGAGCCTATGCCAGATGATGATTCGGATTCTGAGGAGGACGTACCGTTGGCGTCTCTACCCAGACCAAGTTTTAGCGGTCCCATCCCAATGGAGGGAGTAAGAAGGACTAGCGATGGATCAGGATTAGTGCAAGAAGCTGGTGACGGAGTTAGGGTTATAGAAAGTGAAGATGTTATAATGGGGGGTGAAGATGGCTCGGTTGGACCTCAAGAGGTACCCAGGGCCAAGGTTGTTAAATCAAAGGTCCAGTATGAGCGGCCAGTAGTTTCTGGTCAAGCTAATGCGATGGACGCAGTTTTGAATAGGGTGAATCAACTTCAGATTCCCTTATCTTTGGGGGAGTTATTTACGATTAGTCCGGCGCTTGCTGAAAAGCAAAAGAAGCATTTGACGAGGCGTCGGGTTTCCACTGGAGAGGTGGAATATATTTGTGAAAATGCTGAAAAGTTTGGGGAAGATGTAGATACACATTTTTCCGCTCCCCTGGGTTACCTGGTGGTAACTCTTAATGGTAAAGAAGTAAAGGCCTTGGTCGATTCAGGGTCTCAAATTAATTTAATTTCATTGGAGCAAGCGACGAGTATAGGCTTGCCAATTAAAAGTGAAACTGGGGGAAACCTCAGAGGTATTGGAGGGCATGCAACAGAGCTGATGGGTACTGCTGAGCATGTCAGGTTAGGCATTGGTGGATCTGTTGGTAAGGTTCACTTTTATGTGGCCAGAGGAGCAGTCAAAACTGTTCTTGGTGGTCCTTTTTTGATGGATTTTGAGGCCAGGATAGGGTATCAAGCTGGCATGGGGATTAGTTTGGAGATCACTGGTGAAGATATGCGGAGGTTACATATGCGGTTAGCACCTCCTGGAGATGAAGGTTGGGAAACACGGCCAGGGATTACTACTCTGTGAGAGTGTTGTGTTTGCACCAAGAAGCGGCATATAAAACGGACGGCTTCTGGTGAATTATTTTTGTTGGAAAGGGATGAATGCCCTCATTTTTTGGGGTAGCAGGGGCTGATCGCTCTAATGTTGTAATCTCTCCTCAGGATGAGATCCCGGATTGCAATAGGTCAGCTCACTTGGAGATAATTCAAGTGGATTCTCAATTATTTTCTGTTAATATTACTTTGGAGTGCAAATACGTTTTGGACTTTTCTATATGTTTATTGGATTTACCCGGTTTTTCTATTAAATTTAAAAACGGTGAAAAAGGCAAAATGGGCCAAATTAGGTTGGATAAAAATTGGAAGGGTATGTTTACGGACCTCCAGCAAGAGGTTAAACTGCAATTATCTCCTTCTATCATGGACCTCCAGCAAGAGGGTAAACTGCAAATATCACATCAAAATCCGATAAAAAATCTCAGTATAATTAAAACCCAAAAAAATAATTTTTGTGAAAATTCAATTCCGGACCTCCGCAACGAGGATAAACTATCTTCTTTTTTTATCAAAATACTTTACTATCGTTACACTGTATATGGTCAACGAAACTGTGATGAAACTTAACGAAATGCAAGAAGACCTTCTTTGAAATTTTCAAAAACTTAAAATTCTTAAAATATGGGTGAAGATAGTGTTGGGAAATTTTTAAAAATTTATTGGAAGAAGTGTTTACAGGGGAACCTTCTTAATTTAATATTGGCAAGTGTGGGGGTAATTGATGGGCTGGCTGCTCTATACACAATTACCCCATAATGTTCGTTTCCAAAATTTTCCCTGTTTCTAGTTGAATCCTGGCTTTGTCTTTTAATTTTAGGAAGTCCACTAAGACTATAAACTGGAACGAATCAAGAGACACCTCTCTCAACGCCAGATTCAAGATTCTTTTTATTTTATTTTGTTTTTGATTTTTTATATGTTAGATTGTGATTTCTTTTCTTTAATATATATTATGAATTATTGTAAAGGTGATGCTCACTGGTGGTCTCTAATCATTTTTATAAATTGGAGGGAGCCCACCCAGTGATCATCATTATAAAAATTATCATCTAAAAAACTTTCATTTATTTTCTTTTCTTTTCAATTTCTCAAAATTGTGTAACCACATCAAGTTGCACTTGGATGTGGGTATGATGTCGAGGGTACGGCTCATCAAATGGCCGGGGGGCATCTTTTAAAATTTTATTTTTTAAAAAAAAAAAAAAAAAAAAAAAAAATTTTTTTTTACATTTTTTATTTTTCTTTTCACATTCGTTTATCTTTCTTTAAAAATTAAATTTTAACTTTTATTTCAAAACTATCTTTTTTTTAAAAAAAAAAATTAAAATTAAATATAAAAAAAAAAAAAAATAATAATAATAATAATAATAATAAAATAACTAAAAAATAAAAATAAAAATAAAAATAAAAAAATAAAAAAAAATAAAAAATAATAATAATAATAAAAAAATAATAATAATAATAATAAAAGGTATTTTAGTTTTAGGTAGTTTAGATGTTTATATTTTATTTTTCAAACATTATTCAAGAAAGCTACATACCAGGAAGAACACCATCAAGGGTTGTTATCTTTTGAAGAATCGAAATTAGAAAATTTAGAAGGACCTTGATCAATTTCCTGGGATTCGAATCTTATTTCACGGTCACGATAGTGTTGAAGCCAGTTGGCTATTTTGAAAAGGTCTCTTAACAGTTTCTCTCTCATCCAAGATTCTGATCTATCAGAGGGCGGGTATCGTTGGAAATAAGCGATAAGGTTATTAAAATTAGCAAAAAGCTTTTCAGACACTAGGTGAATTGGAACTCTAGGGAAGCTTGGATTAGGTTCTGGTAGTTCATAAGCAGAATATGAAATTGGAGAACCGGTGGACGCTTATCAAATTAAAATATCAGCAAATTAAAACCTGAAGATTAAGAAAATAAAAGAGACAACTAACCTGTGTCAACACTATCATGATCATAGATAAATGGCTTACTTGGTAATGGAGTGGGATTTTTTATGTTTAGAAAAGGATTTTTTATTTTTGATAGATGAGGAGGACTGGTGTTGGATTTGGTGTTTGAAGTAGATGTTCTGGGCCTTTTGGATGAAACAAGAGAAGATGAAGACTGCTGGCTATTATAGGACCTTTTGTGCTTCAAGATGTTGGAAGAAGGAGAAGAATTGTTAGAAGGCTGAAGCATGGCCCTGGGAGCAGCAAGAGTTCTTGGGGGACTAGCAGCAAGTCTAGATTGGAGAGAAGGACCCAGAGGATTAGGTGATGGAGAAAGGTTTAAATAGGCTGATGGAGAAAAAGGGATGGGATCTTTAGAGGTTGATGGAATAGGGGGTGGAGTAGAAGGTGAAGAAGAAGGAAGAGGTTTGCAGAAGGCGGCGAAGCTAGTAGCAGTGATGGGGAAAGAACCACAGTTCAAGCCAGAACATTTTCTTTTCTTCTCATAGCAGGCTAAACAGGCCCTGTTATAAGTGTGCTTTTGCCAGTTAAAAGAGAAGATACATTCCCTATGGGTGAAGGCACAGTATTTGCAAGATTGATCAGCTGAAGCAATGAAGTCAGAAGGTTTCATCTTTTTAGGAGATATTTTTTTGAAGAAGAAAACTTGAAACTAGGATGAAGAAAGCTGGTGGCAGAATCTGGGTTCAAGGATAGAGAAGTTGTTAGGTCCACCAAGACCTTAAACTGGACTGTTATCAAGCTGTTGGGTCCACCATGACCTTAAACTGGATTTCTTATCGATTAAATGTTTGGTCCACCATGACTTTAAACTGGTAGTTCATTCATTGTTTAGTCCACTATGACTTTAAACTGGAAAATTAATATCTGCAGGATAATTCAACATTCATTGGACCACTATGGCCTTATACTGGATTACTTGTCGATCAAATGTTTGGTCCACTATGACATTAAACTGGATTATCAAATTTATTCAATCTTTGGTCAAGCCTAGGCCTTACTTAGGAATATATCAAGATATTTATGCACTTAAACGATCTTTGGTCCACCAAGATCATAAACTGGAAATCGATTATATGTTTGGTCTACCAAGACTTTAAATTGGAATGTCAATCTTGTTTGGATAACTCAATTCAATCTTTTAATTTATCACTGTCCCCTAAGACTCTAAACTGGTTATTCAATTATTTCTGGAATTGGGTGCTGATAGCTTTAGGAGGTTAAAACTTTAGGTGGTGATGATGCTAAAGAAAGCATAATGGTTAATTAGGTGAAATTTGTGGTGCTTTAACATGGTCTAAAGTTAAAATTATTATTGGAAGCCTGGCAAAAGTATTTTATGGGTTTGCTGTATAGCAAAGTTTGAAAATTGTGATGAAGGAATCAGAAGTTAGGATGGTAGTTGGATTTTAGGGAATGATTTTTTTTAGTGCCTCATAGTTAGGCCATTTTTTTTGGTGTGAAGCTTGGAGGACCTTATGGCGAGATTGGAATCATAGAATTCGGCTCAGTGGGGGGCCCTATGAGGTTGGAATCAGGAGTATTCGGCTCATAGGAAGATCCACTCTCTCAATGCTGTGACAAGAAGGAAGACTGGTATATGGGAGTCTGAAGGGATTCAAACCTTGCTCTCAGTAGTGGAATCATCACAAGATTTATATTATTTTATTTTATGTTATATCAGGCCAGAGAAGAAAGAAAACATCATTTATGTTGAAAGTTTAAGAAGACCAAGCAAAAACAAAATTTTATCAAGTTATACTGTTAGAAAAGATAATTTCTTTGAAATTGTTCAACATCATTATCAAAGCTTTGCATTAAAATTCTTCTTTCCATGAGGTCTTCATGGTTATTAGCTGGAGTTTCTTGAAAATAGGCCAGCATTTTTCGTTTCAACTCATTAGTAAAGTCAAGAAAAAGATAGCGATGAAAATTTGGGTAATGATTGATATAGTCCGTCTTCACTCTACCAACATCATCAGTGTTGGTTATTTCGACAGCTAAAAGTTCAAATATGTTATTAAGTCATAGGTTTAGTCAATTTTGATTAAAAGTTTTTTTTTAGTAAGATAAATAGGGTCTTACATTTAGAGCCAGGAAACATAGTCTCAGCAAAGTTAGTTGGGGGTACTGGCGTTATAGGATTAGGATCTTGTGAAGGCAAAATTAGGCCGGGATCCATTGATGAAGATTGAACTTTTGAAGCTGTTTTTGATCTTATTCGTTTTAAGAAGACAGGAATTTTGGATTGCTTTTTAGAAGTTGAGGGATCAGGGAGAGCTGCTGGTCCTAAATATACGTTTGTTTTAGAAGGAACTATTGGCCGGTTGCATTTGACTTTTTTCACACGGCATAAGTCGCAAGCTGTTCTGCCAGGAAGATTAGGGTTGGACATTAAACAAGTTACCTGGTATCGAGCGCAGAGTTCACATGGAGCGACAAGTTCTTTGGAAGACATATTGATGAAGATGAATTTTATAGTTGATTAAAGAAGATGGTGGTTGAAGATTAAAGATGAATATTGTGTTCAACCACTTATGCAAAGTTTTAAGAATGGGGACATTCTCAATTGGAGGGAGGATGTGGTAGCCTAAAGTTTAGTACGGCACCTAAGTACGTAAATGGAGTTATTACGGCGTGCAAGATTGGTGTTATTATTTTTTTATATATAAAAGGGTTTTATTTAATTTATTTGAGTTTTAAATATGAAGAAATTGGTCACGAGCAAATGCCTACACAAAAACAATTTATTTTACGGAGAAAACTTATTTTTACGGTCTGAAAAATTTATAAGTATCAAGTCAAGTCACTCAAGAACCTTGGGAAATTTTCCCAGAATTTTTACTATTTTTCTTATATTTTTAAATGAATTATGAAGTTTTATAGAAATATTTACGTTTTCAGAAATTACTTAACTTCGATGAATTTTCACGGGGTAATTAGAGCTGCGCAGACTACGAAAATTAGTTTGGTATGTAAAGGGGAAGTAGCTCTATTACGTGTAATTTTTCTAGATTTTTTATTATAGTTTTAAGGTTCTAATTGAGTCCGGAAGTCCGGACGGACTCCGTACGGGCTCCGGATTGACTCTGGAAGAGCTCTGGAGGGGAAAACTTAGGCACGTGACTAGGAATACTTAAGCACTTCTCAAACTCGAAATTGAGAGGGGGGACACATCATACAGCTTAATCATTAACTACCACAGTCTCATTTTTTATTACTCAACAAATTAAATAAATTTTAATACCCTTATAACTTTATATTTTATATATAACATTTTAGAAATACTACTCAACAATTAAAATAACACTTCATACAGGGTATCTTTAGAAAGGTCTTCATCACTGGGACTTGATTATTGCTGTCTCATAAAAATTCAAATTATTATAAAAACATAAAAGTCAATCTTTTCAGATCTTTCACTGGTACACCTTAATTGTTGTTATCAGTATTTCTTTCTCAACAGCCACTTTTACTTAAATCTCGATAAGCGTTAATTATTTTAGAGTTTCATTATTTTTATCAATCAGATCTAAGTAGATTGGTTAGCTTAGTGATTTAGAACACCTACTTTGTTATTTTTATTGGAAGGACGGGGTTTTCAGCTAAATCCATATATCTCCTCCGGATTCTGCTTACAGCAAGGCGACTGTAAGAGTTTACCTTACCATAACATATCTTACAGTGATGACGAAAATGAGATATTTGTATTAGAACAGGATATAATGTTCCTGAATGATACTATACCTCATACAGACACATCTTTAACTTCCATAGAGGAAGCTGAAATAATTTAAGATGTATCTCATGATACTTACAAAATAACACCTATCAGAGCACCTATTATCATTTGTGGAAAAGAAATGAATGCCATTCTTGACACTGGGGCTGCAGGTAGTGTAGTTTCACTTAATGCATTAATGAAACTTGATAGTAAGTACCAGGAAAAACTAGAACCTGTTCAGACAAGGAACTGGAGGGGTTTTGGTTCAGTATTAAATCCAATTGGCAAATACAAAACTGCTGTATTCTTTAAATATAATAATGGATATGTTAGAGCAGTTTGTGAATTTGTAGTAATGGATAATAATAATTGTAGTGATTGGTTTATTATTGGAAATGATTTATTGACAAAATTTGGCATTAAACTAGATCCTGCAAACAGTTGTTTCACCATAGGAGTGAATGGTAAAAGAAAATTCAAAATATGTTCTGAAAATTCAGTATATGCCATTTCTCCTAGAGAAGAACAACTGAAAGGTGGAAGAACCACCAATGATGTGGGTGAATTGGAAAATGAAATCCAAAAGGCCTCTTTTAGTCCTCAACTCTCAAAAATTGAAGAAGAAGATATTTTGAGATTGATTAAATCATATCCTATGGCATTTGCTCATGGTTCAAATGAACTAGGATTGGTCAAAGACCATGAGATGAAAATCTCTCTAAGCTGTGATCTGGATAATATTCCTGGCAGCTTAAAAAAGAAACCTTACCCAGAATCTCCTGCAAAAAGGAAAGACATTGAAGACAATATAAAATTGTTGTTGGAAATGGGTATTGTTGAAAAAGTGGACACAACACCTAAGTATTGTGTCATTTCACCAGTATTAATCTCTTATGAAAAAGATAAGGCAAGATTATGCGGTGATTATAGAGCTCTGAATACATACACAGTAGATGATATTTACCCTCTACCAAGGATAGCTTCTATCCATGATACCTTACAAGGAGCAAAATATATTTCCTGTCTGGATGGGAACAAGGGTTACCACCAGATTCCTGTGGAAAGAAATTCTCAAAATTACTTATTAATAACCACACATATGGGTATATATAAGTATGTGAGAATTCCATTTGGCCCAAAGAATTCCCCTTCAGTCTTCCAAAAATTTATGGATAGTGTCTTTCATCAGGAAATGGTTGAAGGATGGCTATTGGTCTATATTGATGACATCATAGTGTTTTCAAAAACATATGATGAACATTTAAATCACCTGAAAAGAGTCTTTCAAAAAATGGATGAAATTAATATGACTATTGCATTAAAGAAATGTAAGTTTGGATTTCAATCCTTGAAAGTACTTGGACATGTTGTATCTGGATTACAAATTTGTGTTGACCAGAATAAGGTGGCAGCAATTAAAAACATTGGGATACCTAAAAATGTAAAAGAGGTTCAAAGTTTTTTGGGTATGTGTGGATATTATAGACAATATATTAAAAATTACCAATCCATTGCAGCCCCTTTAACAACATTAATCAGGAAGAATGAAGCTTTCATTTGGAACAATGAAATACAACACGCCTTTAATAAATTAAAGGAATGTTTAATGTCAGCTCCAATATTGGGACTGCCAGATTTCACCCTACCTTTTATCTTGTACACTGATGCAAGTTTCATAGGTTTAGGTGCTGCTTTAAAGCAGAAACAGATAATAAATGGGAAATTATCTGAAGTAGTTATCTGTTATATATCCAGAACCTTAAGAAAAACAGAATTAAGGTATGGTGCCACACAGATAGAATTTTTAGCCGTGGTGTGGGCTTTGGAGAAACTTCATTACTATCTGAAAGACCAGAAGTTTGAACTTATAACAGATTGCAGTGCAGTAAAATCATTACTAAACATGAAAACACCTAATAGGCAAATGTTTAGATGACAACTAGCTGTACAAGAGTACAGAGGAAGAATGACAATCACTCACAGAGCAGGAACATTGCATTCAAATGTGGATTTATTATCCAGAAGTCCTTTGCCAAATGATGCTGACACCCAGCTTATGTACCTGAAAATGAGGCTATACATATATTTGGGATTTATATAGTGGATTTAGAAGAAGAGTTTATGCAAACTATATTGGAAAATTATTCATCTGATAAAGATTTGTCTAAACTATCTACCATTCTTAATGATCCAACAAATGCCTCCATGAGTGCATTAATTAAAACCTTGCCTCCAAAGTATAAAAATGCGTTGGAAAAAGGTAAACTATCAATTGAAGATGGATATATATATTACAGGAAAATGTTAAGCAATGTAATAGTAATACCACCTTCTATGAAAGAGTTAATGTTGAGTACTTGTCATGATGACATCTTAGCTGGTCATTTTGACTTTAACAAAACATTAACCAGAGTTAAAAATACAGCCTGGTGGATAAACATGAAAGAGGATGTACAAAAATACATTGACACATGTGACTCTTTTCAGAAATCTAAGAGATTAACTGGGAAGAGAGCTGGGTTGTTACAACAAATAGAGCAGCCAAAAGCTCCATGGGAAATTATAAACATGGATTTTGTAACTGGCTTGCCATTAGCAGGAAAAGAAAGTTTCAATTCTTGCTGGGTAATAGTGGATAGATTAACAAAAATGTGTAAGTTTATCCCTACCCATAAAGAGGTATCTGCTAAAGACTTGGTGTTACTATGGTGGACTCAGATGATGAATACTGCTGGGTTCCCCAAAGCCATAATCTCTGACAGAGATCCTAAATTTACTTCAGAGTTCTGGACATCTTTGATGGAAGTATCAGGTTGTCAATTAAAATTGTCTACAGCACACCATCCACAAACTGATGGGCTGGCTGAGAGGATGATACAAACTCTAGAAGACATGATCAGAAGATATTGTGCCTTTGGATTAGAATACAAAGACAATGAGAATTTCACACATGACTGGGTAACATTAATTCCTGGCCTTGAATTTGCTTATAATAGCACAACTCATTCTGTAACAGAGAAGAAACCATTTGAACTCTGGCTGGGATACATACCAAATACCCCAGTAAATCATTTAAATAAATTACCAAGGTTGGATATACACCCTGGCACTAAATCCTTTATTCATATGCAACAAATGTGTAGAAAGCATGCAGAAGAATGCATCCAAAAAGCATTTGAATATGAAAAGAAAAGGTGGGACAAATCTCATAAAGAATTTGAATTCAAAAAGGGAGATGAAGTCCTCATATCAACACTACATTTTAACTTACAAGGTAATGTTAAATTAAAGGATCCCTTTGTAGGACCTTTTGTAGTAAGTAAGATGGTTGGGAATAATGCAGTGGAAGTCATATTATATGCTCCATATGATAGGAAACATCCAGTTTTCCCTATCTCATTATTGAAACCTTACCATGCAAATGATCCTGACTTATTTCCAAAAAGAAGGGGAAGGCCTAAAAAGCAACCTGAAGAAATTGTGGAAAAAGCAGAGATTGAAAAAATACTCAAGAAAAGAATCCTTACTAAAGAAAAAGGAACTGAGTATTTACTAAGATTTAAAGGGAAATCAAATGAATTTGATAAATGGATACCTGAAAAAGAAATTTCTAATTTATCCACCCTTCTTAAAAAATTTAAACAGAAATAAATTTCTGTTCAACCAGCTGAGGGGTTAAAAAACCAGTACTCATAATATTTTATTATGTTTTATTTCTTTAAAGTTGAAATCTTTAATGCTACAGATTTACACTGAATACCTGAAAATTACAAATTAATAAAATAAAATGTATAACTTATTATTTTTTTTATTGTTTTTTTTGGGTGGGCAAGTGTCAGCCTGTATATCTCCAGGACTGAGTAAAAATTAACTATAAGTTATGTTAAACACATGAACTATACATGGGAATAATAAATGAGAGTACACAAATAGTATACATAAGTAAAATTATGATAATACACAAAAAATGCCATTATAACACCTTATATACACGCATATATCCACCTTTTATAGATCTTATGTACTTAATATTAAGTTGGAATATGTTAGGATAATCTTAAGAACCTTAAGTATAAGGCTACATAATTTTTAAGTACACTTAAAGCTGTTATATTCATTGTTTTATGCAAAAAACAAGAAATGCGCTTTATTTCACTTAAAAGTTGACTATATGCACTATAAAATTGAGAATATCAAAATTGCACTTTGACAGATCAATTGGGCTCATTTAGAGCTATTGATTTGGCTATTTAAATGCATAAAAATAACACTTTTCAAATTTGGTGTTTTTTATGCCAGAAATGGCTTCTGTGTACTGGCCACATACTGCCTGCTTTTTTCCCATGTGAATAGCTTCATTTTTAGAAAAGTTAGCTTTTTCACAATATAATTACCCCACATTCTACGCCCACTGTGGGGAAACACACTAAAATAGGCGACAGGCGCTTATTTAGTGTCCTAGCTTAATTAATAATGCATTGACCTTGTTTATATGCACTAATTTCATTAATAACCTCACTCTTGGCACTTTATTTCATCACCACGCTTAAATTCGCCTAATTTTAGTCAAGGATTTACCCGTGCAAGTGCCTTCCAAGAACTGCATGTAGTTACCCCACATCTCACGCTCTTTTTTAAGTTTTTGGGTGGTTTCTCAGTCAATTTTGGTTATTTTTGAATGGGAGTTTCACATAGTATAATGTCAGGATTAGCCCCATTATTTCTACAGTAAATCCCCCTTATTATTAAGCTATTATTAACCTTAAAAAAGTCTCCTTTAGTCTTTTATATTATTGTTTTATACGCATATACTCTCTTTTTGTCTTTTTCTTTAATTTTGATGGATTTCCCTTATTATTACAGTATTTTGGCGGTTGTTACTTGTCTAATTATGTCATGGGTCACTAGGGATGTTGATGGGAAGGTCTAAAAGTTGTTTTGAGTCGTCATTATCTGTGTATTGGATGGTATATCAAAGGATTTATTGGGGAACTCAGTGTGTATAAAAGGAGGAGGTTTTTGGGTCTTGTTTCTACATTCTTTATCATTACAATTTAACCAATATAACCAAATAAATTACGATACATATCAATTAGTACTTTTATAAGACTTTTTAATAGTATCTGAATTATATAATCTATTTTTCTACCAACTACAAAGATTGTAAGCCATATATAAGAATAGTGAGAATTATATTACTGAGACCTTTATATTTGATTATATTTTACAACTTAGTGGATTAAAACTACAGTATTCATATAGGACCATTAAAATCTTCTAGACATCTGACCATTCAAGCTAGTTCACGTCCTTGTACTTGACCTTAGCCTGACAAATAATATATATGGTGACAAAAAATTAATTATAAGATAAATATGAATGATAAAAAAAAGTTAAAAAACCAATAGAAATGTGAAAAACAAAAAACTGTTGTACTGAGAAACACTTCCACCGTAGCTACTCTCCATCATAAAAGTGTCCAGCACAAGTTTGGCCGAACTTGTGCTTGACACTTTTGTTCAGGTGCAGTCAGATGTGATCAACTCTCTCTGTGGAAATTAAATTAAAAAAATTATAAATAATTACATTAGAAGTAGTTTGGTATGGCTGAATTATCCACCTTGAGTTTTTCCAAACCTCAGGTGAAAAATTTTTATCTTTAAAAAAAATTAAATTTTATTAAATTTAGCCCTGATGGCACCCATTTGTTTCAACACCTCTACTGGCTCTTGAAGGCAGGAATCTTCCTTGAATTTTTCTTTTTCATATTTGATCTCTTTTACTTTACTTTTTAATCACTCATGTTACATTTGGATATTAATTTATAATTTTGGAAAAAAAATCATTTTCATATTTTTTTAACATTTTTTAATAATATTATAAAAGGTGTAATATAACATGGCATGCATTTGGCACACAAGTTTTTTCTATACTAATAAAATTAATAATATTCTAATGACAAAAAATTAATCAGATAATAAAATATGAATAACGCAGAAAGATAAAATACCAGTTGGCATGTTTTAAAAAAATAACAGTTGCACTGAAGAAGACCTGCACCCTAGCTACTCTCCATCATAAAAGTGTCCAGCACAAGTTAGGCCGAACTTGTGCTGGACACTTTTGGTCAGGTGCAGTCAGATGGGATCAATTCTCTCTATGGAAATGAAAAAAATTATTTGATAAGAAACTTCACTAGATGTAGTTTGATATAGCTGAATTATCCACCTAGAGTTCATCCAAACCACAGGTACACAATTTTTTATCTTTAAAAAACAGTCAATTTAGTACAATTTATCCCTGATGGCTCTCATTTGCTTCAACATCTCTACTGGCCTTTGATATTAGGAATAATACTTGGATTTCTTTTTTCATATTTGATCCCTTTAACTTAATTTTTTATTCCTCATATTGCTTTTGGATATCAATTAATAATTTTGAAAATAAATTATTTTAATATTTTTATACATTTATTTAATAATATTATAAAAGGTGTAACATCACTCAGTATGCATTTGGCACACAATTTTTTGCTATACTTATATAATTAATAATATAATTAAGACAAAAAATTAATCAAACAATATGTATGAGTGAGGCAAAAAGATAAAATACCAGTAGACATGTTTGTAATAAATACCAGATGAACTGAAGAAAAAATTTACCCCAGCCACTCTCCATCATAGAAGTGTCCAGCACAAGTTCAGCCGAACTTGTGCTGGACACTTTTGGTCATGTGCAGTCAGATGGGATCAATTCTCCATATGGCAACAAAATAATTTCTTTATCAAATTTCACTAGAAGTAGTTTGGTTTAGCTGAATCATCCACATGCTGTTCTGCCCAATATCAGGTGTATAATTGTTTATCTTTAAAGAAAAGGTCACTTATTACAATTAAGCCCTGATGGCTCCCATTTTCTTTAACACCTCTACTGGCTCTTGATAGCAGGAATTTTACTAGTATTTTTTTCATAGTTGAACTCTTTGACTTTTATTTTACTATTTTATTCCTCTTTTTACTTTTAAATTTCTATTTAATTTTTGTAAAACTAATCCTTTCCATATTTATTTACATCTATTTTAAAAAATTATTGAAGGTATAACTTCACATGGTATACAATTGGCACACAAGTTTTTGCTATACTAATAACATTAATAATATAATGGTGATAAAATATTAATCGGATGATAAATACGAAAGATACAGACCGATCAAATACCAGTAGACATGTTTATGAGAAATACAAGATGAAGGAACTGAAGAAAATTTTCACCCAAGCTACTCTCCATCATAAAAGTGTCCAGCACAAGTTTGGCCAAACTTGTGCTGGACACTTTTGGTCACATTCAGTCAGATGGGATCAATTCTCTCTATGGCAACAAAAAACATTTTTTATTGAACTTCACTACAAGTAGTTTTGTTTAGCTGAATCATCCACATGTCGTTCTTCCCGACCTCAGGTGTATAATTTTTTATCTTTAAAAAAAAGGTCACTTATTACAATTTAGCCTTGATGGCTCTCATTTGTTTCAACACTTCTACTGGCTCTAAAGAGAAAGAATTTTACTAGTATTTTGTTTTTCATAATTGATCTCTTTGAGATTAATTTTACTTTTTTATTTCTCTTTTTTTTTAATATCTATTTAAATTATTGTAAAGCTAATCATTTTCATATTTTTTTACTTTTATTTCATAATATTATAATAGGTGTAACATCACCTGGTATGCATTTGGCACATGATTTTTTTCTATACTTATAATATTAATAACATAATGCTGACAATAAATTAATCAAATGATATATATGAGTGAGGCACAAAGATCAAGTACCAATGGACATGTTTATAAGAAATACCAGATTAACTGAAGAAAAATTCTACCCTAGTTACTCTCTGTCATAAATGTGTCCAACACAAGTTCAGCCAAACTTGTGCTGGACACTTTTGGTCACATGCAGTCTGGTGTGATCAATTCTCTCATAATCATTGCACTAGAAGTTTTTTGATATGGCTAAATGGTTCTGCTGAAGTTTTGTTAAACCTCAGATTGGCACTTTTTTGTTTTTCAAAAAAGCAATTATAGTCCAAGTTTAGCCTCACTGGTGGACATTTGCCCCAACATGTCTACTTGCTCTTGATGGCAATAATTTTATTTTAATTTTTTATTTCATATTTGATTCCTTTAATTTTACCTTTTTATCCCTCATATTGCTTTTGTATATCAATTTATTTTTCATAAAAAAAATCATTTTCATATTTTTTTACCTTAATTTAATAATATTATAAAAGGTGTAACATCACCCAGTATGCATTGGGCACACAAGTTTTTGCTATACTTATAATATTAATAACATAATGGTGACAAAAAATCAATCAAATGATAAATATGAGTGAGGCACAAAGATCAAATACCAGTGGAAATGTTTATAAGAAATACCAGATGAACTGAAGAAAAGTTCCACCCTAGCTACTCTCCATCATAAAAGTGTCCAGCACAAGTTCGGCCGAACTTGTGCTGGACACTTTTGGTCACATGCAGTCTGATGTGATCAATTCTCTCTATTGCAATGAAAATGAATTTTTCTTCAATAATTGCACTAGAAGTTGTTGGATATGGCAAAATTTTCATCCTGAAGTTTTGGTCAAGCTCAAGTGGATTTTTTTTTATTTTTATAAAAAAGAAATTATAGTCCAAGTTTAGTGCCACTGGTGGGTGTTCACCCCATCATGTCTACTTGCTCTTGATGGCAGGAATTTTACTTTAATTTTTTATTTCATATTTAATCCCTTTAATTTTACCTTCTTATCCCTCATTGTCAAGGTACGCTTTTTGTCTAGAAGATTTGGTATGAAGTTTCTACTAGGATTTTAAGGATTTAAATGAACTCTCAAAAATTGGCACGTATTTCTTAATCTAAATGATTTATTACTCAAATATAAGAGGTAGATTTTTAAATATTAATATAATTTATTGATTAGAATTACACTCTTGTAACTACTAATGTGATAAAATATAAAAATAAGTATGGTGTAGTAAATAGTAATAATAAAGTAAGGTGATAAAAAGAATGGTTTGAAAAGCACAAAATCAGAGGCCTTTTATAGGCAAAATATGAGGAAATAAAATGTAAGGAGTTTACACCGTCTACTGTGAGTGTGAGAGAAAAGAATGACAAAAAAAGGAGTACATAAATGACATAAGAAAGTAATAAATTAGTATGTCAACAAGGGCATCAAATTTATTAGCAACAAAGTTTGAATTCCTTGGACTGTCACAATTATTACACAATAAATAATCAATTACATTACTTTCACAGGATTACAGATCTCTCACTGAGGTAATATAATTGTTTTATAGTTTTTATATTATAAATTTATTATTAATTTTACTCCCTTTGACATATACTTTTGAGCACGGTGTTAGGGAGTAAAATTGTAAGGGACATTTTATTTATGTTAGGGGGTGTCAGTTCTGGCAAATCCGCACTTACAAATCCGCACTTAAATTTGACCAAATCAGCACTTAAATAAGTGCGGTTTTCCAAAACACACTAGCCCCAATACTGGTGGATTTCAAAATGAAATAAGTCACTTATTTCACTCAAATCCGCACTTTCTCAACCAAAAGTGCTGATTTCACCATCAAGTCCCATTTCACTGACTTGTCAGCATCATCCCATTCATACGCAGCACTCCGCAGCATAACACTTCATAACTCAAAACATTGTACATCACTTACATCTTCATATCATATCATATAAGAGTTATGCCTTCCTCACTTTCAAATAGTGATAAATTACATAAAGCAATGACTTTCATGGCTCTTGAACTGCTCTTGGACTCTGATTGCAATTCTGATTCTGATCTAGAAGAAGATTTTGTCTTTTTATCAAAAATGGCCATGAAAAGTTACCTTCTTCCCAGAAAGCCTCAAGTACTTCATACCCCCAAGTACACCATCCAAACACTTCTTAAACTATCTACACCCAGTTTTAGACAGCTGTTCAGGACTTCTCAGGAATGTTTCCTTAAATTTCTTGAGCTTATTCAGGATCATTCCATATTTCACAATAATTCTCAAAAAGAACAACGACATCCTTCAATTCAATTGGCCATCACACTATGTAGTTTGGGTTCAAATGGTAATGGAGCCGCTTTGAAACATTTAGAAAATGTCTTTGATTTAAGGTATTGTTCAGTTAACACTTATACCAAACAATGTATCACTGCCATCAACTCCTTGTAATCTCAACTTCTCACCTGGCCAAAAAAAGAAGAGCGACTTGAATCATCTCAGGTTATGCAAGCAGAGGGCTTCCCAGGATGTATTGGTTTTGTTGATGGTACTGCTATTCCTTTGAGCCAGAAACCTGCTCAAGGTTGAAACAATTACTTTCACATTCTCGTCAAAAATTTTCACCAAAATATTTACAAGTCAAAAAAATTCCATATCTGTTTTAAAAAATTGGCAATACTCTCCCCTGCATTTTATTGAAGCAAGGGGTGGATATCACCAAAATTTTTCCAAGTCATCAATTTCACATGTCAGATTTGAAAATTTGGCAATACCCCCCCCCCCTTCATTTTATTGAATTAAGTGGTGGAAGTCATCTAAATTTAATATAATTACATAAATTATTAAATAAATATCTAATATATATCAATTTCCCTAGTTTAAAGTAATGACAATCCCTCAGCCAAAATGCAGATCAAATCTAGAAACAAAAGTTTGGGACTTTCCACAGGTATAGGCTAGAGGAACCCCATGAAACAAATAAATGTTATCATGATTACCATTTATACAACACAAGGTCATGGGCCCATCACTTTAGTTGAGGAAATTGATACATAAAAAATATTTATTAAAAATTTACAAAAAATATAAAATTTTTGATGACAACTCGAATCCCCATACTTTTTGGATCTAAATAAAGTTTTTTTAAATCTATTAACTTTACCTTCTTTAATTACCTTATTGATTCTTTCAATCAACTTATGACTGATTTGAAATGAGCAACCAAAATGTGTTAAATCTTGACAGGATTCCAAACCAGGAGGAGCTTTGGTCGTTTGATGATTATCCTTAGAAGAATTCCAAATAGTTTCGATGATACCATTTCCCAAACCAAAATCAATGATGCACCGGTGGTCTGGAAAATATAAACCATGTCATTTGATTTTAGCTGGAGATGGTATTGGTTGGCCAGTAATCGGTTTGATATATGAGAATATACCAAAAGTAAGAAAATTGGTGTCCTTGGTATCGGTGTGAATTTTATTGTGAAATCCAGAATGAGTGATAATAACATTAGAAAATAAAAGATATTTGTGGCTGATATCTTCCCATTTGGAGTCACACCAATTCGGTATTCCTAATTTGGTTGCAGGTTCATGTTTTTTTCAAATGCTTTATTACAGTGCTTTTTGAGTTGAAGAGCAAGAAAAGAGTTAAAGGAAGGCAGAGTGTCCCATAAGCAAAAATCTTCATCTTTTTGAGCTTAAGTGATATTCTTGAGCAACGGATACATGCCTAGATAATAATCATATAAGAGTTTCAGAATCCTTATCCTCTAAATATGCAATATAAAAATGTGAAATAAGACAAGTGAAATTTGGAAAAAAGGCTCAACTTCAAAGGTCAAAATCTCAGCAACCACTGAACCTAATTCAAACCTGTTTGTGGGAAATAAAAGATATTCTTTAGTAGAATCTTCAGTTAAAGGACATGTGATTTAAATAAACCTAACCCTAATTTTTTACATAAAAAAATGAAATAAAAATTTAAATTGGGAAAAAAAAGGCTCAACTTTAACAGTCAATATCTTAGCAACCACTGAATCAAATTCAAATCTGTTTGTGGGAAATGAAAGGTAGCCTTCAGGAGAATCTTCAGTAAAAAGAACATTAGATTTGAATAAACCTAACCCTAATTCCGAGTCTGATTTTCAAAATTTTACAAAAACTTGAAAAGTGGTAATGAAGATGAGATCAAAAGGAGTTTTATAAGTTCACTGTTATCCAGATAAGAGTCATACATATATTTAAGTATGAACTTTTCATAAATGGAATGAGATATCATATAGGCATGAAAAAAAGGAGATGAAACTTACCTTGATTGAAAAGTAGGAAAAATAGAGTGAGAAAGATTGATGTTGGAATTGTGGGGAAATTGAATATGGAGTAAGTGAAATGCATAAAGAATGTGCAATGTATGTGTTTCAATGAAATGGAGCCAAAAAAAAGTGAAATAAGGGAAAGGGGGGATAATGACCATGCCAAGGAGGGATGAAGAGTAGGGTGATGGAGCTAAAAAAGAAAGTAAAGAGGGAGAGAGAAAAAAGGTTAATTATACCATTGAAATCCAAAATAACCACTTACAAAAAAAATTTAGATAAAAAAAATAAAATTAACAGAAAAAAACAAAAAAAATTATAATTAGTAATCAAAAAATCAAAAAAAAAGAATAAAGTGACTTACCTGGAGAGATGAGATGACAAAATGAATGAAATTAAATTGTTTGAGGGATGTTGGAGGAGAATAGGAAAAGGATATGAGGGATGAATGAAAAAAAAAATCACTGACAAAATATGCGATTTCATGTTGAGCTGGTGAAAGAAAACCAATGAGCCATCCAAAAAAAAAAATTTCACCGTAAATTCCAAAAAAAATGAATATGCAACAAACCAAAATACCAACCCAAGTGAATGAAGTACACAAAGAGGACATTTGGAGAGTACAAAATGGTATAGGAAAGAAAGGGATGATGTGGCCAACATGTGGTTTTGAAAAAAAAAAATCACAAAAAAAGTGCTGATTTGAGGTCAGAACTGACACCCATAGAAAAAAGATTAAGAAGTAGAAGAAATAAGTAAAAAAGAATGTAAACATGCCTGGTCAAAATATCGAAAATGTCAGGAAGGGGTGTGTGCCAAGGATTGATGGGTAGGTAGCGAGGAAGGTCAGTGTGTCACATGTGACAGGGATGGGGTAAGAAAGGAAGGGATGTTTTGTGGCCAAAATGTGGTTGTGAAAAAAAACGGGAAAAAAGTGCTGATTTGAGGTCATAACTGACACCCTTTTTTGAAATAAGTGACTTTTTTGCAAAATTTAAGTGCTGATTTGTAAGTGCTGATTTGGTTTGAAATCCTCACTTAAGTTAAGTGCGGATTTGCCAGAACTGACACCCCCTATTATTTATTTATACTACTTATTGTACTTAACTTTAGTTAATTGTAAGTACTACTTAAGTAAATAAATAAATAATTATTATTAGGAAGAAAGGTGTGGCTTTAACTCAGTAAAATAATTAATTATTTTACCGGGTAAGTCTAGTAGCCTGGCTGACACTCATATTGCTTTTGGATATCAATTTATTTTTTGAAAACCAAATCGTTTTCATATTTTTTTACCTTTATTTAATAATATTATAAAAGGTGTAACATCACCCGGTATGCGTTGGGCACATGAGTTTTTGCTATACTTATAATATTAATAACATAATGGTGACAAAAAATCAATCAAATGATAAATATGAGTGAGGCACAAAGGTCAAATACCAATTAATCAATAGTTCTTTTTAATATTATAAATTTTTTGATTAAATAAAATGGTAATAATGAATTATATTTTTCATCCACAATTCCACTCTAATGATTCCCACTGCACAAAAAGGGTTCACTTGGTTCTTTCTTTACTGCTTGTGCATATATTTTATTGCCCACAGTACTACAATTTTTTGTAGTGATTATCCCACATCTGATTCAGGAATATTTTTAAACAATATAAGTTTATTTTACAAAAGACCTTATCATATCCAATATCCCACAAAAAATACAACCTGTTTTTGTATTAAAACCCGTTAATTATTAAGAAATTGTTAATATAATTAGATTAGACCCTGGCACAGCTAGATCCATACCAACCAACCTAAAGTCTTTTCAATATTGAAAACAATTAAATAAAATTATGATATCATACTAAATTATGGGCACCAACCATAATTCAGCACTTCTCATTTGCTCTGCTACAAAATGAGTGCATGTAGCATTTTTCTAACGTTGGACTGTTTTTCTTCCTTCCCTCACACCTTTAGTCCAGAATGAAAATTTAGTATGAGTTTTGGTCAAGTTGGTTTGCCAGTGTTATCTGTATGCAATAAGAATTCATATTGCATATTTCTATTTATGCATAAAATATACTTGTTAAGCATCATTTTTTTTGCATTTTTCAATCATTATGCATATTTACGCATATGCATATTCATATTCATTATACAGATTTATATGCATATTAATATATTTTATTCATATACATATATGCACCTTTTTTTGCATATTCAGTATGCATATTTTTAATGCATATTCAATATGCATATTTTTAATGCATATTCAATATGCATATTTTTATGCATATTTTTAATGCATATTCAATATGCATATTTTTATGCATATTCAATATGCATAATCACTATGCATATTTTTTATGCATAATTTTATGCATATTTTTTATGCATATTCATTCTTCTTAGTCATTATACATACACTTTGGATAGGCATTTCACATCAATTTTTAACATGCAATAAGTATCCACCATGCAAATTCAAATGCATATGCATCTATATCATACACACAACATATATTCAAGTTTAATATTTGAATATTAAGGTATGCTAAGTGATGTTGTTCAACCTTTTGCCAAACCTGAGATTAACTGATGTTCAATGTGGTTCCTAAGCTCTGCTCAAGGAGGGATTGTTCTGGATTCAATCTGTGACAGTTTATTTTTTCAATGTTTTTTCATCAGATTTAAAAACATATTTCTGAAAGTTTCAGGATGGTTTCACAACAGTTTCCTGACAAATTCCTGATAGTTTCAAATAGAGGGAACTGCTAGCAGCTCACCCCCAGATTTCCTGTGGTAAGTCATATATTTAAAAAATAAATGATTAAAAAATATTATTTGGCAAGTAAAACTCACATATTCTTGAGCTTTTTTGCTACCTTTGGTGGGTTTATTCAAAAATATTGCAAAGAAGCTCTAAAGCATGTCATTTATTTTGGCAAAAAAAATATTTTTCAATATTTTCTTTTTTGAATATGACTTTATTCCTCCTTCTTATTCCAATGAGTCTTGTTTCATTTTGCTATACTAACTAGTTCTCAAGGTCAAATTTCAATTTGGTTTAGAAAATTTAATAGTATAAAAAAATTTCTGCTCACTTTTGTATTTTGATATGTTATCATTAATCTCAGACTCTAAATTGATCATATACAGAATTTATAGGGCATTTGAGTAAGTATTATTAGAAAATTGGTAAGTGGTATATATATATATTAACCCACTGTACACACCATGCATTGTGGTGGGTGGGCTTGCTAGCAAGTCCGCAACCTTGGACCCAAACTCACCACAGATTGAACACTCATTGAGCTATTGACAAAGGAACCATACAATCAGGGATGAAAACCACCCAGCAGAACAGTTTTAGGTGGGTGTTCAAGTAGAGTTAAGTATTAGTTCAGTCTGAGTTCCATCTGAGTTATGTCTGAGTTCAGGTTGGGGACTTGCTAGCAAATCCACCCCCTATATTGCGTAGTGACACATATCATTAAAAAAATATGTTAGACTCACTCGCCAGAAAGTCTCTAGCTTTCACATTTTTTTCATCTCAGATCAAGAAACAAATTGCAGTATTTGAAGATTAACTAAAAAAATTGATTAAACTTCATTGAACTCCGCAGAAATCAGAATGATTTTAGAAAGTATTTAGTAGAGGCTTGGTAAGTGTTCAGTTATTTTCATTTCACTTTAGCTGAGAAAAGGTGCAAAGTACAGGCACAGAAAGTGTACCACAAGAGTAGTAAAGAACTTCTGCGTCACCCTTTGCTAAATTTGAAATCATAGCCTCTAAAGTTTATGTAGCATTACAATGGTTTATTGAGATAAATGTTTCAAAAGAGTTTTTATTAAAAAGTTTAAGGTAGAGGTAAGTTGATTAATGGTCAAGTTTTAAGAATAGTTGAGCAACTATTGGTTCAAATAAAAAAGAAAGAAGGGGAAACATAATCCCTATCATATATCACTACAGCACATGTTTGTTTCGCCATGGGGCGCAACAATCACACAACAGTTGTGCAACAGTTACAAAAAAATTGCTTCTTGCACTTAAGACCCACCTAAGACCTTTAAGTGCCAAAAACAATTGTTACTTAACTGTTGCGTAATCGTTCTAACATTGTTGCGCCCCAAGACGAAACGAACATTTATTGTAGTGTATAAAACTGTGGGAGTAAGAGCTATGATTGCTGACAATTAATGAAACCAAGCCTTTTTTATTTTATGAAGCCCACTTTTTTTTTGATATATAATATAGTTCTTTTGATTTTTGGCATCCTTTCATTCAACATTATTTATTGTCTGTAGTGGTGTAAAAATTACCAGACTTATGTTTCAAATTGATTGTCAAATTCTACAACCAAGGCCAGGCCAATTTTTCCACAACGATTTGCATGCTGAGTCAACTTTTCTTGGAGTATGCCAAAGTTTTTATAAAAAAGGACAAGCATTTGTAATGAATCCATGTCACAACATATTTTGGTGGGATTTTCCCTGCTGATACGCTGCTTCACTACCATTACTTGAATTCTCAAGAAGTATTAAAAATTACAGTGGGACTGCTATAGAAGTGCGTTGGGAAACTGTTTAACCTCAAAAAAATCAGAATAATATCTGACAATGGCTTTATTTATGAATCCAGACAGATCTCTTGATGAGGAACACTCAAAAGAACGTGAGTTTAATCATTTAATGACTAACAACATAGGGTGTGCATTACTTATTGTGCAATAGTGACCTCAACCTCCACACCTGGTTCAATTGACATGGAAGTCTAAAGACAAAAATCCAATCAACAACTACACATAGATGCACAGGGGAAAAAAATGGCAACCAGACGTCGGGTTACCGCTTTTTTCCCCCTGTGATGAGGGCGGAGCGATATGACTTACGATTTGCTTCACAATTTCAGCAGGACTGAGAAGGTCAATCAATCGTTTGTGAATTTTGAGCTCGAATCGATCCCAAGTCTTGGAACCTTCACCACAAGGCTGAAAGAGAGATTCATATGTTAAAGATATGACAAAGTAGTTTGGTATATAGATGAAGCGCCTAGCACGAGGGAACTAACAGTTTTACGAGTGGTGATTGTCAATCGCTTGGTAGGCATGCGAACAGGACCTTTGACTCTTAGACCCTTGTCTTTTGCTCGGCCTATAAGGTCAGAGCAGACTATCCAACGAAAGCAATCAATTGAAACTAACCACACCAAAGATGAATAAAAAGGATGGATGAACAAACCTTTTTCGAGACCTTTCACATTCTTGCTAGTGAGTGTTATTCTAATTTTGTGACATTTGGGTGCTGGGACTCCTGATCCGTCTAGGTCTTTATCATCCTTAGCGACGTAGCTCATCTTTATCCCGGTTTCGAAATCCTAGCTAGCGAGGGAGAACAGACAGAGCCAGCGGTGACTAAGAGGCAAGTGGATAGTTAAGACTCTCTCTTTGCCGCAGCGAACTCAAATATTATCATATCATGGTGATAGCACGAAACCTAATCTAACCTAACCTAACCTAACCTAACATTCATCCGAAGCCACACGACAACTATGTTTATTCATAGTAGATGAACATTCCTTGAGGAGCATATTCCTTGCTTCCTTTTAGAATTACAGCTATTTGAGAAAAACCTGAAGCTTTTTCCACAGAAATTCTTCATTTGCTTCCTCCAGAGCGTGATTCTAGATCAGCTGCGCTTGAGGAATCAATAGTTTGACTATCTGAGTGGCTAGATGCACTAGGTTAGCTAACGAAGACTCACATTCTGGGCAAAGTGGAAGCAAAAAAAAATCTCAAAAACACGCAAGGCTCTCTCAAGCAGCTGTAAGTGACTGACAGTATCCATTGAAATAAATTTAGATAACGAAAAATATAATATAGAGAGCTAGTAGATTGCTATTTTTTTTAAAATGACTAATTTAACCCCATCACTTTGATGTCATGGGCCTTGAAAATCGGGCATCTGTGGTGAAGTTCTGGAAGAGACTGGAGAAAATAAAGCTGAGAGCATCTGCAGCCGTCTCTGTAAGTTGGCTCAGTACAGTAATTAACTTTTGGGCATGTTAGATTACTGTCCCCGAGTCTTGCCTTTAGCCACAGGAATCTGTATTTTTTCTGTGGACACCAGCAAATTAATTGGCATCTACAGTTTTCTGTATCCACACTCAGGCGTGCAAGTAGCTTTGGTATGCCTATTTTAATGAAGTTAGTGACTAATATTCAACACTCATCATGTTTTAGCCCTTTGCTAAATGGTCAAATCACTTATTCATTCAAAAAATCATGTAAAAATCCAGACTTTATTAAGAGGTCTCAAACCTTACCAAACACGCCTAGCATGTTTCATTTGAAAAACACCACACAAACACACCATGAAACATGGAGTCAAATATGTCCAACTTTTGTACAATTTTCTAAATCACAAATCAGCCCACCAATACTCACATCCTCCTGATAAACTGCACATCACCTTCCTTCCATCCTGACCCATATACTGGACCTCACATATCTTCTCTCCAAGTTCTTTTCCAAATCAGATTTTTCTTCTTCACACCACAGTAAGTCTATTACTTTTTATTCCTTTCTATATCAAATTTTCCTCATCAAATTTTCATCCTTGCAACTTCTTATTTTTATCTAAGGCATTATAAATATAATCAAGGTCCAAAACTTGCTGAATCTCATATGAATAATCAAGAATTTTCTTTAGATCCTTTGCTTGACTCTCCTGGATTTGAAGAACCAACTGTATATTCTATCATTGAGCTAATTGAGCACATAGTAGTAAGCTTAAACTACTTTTGTTATTAGGGGGTCTCAAACTTGACCAAATCCGCCTGGCGGATTTCATTTCAAACCCACCACCCAGACACGCCTTCAAACATGGCTGATTTGGTACCTGACATCTCAAACTTGGGGTCAAATACGTCCTACTTTAGCTCAATTTTTCCAACCACAATTCAGCCCAACTATACATAGATCCCCACAATTCACCGCACAACCCATCTTTCCCCTCCTACTTTTCCGATAAAAATTTTTATCCATCTTACCCCAGTAAGTTTTACACTTTTCAACCCCTTCTTTCACAACACTTCCTGCTCACATTTCTATCCTAACATCTTCTTATTTCTGCTTCAGGATATCTTTTCAAATCCATAAACGTAGTTAGGTTTTTTTTATTTATTCAAAAAACTTTTCTTTATTCACAGACTAATATATTTTTCATAGTTCTCATTTATCATGCCTTGTACCACAACTGCTTCTCAAAAATTTACTGAATTGAAAACAGCTGATCTTCAGATCATAATCAACTGGCTAAAAATTAAATCCAATTTTGAAGCCTGCTTTGGTTGTGAAAAGGCTACCCAAGTTGGTCATCCACCTGCATCAAAACTGAGTGGTTATAATCAAATGGCACTGGAATTAAAATCAAAAACTAAAGGTAAGATGGATTTGACAACAAAGCAAATGAGAGAACAATTTAAAAATTATCAAGGTAAATATAAGAAGGCAAAGATGGCTCCTTCTTCAACTGGCTTTGGAGTTACTGAAGATGACAAGAAACAAGGTATCACTTCTATTTCTGAGAGACTTGAAACTATGTGTCCTCTTTATC
Source organism: Hemileia vastatrix (assembly GCA_030280995.1). Lineage (NCBI taxonomy): Eukaryota > Fungi > Basidiomycota > Pucciniomycetes > Pucciniales > Zaghouaniaceae > Hemileia > Hemileia vastatrix. The sequence goes on along the minus strand of JASXTE010000002.1, from coordinate 30,572,827 downwards.
GTCAAATGGATGAGCTCTTTGGACAAAGACCCGATGTCAATCCCTTGTACACATCTCAAGCACCTAAACCAGTTCAACCAAATACGAACAATCAAGATTTACCTTTAGATCCTTTACTCAGCTCTCCTGAAGATGACGAACGCACCTTACATTCTGATCCTGAGGAGGATGAACCCATCATCGTAAGCTTCAATTACTTTGGATATTTTTTTGGCATTCATAATCTACTCTATTTATCATTCAGACTCAATGCCCATCAAATCCTTCAAATTTTAAGGAACTATCCAATGATGATAGGTTAGAAGATGAGGAACCAGCTCCATCAGGTAGTAATAGAAGAAAGAGAAGGGCTTCTAGTAGTTTTTCACACCTCAGTCTACATCAAAGGTTCTTTTTTCCGCCTATGGGGAGCTTGTTAACAAAAGTGAAAAAGGTATTTTTTTTTTTGGATTTACTAATGTAGTTTTTATAGCTAACCCCTTTTTATATAAAGATAAACTTATAGCAGACAAGGAACAAGCTAATGTAGAGATTATGAAGATAGAGTCACTTGAAAAAATCTGCAGAACAACAATTATTATTTGAGGAAAAAAAGTGGTTTCATTTACAGGAAAAGGAAGAACATAGTATGCAAATTGAGAGGGATTTTTTAGACTTGCAGAGGGAGAAGATAAGATTTCAAAGGGAGGACGATGAAAAGTTCAGAGATAATCAGTTTCAATTGGAAAATTCTAAATTTCAGTTACAAGCAGAAGAATTCAAAATGAAGCAAGTGGATATGGAAAAATCCAGAAACTATAGTTTTTTGACTGCATGTGTTAATGCCAAGAAATCAAATGACAAAATTAAAGAGTTACTTAGTTTTATGAAATAAAATATAAATTTTAAATTTCTATTAGCTTATTTCTTTCTTAATTTCTTCTTTTATATCTACATGAAAGTCTAGCAATTCTTCTATCAATTGTTTTTATTTTTTTTTCTTAAGATGAAATGTAATTGATATGAAATATTAAATTTAAGCAAATGTGTTGATACCTTGATACTTTATAAAATCTGAGTATGTGTGGGATGCATGGAAATTTAAATCATTTGTTCAACTAGGGATTTTCAATGGCTTCATTAACCCCTATCCACAAGATTCTTAAATTCACAAATCACAAGTTAATTAAATTCACAAATATTTTTTGACTAATTATAAAAATTTGGCAATACCCTCCCTTGCATTTTACTGGGGTATGGATCACCATTTTTTGATTGCAAAAAAAAAAATGGCAATACCCCCCCCTGTGTTTTATTAAAGTAGGGGGGATGGATCACCATTTTTTGATTGCAAAAAAAAATGGCAATACCCCCCCTGTGTTTTATTAAAGTAGGGTTCTAAATTGCCAAATTTTATTCTCATTTCACAAATTAACATATAAACCAATCATATGAGTTAAAGAACAAAGTTAAACAATGGCCATTCATATACCTAAATGTAGCATATATGAACCCCATGAAAAAATTAATTTTCATGATAACCTTTTACACAACAGCACGGTCAACAGGCCCATTAATTTAAGTAAGTTGATTATCTCATATGATTTGTTATACATTAATTCATGAAATAAGAATAAAACTTAACAATCTTTTTAGATCCCATACTTTCTTTTTCTATCTAATATTTTATTTTTTACATTACCTTCTTCTCTTACCTTTTTAACCCAATCTACCAAAGTTCTATTGATTTGAAAGGAACAACCAAAGTGGGTGAACTGATCACAAGATTCCAAACCAGGAGGTGCTTTAGTCGTTTGATGATTATGGGAGTATGAATTCCAAATCGTTTCAATAATTCCATTTCCAGTCCCAAAATCGATTATTGTTTGATGATCAGGAAAGTATAAGCCATGACCTCTGATGGAAGGAGAAGGTGAAGGGATTGGTTTTCCAGTTTTGGGATCGATATAGGAGAATAATACAAAGGTAAGAGAGTTGATATCTTTATCATCCAAATGAATTTTATTAAGAAATCCACCAAAATTTATTACAACATTAGAAGCAAAAACATCTTCATCATTAAGTTGATTCCATTCTTCTTCTCTCCAATTGAGGATCCCAAATTTCTTGGCCAGCTTATTATTTATTTTAAAAGCACGTATACAAAGTTTCTTTACTCGTCCAATTAAAAAAGTATTGAAGGATTTTAATGAGTCCCATCTTTGACGATCTTCTTCCATTTCTTTAGGACTAAGATTTCTAAGTAATGAGTAAATTCCTATATAAAATTAAAATAAAATAATATTTAAAAAAAAAGAAGATTAATAAAAAATTTGGAAAAATTGGAAAAAAACTTACCCATTAAAAATCCCCCATCAAATTCAGGTCTCCAACCAATTCCATACATATGACCACCAGAAAGATTTTTATTTTTTACAGGTTGGTGAGCTAATGCCATTTGATATAAAGTAGATATGAGAATTGATAATTTTTCGAATGTTTCATTTGGAATTTCATGAAAAGAATGAACACAAAAAATAAATTGGGGTTCAAAAAGATTTGAAATAACAGTGACAAGTTGATCAGATCCTGATTTCGGTAGAAATTTTGTACTTTCTGGTAGATCTTCTGGATATTTTTTTTTATTTTTTAAGATAGTTGTTTTGAAGAGAGTGATATTGCTTAAACTTCCAAAAAAACTTTCAAATAATCGTTTTCTTCTAAAATTTTTTTTTGAATTAAAGGATAATGATAATTTGTTATTATTTGATAAATTTGAATTGATTTTTGAAGAGGAATCATTTTTTGATGTTTGAGATGATAATGAAGAAAGTGATGATGATGATAAAGAAGAAAGTGAAGAAAGTGATGAGGAAGACAAGGAAGAAAGAGAAGAAAGTGATGATGATGATAGTGAAGAAATATTTTCTTTTTCTGGTAACTCCAAATTTTCTTTCATTTTTATCTAAAGAAAAGAAATAAAATAAATAAAAAGAAATATAGTATAAAATAGAAGAGACATACCAAAAGTTATTCCAAAAACACCAAAAAGAAGAACCAATTAAAAAAAAAAAATTCAAGTTCCAATAGCCAAAAGTTGAACTGAAAACGCCAAAAAAAAGATCCAAAAAAAAAGTTTTTTTTTTCAAGTTCCAATAGCCAAAAGTTGAGCTGATAATGCCAAAAAAAAGATCCAATTTTTTTTTTTTTTTTTTTTCAAGTTCCAAAAGCCAAAAGTTGAACTGAAAACGCCAAAAAAAAATCCCCAAAAAAAAAAAAAAATTTTTTTTTAAGTCCCAATAGGAAAAAGTAGATCCTAAAACCCCCAAAAAATGATCCCAAAAAAATAATTTTTTTATTTAGTCCCAATAGCCAATTTATTTTTCTTAATTTCTCTTTAAAAAAAAAATTAAAAAAAAATTAGTATTTTATTGCATAATAAATCATCCCACCCCCCTCATATCCCCCCATACCCCCCCTTCCCCCCCCTTACTTACCGATAACAAATCGGTAATGATTTGTTATCAAGGGTAGCAGGGGGGGCTAGAGGGGTGGTAAGAGGGGAAAAGGGGGGAAAAGGGGGGGAAGAGGGGGGAAAAAGGGGTGGTGAGGGGGTGGAAAAGGTGCTTGAGGGGGGAAAAGGAGTGGTGAGGGGGGGAAAAAAGAGGGAAACTTGAAGCAGAGAGAGAGAGAAAAAGGGGGAAAGGGGGAAAGCTGGAGGAGAGAGAGAGAGAGAGAGAGAAAGAGAAAAGAGAAAAGAGAGAGAAAAAAAAACAAACAAAAATCAGTATAACCTTGAAAACCAAAAAATGAAGCACTTACAAAAAAAAAAAACAAAAAAAAAACAAAAAAAAGGAAAAGGAAAAAAAACATCATTAGCAAAGTAAAAATCATAAAAATTGAAAAAATGACTTACCTGGTGAGATGAGTTGAGAAAATAAAAGCAACCTAAGAAACAGAGGGATTTTTGAGGAGAGGAGGAAAAGGATATGAGTGATGAATGAAAAAAAAAAACACTGACAAAATATGCGATTTCATGTTGAGCTGGTGAAGTGAAACAAATGACACACCACAAAATGAGACATTGATAGCAAATTCAAAAACAAATTCAATATGCAAAAAAATAGTAAATCTAGTTCTTGAAAATGGGAAAGGGTGATGGGTAGTATTTTGGAACGCATGGCATTGGATTGGGAGGATGAAGAAGTATTATGAGATTCAATAGGAGGAGGTGGTTCAGGAATTTCATCTTCATAGAGTTTGCTCCATTCATCTTTCAAATTTGCAAGGAGATTGTGCAATATGAGACAAGCTTTAATCCACTGTATGACAACCTTCATTTCATTTTCATTCCGTAATTGAGATCTCATTTCTCTTAGAGACAAAAAACGTCCTTTCAGTATACCAATTGCATGCTCAATTCTGACACGGGATTCGGCAAGATGATTATTGAATCTTGATCTTTCACTTTCTTCATCACCAGTACCACGAAAAGCTGGGATGACATAAATTCCACTTTGATAAGCAGAGTCCACAAGAAGATACTGGTTCTCATCAAAAAAAAATTGAGGTTGTTGAGAAATAGACATTTGTTGAAATACTGAGGAATCATGACGAGCCCCAGGGAAGCCAGCATGGAAAGCAATAAATTTCTTGTTGATATCACAAAACAGTTGAAGAGAAATAGAATATCTAAAGCTTCCAAAAAGGAAAAGATTAGTGTGAGGTTAAATTGAGAAAGTGTAAATGAGATAATCCAAACCTTTTTTTACGATCAAAATAGTTATTTCCATCTCTAGCAGGTTTTTGACTTAATGGGATGGTGGTACCATCAACAAAGCCAATGCAACCAGGAAAGCCTTCTTTTTGCATCACCTGAGAGTTCTCCAAGCGTTCATTCTTATTGGGCCATGTCAAAAGTTGATCTTCAAGGGACAGAATTGCAGTAATTACATACTTTGTATAAAGGTGAACGGTTCCTTGACTAATCTGAAAGAGGTTTTCAAGACGGGTTAAAGCAGTACCATTACCATTTGAACCAAAATGACACAGTGCAACAGAGAGTTGAATAGCAGGATCTCTTTGTGGACAACAAGAATTGTTCTGGAAAACTGAGTGATCTCTTATCAATTCATGTAAGGTGAGAAATCCAGGCAAAGTTGTACGGAACATTTTTTTAAAGCTAATTTCAGGAATTTTGGAAAGAACATCAAGGTAATATCCTGGTTGGTGTCGTATGGAAGGAGTTCTGGATACTAGGTAGCAATTATCTAGCATGTCACACATGTAAGCAAAGTCCAGTTCAGAATCGGAATTAGTATCAGAATTAACCAATAGATCAAGGGCTACAGCGGTAGCAAGGATGTGAAGCTGTTGACGGATTGAAAGTGGCATGTTGATGAGCAGTGATGAAGATTAAGGGCGAGTGTATGATGAAGGGGCTGCTTAAGTGGTGGGAAGTCACGTTTTTCACATGTTGAATAATAAGCCCTTAAGAATTAGGTGAAAAAAAAATCTAAGGTGATGGCGTGTCTGTACCTAGTGCTGACTAATCAAGAAGAAGGAGTGGAGTGTTTTGATGGCTTGTTTTTACCAAAAGATGGTGTCTTTGGGACCAAAGACACCATCAAAATACACCTGTCCAGGGCAGGTGTATTTCATTTTTTGATGGCGTGTTTGGTACTTCTTTTGTGGTGTGTTTATGTGGCATATTTGGTCAAGTTTGAGACCCCCTATTATTTTTTCTTTCCTATTGCTTATTTACTCCCCATCTATCAACCAGAACCAAGGCTCATCAAATCAAGAATTTTCAAGGAAGTAACTAACAATAAAAGGTTAGAATATAAAGAATCAACCCCTCCTAGAAAAAGATTCAAGCAAAGGGCCTCTACTAGTTTGTGGCTTCATTCACAATCAATGGATGAAATTATTTGGGAAATTGAGAAATGATTTAGATTTAGAGGGGGATATGGTTAGGATTCAAAGAGAGGACAATAAAAAATTTAAAATTTAAACTGTTCAATATTTTTTTTTCTAGTAAACTACTTATATCTAATAATCTAGATCTTAATCACCCCATTGTACTTTCAATCTTTCAATCAATTATGTTTATGAATTTGTCTTTTGTCTTTGATTAATCACTTTCTTACATTTGTTCTCAAACATTAGGGGGTATCAATGCTCAGGGATCCGCAATTAGGGACCAGGAATTTTTTTTCCCGGAATCAGACATTATTAATTGCAGAAGATTCTTATCCACTAGCCCCAGGGCTAGTGGATAAGGAATCCAAAATAAAGCATTATCCTGCCTCTTATACCCCAAATTCCATTCCTAATTCCTGATCCCAAACTCATCACATCCATGTTGGATTTTTAAGAATGTCACATGACTTATAATTGCTGATGCCATCCTTAAGTCTCTCCTCACTCTATGATACTTAATTTTGGTGGTGAACACATAACATTTTTTCTATCTACACACCCCACCTGCTCATTTTGTGGCAAATTCCCACTTCCCACTCATCACCTAAACCTTCTACCAACAACCTTTTCTACTGACAATAATGAAGCACCTCTCTACTAGGAAGAAACTTCACACAGCCATGAATGCTATCACTTTAGTTTTAGATACTGACTCTGGTTTGGAAGACACTTTAGCTTATATGTCTTATCATTCCAAAAAGCATTACATCATCCCAAGGGTGCCAAATCTTTAGCATGATCCAAAATATGATCTCTGCTCCATTCTCAATATTCCTCAACTAAACTTCACTAAACTATTTCAAACTTCTCCTGATTCTTTCTTCAAACTTTCTCAACTCATCTCAATCATCCTATCTTCCAAAATAATTCCCATAACAAACAGTGTGATCCTGCCTTTCAACTTGCTGTTGCACTATGTCACTTTGGTTCAAATGGAAATGGTGATTCTGTAAGATTTCTAGGTACCATCATATTATACACTAAGCCCTGCATGATTGCTATCCTTTCTCTCAAGTCTCAAACACTTGCTTGGCCAACTCCACAAAAGTGACTTGAATCCTCTCAAGTAATGCAAGCCAAAGGTTTCCTTGGATGTGTAGGTTTTTTTGATGGTACAACTATACCTTTGAGTCAAAAGCCTGCTCATGATGGCAACCATTATTTTGATCACAAAAAAAGGTTTCTTCAAAATCTTCTCCAATTTCTCATCCTTCATAAACTAAATTTTTATCTTCTTTCTAGATACTTTATTACCGTTCAACTTGTATGCGATGTCAATAAAAAATTTATTGCTTTTCATAGTGGCTGCCCTGGCTCATGTCATGACTCTTCAATCTTCCAAAGAATGAGGGTTTCTGAAACCCCTGACTCATACTTTGTCAAATCTCAGTACCTCCTTGCAGACTCAGAATATGTAAGTGGAAAGTACATTATACCTGCTTTCCGTGGTGCAAGTTTAGAAAGTGACACCAAAACTGCCTTTAATTATCACCTTGCCCAATCAAGAGTACGGATTGAACATGCTATAGGGATTTTAAAGGGAAGATTTTCTAGTCTCCAGGAACTCAGAATCCAATTAAAAAAATGGAAATAAAAACTGCAAATCATTGGATAATGACTTGCATTATACTCCAAAATATCCTAGCTGATTTAAAGGATGAGTGGAATGATCTTTATGAAGAAGAGGATCCTGAACCAGCACCGGCTCTCCCCTCCCTTGAATCAAAAAACATTTATTCAACTGGCATACACTCTGTCATTATGCCTATTACTCTCCAACATTTCTCTTCACCACCCTTTTAAATTATTTTTTTGTACTCTCCAAATGTCCTCTTTGTGTACTTTATTCACTTGGTTTGGTATTTTGGTTTGTTGCATATTCATTTTTTTTTGAATTTACAGTAAATATCTCTTTTTTGGATGGCTCATTGGTTTTTTTTCGCCAGCTCAACTTTAAAATCACATATTTTTTCAGTGTTTCTTTTTTTTATTCTTCACTCATATCCTTTTCCTCCTCTCCTCAAACATCCCTCAAATATTTTGGTTCCATTTTTTTAACTCATCTCACCAGGTAAGTCTTTTTTCATTTTTATTGAATTTTTATTTGCTAATCATGATTTTTTTTGCTTTATTTTATTTTTATTTTTTATTTTTTTTGTTTTTTTGTTTTTTTGTTTTTGTTTTTTTTGTAAGTGCTTCATTTTTTTTCAAGGTTAAATTAATTTTTTTTGTTTTTTCTCTCCCTCTTTTCTCTCTTGTCCTCTTTTCCCCTCCTTTCCCCCCTTTTCCCCCCTTTTAACCCCTGTAGAAATTCATTTTTTGCCCTCTTTAGGCCCCTTAAACCCCCCTTTGGCCGCCTCATCCCTCACCCCTCTATCCCCTCCACTGCTTCCCCCCTCCCTTCCTACCCCCTTATTCCTTTCCCCCCTCTCCCCCCTCCCCTCTCACTTCGCCTTCACCCCCATTTTATCCCCAAATGAATTGCTTAGCGATTCATACAGGTATCTACCTAGGGGAGAAGCAATTTAAAGAGGGGAGGGGGGAGGGGGGGGAAAGGAATAATGGGTAGGGGTTTGAGGGGGGGGGGAAGGGGTGAGGTAGCCTAAAGGGGGGAAAAGAGGTGCCTGAAGGGGGAAAAAGGCGCCTCAAGGTGGGAAAAGGGAGGAGGAACTGGTGAAAAAGGGGGGTAAGGAGATTTTGAGGAAATTAAGAAGGGGGAGGGAGGGTTTGAGGATACCAAAAAGAGTGAAATGAGGAAGACATGAAGGAGTAATATGGGAGTTGGTAAAAGAAAATATTTGTTTTTTTATCAACATAATTTTGTATTTTTTTTTGGTTTTTTTTTACAGAATATTATAAAAAAATTTTTTTACAGTTCAAACTGAATCAAAAATAAATTTGGTGTGTTTATAATTTTGATTTTAATTCTTGGGATTTTTTTTTTTTGGTTTAATTTTTTGATTATAATTCTTTTTATCATTTTTTAAGGACTTTGAAAACATTTTGGCACTTTTCTGGCTATTTTTGGGGAGGTTTAGGGGACATTCAAGACACTTTTTCTGAAACTTTTGAAACACTTTTAGGAGACTTTTGGAACACATTTTTTTTTAATTTTGGAGCACTTTTTGGGAAATTTTGGTACTCTTTTTTGGCAACTTTTGTGGCTCTTTTGTTGAAATTTTAGGACTCTTTTTTAATAATTTTTGAGACTATTTCTTTCAGGTAGTTTGAGGAGAGATCTTTAGGTAAGTTCCATCCAAGTTTGTTTAATTTTTTCTTTTAGATTGATATTTTCTTTTTTTTTGAAAAAAATGACTGAGAATGTAGACTCATCTAAAAATAAAGATATGTCTTCCTCAATCTCATCCGTTTTGTTACTTACCTCAATATCTTCATCTTCTCTTTCTTCACTTTCTTCAATATCATCTCTTTCCAAACCTGGTCACAGTAGAGATTACATAAGAGAAAAACAATTTTGTTCCAAATTTATTAGCAGCTCAACTGGCTTCAGTTACTTCAAAACTAGATTCTTACAAAAAAAAACTTATCCAAAAAAACTACCTGAAAATATAAAATTATTTCCTGTGCCTATAACTGATAAAAAATTAAAGTTGAGTAACAATGAGGAAGATAAGACTGGAAATTAAAAAAAATTGCTATTGTTTCTAATTCTTTCAAAACTCAATTTATTTTTGAGATTCATTCATTTGAAGAAAATAAAAATGAAATGTTTCAAAATTTATCAGATATTATATTGACTTTGTATCAAATATCCTTAGCTTGTCAACCTATATCAAACAAAAATATACTTGGAGGTTTTATGTATGGTATTGGTTGGAGACAAGGATATGACAAAGGTTTTTCACTCAGTAAACTTATTTATAGATGAGTGAATAAAAAAATTTATTATTATTTCTACAGGTATTTATTCTTTAGTCTGAGATCTTACTGCCCAAGAAATGAAAGAAGATTTATAAAAATAGGACTCCTTGTCAACATTCAACCATTTTTTAGCTCATAAATTAAATAATCTATGTCAATATGCTTTTTAATCTAATAATAAATTGGCAAAACAGTTTAGAATCTCTAATTGGACAGATGCAGAATGGCTAAAACTTGTTGTTGATGATATTTTTGCTTCTAATGTCATGGTAACCTTTGGTGGTTTTTATAAAAAAATTCACATGGATAAAAACAATCTCAACTCACTCACATTTGGAATATTCTCATACATTAATCCAAAAACTTGTCTTCCTATCCCCTCACCCTGCTCATCTACAAAGTTATATACTTTCCAGACCATCAATGCATTATTGACTTTGGAACTGGAAATGGAATAATTGCAGCAATTTGGTATTTGAATATTCACAATCACCAGATGACTAAAGCACCACCTGGCTTAGAATCCTGTGAAGAATTCACACATTTTGGATGTTCATTTCAAATCAATAGAGAGCTGTTCAATAGGATTTATAAGGTAAGAGAAAAAGGTAAAGTAAAACAAAAAAAATTAGGTAGAAAGAAAAAGTATGGGGTGTAATATAGTTTGCCAAATTTTATTTTTATTTCATGAATTAAAATTTTACAAGTCATTTATGATAATCTACTTACCTAAATTAATGAGCCATTGAACATGTGTCATATAATGGTAATCATGAAGAAATATGTTTTTCTCATGAGGTTCATGTATAAATTTGTGTTTGATTTCATTGACTTAGGTCACAGAAAATTTCCACTCTCATTTTTACTTGAATTGTCATTAATTAAGGTTTTTTAATTATCTTATAAGACTTATTTTCATGTAAATTTATGCAATGAACTTAAATTTTGGCAATTTATTCCCCTACTTCAATACAACACAGGGGAGGGTATTGCCATTTTTTTCTGATAAATTATTTTCTGACTTAGAAAAAAAATGGTGATCCCCACCCCCTGTTATGGTAAATAGCAGGGGAGGGTATTTCCAAAAAATTTTATTTGACATAAATCATTTTTAATTCATTGGCTTGTAACTGAATTTTGTTGTTTTAATGTTGTAATAAAATGTTTCATATCTCAGTGAGGAGTGTCTGCCAAGGATTGATTATTAGCTTTAATGCATTCTATAAAGAAAACTTTCTAAATGTAATAAAAAAAATATTTATAAAACATTTTCATTAAGTATTAAATTTCCTCAATAGATTTATTACCTTTCACACATTCTTTCAAGAAATCTTTCTTTTTTGAACCATCTTCAAGTTGTACTTGAGTTTCATTTGATACATTATGAAATTTTACTCAAGAGTCTTCTCCTCTTTCTTTATCTCAATTTTCTTCTCCTCCAAGTCATGTACCCTTTCATCCCTCTTTAAAGAAAGCTCAAATTTCTTCTCCTGCAAGTCTTGTACCCTCCCATCCCTCTGTAAAGAAAGCTCAAACTTCTTCTTTTCCAAGTCTTTTGCCCTATCATCCCTTCATAAAGATAGGTCGTATTGTTTCTTTTGAAAGTTGAGAGTATCTCTTTCAACTTCAACTTTACCAAGAGTGAAAAGGAATATTAACAAAAGAAAAAAAAGCTCACTTAATTATTAAGAGGTATTCTATCACTTACCAGAATCACATCTCCCCAGAAAATCATCAATGGAAGAAAAAGGGTTTTGTGAAAAACTATCTCTGTTTTGCTTTCTATGACTGTTGAAATTCAAAGTAGTTGATGGTCTTCACTTTTATTTGGAGGTAAAATTTTCCTCTTCATCATTGATGCTAGCTTCAGACTCACTTGCTTGAGGATCCTGTGTTTGTTCATGAGCCTTTTTAGAAATAAAGAAAATAAAAAAACTAGAAATGAAATATAAACTTACTGGAGTGGGATCACATTGGTTTATATAACCATAAGGATCTATTGGAAAGCTATCTAGATTCATTGAATTTAGAACAGGGGAGGCTTGAGTGGAGGAAGAGGATGTGAAAATATTTCTTTCAACATCATGTTCAGAGATAGCATCTTCACCATCCAACATGTTGGAAGGATTAACATCAGCTTGCTCTCCATGAATAGCATCTATCTCTTTAAAGTAAGGACATAAATAATCAAGTTTATCATCTATGGATTTTATGCCCTTACTGGTATCGATGTCAGTAATACCAAAAACAGTAGATAATGAAAGAGTCTTTTCCTTCTTGTATTTGGCTCGATAATTCTTGAAGCGTTCAGACATATGTTTAGACAAAAGATCTATCCTTCCCTTTGTCTTATTTCCTAATTCATTTGTCATTAGAAGATAGCCATTGACTTTTGATGCAGAGGGCCCTCCTACTTTAGTTGCATTCTCAGTACAGAAAGAAGAATCATAATTAGTTTTTATTTTTAGCCAGTTGATAAGTATGAGATGATCATCTTTTTTTAGTTGAACAGTTTTGGTTTCCCAGCTGAGCAGGGGAAAGAGGGAGTAATGGGATTTGAGGAACAACTGGGGGAAGCCTGCCTTTGAGAAGATCTATGATGATGAGGCATGTTGAGATATTTGAAGATGAAAAGAAGAAGAAACAAACAGATTATATGGGGAGGGGTTTTGAATGGAAAAGAATAGACAGGATGGGAGTGTGCAGCAAGGTAGGTAGGTTGGTACATCCAGAAAGTTGTCCAAAATGTGGTTATGAAACATTGAGGATATAAATGTCAAATAGAGGTGAACATTGACATGTAAAAGGTCTAATAACCCAATTATTAGCAAAAATAATTGTGGAAAATAATTGGGGTATAATGATTTTTATCCAAAAATAATTTAATTGTGGATCAGTCAACATTGATACCCCCTATTATCTTCATAGTCAGATTCTTTTCTGGGTGCAGATCACCAAATTTTTTCCATGTCAAAAATAATTTAAGTCAAAAAATATTTTAGCAATACCTTCCAATGCTATTTAGCATAGCTAGGGGTGGAGATCACCAATTTTTTTTAAGTTAAAAAACATTTTGACAAAAAAGATGGAAATACCCTCATCATCTGTGTTTTATTGAAGTAGGGGCCTAAATTGTCAAATTTTAAGTTTATTCCATAAATAACCATTTAAGAAAGTCATATAAGATAGTTAAAAAACTCATAATGATGGCAGTTTGAGTAAAAGTTGAATGGAAATTATCTGTGACCAAAGTCAATGAAATCAAAAACAAGTGTATGAATGAACCACATGAGGAAAGCAAAAGTCCCCATGATTACTGTTATATGGCACATGTCCTGATGGCCCAAAAATTTAAGTAAGAAAAGTATCATATATGACTTGTTAAATGATAACTCATGAAATAAAAAAAATTGAAAACTTATATCAAATCCTATACTTTTGCTGGTTACCTAATGTTTTATTAGGGGTTATCAAAGTTAGAAATCTTCTATTTCAAAATACCTCTTGTTTACACCTTCAAACATGATTTTTTTTAAAATAAGGCATATTGTGCCCCAAAAACACCTTTTTAATGAAAATTAATGTCAAGCTTGTGGTTTTCTTTTTGTGTTGTGAGATGCCTTTTAAATAATTACAAACTTCTAGCTTTGATAACCTTATATTTTACATAAACTTTGTTTCTTACCTTATGAATCCAGTTGACCAACTCTAGATTTTAAGTCATTTTTATCTAGAAAATGAAAATAAAATCAATATAAATGATAAAATGATAATAATTAGATAAAACATACCTGAAATAGTTTAAGAAGTTCCCAAAAAAGTTACAAAAAGTTTCCAGAAAATTTGCAAAAAGTTTCAAAAATAAAAAGTATCCAGAAGTCTCCAATAAAGCATCCAAAAGTTCCCAGAAATGTGCCAAAAAGTTCCAAAAATAGCATCCAGAAGTCTCCAAAAAAGCATCCAACACAGGGGAAAAAATTGTGAATTAGATGTCTATTTCAGTTTTGTGACTCTATTCCATTCCAAGGTGCATTTTTGTGGCAAATATTTGAATAGGGGGGTATCAGTTCTGGCAAATCCACACTCAACTTAAGTGTGAATTTCAAAGCAAATAAGCACTTGAATTTTTCAATAAAGTCACTTATTTCAAAAATGAGTGTCAGTCATGACCTTAAATAAGCACTTTTTTCCCAATTTTTTTTCCATTACCACATATTGACAACAACATCCCTGCCACATGTGAATCACTGACCTCTCTCCACTCATCTGACTTCATTTGTTTCCCCTCCATCCATACATTCAAATTACATATTTTCCCCTATAGCATAATTTTTCATTCAATCACTCTTCCTAGGTCTCAAAAAATTAAAATTCCCTTTTTTTCAATTTCCACTATCCCTCAATTCCTTTTTAAGAATTTTTTGTGTTTTTTTAGAATTTATTAAATTATTTTTTAGGAATTATTTGCTATTATAAGCCAGGCTGTATCAGGAGTCCAGAAAATTTTATGCTAATTTCGTGGACCTGAAAGAGGGTAAATAATCATTCATATTAGGGGGTATAAAAGTTAGAAATCTTCCATTCCAAAATACCTCTTTTTTCCCCCAAATCAATCATGAATATTTTTTAAAATATGCCATGTTGCGCCCCCAAAAACAGCTTCTTACTGAGAATTAATGTCAAGTTTGTGGCTTTCTTTTTGAATTGCAAAATACCTTTAAAATAATTAAAAATTTCTAACTTTGATACCCCCTATTATGTATATAAATTTATATTATATTGAGTAATAAAATTATATAATAAACTTATGATAATATAATTAAAATAAGGTTTATATAAATTTTATTACTATATAAATTTATATAAAATTAAATAAGCGTATATTAAATTAGATTTGATGTATGATTGGTGCTTTTTAATTTATTTAAAAATTAAAAATTAATAATTAATAAACTATAAATTTATATGATAATTATAAGTAATAAATTTATCTTATAATGTAATTAATTAATTATATATATTAAATAATACATTTCATATCTTATAATCCATAAATATCAGGCCCTTTTTGACCCTTAATTATGTCAGATAATTTATAAAAAAAATTTAAAACAATTTATTTAATAAATTATTAATGTTTTACTCTAAAAACTTATTAACCTTATTAAAATAAATACTTTTTGACCTTATATAATTATTATAATAATAAAATAGTTTAAAATAATTATTCTCACAAGTTTTATACTAAATTAATTAATTAAAATATTTTTATGTTTCACTTTAATTGGTTATTTATTAAATGGGTATAAAACATGTTTAAAATTAAATTAATTAACTTTTATGTCTCACACTTATTTAATTACTCACTAAATATATTGTAAATGTTTGAGTTTAACTTGGTGGATATATTGGGCACTTACTATTATATCCTAGTTAATTGTGTTACCCTTACTCTAACATTTTATTACATTAGTTTTATTTTTATTTTACTATGTATATACATTACTTTGGCACTTCAGAGGACCCCTTTCCTATATAAAGGCCTTGGGTAACTCCCTGTAGCCTCATCACCTACCACTTGTACTATTTACAATGGATTATTTCTATTCTATATAAAATAAAATATATTTTATTTTTGTTTTTATTGTGGCAATTTTCCCCTTAAAATTCAAATGTGTATTTTATTAGAAAAAGATGCTTTAAGAATAGTTTAATATTATTAATTGTTTTGTTATCAGAAGAGAGATATTTTTTACTTACTTGATTAAAGAAAATAAACCCTAGTCTAAGCATTGTCCACAAGTCCCAGTCTTCCTTCTCAGTTGTTGTTGTTCTCCACCTATCTTTCTTGTTTTACTTCTTCCTCTTTTACTTCTTCTTCTAGAAGACTGTACAATATATGAAGGCCTTTCCAAATGAACAATTTTGCATAGGCACCCAAGTTCCAGGTTGAATAAATCTGCACAAGTTACAATTTTTCATACAGGAATGTGAGTTGAAATTTTTTGGCACAACCAGGATTTGAACCAGGGTTCCAGGCTTTTGGCTTATATATAACTTTTTTGAAATTCATTTCAGAGTAATTTTTTGATCTCTATAGTGAGTAAGCCATTGTAACCAACAATACTTTGTTAATTTCTCATTGAAATAACAGTGTCGGTGGGTCTCTTTCTTTAGACGATAAATCTGGAGGTCCTACGAGGTTTTGAATGGATTTAATGGGCTCTCAACAATAAGTTACATATTTCTTATAAATTTTGATTGTATTACTCAAATAATAAGAGGTGATTAAAGATATTATTATAATTTATAAGTTAGAATTACATGAATGAAAATATTAATGTTATAAAATATAGTAATAAAGGTTTTAAATGATATATTGTAAGATATGTAAGTAAGTAAGGAATGGTCTGAAAAGTACAAAAAGAGAAGACCTTTTATAGGCAAAAATGTGAGAAATAAAGACACGGAGTTAACACCATCTAATACAAGGGTGTGAGAGGGAAAAACCTAAATAAAGAGTGTATGTGAAATAATAAAAGATATAATAAATGGTACATCAATAAAGGTATCATTTTTATTTGAAATAAAACTTGAATTCCCTTAGACTGTCATATTTAGTACAAAACATTTGATTTAAAATGTTGATTCAGCAGAAATTTAAATTTCTCAATAAAGGAATTTGAATTTTTTAAGATTTTCATTATATTTTAATACTATTTTTATTCCCACTCATCTGTATTGTTGAGCACGGTGTTAGGGAGTAAAAATATATGGGAAAATTACTTATTTGTATTAATTATTTACATAACTTAGTGTACTTAGCTAGTTAGTTGTAAGTAATACATAAGTAAGTAATAATTAATTAATTACTAATAAGGATTTAAAAGGCATGGCTTCATCTCAGTAAGATAATTAATTATTTTACTGGATAAGTCTAGTAGCCTGGCTGACACTCCCACACTCTAAAAAAACAATTAAAAAAATGCTATTATTTTATCTTTTTATACTTTTTTAGTAGAGTAGGAAGAATAGATATCTCCTTCCCAGGTATCCAAGAATCATATTCAGATGATTTATTCTTGAATCTCAATGCCTTTTTCAGCAGTGACTATCCTATCATTCAGAATCTTATAAATTTCTGCTGTCTCAGTGATTTCATTAGGGGTTTTCTTCGGTCTTCCCCTCCTTTTTGGAAATAAATCACTATTGGATGTGTAAGGTTTCAGAAGAGATATTATAAAAACAGGATGTTTTCTGTCATAAGGAGAATACAAAATAACTTCAACTGCATTATCTCCAATCATTCTTCTGACAACAAATGGACCAACAAATGGATCTTTCAATCTGTTATTACCTTGTAAGTTGAAGTGGACTGCAGAAATCAACACTTCATCACCCTTTTTAAAAGTGTATTCTTTATGGGATTTGTCCCATCTCTTCTTCTCATATTCAAATGATTTTTCAATACATTTTTGAGCATGACTTCTGCAAAGTTTTTGCATTTGAAGAAAAGATTTTAAACCAGGATGTAAATCCAATTTAGGTATTTTATTATTAAGAATTTGGGAAGGAGTATTTGGAACATATCCAAGCCAAAGCTCAAAAGTCTTTTTCTGAGTAACAGAATGAACAGTGCTATTATAAGCAAATTCTAAACCAGGAAGTAAGGTAACCCAATCATGAGTAAATCTGTCATTGTCTTTGTACTCAAGACCAAAGGCACAATACCTTCTTATCATGTCCTCTAAATTCTGAATCATTCTCTCAGCTAATCTATCAGTTTGGGGGTGATGGGCAGTAGAAAGTTTCAGATCACAACCACAAACATCCATCAGAGACATCCAAAATTCAGAATTAAATTTAGGGTCTCTGTCAGATATTATGGCCTTAACAAAACCAGCAGTATAAAAATATGAGACCACCACAAGAAAGCTAATTCTTTAGTGGAAAAATCCTTGTGACTATGGATAAATTTACACTTTTTTTTGAATCTTCTCACAATAACCCAACAAGAGTTATAACTGTCTTTCCCAGCAATAGGTAATCCTGTTACAAATTCCATGTTTATTATCTGCCATGGTGCATCAGGAGGTTCAATATGTTGCATTAATCCAGCTCTCTTACCAGTCAATCTTTTTGATTTTTGGCAAGAATCACAAGATTCAACATATAATTTGGTTTCTTCAGACATATTAACCCACCAAGCAGTGTTCTTAATTCTGATCATTGTTTTTTCAAGATCAAAATGTCCAGCTAATATGTCATCATGACAAATTTTCAAGATGATTTCTTTCATAGAAGGAAGAATAACAAAAACAATACTCAAATTTCTTCTATAATATAGATATCCTTAATCTATTGAAAATTTACCTTTTTCCAAAGCCTTTTGGTACTTTGGTGGAAGGGTTTTAATTAATGCTTGTATTGAAGCATTCTTTGGATAATTTAATATGGTAGATAACTTTTTTAAGTCAGTGTTATTATCATATGAATCCAGAATAAGCTGTAATAGCTCTTCCTCCATATCAACCACATATATTCCATGAATGTGAACTATCTCATCTTCAGGAACATATGCAGGATAAGAGTCATCCTTTGGTAAAGGTAACCTTGATAACATATCCACATTTGAGTGAACAATACCAGCCCTATGAATAATTTTCATTCTACCTCTGTATTCCTGAACAGCTAACTGCCATCTGAACATATGTCTGTTAGGTGTTTTCAAGTTTAAAAGGGATTTAACTGCACTGCAGTCAGTGACAAGTTCAAATTTCTGGTCATCTAGGTAATAATTTAGCTTCTCTAGAGCCCAAACTACAGATAAACATTCAAGTTGAGTGGCAAAATATTTCAATTCACTATTTCTCAAGGTTCTTGAAATATAAAAAATTACTACTTCTGATAATTTATCATTCATCACTTGTTTTTGATGGAGGACAGCACCAAGACCAATAAAACTGGCATCAGTTTACAAAACAAATGGTTGATTAAAGTCAGGTAAAGCAAGAATTGGTGCTGACATCAAACAGTGTTTCATAGTGTCAAAGGCTCTCTGTCTTTCACTATTCCAGACAAAAGCAACATCCTTTCTAGTAAATTGGGTAAGGGGTAAAGCTATGACTTGGTAATTTTTAATATACTGTCTATAGTATCCACACATTCCCAAAAAACTCTAGAGCTCTTTAACTGTGGTATGAGCCTTCATCTGTTGTATGGCTGCCACTTTGGTTTGGTCAACACATATCTGTAAACCTGAAAAAACATGACCAAGAACCTTTAAAGAATGAAAACCAAATTTAAATTTCTTCAAAGCAAGTGTCATCTTTATTTCATCCATTTTATGGAACACTTTAAACAGGTGGTTAAGATGGTCCTCAAATGTTTTTGAGAATATAATGATATCATCAATATAAACCATCAGCCATCCTTCAATTATCTCTTGATGAAATTTGTTATCTATAACTTTTTGGAAAACTGAAGGGGAATTTTTAGGGCCAAATGGCATCCTAACATACTTATAAATACCCATATGAGTAGCAATCTGCAGAAAATTCTGAGAATCCTTCTCAACAGGTACCTGGTGATATCCCTTGTTACCATCCAAACAGCTGATATATTTAGCACCTTGTAAGGTTGCATGGATAGAGCTAATTCTAGGAAAAGGATAGATATCATCAACAGCATAAGTATTCAGTGCTCTATAATCACCACATAAACTGGATTTATCTTTCTCATATGAAATTAGGACAGGTGAGATAACACAATATTTAGGTGTTTCAACTACCTTTTCAATAATATTCATTTTCAAAAGGGTAGAGATATTGTCTTCAATATTTTTTCTATTTGTGGGAGAATCAGGATAAGGCTTCTTCTTTAAACTAGGTGATATATCAGTTAATGGAAAAGATAATGAAAGTTTTATTTCCTCTTTAACTAATCTTAGTTCATGTGACCCATGAGCAAAGGCCATAGGAAAAGATTCTATCAATTTAATGATGGAATCTTTATCCTCACCAGAAAGTTGTTCTCCCAAAGAAGCATTGTCAATTTCAGACATAAGGGCATGCATATCTTTTGTAGATCTTCCTTTATATTGAACCACAGAATTTCATGTGTTCAATTCTGGGTTTAATAATTTTTTGGGGGAGGAAATCATAAATTTTCTCTTCCCATTCATCCCCATTGTGAAACATTGGTTTGAAGGATCCTGCCACCGGACGACCTACACACAAGGCCAAGGGTGTTCCTGGAAGTGAGATGGAGGGAGAAGTTTAGAAACTTTTTCGAAGCACAGAGGGAATGTTTGAAGAAGTGATTCAAAGATGGCTCGAAGGAAGAGCTACTTCTTTGAGATATGTTCGATAAGAATCCCAATATAATTTAAGGTAATAATAATATTCTTAGGATCTCAAAAAGGGTTGTAAACTCAATAATCAAAGATTTAAGTTTTAGAAATGATTACTGAGGAAATTAGAAATGTACAATAATGATGATTTAACTTGAAGTTCTACCACTGTTAACTATAGATACATTTTATAATTTAATTCTAAAGAAATATCGAACCAAATATCAACCCGTTTTATATCCATTACTCCTCCTTGCATTGAGCTCATACCCATGCATCATTCCGCACACCACAGAACTCCAAATTTACACCCGTTGCACCTGGACCCTTCTCACTAACATCCGTTAACCCTTTAATCCTCCACTAACCATCCTGTCTATGCTCACTACCCCTGTTAATAACCCACAGATACTTAATAAACCTTTTAGTGGAATATTGCATTGACATTTGAGCTTTGCATTGCTTATTGAAGAAAAGACTAAACACACTATTGAGAGATTGACTAATTTAGATTTAAAGTTTAGATTTAGCACGGTTGAATAGTGATTACACAAAGGGAAGTCGCAGTTGCTATGTAGAATTGCTTTCTGCACTTTGATTATGGATTTAGACCTCTGTTTTATTGATTTAATCAGCTGCTTTTGCCTCGAGTGTCACTGGCGCGTGACAGATCCAATTTTATACCATACTTGGTTAAAATATCATTCCATATAATAAACCAACTGCTTAGTTATCATTTTTCATGACAACAAAATCACAGATAGCTCTTACAAAGCCATGGTTATATTTAAAAAACCCTGTGGCTTTGTATTTACAGATGGGGGACAAAAAAGAGCCATAAACTCTCCAATTTTCAGAAATGATAGGCATAAGTTTTGATTTATAGTATTGATCCACTGAAGCAAGTGCTTTTTCAGATACTACACTTCCTACAGCTCCAGAATCCAAAACAACTTAAATGCTGGTTCCATAGATCAAGACTGGTGCCTTGAGAGGGGCAATAACAATTGAGCTATCCTCAATGTTCTTTATGATATCAGCATCCTCAACTGTAGATAAATCATTATTATCAATATCAATAGTATTTAAATAATGAATATCTTCTTCCAGCATCAAAATTTCCTGCTGAGATTCATATGAAACATTTCTGGCACAATCACTTGAAGTATCATCTAGTGCTATTGTGTCATCAGCATGCTCCTCAGTTTGTTCAACAAGATTGTTCTTCTTGTCACAAACATGGCCTTTCTGCCAAGGCTTGTTGCACTTGAAGCAAGTGTTTGTTGCATACTTTTTAGATGCAACAGGGGAAGAAGGTTTACCAACCTTTTCCAGAGGTTTCTGTTGGTAATTGGAGGGTTTCTCCAAAGGGTTTCTAGGAATGAATCTTCTGGAATCATACTTGTTTTTTAGAAGGATCTCATTACAAGTATTAATGAAAGAAGAAGTTTCTCTGGAGAACTCAGTCCTAGCCACTATTAAGTCTCTCAAATACATTGGTACACAGTGTGAAAAAAGTGTGCACTAGACGTCTAGTGCTTTTTTCTATCCCTTGTTGTGATTCTGGTCGTGACTTGAGTCTATGTCACTGAATGACTGTGTTCTATCTCTCTACTTCCATCCCCTTACCTTACCCCTTCTTACCTTACCTCTTCTTGCCTTATTTCCACTCCACTCTAACTACCCTCCCCTATGGCACCTCCCTTTCTCCTCCACTTTTTACATACCCTAACTTGGATTCAATATTAACGACAAACTGGAAAACACACTCTTTTTTTTGAGCTTTATTCATTTAGTAATAGTTGTTCATCTTTATAATTATCAATAAATGACTCACTACTCCTTTACAATTTGTCCTCCCTCCCTTTTTAATTTTTTGGTTGTACCAACAAAATCTCATCCATTATTTCAAAATACCCCTGCTGAAAAAGATTCTTTTCTAAAACTTATTTTACTACCAAAAGTAATTGCATATAGCGATAGAAAGTGGAAGGGAAACATAATGATAGAAAGTGGAGGGAGAGGATCACATGAGAAGGTAGAGAGGGAAGATAACCAGGGAAAGTGGAAGGGGAAGATAACAAGGGAAAGTGGAAGGGAAATATAACAATAGAAAGGGGAAGGGGAGGATCACAAGAGAAAGTAGAGAGGGAAGATAACAAGAAAAAGTGGAAGGGGGAGATAATGAGAAAAATTGGAAGGGAAATATAACAATAGAAATTGGAAGGGAAATATAACAATAGAGTGTGGAAGGGAAATATAGCGATAGAAAGTGGAAGGGAAACATAATGATAGAAAGTGAAGGGAGAGGATCACATGAGAAGGTAGAGAGGGAAGATAACCAGGGAAAGTGGAAGGGGAAGATAACAAGGGAATGTGGAAGGGAAATATAACAATAGAAAGTGGAAGGGGAGGATCACAAGAGAGAGTAGAGAGGGAAGATAACAAGGGAAAGTGGAAGGGGGAGATAATGAGAAAAAGTGGAAGGAAAATATAAAAATAGAGTGTGGAAGGAAAATATAGCAATAGAATGTGGAAGGGAAACATAATGATAGAAAGTGAAGGGAGAGGATCACATGAGAAGGTAGAGAGGGAAGATAACCAGAGAAAGTGGAAGGGGAAGATAACAAGGGAAAGTGGAAGGGAAATATAACGATAGAAAGTGGAAGGGGAGGATCACAAGAGAAATTAGAGAGGGAAGATAACAAGGGAAAGTGGAAGGGGAAGATAAAGAGGGAAAGTGGAAGAAAAAAAAAACAAGGGAAAGTGGAAGAGAAATATAACGATAGAAAGTGGAAGAGGAGGATAACAAGGGAAAGTGGAGATATGGCAAATGAAAAAGAGAGGAAAAAGATGGGGAGAATAGATTAGGTGAAGGAAGGGGAGGTACAAGATAAGGAAAAGCTAGGGGAGGGATTACCCAAATGGAATCACTAGTAGAATCCACATTGGAATCATTTCAGGAAGCAAAAAAAAGCACTAGATGTCTAGTGCACACTTTTTTCCCGCTAAGGTAATCTAGAAAGGATCCTGTCCTTCCATAATTCAAACTCCATATTTGGGTCCATTTCCCTCAAGATCTTTACAAGTTTCATTAGAAACTCAATAGGTTTATCAGTAGAAGAGCTATATCTAGTTTCTTCATACTGCCTTTGTTGAGCTATCCTAAACTTGGAGCCACCAAATTGTGCTTTAATTAATTTCTTCCAATCTTCCCATGAGTAGTCATTCCTATCCAAGAGAAAAGATTCATACCACATTAGGGCTACATTGGTAAACAAAGAAATTAACTTAGACACAATTTCCTCATCTGGGAGTTTGTAAGAGTTTTTTAAGTTATCAATTCTGAAAATGAATTGCTGCCAATCAGAAGAAGAATCACCATCAAATGTTGGATACTGGTCAAGTTTTGGCCAATTCTTTTGATTTGAAGTAGTCTCCTGAGTACTAGCTTGTTTCTGAGTAAGAAGCAGCTGTAACTTCTCCAATTGTGCAGAAATTTCATTGATTAATCCTTCTGTGGAAGAACCTGGTGCATCATCAATTTTTGATGGAAACTCAGAGATATCAACAGGAATTACTAGACCTAATTTTACTTTAAATGAACTAGCAACAGGTAAAATTGGGGTATCCTAAACCACATGTTCCTTCAAAGAAATGTCAGAATATTTTTGATCATTAAACAATGAATTCAATTTCTCTTCAATGGTTGTTAATCTGGTTTTCACTCTTGGAAGACTAGATAAACTCTCATTGATGGTTGCAAAAGATAACTGGTTTTTATTTTGAATAGATGAATAATGATCACTCAATCTTTTCAGGTTCATCTTATGTCCCTCTAGCTGCTGGAAAAAGATGGACACAGTATCTTGTAGTTTAGACAAATCATTTTTGATATTTTTCCATAAAGCAACTTTCTTTTCATGAGTTACTTTATAATTAAACAAATCATTAGAAACTCTCTGTAATTCACTCCTCTATTATTGATAACCCTGTTCAGTTAACAAACTATTAAACTTTTGAGTCAATTGCATATTGTTCATGATATGATTTTGTTTTGCAATAATACCTCTCAAATATTCATCATTAATTTTTGCAACATCTGGAGTGTTTCTCAATAAGGAAACAGAGTAACTTTCCAGATTCTCATAATACTCTGGATCAAGTGTTTCATCAAAAACAGCCATATCAGAATTAATCATTTAATTAGCAATTAAAATCAAAGGATTAGATACATTAGAATATTGAGTAATTTGTCTACTCCTATCAGCCTTTACTGGTCTCACAGTTTCATCTCCTCTTCCAGAATTACCTGAAGGTACTGACTCAGCAACAAGAAATGGTAATTGAGATTTAATAGAGGGGACTACCAAGTCTTGGGAAAGAACTGAATGTTTTTTTTTCTTTTTCTCCCTCCTTGATAAGGGTGAGGAGGTGCGGGGTTGAACTGACTGGGTCTTGACGGACCTGCCTGAGGCATTTGAGGCTGCTGATGTTGGGACAGATAATCCCACTGCCACTTTGACACTTCCACCTTTTCTGGTTAATGGGGAGCCGATTGTGGAAGATCCCTGGGGGGAGGAGGTCTCCTCTTCTCTTGAAGAAAGGCATCTATTATTCTTACCTTTTCTTCTAGTGAATCTGTTCTTGCTATCAGTCTTAGGTTCTCTGTCTTCAGTTCCTTTATGTGGGTGGAGAGATTTTTTACTTGCTGAGGTAAAGGAATCTTTTTTATTTTGAAGCCTTTGGGAAGTCCTTCTGGGGGGTTGATGGAAGGCTTTTGCTCCTGAGCATTGGTCTCCACTAGTATTTCCACTTCCTCTATTTCCACATCCTGATTGTTCCAATGATTGGTTAATTTGAGCCAATTTTGTAGTCAAGGAAGAACTTACAGAAGTAGCTTCATCATAATCAATCAGATCCAATTCCTCATCACGGCCAGAAGAAACACCTTGATCAGTCATATTTTAATTTTTACCTGAACTGAGGGAAGGAAATATTAAGATATATTAGTTTTATTTTTGCTTTATTAAAAGAAAAATAATAATAATAATAAAATTTAAAATATAAAAATCTTCAGGACAAAAAATCAACTGCAATAATAATCACATTTTTTATTAATTCAAAATAATTTTATAGCCAGCATTAAAAAAATCAACTGAAGAAATAAAATTAATTTTTAATTAATAATTTAAATTTTGATAATTATCAGGATTAAAAGAGATTAACTGAAGAAATAAAATTAATTTTTAATTAATAATTTAAGTTTTTATAATTATCAGGATTAAAATCATCTGAAGGAAATTTAATTAACAGGACTTAATGTCAACTGAAATAATTAAATATAATTTATTTTTTATTAATTTTCAATATTGTATCGTCAGGACAATTTGTCAACTGAAACAATATTATTATTTTAATTTATCAGGACAGAGTCAACTGAAGAAAAAAAATAATATAATATAATAATTAAATAAAATTTTATATTACTTCTAGGACTAAGAAAACTAAAGTTCTATCTTTGTCAACTAGGAAAAATAAAAATTCCAATTTACCAGACACCTACCCCTGTAAAATGAGCAAATTAATTCCACTTACAGAGTGCTGAGTAAAAAGAAATATGTAGACTATGAAAAATGCAAAGTGACCCACAAATAGTAATCAATATAATTACCACTAATATATATGACTATAGTCAATATATAAGCTTAAGTTTTGGAGTACAGTTTGATTCCCGTTTGCAACAAAAATATAAGTCACATGACTGATGACATTTGTGCTTTTTGTCGTCCACTCGTCCTTATAGGTACCTCGGTCTCTGGCCTCAAGTTATCAATGCACCGTCAATGATTCGGAAAGGATCCCAACTGTCGATGGGTCTTTTGGTCTAGAAGGTTTATCTGGAGGTTCTACGAGGATTTTAAGTGGTTTAATGGAGTTTCAAAGACGAGGTACGTATTTCTATATCTTTTGATTATTTTTACTCAAGTTTTAAAGAGGTGGAGCTTCAAATATTATTATTACTTATATCTTAGAGTTATGGTATTTTAAGTACTAATGTTATAAAAAAATAGTAATAAAGATTTTATTTAACTGATTTGTTATAAAAGTGGTAAGTAAGTAAGGAATGATTTGAAAAGTAAAAAAGGTGAGAGATAAAAACACAGAGTTAACACCACCCAATAAAAGAGTGTGAGAGAAAAAAATTAAGTATAAAGAGAGTATGTGAATATAAAAAGATTTACTAAAATGATGCATCAATAAAAGGTATCATTTTTTTTGAAATAAATCTTGAGTTCCCTTAGATTGTCACACTTAGTATAGAACATTTGATTTAAAATGTTTTTTTAATGGAATTTTAAATTTCTTAATAAAGAAATTTGAATTTTTTAGATTTTTTATATTTTTAATAATATTTTTATTC
Source organism: Hemileia vastatrix (assembly GCA_030280995.1). Lineage (NCBI taxonomy): Eukaryota > Fungi > Basidiomycota > Pucciniomycetes > Pucciniales > Zaghouaniaceae > Hemileia > Hemileia vastatrix. The sequence continues at coordinate 30,546,209 of JASXTE010000002.1, read as the reverse complement.
CCTTCTCAACTGTATTATTGAGCATGGTGTTAGGAAGTAAAAAAATATAGGACATTTATTAATTTTTTATTAATTACTAAAATTGCTTATTGTACTTAGCTAGTTAATTGTAGGTAATAAATAAGTAAACAATAGATAATTAGTTATTAATAAAGATTTAAAAGGTGTGGCTTCATCTCAGTAAGATAATTAATTATTTTACTGGATAAGTCTAGTAGCCTGGCTGACATAAAATCTCAAGTGAATCAAATTCTACTTGCATCTACCTGAAAAGATCAAGGTCAATAAAAATTTATCTGAAATCTTTTTCTAGGTTTTTAGGGTTCATTCAAAATTAAGAAAAAAGAATTATCTATCCACAACTCTTAAAATTTATTCAATGGATAAATATTCAAACACTTTAAAATAGAATTCAATTTGATTGTGTTATATTTATTTAAAATATATTGAGATCCACTCTCTTACAAAAGTAAAAGCCCTTTAATAATTATTAATATTTTATTATAATATAATAAAATTTACTTAAAAATGATGTAGTAGATTCTATTTTACATACTTGGTTTTATGAATTTTAAAAAAAATTAAAATAGATATATAGAAATATCATCATATAATTCAGCTTTTGGAACTCTGCAACTGAATTAAAGATAGATGACAAAGGCTAATTCAAGATATACAAGGAAATTTAAATTCATATTAATTTAATATTCCTCATCTACAAGGAAAATTTTAAAAATAGAATTAATTCTTATTGGAGATCTAAATTGCTTGATAGATTCATTACTCTCAATAAATCTCATTTCTTTTTATTGTTTTTTTTACTTTTACTTTTGCAGTTATATGCTTCACTAAAATATAATTATATGATGAAAAATATTCAATTTATCAAAAAAAAAACCACAAGTCACATTAGTGCACAAATTTCAGTAAATTTAAGATTGAAAAATGCCACTAAAGTAATTCAAGTAAAAAATGAAAGTAAATAATGAATTAATCAAAGAAAAAAATTAATATTAAATTTTCCATTAATTTATTTTTTATTTATATTTTTACTTAAATAAAAATAAAATAATGAATGGTTTTACTTTACTTATTAATAGGAAAAAATGTATTGCAAAAATTAGCAACTTTGTAATGTTTTTAAAAATAATATTAATAGTACAGATCTATTTATGATGATGCATATGATCTTTTAGGAATGTTTTGTAAGATATTGTATATTTTTAGTTTCCATTGGCAAAAATGAAGAAATTTACAAAGCTATATTTTGTTTCTTATATTTTATTCTATCATACTTTATTTTACTTGTAGAAATGATAATTTTTATTGTAATATGATTTTTCAATTTTTACATCCATTTTTCTTGATAATTTTATTATTTTAGGTTTTTCACTAGATTATACATAATCATCAGATTTATAAAAAATGTATAGAAGTGTGTAAATATATCATTCTACCACTAAACTGAAACTATACCTGTACAATACAATCACATTTTTACCTATCACTACTTAATGGTCTTTTAGATTTTTATTAACATGTATATCAGAATATTTTTCTGTATTTAAATTTTCAATGTCTTTAGTAACATTAAATATATAGTAATTCACTAACTTTATTTTTTTTTTGTTAAATCAGTCTTTACATTGTACTTTGAAAGTTTCATGATAAGAAATTTACATCTTTCTAACTCTTCATTTATATCTAAGTACTCAGAAATATCTATTTCAAAATCTTGGAGTTTTTTAAATGTATTAGAAAGCCTTGTACTAAATTGAATAGAAGAGCCAAGACAAGTGAATCCACCAATTTCATAACATCATGAAGTGAAATGATTTAGAAGGTTTTCTGGCCATAGAATTGCTGTAATTCCATTAGTTGCCTCCATGTCTACTTTGCAAGCTATTTCAGAAAAATGAAGCTCTCCACCTTTTTGACATCATTGCTTTGAGTCATATTATTGATGAAGATAGTTTTTCTCAGTGTCTTTAGGCATGAAAAGTCCAAATGTATACTTGATATGGTCTGAGTCACAGTGAGTACTATTCAAAAACCTGTTTCCATTTGAGCCTGTTGTCCAAGTAACATTTCCAGCAAATGGTTCCATTTCTTGATCATTTATATTTTCTTCAAACCCATGAATCCCAAGCTTTTGACAGAGTTTTACTGCTTCTTGATACTTAAAATTAGATAAATTTTGATAAAAAAATTTAAAGAATTACTCTATTTGCTTCATGCAACAATCATAATCCACCAAATCTAAGGGCTTAAAAGCATATTGACCTAAAAAGTAATTAAAATAATAGAAGATTAAAACTAATCATAAATAAAAATATATAATACTTAAAAATTAATAGATATTTTTCCTATCTAAACACCAAACCACCAACAAACATATTACCAAATCCACCACCATTTTTAAGAGCTTTATTTTGCAAAACTCAATGTTCACAATACAAAAAGTTTTTGATGCACTGAATTTTTGCTTCAAGCATGTTTAATCAAATGAGATCATCAATAGAAAATGTTTTCACTATCATACTTGGAATTGAGGAGCAGTTTGGATAGAAAATATAACAGCTAGAATTTGAAATCAAATACCATTCTGGATTAACTAAATTTTTCACAAAACTTCTAGAAAAATATTTTTCCATCTTTCCATCTGTCTCAATAATGTAATTTTCAACCATAAGTAATGCATTCTTGATGTTTTTGCATGCTTTTTGTTTGATGTTTTTCTTTGATGGTTATTTTTCTTTATAAAAAAACTTTGTTAAGCCTGCATCTTGCAGTGTAGTGGATAAGAAATTAATTCAATTCAAAAATAAATAAATAAAAAGTGCAAAAGAATGCAATGGTTAAAAATAAGGCCTCCAAAAATAATTCTTATATTCTTAATATTAAATTTAAAATCATATCCAAAATGCATGTAGCAAACATGAGTATTAGATAAATTTAAAATATTAATCAAGTATTTGGAATTAAAGCTTCATTTTATTGCTTAAAAGTATATTATTCTGCCCTATGCATTTGGCACACAAGATTCAACTATACCCTAAACATAAACAATTAAATATGAAGCTTAAATCTTATGCCCAATTATTGTGATAAATACAGAAATAATACACAAGTATGTGTTGATGCTTTTTTTAATATTTCTCCATATATCAATAATATATCAAACCACCAAATATCCATAATTTATAATTTTGAAAGGTATAGTTTCTTTAAGCAAAATCAACTATACCTCTACCATTAATAGAATTACAGGAGGCCAATACAATAAATTATTGATATGTAGAAAAAAATTGATTTCATACACATGTGGATACTATGATATCTTATTTTATTTAATTATTTAATATATAATGATTGAGAATAATAAAAAGTCTATAAAAGGAAATTGTGAAAAAAAGATATACTTACTTGAAATTTCAAAAAAATCCTTTGGTAGGAGTTGATTGATCAATAAATGGACAACTAATTTGTTAATTTTAATTTTTAGGAATAGATTATTTTAGAAAAATAAGTATCATTTTAATTGAATGAAAAAAATAAAAAGAGAAAGAGGAACAAATATAAAATTTGGATGCTTACCAAAAATTAGCTTTTTAATTATACTATGACAAGTTAGAGTTCAAGCAGCAAAGAGTTAAAAACAATAATCAGTTCTATTTTTTTAAAGAGATTAAAAAGGAGAGTAAAATACCAACAATCCAATTTAGTGATCTGTAAACAAGCTATTTTGGTGGCAAACCTTATGATTCAGAAAAATGGATTCCCTAAAAGTTGAACTAATATTTAAAGTGAAATTAATATTTTTACCTAAGAAACAAGTATAAGGGACAAACAAAAATAAAAAACTCTTAAGTGAAACAGATTTAAAGCTAATCATAATAAACTGTCTCTTTTAAGTGGAAAGAGAGAAGTAGAAAATTTGCCACTTGGATGAAAATTTGCTTACAGTTATGTGTATAGAAACATGCAAGTTACTGAAGCCTGATGCATGGAATTCAGTGACTTGCATAAGGCGTTCATGAAACAGTTTTTTACACAGAAATATATTGTAAAAATGATGACAAAAAATTTTCACAAGCTTTCAATTGAAAGTTACATATTGTTTTTACAGCTTATTTTTATAGGGTTTCATTAAGTATAATTCAAGGAACCAAAGCCTTGGATAGTTGCACACGGATGCAATTAATAATTATTTTTACTTATTTTTAAAATTTAATCCAATTATCCATATCATTTGTTCACATAAGGAGAAAAAACTCACCTTCAGCTGTTATGGACACATTTTTTATCACTTATTATTTTTGTTTCCACTAAGTTGAAATTTTGCTATAAAAGAATTAACAGCCAAGTGTATGTCTCTGCAAAACAATAGGCACACAAAATCAGTATCCTGACATTTCAAAAATGTTGAAACTGGGTATATAAGTTTTTGGCATTTAAATATATCCAATACCAATTTTTCTGGCTTTGATTTTTTATTAAGCACATATACATCTTACACTGTCAAAAAATTAATGCCAAATGGCATGTAAAAGAGTAGGGCAAATTTCAATATCTCAACTCTCATATTATTTCTTATTAATTCAAACCAGCCCAGAGAACCTAGCTGGCGGATTATTTATTATAGTAGCCAATGTTTCTTAAAGCAACATTGGCTGCTCGAATTTCATGTTAAAACCTCCCAGCCAGTGTTTTCTGGCTTGGAGATGAAAAACAAATATATTGCAACCAAAGTTGCTGCATGCAACTTTGCTTGATTTTAAACACAACATCTTTCAGGAAGTTTTGAACTGCCTGAAAGATGTATTATTAAATTTACCAAAGCCACATTTAGTGGCTTTTTTCAATTTTTTTTATTTTTTATTAAATTCTGCCAGCTTAAATCTGGAAGCAAAATATATTTTTTATTTTCAAACCCAAGCCACTTCCTGTGGCTCAGGGGGTTTTTTTTATGCATTATCAAATTACTACCAGCTAGGCTCCCTCTCACTGGTAGTGTTATCTGAAATTTGAAATCTTGAAAAAAAGATTAGTGGAAATATAAAATGCATATTCTTTGATATATTAATAATTATGAGTGGTAGGGGATTGATGAAGGGATTAATGGCTCAAGAATAAAATGGGCCGTTGCTGTTAAGGAGAGTTCTAGAACAATAGAGATTTTCTATGAAAATGAGATGTGATGGAGTAAATTAGGGGGTCTCAAACTTGATCAAATAGTCCACATAAACAGGCCATCAGAAAATGAAATACACCTGCCCTGGACCAGTGTATTTTGATGGTGTGTTTGACCTCAAACACACCTTCTTTTTGGAAAAAAAATCCACCAAAAAACTTCTCTCCTTCATCTTTATTAGTCAGCACTAGATAAAGACACACCATCTCCTTAGTTTTTTTCACCTAATTCTTAAGGGCTTATTATTCAACATGTGAAAAAAGTGACTTCCCACCACTTAAACAGCCCCTTCATCATACACTCACCCTTAGTCTTCATCACCATTCACTAAAATGCCACTTTCAGTCTTTTGTCAGCTTTATATCACTTCTACTGCTCTAGCCATTGATCTAATGGTTAGCTCTGATACTGACTCCAATGCTGAACTTTACTTGGATTAAATGTGTTACATGCTAGAGAATCGCTACTTATTTTCCAGAACACCTTCCATACAAAACCAACCACAATTTAACCTTGAGGGCCTTTACAACATTCCTGAAATTAGCTTTAAACAGATATTTTGCAAAACCTTTCCTGGATTTCTCAGTATACTTGAATTGATAAAATATCACTCAATTTTCATAAATTATTCTTGTTGTCCACAAAGATATCCCGCTATTCAAATCTGTCTTTCACTTTATCATTTTAGCTAAAATTGAAATGGTGCCACATTAACCCATCTTGAAAACCTCTTCCAGATCAGAGATGGAAATAAATATTTTGATTGTAAAACAATTCTTTGAATCTCTCTTATATGAATTGCATGCTTCTACTCTTGCTATTTTTTAGGATTTCAGTTGATTAAATGTTTTGTATTTAAATTAAAAGTAATGTTTTCCTCTATATATACATGACTAAAATTCATTCTGGATTTCTATTAATAATTTGGTTAAATATGGCTTTTCAACAGCTTCATTAACCAACCCTTAAGCACAAGATACATAAATTCACAAATTTTATTTATCTAAATCTAGAAATTTGGCAATACCCTCCCCAGAATTTTACTATATTAGGGGGTGGGGATTGCCATTTTTTTGATGTCAAAAAAAATCTTTATGTCTGGAAAAAAATATTTATGTCAGAAAAAAAAATGGCAATACCTCCCCCTGCAATTTACTGTGGGAGGGGGTAAATATTACAAAATTTTCATTTTGATTTCATAAATTCTTAAATAAATAAATCAAAAAAGATAATCAACCAAGTAAAAGTAATGGGATTCACAATATCACCTGACAATGATTTCAGATGTGACCAAAGCCAAAGAAATCATATGACAAGCATTGTATTGAGAATTTATCCATTCAATACAAATAAGTGATTAAATGAACACATTTATACAGCAGCAAGACTCAATCACACAAAAGTTTTACTTGATTTATTATCTTTAATAATTGATAATTTAAAAATTTATTAAATAAAAATAAGAAAAAATGGAAAATCTTCTAATTAACATATTTAGAACCCCTCCCTAAAGATTTACTAGAAGTTTACCCTTCACCCTTTGCTTTACTTACCTTGTTTATCAGAATTTGGTTGATCTGGAATGAAAAACCAAAATGAGTAAACTTTTTACAAGATTCCAAACCAGCAGTATCCTTGGTAGTTTGATGATTATCTCTTGGATTTTTGATTGATGATTATCCTGAGAAGAGTTCCAAATAGAGTTGATGATACCATTTCCTGAAAAAAATCCAAAACGTCAACAAATAAGGGAAAAAATGATCTATAAAGAAGAAAAATTGAGGAAACAAATGATAAAAAAAATTTGAGAAATTGACATACCTTGGGAGTGGTACAATAAAAAGTATCAGAAAAAATATACATATTACAGAATATCAAAATACAAAAATGTAAATTAGTTTACATAAAAAGACTCAACTTTAAAAGTAGATATTTCAGAAATTTCTGAGCCAAAATTGATTCTGCTTTCTGAAAATGAAATTCATGCCTCTAGAGAACCTGTAATCAAAATAATCTGAGATTTGAATGAGCCAAAATTCAGCAAATGTTAATATTCATCCTCATGAAAAACCAAATCACAAAATAGGAAGGACTCATCCAAAATAAATATTTAGCTGATCAAATCAGAGCCAAAAGCCTGAAGTATTATTTGAAATAGATTGCATAAGCCCTATATGCATATTATGCAACATTGAACTTAAAAAATGTAAATTAGTTTATGAAACAAGACTCAACTTTGGAATCAGACATCATAGCAACCATTGGACCAAATTCAACGCCATTTGCTGGAAATGAAAGCGATTCTTCTGGAGAGTCTTGCAAAAAAATGATATTTCATTTGAATAACCCTAACCCTATTTCTTACTTTTTTTGACTTAAAATAAAATCAAAAAAGGGTTATAAAAATAAAATCCATGGACTATCAATGGGCTAAAAAGATCTATTTTAGCTACCTATGTTATTTATAAGTATTATATCTGTTCCAGAGTATGACCTACCTGAGAAGATTTGAATAAAATTGATGGAAGTTTGATCCAAGTGGATGATAAATATCTCAACAACTAGTGAGCCAAATTAGATGTTGCTTGGTGGATATAAGAGCCAGGCTTCTGGAGAACATTCTTAAAAAAGGAAATGTGATTTGATAAAACAAAAAAAGAAATAGAAACAATAAAAACACAAATTCAGAAAAATAACATCAGTTAAAATTGAAAAAAAGATGGTGGGAGAATGACTTACCTGATGAAATGTCTTCAAAGATGTAAAAGAACCAGATAGAAGTTGAGGAAGTGATGGATAAAAGAAATAGAAGAAGAGTTAAGGAAGTGAGAGAAGATGAATAAAAGGATATGAGGGATCATTGAAAAACAGAAAGAATGAAAAATTATGCAACTTTGTGTTGAGATGATGAACCAAAATGAATAAGGAAGGGAAAAAATATGCTTTCAGTGAAAATTCAAAATAAAAGTCAATATGCAAAAATAAAATAACAAACCCTAGTGTAAAGTACATTCAACTTGATCATTTTGAGAGCATGAAAAAAGGATTTAAAAGGGTTGTGTTGATAATTTTGTAGTGTGATTGGCATGAGGTCTGAGTTTTGAGGATAGAAATTTGATCAGGAATTATTGATAAAGAAAGGAATGAAAAGTGCAAAACTTACTGGGGCATGGTGTGTAAAAATTTGTATCAAAAAAGTGGGAGGGGAAAGGTGTGATGTGTGGTGAATTGGGAGGATCTTTGTATTGGTGGGCTGAGATGTGGTTGGAAAATTTGCACTAAAGTAGGATGTATTTGACCCCATGTTTGAGATGTCAGGTACCAAATCAGCCATATTTCATGGTGTGTTTATGTGGCGGTTTTCAAATGAAATCCGCCAAGCATACTTGTTCAAGTTTGTGACCCCCTATCAAAAAGTAGATGGGTAGAGGAGGAGGAAGAGATCCTTGAGATGATGAATAAAATATTACTTTCAAAAACTTTTACAGATAAATATTAAATTGAAATAAAGTTTGTAAATATTATTGTCATTATATTGGTTTCCACTTTTAAATGCAGTTGCTATTTCACATGTACTCATACCAAAACTTGTGAAAGTGATTTATATAAGCATTAAATATTTAAATAGGAAAACTTGCATATTAATTTCCATGCATTTCTTCATTAATTTCCATAACAACCTTTCAAGTCATACACTTTAAGGACTATTTTTATTTTTATTTAAATAGGGGGTATCAATGTTCAGGGATCTGCAATTAGGGATCAGGAATTTTTTTCCCAGGATCAGACATTATTGATTGCAGAAGATTCTTATCCACTAGCCCCGGGGCTAGTTGATAAGGAATCCACAATAATGCATTATCCCAACTCTTATACCCCAATTTCCATTCCTAATTCCTGATCTCAAACTCATCACATCCATGATTGATTTTTATGCAAGTCACATGACATATAAATGCAGATGTTGTGAATGAAAGAAGGCCAAGATGTGGTTATGACAGAAAGTTGTCCGATATGTGGTTATGAAAAATTGAGTAGAAAATTTTTGGATAAGAGGTGAACATTAACACATAAAATGTCTAATAACCCAATTATTAGCAAAAATAATTGCAGAAGATAATTGGGGTATAAGGATTTTTATCCGCAATTAAATTAATTGTGGATCCCTGAACATTGATACCCCCTAATATAAATATTTCTTTTAATTGGGTAACTGAAGATTTTATTTTCAATAGCCTGTAGGTCTTATATTTCAGGTAAAATAAAAAAATTATACAAAATTAAGTCTTACAAAGACTTATTAGATTTGAAATGAGAAGTGACTATATTCTTTTTAAAATTTGAAAATAGGAATGGCATTAGTTATTTCAATCCCTATAGTTATTAATATTTGTGATCAAATAATTTGCTAAATTTATCTATTGTTGCAATTATGTAGTAAAAGATATCATTATTGTAAATCAAATTTACTTTCATAATTTTATGGTTTATCTTTTGGATGCAAAGTAATGCTTAGGTATGTTAAGGAATAATTTTCATCCTCTAAATTGAAAATCATATTGGATATTCAAAAGCTTATGTTGGATCAATATGTGCTCAAGTGTGCTCAATGAAGGATAAAATCATGGTTATAGTTGATCAACTTATGCATAACTTGAGATCAATTGAGGTTCATTTTTGGACCAATCTTAGAATAAATGTAAATCTAACTCCAATTTACTTATGTTTATAAAGTATTCATAAACCTGGCATAATGAAGGGACACTCTAAAGTTCAGGAGAGGGGATTGCTAGCAGTTCACCCCTAGATTTCCTGTGGTGTATTAAACTCCTAAATACCTTTTGATTATTAAGTTTCAACCATTTGTAAGATTAACCAGAATATTTATTGTTACTGTAAATCACATTATTATTCACCTCAAACTTACCTCATACTATTATTAATTTATCTTTGACTTATCTTTGAACCACTCCCTTGACTTATTCCTCTGTGCTTCCAAGCAGTCTTCAATCATCTTTGCCAATCTCACCTACTCAGGAACACCCTTGACCTTGTGTGTAGGCCATCCGGTGACATCTTCCCTCATTTACTCCAGAACTGACTACACTGAAATAGTGTGGCACCAGCCTAGGAAGCTCACTAGGACAACATACATGATACAAGTTGTCAACAACAGAGCTTACTGCAGAGCTCTGGGCTGCTTCAGAACCAGTCCTATCTGCACCCTCCTGCATGACTCTGCTTCACTCACCTGTCTACAATGACTTGACCAAGCAGTTCTCAAAGCCTGGTCACACCTACTCACTATCCCTACCTCCAACTCAATGGCTAAATCAGCCAGACTCTCCCTCTCTCTCTCTCCCCCCCCCCCCCCCCCCCCCCCCCCCCATCAAATCCCATTGCCATCAGCTCCATCACCTTGCAAACCTCAAATTTTTTTCCTTCCTCCTTCTCATTGGAAGACTTTGACCTCCAACTCCCTTTTCTCCTTCACCCCATGGTCTCCAAAGTTCTTCAACACAAGAATTGGCTCCTCAAAAGAACAAGCCCTCAGAGAAGTGTCTAATTCTTTACTTTCTGCCCCTCTCTCCTCTCACTTTGTTTTCACTGATGGCTCACGTTCTGCCAGGGGCACATGTGCAGCTACCTTTAACCCCAGTCTCCCCCTCCCATATGTGGCCCACTTAGGTGCATCAGAACTGTTCTCAGTATTTGAGGCAGAGCTGATAGGCATCCTCCTTGGTCTCTATCTCTTCCTCACTAACCCTCTAATACCATTTTCCTGTTCACTCACCATCCTGTCAGATAATCAGGCTGCCATCCAATCACTTTCCTCACCTCACTTATCAACAAACAACTCCTACATCACTAGAGCCATGGCAGAGGCTGCCTCCCTCCTCCTCCAAGCCAATCCTCTCATCCAACTGTCCCTCCATTGGTGCCCTGGCCATGTGAATATTCAAGGGAATGAATTGGTGGACAAACTAGCTAATGGTTCACACGCTTTTGCTTCATTGGCAGCCGATGCATTGACCTTCCCTCCCCCTTCTCCCTCCATCTCTTTTCTCAAAACACACATCAAACTTTATTTCCATTCTCAACTCCTCCCCCCCCCCTGAATCCAACTCCCTCAAGAAACTCCAAGGAAAGCACGCACCACTACTCATGTTTCAACAACTATCCTCCCCCAAGCTTAAGCCACTGCCTTTGCCCAATTCCCCTCAGGACATTTTCCCCTCAACAATTATCTCTTCCGTTTAAGATAGTGGACTCTACCACCTGCCCGGTTTGCAATTTAAACGGTAAAGACTCCCCTGAACACATCCTCCTCCTCTGTCCAGCCCATTCTGTTGCTTGCATGAGGCTGATTGAGGAGGCAAAACGTCATAAAATCCCTCTTCACACCTCTGCTTTACTCTCCCCTTTCTCTATCATCTCCCAGGTTGCGAAATTTTCAGTCTCATCTAAAAGATTTATTAACAATTTGCCCCTAACAGGCCACAAGCCTTTACACACTTTCTCTCTGTTATTACATGACGTTCTTTCTTATAAATTGCCTCTCCCCAATGTATTTACATCTAGTTGCCTGAGCCTTCATACCCCTTGCTGGGTGAGATTGCATGAAATAAAAATAAATAAAAATTAGCAATTTGCCCAAGTAAACTGCAAATAGATACTGAATATTTATTGGAACGGGGGTAGAAGCTCTTGGTAACTGTTGCACAACTGTTGCGTAGTTGTTGCGCCCCATGGCGAAACGAAAATGTGTCGTAGTGACAGTTGCGTGATCTCATGTCACACACAAGTTGCGTGACATGAGTTCCCGCACTGTGTCACGTTTCATTGCAGGACATTGCCTCCTGAGATGCAAACGTGAAACAGTTTCGCGCGCCGTAACTCGTCCGGTGTTTGCACGCTGCGTCATTATCTAGGCGTCATTTCCATATTTATTATTATTATTTCACTTGTTTACCGCCAAGTTTTTTATTTTTAGTTAGTAGTTTTTAAATCATTGCTATTTAGAAATTCAAAAGCTCATAAAAACCAGGTTAGGAAATCTAAGAGAGGCTACAAGAAATTTAGGAAGAAATTAAGAGAGAGGAGAGAGGAAGAGATGCTTTACACTTCGCTGATGGGTTTGGCGAGCGTTTCCTCTTCGCATTAGATGTCACCTTTAAATATGAAATGCCAGATAAAGGTTTACACGTTTTTGTGTTTCAATTTAGAAGAACATTCATTTTAGGGAGAGGGCTGAATAGATCCTGGCTTACACCTGTCACAGATACTGTACCTGAGGGCTTGCCTCATCATTTAGGTTAAAAAAATATTGATTTACGGAAAGTGACCCTTAAAACTTAAACTAATTTTACTTTCCTTTATTTCCGAAGCTTTTATATCGATCAAGTAACGTCCTGCAGTTATACCTAGAAAACTGATTAACCTTTCACATTACGTTAACAATTTTCACATAAAAATGTTATCTACTCTAGTATCATTAGGAATCATATTTCTAGCATGCTGTGATTCTTTTAGCTCTCAAGGGGACCTACTCAAGCATTATCAAACCATATCGACTCAGCTTCTTCAACCTGAATATCGTTTGACACAGAACGTTGAAACCTCATGCCCAGTCGGAGAGCAAAAAAATCCGCATTTTCTACATGAGACCGATGACTTGAACTTTTTGAGTGGTCATGAATCTTTGAATGCACCAATGAATAATGACAGGGTCAATAACAGAGAGACAAAAAAACGTAAATCTAGCATCAAGTCGAATTTCCGTTCTTACAGTAAGTTTTGTCTGAAATGAAATTACATATTAGTTTCGTTTCTCAATTTTTTTAGATGATGCTTGCATTAATTTTTTTTTCTTCATTTGAAAATGCGTAATTTTTTGTTCAAATCTAGATAGCGATATTTTATGGGGCGACATTCCTTTGGAATTTATTATATCTATTTCATTTACATGTAAGGTTTTTGTTTGTATTTAGAAGCCTACCTATTTCTAATTTTATTAAGAAAAAAAAGCTTCACCGATTTCCCAATTGAAGGCACAATTTTTGAAATCCTGGATAATTCTTAATGAGTTGAGATGTAAGACTGAAGGTAGGATTCAATCACAGTTTCTTGTAAAAATCAAATTTGAGTAATAAATTTTCAGATTATTGTAATTTTATAAAATCTTCCCTATATTGGTCTGATTTGAAAATCATCGAGCCGTTTGTTTCTGCTATCTGCTCTATCAATGCAAACACGTCAGAACAGCTCATTAATCTGGCTCGTGAATTGTCGATTAAAACAAGAGATGCAGCTTTATATGTAGCGGAAACTTTCCAAATTGAAACATCAAAATCAAAATGGAGGAATCTTCTTGATGATGCAGGAGTTCCTTGGCGGACCAGGAATCAACTAGAACACCGTTAGTTGTTCATCTAGATTATAATTTTGATGAAGTGAAAATTTCTGAAGCTTTCCTGAATTTATGTTCTAGAAACCGCCTTGAAAGTTTTATTTTACATTTGTAATGACCTCAGTAAAAAAGTAAATAAGGGCGAAATACACATTGATGATTTTAAAGATCAACATCAACTCGCCCCAAGTCTCAATCATCCATCTAACAAAAGCTTAAAGGAAATCTACTTCTCTTTGCTACCAGAAGCAATAAAGTACTACGTCGGATTAACTGCATACAAGAAAGGATTCATTAAAGCAATTGATACCTTTGAACATGAGATGCGGATTCATGCATCCCCCATAGTTCGAGAGCAGTCTAGATACAAAGGTTTCTGGCTTACTTTCTTGATGTCCTCCACACTTAGGTCTTTAAATTGATGTTGGTTTAATTCAAAAAGATATCTTTAATAGATACTTTTATTTTTATGTATTACTTCAGAGCGATTTAATACACTCTCTAGCTTTGAATGGTAACGAAAGTATACTGCTCTGCAAATCAATAGCTGAGCCTTGGAAAGTTAACATTAAAAAAGAAGATTTCACGTCCAATCTCCAGGTATCCTGTCAAGATAGATGGCCTGGTTTTAGAAAATATGTGACAAGTAGTAAACTTGCTGAAAATTCTCATGGCCTAAACCTTTTTTTGAGAGTTTGCTGGCACACAGTAGACAACTATGCTAAGCAAGCAATTTTTTCAGATAAAATCATGTCTGAAATGACCGGCAAGTAATTCATTCTATCCATACTTATTATTTTTCGAAAAGAGTTGAATTTTCATTATCGGGGGTTACGGATGGGGTTAAATTGCAATATGTGTTTCTAGATCCTGTCTCGTTCAAAAGTCTACCAAGAAAATCCAATTTTCAATTTAATTTTAGAAATTTAGGTTTCATAGAAAAGAGACAAAATAGGGAATATGAGCTGAAAAAGTTGAAATATTTTTCTAACTTTCTAATTACTTTTTCTCAAAGAAAGTTATTTTTATTTTCATTTTTTTTTAAATCTTAAACTTATGGCGTGGATTTTACAGCCCCCGTTTTGGTTCATAGTATAGTTAGATGCCTTTTTCTTTACGGCTTTATCCTCAAACAAACTTCTAACAAATATGGTGAGGTTTTCTTGAGAGTTTACTAGAAACCATTTAGCCTTTTAACTCTCAAAAAGTGTCTTTTCCTCTAGTGGGAACTATTTTGCATCAGAATATTTCAAGCAAAAATAAAATTAGCTTTCTTTTTAGAAAGGGATCAATAGTTTTTTATAAAAATTTTGAAGAAATTGGTTTATTAATCGAATCGTTGCGGCGGAGGTTTAGGAAATCAATAAATCAATCTCGATATTTAAAAGATGCTACCACCAATGCTCAGTTGAAATATTTACCAGATTCTAACTCATGTGTTTCGATTAGTCAGTCATGCACATCTCTTTTTTATGATATTACCATTTTTTTCAATACTAAAAGAAGATCTTTCATAAAACAGACTTTATTATCTATTCATTATTTTACTACGTAAATTCAGTAAACCATGACACAAACTGGAGTTGGAATCTGCTGTTAGATAAATGGTACAATAATCTAATGCAATATACTGAAAATAAGGAGTCCCAAGATGTAGATAAATTTTCTCAACTCTTTGCTCTACTGCAGAAAAAGATCGCAATTACTCAGAGTTTAATTATTTCTACCTCGGAACAAATTTTACAAGCGAATATAGCTGAAAGTCATTCATTTAATGAAGGTGGTTTTTGGATACAAAAAATTGTCCTTGGAAGAAAAACACTGACCTAGTTTATTCTATAGGAACTTACATAAATAATTTCTTAAAGTTAAAAGAGGAAATAGAACATAATACCTTCATCTTAGCAGTAAAAACTGGATTAACAGCACATGCAGTTGAAAACTTCATCAAATATCAATGGGTAGCCAAAAATATGGAATTTGACTATCAACTCAATTATTCCAGAAAAGAATCAAAGAAAACTAGCTCACAGGTATAAGACTTTTTGATGGGATTTGTTGAATTTTTTAGTCACTTCTAAAAGTACCCTACTTCAAGAATAAGTTTAACTCAATCTCTCTTTTTACCTGATTTTTTTTGCATGTTCTCATAAGATATAATTTGTCAGGCTGAGATCAAGTACAGAGATATGAACTAGCTTGAATAGTCAGTTGTCTAGAAGATTTTAATGGTCCTATATGAATACTGTAGTATAAATTCAATAAGTATTAAAATATAACTCAATATAAGGGTCTCAGTAATTTTAATCTCACTAATTATTAATGGGTTGAAATCTTTTAGTTGGTAGAAAAATAGATGTAATAATTCAGATACTATTCAAAGACTTTTTTTTTAAATTTTGTACAATCTCACCCAATGAGGGGCATGAAGGAAGAGGCACAAGGATAGGATAACAGCTATATACATGGTTTAGAAGTAATATGAGAGAAAACTAAGGGTAATTAGAAAGGAGCAACTGGAGAAGGACAATAGGGTTAAAGAACTAATGGGTTAGAGGCAAATTATTAAGAAATCTACAAGTTTCAACTAAAAACTTTGCCACAAAATTAATAGCTGGAGAGGAAGACAAAAGGGAAGATTTAGAAATGGGTAATTTGAGTTTAGAAAATTCTCTAAGTAAGGAGGGGCAAGAAGAAGAGTGAGCAGGGCATATGAGAAGAACATCTTCCGGAGATTCCAGGGCCCAAAGATGGCACAGTGGGCAAAAGGGCAACTCCCCCACTTTGAATTTGAAGAGATAATAATTTAGGGGGGAGTGGCCTGATTGGAACTGGGCAAAAGCTGTGGCCTGAGCCCTGGGGAGGGAAGAGAGAAACTTGGAGAGAGCAACTGGTTCAAATTTGCCTCTAAGCTTCTTTAAAATGTCTGAGGGGGGAAAATGAAACAGGAGTGAGGCTATGTGTGACTTAATAAAAAATTTCAAAGAGGAAATTGAGGGAGGGGGTGAGTTGGAATTCAAAGACTTTATATGTGCTATTGATATGTATTGTAATTGTATTGGTTATATTTTTGAATGTAATGATAAAGAATGTTGAAAACAAGACCAAAAACCCCCTCCTTTTATACCCAATAATTCC
Organism: Hemileia vastatrix; assembly: GCA_030280995.1. Lineage (NCBI taxonomy): Eukaryota > Fungi > Basidiomycota > Pucciniomycetes > Pucciniales > Zaghouaniaceae > Hemileia > Hemileia vastatrix. The sequence continues at coordinate 30,529,467 of JASXTE010000002.1, read as the reverse complement.
TCCAATGTACCCCTTGATTTACCAGCCCTATACACAGCTAATGAAGCCTCATTCCAGCTATTACACCTTTCCAACAACATAAAGAGTTACAAATAACATAATTAGAATGATATCACCTGCCAAAATCCAGTAGTAATAGGGATAATCCATCAAAAAAAAGGATAAGCAAAAAAGAGAGTGTATGTGTGAAATACCTAAAAATAAAAGAATAAAAAGGGAAAAATTAAGACTAAATATTACAAAATATTTAGGGAGATTAACAGTAGAAATGATGGAGCTAATTATGAGAATAAACTACATGAAATCCCCTTCCAAAAATAACCAATATTGAGTGAGAAACCACTAAAAACCCAAAAAAGGGCTCAAGATGTGGAATAACTACATGCAGTCCTTGGCAGGCACTTGCACAGGTAAATACTTGACTAATTTATGCAAATTTAAGCGTGGCAGTGAATTAAAGCACCATGTTTGAGGTTATTAATGAAATTAGTGCATATAATAAAGTCAATGCACCTATAATTAAATTAGGACACTAAATAAGTGCCTGTTGCCTATTTAAGCATGTTTTCCCACAGTGGGCATAGAATGTGGGGTAATTATAGCGTGAAAAATCTAACTTTGCTAAAAATAAAGCTATTCACATGGAAAAATTCAGGCAGTATGTGGCCAGTACACAGAAGCCATTTCTGGCATAAAAAACACCAAATTTGAAAAGTGTTATTTTTATGCATTTGAGTAGCCAAATCAATAGTTCTAATTAATGCAATTGATCTGTCAAAGCGCATTTTAAATATTATTAAATTTATAGCGCATATGGTCAACTTTTAAGTGATTTAAAGCACATTTCATGTTTTTCACATAAAAAAATGAAAACATCAGCTTTAAGTCTACTTAAAGATTATGTAGCCTTATGTTTAAGGCTCTTAATATTAAACTAGCATATTAAAACTTAATATTAAGTACATAAGACTTATAAAAGGTGGATATATGTGTGTATACAAGGTGTTACAATGGCATATATTGTATTTTGTCATAATTTTTACTTATGTATACAACTTGTGTACTTTAATTTATTTTTCCCATGTATAGTCCATGTGTTAAAAATAAATTATAAGTACTTCTTACTCAGTCTTGGGTATATCCAGGCTGATACTTGCCACCCAAAAAAAACAATAAAAAAATGATAAGTTATACATTTTTTTTATTTTATTTTTCAGGTATTCAGAAATTCTGTAGCATTATAGATTTATTCTTTAAAGAAATAAAACATAATAAAATATTATGAGTACTGGCTCTTAACCCCTCAGCTGGTTGAACAGAAATTCATTTCTGTTTAAAATTATTAATAAGGGAGGATAGATTTGAAATTTCTTTTTCAGGTATCCATTTATCAAATTCATTTGATTTTCCCTTAAATCTTAATAAATACTCAGTTCCTTTATCTTTGGTAAGGATTATTTTCTTGAGTATTTTTTTAATCTCTTTTTTTTTCCAAAATTTCTTCAGGTTTCTTTTAGGCCTTCCCCTTCTTTTTGGAAATAAGTCAGGATCATTTGTATGGTAAGGTTTTAATAATGAGATAGGGAAAACTGGATGTTTCCTATCATATGGGGCATATAATATGACTTCCACAGCATTATTACCAGCCATTGTATTGACTGCAAAATATCCTACAAAGGGATCTTTTAATTTAAAATTACCTTGTAAGTTAAAATGTAGTGTTGAAATTAGGAGTTCATCTCCTTTTTGAATTCAAATTCTTTGTGAGATTTATCCCAAATTTTCTTTTCATATTCAAATACTCTTTGGATGCATTCTTCTGCTTTCCTCCTACACATTTGTTGCATATGAATAAAGTATTTATTACCAGGGTGTATATCTAACCTTGGTAATTTATTTAAATGATTTACTGGGGGTATTCAATACATATCCCAGCCAGAGTTCAAATGGTTTTTTCTCTGTTACAAAATAAGTTGTGTTATTATAAGAAAATTCTAGGCCAGGAATTAATGTTACCCAGTAATGTGTGAATTTCTCATTCTCTTTGTATTCTAATACAAAGGCACAATATCTTCTGATCATGTCTTCAACAGTCTGTATCATTCTCTCAGCCAGTCCATTGGTGTGTGGATGGTTTTCTGTAGACAATTTCAATTGACAACCTGATACTTCCACCAAAGATTTCCAGAACTCTGAAGTAAATTTAGGGTCTCTGTCAGAGATTATGGCTTTAGGGAACCCAGAAGTATTCATCCTTTGAGTGCACCATATTAATGCCAAGTCTTTTTTAGATACCTCTTTATGGGTAGGGAGAAATTTACACATTTTTGTTAATCTATCCACAATTACCCAGCAAGAATTGAAACTTTATTTTCCTGCTAATGGCAAGCCAGTAAAAAAGTCCATGTTTATCATTTCCCATGGAGCTTTTGGCAGCTCTATTCGTTTTAGCAACCCAAATCTCTTCCCAGTCAATATTTTAGATTTCTGACAAGAGTCACATGTGCCAATGTGTTTTTGTACATCTTCTTTCATGTTTATCCACCAGGCTGTATTCTTGACTCTAGTTAATCTTTTGATAAAATCAAAATGAACAGCTAATATATCATCACAACAAGTACTTAACATTATCTCTTTCATAGAAGGTGTTATAACTATTATGTTACTTAGCTTTATATGTAAGATATGTATCCATCTTCAATTGACAGTTTACCTTTTTCCAATGCATTCTTATACTTTGAAGGTATGGTTTTAATTAATGCACTCATAGAGGAATTTGTTGCATCATTTAAAATGGTGGATAATTTAGACAAATCTTTATCAGATGAATAATTATCTGATATAGTTTGTATAAATTCTTCCTCTAAATCCACTATATAAATCCCAAATATATGTATTACCTCATTTTAAGGTGAATAAGCTGGGTTGTCAGTATCCTTTGGAAAAGGGCTTCTGGACACTAAATCCACATTAGAATGCAATGTTCCTGCTCTATGAGTGATTTTCATTCTTCCTATGTACTCTTGTACAGCTATTTGACCTCTAAACATGTGCCTATTAGGTGTTTTCATGTTTAGTAATGATTTTACTGCACTGAAATCTGCTATTAATTCAAACTTCTTATCTTCCAGATAGTAATGAAGTTTTTCCAGGGCCCACACAACGGCTAAAAATTCCATCTGGGTGGCATCATACCTTAATTCTGTATTTCTTAAGTTTCTGGATATATAACAGATAACTACTTTAAATAATTTACCATTTATTATCTGCTTTTGGTGTAAAGCAGCACCTAACCCTGTAAAGCTTGCTTCAGTATACAAGATAAAAGTGAGGTTAAAATATGGCAGTCCCAATATTGAAGCTGAAATTAAATATTCCTTTAATTTATCAAAGGAATGTTGTCTTTCATTATTCCAAATGAAACCCACATTTTTCCAGATTAATTTTGTTAAAGGAGCTGAAATATATTGGAAGATTTTTATATACTGCCTATAATATCCACATATACCTGGAAAACTTTGAATATCTTTCACGTTTTTAGGTATAATAATGTTTTTTATTGGTGCTACTTTATTCTGGGCAACACAAATTGGCAATCCAGATACAACATGTCCAAATACTTTCAAGGATTGAAACCCAAACTTAAATTTCTTTAAATGATATTTTCATATTAATTTAATCTATTTTTTGAAATACTCTTTTCAGGTGATTAAGATGTACATCTTATGTTTTTGAAAATACTATGATGTCATTAAAATAAACTAAAAGCTATCCTTCAACCATTTCCTGATGAAAAACACTATCCATCAATTTTTGAAAGACTGAAGGGGAATTCTGTGGGCCAAAAGGTATTCTCACATATTTATATATCCCCATTTGTGTGGTTATGAGTAAGAAATTCTGAGAATTTTTTTCTACAGGAATCCAGTGGTAACCTTTGTTTCCATCCAGACAGGAAATATATTTTGCACCTTGTAAGGTAGCATGGATAGAAGCTATTCTTGGAAGAGGGTAAATATCATCTACAGTGAATTTATTCAGAGCTCTATAATCACCACATAATCTTGCCTTATCTTTTTCACAAGAGATTAAAACTGGTGAAATAACACAATACTTAGGTGTTGTGTCTAATTTTTCAACAATACCCATTTCTAACAACATTTTAATATTGTCTTCAATATCTTTCCTTTTTGCAGGAGAAGCTGGGTAAAGTTTCTTTTTCAAGCTTCCAGGAATATTATCCAAATTAAAACTTAAAGAGATTTTCATCTCATGGTCTTTGACCAATCCTAGTTCATTTTAACCATGAGAATATGCCATAGGATAAGATTTTGTCAATCTCCAAATATTGTTTTCTTCAATTTTTGAGAGTTGAGGACTGAAAATGGCTTTTTGGATTTCATTTTCCAATTTTATAATTTCAGAGGTTCTTCCTCCACCTTGGAGTTTTTCTTCTTTAGGAGCAATGGAATAAACTGAATTTTCAGAGCAAATCTTGAATTTTCTTTTTCCATTAACACCTATGGTGAATCTGCAATTTTCAGGATCTAGTTTGATTCCAAATTTGTTCAATAAGTCATTTCCCATAATAAACCAAGCACTACAATTATTATTATCCATTACTACAAATTCACCCACTGCTCTTACATATCCATTATTATATTTAAAGAAAACAGCAGTTTTTAATTTTCCAATCTGATGTAATACTGAACCAAAACCCCTCCATCTCTTTGTCTGTACATGTTCCAGTTTTTCTTTATACTTACTATCAAGATTTATTAATGTATTAATAGAAACTACACCACCTTCAGCGCCAGTGTCAAGAATGGCATTCATTTCTTTTCCACATATAATAACACGTGCTCTAATAGGTGTTATATTGTAAGTATCATGAGTTACATCTTCAATTATTTTAGCTTCCTCAATAGATGTTAAAGATGTATCTTTTTGAGGTATTGCATCATTCAGGTACATAATATCCTGTTCTAATACAAATATTTCATTTTCATCATCACTGTAAGAAATGTCACTTTTACAATTCTAACTAGACTCCTCCTTTTCATCTTCATGATTACTTGGTTCAGAATCTTGTGAGTTTTCAATAACATTTATTCTTTTCTTAAAAGTATGACCTTTAGCCCAAGGTTCATTACATTTGTATCAAGTGTTACTTTCTTGTCTTTTGGGGAATAGGGGAGCTGAAGGTTTTTTCTTCTCTACTGGTAACTTTTTTTTAGTAGGCTTTACAGCCTCAAAATTTTGCTTGTAATTATTATACCTGGTTTCTTATTTGTGTTTCAATCACTATGCAATATAGGAGGTGGACTTGCTAGCAAGTCCCCAACCTGAACTCAGATGGAACTCAGACTGAACTCATATTAAACCCATACTGAACTCTACTTGAACACCCACCTAAAACTTTTCTGCTGAGTGGCGTTCATCCCTGATTGTATGGTTCCTTTATCAATAGCTCAATGTGTGTTCAATCTGTAGTGAGTTTGGGTCCAAGGTTGCGGACTTGATAGCAAGTCAGCTCCCCATATTGTGTGATAAATAATATTTCATTGCATATGTTAATAAACTCAGAAGTATCTCTGATGGTTTCAGTCCTAGCTACAATAATGTCTCTGACTGATATAGGCTATTTATATATTATTTTTTCTTTCCACTCACCATAATCCACTTTTGGATCCATGACATTCATGATTTTTATTAAATTCATTAAAAATACCATGGGCTTATCCCCAGCATTTAGATTATATCTTGCTTTCTCATACAATCTTTGTTGAGTGATTCTAAATTTTGGGCCACCAAATTGCCTTTCAACTAGTGCCTTCTATTAACTAAAGGAGTAGTTAATTCCCTCACTCAATACAGATTCAAGCCATAATAAGGTCACATCTGTAAATAAAGTTATCAATTTTGATGTAATTTCTTCATCAGGTAATTTGTATGAAAATTTTAAGTTATCAATTCTCTGAATGAATTTTTGTCAATCAGACTTTGAATCCCTGTCAAAAGAAGGGTACTGATCTAACTTAGGCCAGTTCTTTTGGCTAGTTTTTACTTCCCTAACCTGAGCAATATTAAGTAATCCAGTTACTTTGGAAAGATGATCATTTATTTCATCCTTTACTTATTTTATATTCTCAGAGACCATCATACTATTTTGATGTTCAATCATTGGTTTATTATCTGAATGTTGCATATATACTGGTATTCTTTCCACATAGGATGTGTTTTCCTTTAATTTATCAGTATTTTTAAAAATGTTAGCTACTTCAATTTCCACTCTTTTTAACCTATCCTTTATCACAGGCACATTGGCTAAAGCATCATTCACATTTGAAAAAGAAAATTTTACACATCACTCTATGGTAGCCATAATCTTCTGAGAATGTTCTAATTTATCTTGTAAGCTCTTAATCTTAGAGGTTAATCTATTATTTTCATTTGTTAATTCATTATTTGAAATTTCAATGATTTTTAATCTATTGGCTGTGGTACTCAATAGGGTGTATCAAAATTGACCTATCCGCAATTAAATTAATTGTGGATAAAAATCCTTATACCCCAATCATCTTCCACAATTATTTTTGGTAATAATTGAGTTATTAGACATTTTATGTGTCAAAGTTGATCTCTTATCCAACATTTTTCTACTCAATTTTCATAACCATATATTGGACAACTTTCTGTCATAACCACATCTTGGCCTACTTTCATTCATAACCACATCTTTGACTACTCTCTGGATATGCCTTCTACCTTGCTGCACACTCCCATTCTCATCTCATCCTGTCTATTCTTTCCATTAAGAACACCTCTTTATCTCATCTACTTGTTTTTGCTCCTTTTCATCTTTAATTATCTTAACAAGCCCCATCATCATAGATCTTCTCAAAGGCAGCCTTCCCCCAGTTGTTCTTTGAATTTCACTACTCTCTCTTTACCCAGCTCAGCTGAGAAATCAAAGACTGTTCAATTAAAAAAAGATGATCATCTCATTCCTATCAACTGGCTGAAAAATTAATCTAACTATGATTCTTGTTTTGGTACAAAAAATGCAACTAAAGTAGGATGGCCCCCAGCATCAAAAGTTAATGGTTATATTCTAATTGCCAATGAATTACAGAATAAGATCAATGGAAAGATAGATATTTTACCTAAACAGATGTCTGAACGCTTCAAGAATTATTGATTTAAATACAAGAAGGCAAAGACTCTTTCATCTTAGACTGGTTTTGGTATTACTGAGCTTGATATCAGTAAGGGCATCAAATCCATAGATGATAAACTTGATTATTTATGTCCTTACTCTAAAGAGATAGATGCTATTTTTGGGGAGAAAGCTGATTTTAATCCTTCAAAAATGTTGGATGGTGAATATGCTATCTCTAAACATGATGCCAAAAGAAGTCTAATTCCTTCTTCTTCTACTCAAGCCTCCCCTCATTTAACTTCAACAAATCAAGATATCTTTTCAATAGATCCTTATGGCGATATAAACCAACCTGATCTAACTCAAGTATGTTTTTTTTCTTTTATCTTACCAATTCTTTTTTTTTATTTACATTTTCTTATTTCTTAAAAGGCTGAAGAGCAAACGCAGGAGCCACAATCAACTGATTCAGAAGCCAGCAACAATGATGAGGAGGAAAATGTGACCTTGAACAAAAAAAAAGACTTCAAGTAGTCTAAATTTCACTCTCAGAGAAAAAGATAAATTGATACTTAATCTCAAACCCCTTTTTCTTCTATTGAAGAATTTTTGCAGAAAAGTGATGCTGAAAGTGATACCATACCTCTAAATACTTTACTCTGCTTTTCTTCTACTTTTTGTTAATATTTATTATCACTCTAGAGAAAGTGGAAGTTGCTAAAGAGACTCTAAAGTTTGAAAAGCAAAAATATGAGCTCTCTTTAAAGAGTGATGACAGGGTACATGATTTGGAAGAGAGGAAGTTTGAACTCTCTTTATGGAAGGATGATATGGCACAAGTCTTGGAGGAGAGGAAGTATGAACTCTTTTTATGTAAGGATGATAGGACACAAGACTTGGAGGAGAAGAAATTTGAGTTTTCTCTAAGTATTGAAAAATCAAAGAAAGAGGAAAAACACTTGAGCATCAAAACCTCATGGAAAAGATGAAATATAAGCATTATCATGAAGAAAATTCCAAAAAGAAAGATTTCTTGATAGAATGTGTTAAAGCTTATAAATCTGTTAAGGAAATTGAGCATTTAAATTTTTTTTTGATGAATAGTTTGTTTTATTTCTCTCACACATCAACTGTTCATAATTAATTGTACATAAAATTTTATCTTAATTTCCTGTATTTCTTTACTCTATCCATCATTAGTTGAATTTTCATCTTTTCACCACAGGAAATCAGGGGGTGAACTGCTAGCAGTTCCCTCTCTTTGAAACTTTTAGGAAGAGGTTGGGAAAACATTGGAGAAACTTTGTGGAGGTTTTAGGAAACTATTTTTAATTTATATGAAAAATTTTGAAAAAAAATGTTGGCCCTAAATTGAACCTCAATTTACTTCTTCTTAAGCAGAACTTTGGATTCAAGTTAAGCATCAGTTGGAACAAATTTTAGAAATGATTGAGGCAAAACACTTAACATACCATAATATTCAGTTTTATATCTAGATCCATTGAATTTTGGGAGGTCAGGTTTGATATTAGTAGAAATATCGTAAATGACACATAGTATACTAGGTCTGGAATATTATTTCAATCATCATTTTTACTCCGCAAATATATAAAAAAGCATACTATTTAAGTCCTTTTTAAAAATTTTATTAATAAAAATATAACTCTGTAAAAATATTTGCACATAATTTTAAATTTTCTAGACAAAAGTTTATATTTAGCCCTTATCAATAAAAATTTCTCTTTGTTCCTTGGAATAAATAAATATAAGACATTCTTCAAAAAATTTAATGTAGGAGAAAAAAAAATATTTTTTTTATAAGAGGAAAAAATAGTAATGTATTTTTTTTTACATTTACACTATTAAAGAAACTAATTTTATTATATTGGCACAAAACTTAGGCTCTAAAATAATGCACTTCTTTCAGTTATCTATATGTATTTTGTTATTATTTAAATGTGAGTCAAAATTGATTATTAACATACATGAAAAATCCAATTGTGAATATTTATCTAATAATATATATATTCTCTACTTTCATCTCTTTCAAAACTTTGCTCTCATCCTCCCTTTCTTTAAAATACCACCATCACCATAAAATTCATTTAATGAAAGTGTTATATTTAAGATGCATTGAAAAATCCTCTTTAAATTTTAAAGCTATTTTTCCAAGAGAAATATAAGTATTTAATGAAGTATCACTACACAATATAGGGGGTGGACTAGCTAGCAAGTCCTCAACCTGAACTCAGATGGAACTCAGACTGAACTCATACTGAACCCATACTGAACTCTACTTGAACACCCACCTAAAAATGTTATTCTGAGTGGTGTTCATCCCTGATTTTATGGTTCCTTTATCAATAGCTCAATGTATGTTCAATCTGTGGTGAGTTTGGGTCCAGGTTTCAGACTTTCTAGCAAGTTGGCCCCCCATATTGTGTGGTGTATCCACTTAAATTTTTTCATGAAATGAGAAGGATCTTTAGTTCATGTTTTTAGATTATTCAATGAAGGAGAAACAACACCTATTGGTGATTTCTCTAACAAACAGAGCTTCCAAATTGGACAACTACTTGGAGAAATTGGATCTGGATCTCAAATCTGTCTTCTTCCACAATGAAGATATTTGATGTCATCAAATTGTTTTTTGGTAAAAGTGTCCAACACAAGTTCAGCCAAACCTGTGCTGGACACTTTGGACAAAACAAGTGACTAAAAATTGCAAGGAAAACCAAAAACAATAGGCCATATAATGAACATAATTGATGTCCTCAAATTGTTTTTTGGTATAAGTTTCCAGCACAAGTTAGCCAAAACTTGTGCTGGACACTTTTATGAGGAACACCTCACTTCTCTTAAAAAAACATGCACCTAAAAAACTTCATATAGCAAAAGTGTCCAGCACAAGTTTGGAAAAACTTGTGCTGGACACTTTTACCAAAAAAAAATTTGATGCTATCAATTAATTTCATTATATGGTCTAGTTTTTTTTGGTTTTTCTTGCAGTTTTTAGTTACTGGTAATGTCCAAAGTGTCCAGCACAAGTTTGGCCAAACTTGTGCTGGACACGTTTCCAATATGAAGTTTTTAAGGTGCATTTTTATTTGAGAGAAGTGTGGTGTTCCACATAAAAGTGTCCACCACAATTTTGGCCAAACTTGTTCTGGAAATTTCGGACAAGACCAGTGACTAGAAATTGCAAGGAAAACCCAAAAAAATAGCCTATATATTGAAGATAATTGATGGCCTCCAAAGTTTTTTGGTAAAAGTGTCCAGCACAAGCTTGGCCAAACTTGTGCTTGACACTTTTACCAAAAAGCATTTCTTCATTAATTTCCATAACAACCTTTCAAGTTATACACTTTAAGGACTATTTTTATTTTTACTTAAATATAAATATTTTTTTAATTGAGTAACTGAAGATTTTATTTTCAATAGCCTGTAGGTCTTATATTTTAGGTAAAATAAAAAAATTACACAAAATTTAGTTTTACAAAGACTTAATAGATTTGAAGTGAGAAGTGAATATATTCTTTTTAAAATTTGAAAACAGGAATGGAATTAGCTATTTCAATCCCTATAGTTATTAATATTTGTGATCAAAAAATTTGATAAATTTATCTATTGTTGCAATGAGGTAGTAAAAAATATTATTATTGTAAATCAAATTTACTTTCATAATTTTATGGTTTATCTTTTGGATGCAAAGTAATGCTTAGGCATGTTAAGAAATAATTTTCATCCTCTAAATTTATAATCATATTGGATATTCAAAAGCTTATGTTGGATCAATATGTGCTCAATGTGTCCTCAATGAAGGATAAAATTATGGTTATAGTTTATCAACTTATGCATAACTTGAGATCAATTGAGGTTCATTTTTGGACCAATCTGAGAGTAAATGTAAATATAACTCTAATTTATTTATGTTTAAAAAGTATTCATAAACCTGCAATAATGAAGGGACCCTCTAAAGTTCAGAAGAGGGGATTTCTAGTAGTTCACCTCTAGATATCCGGTGGTGTTTGATGTTATAAATTCTTTTTTAGTTAAAATTTTGAAGTCACATTTGAAAATTTCCCAATCCCTCCCCTTTATTTGATTGAACTAAGGGGTGGGTATCACCAAAATTCTAATAAGTAAAGAATTTTTCAAGTCTTATATGAAATTTTGGCAATAGTCCCCCTGCATTTTATTGAAGTAAGGGATGGGTATCACCAAAATTTCAAGTCAATTTTTTTTTTTCAAGTCTCATATGAAAATTTTGCAATACCTCCCCCCCTCCCTGAAATTTATTGAATTAAAGAAATAAAATGGAAAAAAAATTTAAAAATGAAAATTTCATCAACCAATTATTTTCACCATTCCAAATCAAGTTTTTCAATTTTATATAATATCCAGTAGAATAATCTAAGGCCAGATGCACCATCATATAGAACCAGAAAAATATCTTGAAGTAACTTTAAAAAAGAATTGGAAGAAAAAAATCCAAAATTAAATTATAAGAATTAAAAATGAATATTTCATCAACCAATTATTTTTACCAGTCTGAATCAAGCTTTAGTATTTTATATAATAGCCAGTAGAATGACCTAAGGCCAGATGCACCATCATATAAAACCCAAAGACTATTTTGACTTAATTTTCAAAAATAATTGGAAGAGACAAATCCAAATTTAGATGCAAAATGAAAATTTCATCAACAAATTATTTTCATCAGTCCAAATCAAGTTTTCCAATGTTATATAATAGCCAGTAGAACCACCTAAGTCCAGATTCACCATCATATAAAACTAGAAAAGTATCTTGACATAGCTTTAAAAAATAAATTGAAGAGAAAAATCTAAATTCAAATGCAAAAAAAATTTAAAAGGAAAAAGAAAATTGAAAAAAAGGAAAATAAAAAGGAAAATTTAAAAAAATTAAAAAATATAAAAAATAAAATAAAATAAAATTTAATAAATGAGAAAAAAAATGAAAAAAATAGATGAAAATATTTAATGATAGAAAATTTTTTTATAATATTTTAGTTACCATACTTGACAGATCTACTAAGAACAATTTTTTTATCTAAATTTTTCTTATTATTAATACAATTAATAAGACCTTCATTTATTTGGAATGAACAGCCAAAATGGGTAAACTCTTGAGAAGAGACTAAAGATGGAGGTGCTTTAGTTGATTGATGCCAATGTCGCGAAGAATTCCATATAACCTCAACTATTCCATTGGTACCACCAAAATAAATAATACATTTATGTTCAGGAAAATATAAGCCATGTCCCTCATCAGAAGAGGGTGATAGAATAGGAAGACCAGTCTCTGGATTAATATAAGAGAAAATTCCTAATGTTAGACAATTCTTCTAATTTTTATCTAGATGAACATTATTTTAGAATCCTTTATAAGTGATGATAACATTAGAACAAAAAACATAAGCATTTATTGCTTCTTCCCATTCAGGATCAGACCAATTCATTAAACCAGAGATTAAAGCAAGTTGATGGTTTTTTTGAAAAGCTTGAATACATAATTTTTTAAAATAATTTGCCAAGAAAATATTAAATGATGCTAAAGAATTCCATTGTTTCAGATCTTCTTCCATTTGCTCCAGTTTCAAATTTTTCAATAAAGAATAAATTCCTGAAATATATGACAAAATTAAAAATTACTTATAATAAAAAAAATATTAACACACCAAAAGAAACTCCTTTATCATATCCTGGTCGCTAACCAAAGCCTTACAAGACACCAGAAATCAGATTTTTATTTGATAAGGTTTGTCAAACTAAAGCCATTTGATAGAGAGTAGAAATTAAATCAGAAATCTGGAAAAAAACTTCATCCTTTTTCCCATTAAATTAAAGAACTCCTAAGATGAATTGAGGTTTTTATCCATTATTGAAAACTGAAACAATGACATCTATACCACCTTCTGTAAGGTTTTTGATGTTTTTTGTAAAAAAAAATTTCTTAAGATTTGATATTGAAGTCTTATAAAATTTGAGATTGTCCAAATGTCCAAAGAATGTTTTGCAAAATATCTTCACCTAATCAACTTTCTATTTTGATAAAATTTTATCATTGAATTGCTTGCTTCTTTAGCTGGTTCCATTATTATCTGCTTTTTATTTTCTGGTAAGAAAATCTCAGATTGATTGGGAGAAAGAATAGAATTGAAGGACATAGAAGAGATAAAAGAAAGTAAAGATAAAGATGAAGAAGTTGAATATATTTGATGGTTATTCTTTGAGTTTTCAAGATTTTAAGACAAGGAAGAAAGAGAGGATAAAGATGGTTCAGAAGAAATTGATGATAATGAAGATGAGCTAGTTAAATTTTCCATAGTAACGTCCTGGAAAAAAAATAAAAAAATAAAAAATAAATATATTAAAAAAACCCCCCCCCAACAACAAAAAATTATCAGTAAAATAATTGAAAAGAAAACCTTTTTTTGGGTTAAAAAAACAAAAAAACAAAAAAAAATTGCAAAAAAAAAGTAAATTTTTTTGAAAAAATAAAAACCTGATTTATGTTTGAAATACCAGGTAAAATCCTAGAAAAAAATTTCTAAAAAAAAAAAATATATATACATATATATATATATATATGTTAAATAAAATGCAAAAACATAAAAATCTAAATAAAATCCTAATTGGTTTTGGAAATACCAGATAAAGTTCTTGAAAAAACAAACAAAATCACCAAAAAAAAAAAGAGTAAATCAAAAAAAAATAAACATAGAAATAAATTCAGTAAATTTAATTGCAAAAAAAAAAAAAATTACTTGCCTGCTATTGGAAATACCACTTGATGTCCTTCAATTCAATTTATTAAAATAAAAAAAAATAATTGAATTCAGTAAACTTCAGAATAATTATTTGCAAAATCAAAGTCAAATAAAAAAATTAAATTACCTGATTTATTTTGGAAACAGGAGGAAACTTCCAGAAACTAAGGGAATTAAAAAAAAATTCTGTAAAAAAAATTAAAAAGCAGAGATTAGTCTTTTTTTTCATGCTTCAAAATGCCCCCCAAAAAGTCCCCCCCTTTAACCCCTCCTTGGCTGCCTAAACCCCCCCTTTACCCCCTCCTTGGCCGCCTCAAGTCCCCCCCTTTAACCCCTCCTCGCCCACCTCAAACCTCCCCCCTTCATTCCCCCTTTACCCCCACAAACCTGCTTCACAACCCTACACAAACCCCCTACAGCCAACTTATCAAATCAGTATTGATTTGATAAGTAGGAAGTGGGGAATAGAGGGGGTGAAGGGGGGGGGGTTGAGGCGGGCAAGGAGGAGTTAAAGGGGTGGTAAAGAAGGGGATTGAGGGGGTAAAGGGGGGGATTGAGGATACTAAGAAGGGGAGAAGGGGGGTATGGAGGCAGACTAGGAGGGGGTAAATGGGGGATGATGGAGGGTGAAAAAAAAAGATAGAAAAGATAAAAAAGATAAAAACAAAAAAACAAAAAAACAAAATTAGTCTAACCTTAAAAGCCAAAAAAAGCACTTAGAGGACAAAAAAATAAGAATAAATAAATAAGGATAAAGAAAGGGGGGAAAAGGAGAAAAAATAAATTATTACCAAGTGAAAAATAAAAAATAAAAAAAAATGACTTACCTGGAGAGATGAGATGAGAAAATAGAAGAATTGAAAATATTTGAGGGATCACCAGAAAATATGGGGGGCGGACTTGCTATCACGTCTGCAACCTTGGACCCAAACTAACCACAGATTGAACACACATTAGGCTATTGATAAAGGAACCATACAATCAGGGATGAAAACCACTCATCAGAACAGTTTTAGGTGGGTGTTCAAGTAGAGTTCAGTATGGGTTCAGTCTGAGTTCAGTCTGAGTTCCATCTGAGTTTCATCTGAGTTCAGGTTGAGGACTTTCTAGCAAGTCCACCCCCTATATTTCATAGTGGATGTTTGAGGAGAGGAGGAAATAGATATGAGGGATGAATAAAAAAATGAGACAGTCAAAAATTATGTGATTGCAGAAAATATGTGATTTCATGTTGAGCTGATGAAATGAAACAAATGAGACATCCAAAAAAGAGAATTGACAGAAAATTCAAAATTGTAGTTATGCAAAAAAATAAATAACCAAAACAAGTGAATAAACCATGGAAAATGAAAATAACACAAGTGAAAGAAACAAGGAACTTGAAAATTGGGAGAGTACAAAAAAATAATTTAAAAGGGTGGTGAAGAGAAATGTTGGAGAGTAATAGGCATAATGACAGAGCATATGCTGGTGGAAAGAATGTTTTAGGAATCAAGGGCGGGGAGACCTGGTGCAGCTTCAGGATCATCTTCTTCATAAAGATCATTCCACTCATTGCTCAAATCATCAAGGATATTATGGAGTATAACACAAGTCATGATCCAATTATTTTCTGTTTTTATATACAATTTTTTTTGAAATTGGATTCTGTGCTCCTGGAGACCAGAAAATCTTCCATTTAAAATAAAAATAGCATGTTCACTCTGTAATCTTGATTTTTCCAGGTGATAATTAAAGGTGGTTTTGGGTTCATTTTCCAAAGTTGCACCATGGAAATCAGGTATGATGTACTTTCCACTTGCATATGCTGATTCAGCAAGGAGGTACTGAGATTCATCAAAGTAAGAGTCAGGAGTTTGAGAAATTTTCATTCTTTGGAAGATGTAAGAGTCATGACATGATCAAGGGAAGCCACTGTGAAAAGAAATAAATTTTTTATTGACATCACATACAAGTTGAACGGCAATAGAGTATCTAGAAAGAAGATAAAAAGTCAATTTATGAAAGATGTGAAATTTGAGAACATTTTGAATAAACATTTTTTTGTGATCAAAATAATGGTTGCCATCATGAGCAGGCTTTTGACTCAAAGGTATAGTCAAACCATCAACAAATCCTACACAGGCAGAGAAACCTTCAGCTTGCATTACTTGAGAGGATTCAAGTGGCTGTTGTGGAGTTGGCCAAGAAAGTGTTTGAGACTTGAAGGAAAGGATGGAAATCATACAGAGCTTGGTGTATAATATCACTGTCCCATATCCTTTTGTAAAGAGATTTTCCAAAAGACCAACAGCAGCACCATTTCCATTTGAGCCAAAGCAACATAGTGCAACAGCAAGTTGAATAGCAGGATTATGATTTTTATTTTGAGAATTGTAATGAAAGATAGGATGATGGGATATGAGTTGATAAATTTTGAAGAAAGAATTGGGAAAAGTTTGAAATAGTTGAGTGAAGTTTAGTTGAGGAATGTTGAGAATGGAGCGGATATCATATCTGGAATCATGATGAAGATTTGGCCCCCTTGGGTTTATGTAATGCTTTTTGGAAATAAAAGACATATAGGCTAAAGCATCTTCAAAATCAGAGTCTGTTTTATAGTAAAGAACTAAAAGTAAAGCAATAGCATTCATAGTTGAGTGAAGTAGCTGCCTAGTAGAGAGGTGTTTCATAGTTGTTGGTGGAAGGCTTATGTGATGAGGGAAGTGGGAATTCACTGCCAAATGTGCAGTTGGGTTGTGTAGATAGAAAAAAACTTTTAGTTTTTGCCACCAAAATTAATTATCATAGAGTAAGGAAATAATTAAGGATGGTATCAGCAATTATAAGTCATGTGACTTTCTTAAAAATCCATCATGGATGTGATGAGTTTGGGATCAGGAATTATGAATAAAAATTGGGGTATAAGTGGCGGAATAATAAATTATCATGGATTCCTTATCTTTTAGCCCTGGGGCTAGTGGATAAGAATCTTCCGCAATAAATAATGTCTGATCCTGGGAAAAAACATACCTGATCCCTAATTGTGGATTGGTCAACTTTGATACCCCCTAAAGTCTGATCCCGTCAAAAAAAAATTCTGATCCCCAATTCTGGATCCCTGAACATTGATACCCCCTAATATGTGATTTTAACTGTGGTTGTGAAATATGGGCTTCAATCTTGAGCTTAATAATGAAATTGGTGCATATAATAGGGGGTATTGAAGTTAGAAATTTGTAATTATTTGACAGGTATTTCACTACACAAAAAAAAAGCCACAAGCTTGAAATTAATTCACACTATTAATAAAATTAGGACACTTAATAGGGGGTATTCAAAGTTAGAAATCTTCCATTTTAAGATACCTCTTTTTTCCACCAAATCAAACATGATTATTTTTTACAATATACCATATTGTGCCCCCTTAACCACCTTGTTACTGAGAATTAATGTCAAGTTTGTGGCTTTCTATTTGTTTTGTGAAATAACTTTTAAATAATTAAAAATTTCTACCTTTGATACCCCCTAATAAGTGCCTCTTGCTTATTCTATCATGTTTACACATGCAGAGCATAAACTGTGGGGTAATTTTAGTTTGAAATTACTAACTTTTTTAATAATGAAGCTATGCACATGGGATAAATTCAGGCAGCATAAGGCCAGTAAAGGCAAGCTGTAAGCCAGGCTACTAGACATACACAGTAAATAATTATAATTATTTACAAGAGTAGAGCTACACCCTAACCTCTCACTTTACTAGTTATATTTACCTTGTAAATTACTTATAATGTCTTAACTTTCTAATAAGTAAATTTAAATTTAAATATATAATTATAAATTTCCCTCACTTCTTATTCCTTGTAAGAGTCCTCATGACAGCTGAAAAGTAGATTAAAGTATAACAATGCTGAATATTAAGGAAAAAATCAAATATTTTTATTTACCTTGACTAATACAGAAAGTACTGTATAAAGAAAATTCCTTCTAGAAAAATATTTTAATTTGACATTTTAATTGTAGGATTTTCTCCCTGTGATATTCTTGGATTTGAGATAAGGTACTGTATTTTTCTCTCTCTTCTTGCCTATATAAGGCCTCTCAATATTTCTGTTTTCATTCATTCCATTATTTACATTATTACAGTTTTATATACAAATTAAAACCTAGTACTAAAATTACTTATTCCTGAGTATTCAAAATTAAATATATCAAGTTATAAAGTAATAATAATATTTAAAATCTTACCTTTTAATTGAGTAAAACATAAGAAAATTTACTATGTACACAAATATTGAAATCTTGAGATCTCCTACCCTTCACTGCCATTGGACTTCTGGAAATACCTTCTAGACAATAAGGACCCCCCAACACAAGCCATTTCCAGCATAAAAAACATCAATTTTTAGAAGTAATTTTTTTAGACATTTAAATAGCCAAATTAATTGTGCTAAATAAGAAAACTGATCTATCAAAGTACAATTTTAATCTAATAAAATTTATAGCACATATATTCAGCTTTTAAGTGATTTAAAGTGCATTTTTCAATTATTTCACTATTATAATGAAAAGAACATTAAAACCACTTAAAAATTATGTAACCTTATGTCTAAGGTACTTTAGACTACAATAACACATTCCAACATAAAATAAGTATATAAGACCTGTAAAAGGTGGATATATGCATGTAATCAAGGTATTCTAATGGAATATATTTTATTAAATGACTTGTTTCACTTATGTATACCTTTACTTATTGTCCCCATCACCACACAATATTTGGGGGGACTTGCTAGCAGGTCCTTAACTTGAAGTCAGATAGAACTCAGACTGAACTTTGATGGAGCTCTTACTGAACTGTGCTTGAAAACCAACTTGAACTATTGTAAAAACCTAGCTGAATCTTTTGTGGTATCATAATGAAAGTGAAATGAACTCATCTTAAATTTTGAATGAAAAAGTTTCAGTAATCATTCCAAAAACTGTACACCTTAAGCACATAATGTTGACTCATTACATTAAATTATAGTTGAAGATGGATCTTAACACTCATTTAAAACTTTCAATTTTTCAAGTGATATTTTTACTCTTTAAAATAGATTGAAACATATTAAAAATCATATTTAAATATTTAATATTGTTTGAAAAATAATACCAGAATTTTCAAAACTACGCATTACAGAGAACTATTATACATTGAATTTTTTTGATTCAATTTTTGATATTTTTCAGTCAAGTCACATTATTTTGAGTGATGAAAAGTAAAATTAAATATTCACTTGCAGAGTGGTATTCAGTATGTAAATGTAAATTGATAATTCATTTATATAATAAAAATAATTTTGAATATTCACTACGCAATATAGGGGGTGGACTTGCTATCAAGTCCTCAACCTGAACTCAGATAGAACTCAGACTGAACTCAGACTGAACCCATACTGAACTCTACTTGAACACCCACCTAAAACTGTTCTGCTGAGTGGTGTTCATTCCTGATTGTATGGTTCCTTTATCAATAGCTCAATCTGTGTTCATTCTGGGCTGAGTTTGGGTCCAAGGTGGCTGACTTGCTAGCAAGTCCGCCCCCACATTGTGTGGTGATTCATCCAAAAAAATATGCATAAAAATTCTATATTAAATATACGTATGAAATTCATATTGAATATTTGTATGAAAAATCATCTTGCATATTATAATTCAATATCATATTGAATATGCATATGCAAAATTCATATTGAATATTTATATGCAATCACCACACAATATGGGGGGCAGACTTGCTAGCTAGTCCGCAACCTTGGACCCAAACTCACCACAGATTGAACACACATTGAGCTATTGACAAAGGAACCATACAATCAGGGATGAACACCACTCAGCAGAACAGTTTTAGGTGGGTGTTCAAGTAGAGTTCAGTATGGGTTCAGTATGAGTTCAGTCTGAGTTCCATCTGAGTTCCATCTGAGTTCAGGTTGAGGACTTGCTAGCAAGTCCACCCCCTATATTGTGTAGTGAATGAAATAATGAATCTTCATACAAAAATTTAAATTTCTTATAAATAGTACATTTATATTGGATAAAATATTTAAAAAAAAAATTCATATAAATTGATTTTATGTTATATTATGTAATTTTTTAAATTGATTTTATTTTAGTATATTTGAATACACTCATTTTATTTAATTCATCACCTCAAATTACCCCAAATAAATTGTATTGTATTGTATAGTATTTTATTATATTGAGTTGTATTTGGTTATATATTATATAAGTTAATTTTACTTTATTAGAATTTTATTTTATTTTATTGCACTTTATTACATTCCTTTTCAAAATATATAATTTTTTTTTATTTTTTATCTCAATTTATACCATTTGTATTTATATTTTTTAATTCTAGCTATTATACTGATCTATCTGTCTTTTTCATATTCAATCACATTTTAATAAGTCTTAATGTCATTTAATTCATTTTATTAGATTTGATGGATGCTGTTGTATAGCCATGTAGAGGCATTAAGTTGGTTAAAATTTGCTGGTGAACTCTGATTTACGGACGTTATGGTACACATCTTGCTGTAACACAGTAATGTTGCAGCTCACAGAAAGCGCAACAAAGGGGTTTTCAAGTAGGATGGCTACATGAGCCCTGAAAAGGTAGACTCTCTGTGAACAGTTTTTTTTGTATTATGGAATTATAAGCCATGGTGAAAAAAAGGTTAGGGTAAGTAAATAATGGGCTAAAGGAGAGGGAAATATGGTATGTATTTGGAAAAAGTCATGGGCAGTTCAAGATGTATGATACGAACTTACAAGGCGGCAATAAAGGTGGCATGGAAATTTACACTTAATTTAGCAGCAACACTTTTGGGAGAAGCTGTGCCCACCCATGGAAATGCCAAATGTCAGTGTAAGCTAGTATCTAAGTATGATTTAATAGTAAATATTAATTGTCTTACTACTTATTGATTAATGATTTAGTGATTAAACCTCAGGAGAAGAATAATAAAATAGTTATTCTCAATATAAACTCACAATACTTGGATTTTTATGTGTGCTAGTGGTGGAAAATAGATAAATAAAATATAGTTATAGCTTATATAAAGATAATATCAATTTATGAATCCTTTAAATTATATTTAGATATGATTATAATTTTGTTATAATGTTTATTTGAATTGTAGTAAGTAAGTGATGTTCAATAACCCGTCAAATCCTCCCTTACTTATACCAAAATCCACTGGAGTGCACAGACCTTCAATCCAGATGATTTCACTGCTATCCCTGGACATTACAGCACTTTGAGGGACCATCACCTCTCCATGGCTTCCGCTTCAAGCAGTTATTACACCCAAACCTTCAGTAAGGACCCTCCATCAAAATCAATGATATCACAGATCCATACCATAAATAGAATAAACAGAGAAAAGAGGATAGCATAAAGAAACAGGTAAAATAACACATACAAAGAGTATATAATGAATCCCAAAGCATTTAAAGGAACCAATTTAACTTTCCGAGCCACCAATAACATCCCCAAGAATCCATATTAACCCAGTAATCATATACAAACCTATAAATCCATGTAAATCTATCAAAGGAATCAGATTAAGTTGTCCAAACTGGATATATGTGCCTGAAATAGGTGTATATGCTTGTGTGGTGTTGTGAATCCACTGGATACATCCTAATGAACTATAATGAGCAGAAAAACAAAGTTTATAGGCTATTTAGAGGTTAAAACCCACTTATAAACCTAAACATACATAATATAACTACATATTTTACTGAATATGAGGTTAATGTATACATATATACTTATGTATGTATATAATTACTTAATATCACTTAAGATAAGTATAGTATGACTCCATTTACACCTTAACAAGTATTATAATTCTGTGGGAAAGCTAGTTAAACTACTATAAGTCATATAATAGTGTAATAATTATGTATATAAGTATTATAACCATATATATAAGTATTATAACAATATATATAAGTATTATAACAATATATATAAGTATTATAACCTTAAATTTAAGTTATAAGCTTAATGTAATTAAGTTTATCTTATTTTAAACATAAGAAATACTCAGTCCTGGGGATACCTAGGCTGACACTCCCTCACCCAAAAAAAAAACAATAAAAAAAATGTTAAGACATTTTCATTAATAATTAAGGAGTGAATAGAAAAATGATTTTTAGATTTTCTAATATACATATACTGAATTTTAACAGTATTATTTGGATTTAAATTTTTTCAAGAGATTTTTAAGATCAGAGGTTTCATTTTTTGGAATCCACTGGTCATAATCACTTGATTTTTTTTTAATCTTAATAGATTCTCAACTCCCTTTTCTTTTGTAAGGTGTCTCTTTTTAAGTATCTTTTCAACCTCTGCCTTTTCAACTATTTCTTCAGTTTACTGTTTATGGCTTCCTGATCTTCTTGGAAAAGAGCAGTATCATTACAATGGTATGGTTATATAAGAGAAATAGAAAATACCTGGTGTTTTCTATCATATGGTGCATATAGAATAACTTCATCAGAATTGTTACCAACCATCATTTTACTACAAATGGTCCAATGAATGGATCTTTTAATTTAACATTACCATTTAAATTTAAATTTAATGTAAAAATAAGGACTTCATCACCCTCTTTGAACATTTGCTCTTTATGGGCTTTATCCCATCTTTTCTTCTCATATTCAAATGCCTTATTTATACATTCTTGACCATTCTTTCTGCATAATTGTTGCATCTGAAGAAAAGATTTTGTACCTGGATGGAGATCCAATCTAGGTAATTTATTAAGAGTTTTAGCAGGGGTATTAGGTACATAACCCAACCATAACTCAAATGGCTTTTTTCCAGTGACAGAATGTACTGTACTATTGTATGCAAATTCTAAACCTGGGATAAGGGTTACCCAATCATGAGTGAATTTGTCATTGTCTTTAAAGTCAAGAACAAAAGCTAATATCTTCTTATCATTTCTTCTAAGGTTTGTATCATTCTTTCTGCTAGCCCATCAGGTTGTGGGTGGTGTGCTGTAGAAAGTTCTAATTAACAACCTGAAACATCCATAAGTGATGTCCAGAACTCAGAAGAAAATTTTGGAACTCTGTCTGAAACTATTTCTTTGGGGAATCCTGCTATATTTAACATTTGTGTCCACTATAAAAAAGCTAAGTCCTTTGCAGAAACCTCTTTGTGGGTAGGAATAAATTTACACATTTTTGTAAATATATATACAATTACTTAGTAGGAGCTATAAATCTTATGCCCTTCTACTGGAAAACATTTTACAAAGTCCATGTTAACTATTTCCCATGGAGCTTTTGGTTGCTCAATTTTTTGTAAAAAACCAGCTCTTTATCCTGTAAATCTTTTAGATTTTTTACAAGAATCACATGTCTCAACATATTTTTGAACATCAGACATTTTCATCCACCAAACTGTATTTTTTACTCTGGTTAATGTTTTATGGAAGTCAAAATGACCTGCTAATATATCATCATGACATATACTAAACATTAACTCCTTCATTGAAGGGTAAATTACTATTACATTGCTTAATTTCTTCCTGTAATATATAAAACCATCCTCAATTGAAAATTTTCCATTTTCTAATGCTTCCTTATACTTTTGTGGTAATGTTTTTATTAAAACACTCATTTAAGAATTACATGGATCATTTAATATTGTAGTAAGCTTACTCAAGTCAGGATCTGAAGCATAATTATCAAGAATTGATTGCATAAGTTCATCCTTAAGATCTACAATATAAATGTCATAAATGTTAATAATCTCTGTTTCAGGAACATAAGCAGGATTATCATCATTATTAGGTAGAGGTACTCTAGATAACAGATCTACACTAGAGTGTAAAGTTCCTGCTCTATGTGTAATAGTCATCCATTCTCTGTACTATTGTACAGCTAATTGCCATATAAACATATGTCTATTAGGATTTTTCATGTTTAAGAGTGACTTAACTGCACTACATTAAGTTATTAACTCAAATTTTTGGTCTTCAAGGTAATAATGTAGCTTCTCAAGAGCCCATACTACTTCCAATCATTCAAGTTTAGTAGCACCATATTTAAATTCACTACTTCTTAGAATATGTGAAATATAGAAAATTACTACTTCTGACATTTTACCTTCAATAAGTTGTTTTTGATGAAAAGCAGCACCCAAACCAATAAAACTTGCATCAGTATACAGGAAAAAAGGTGATTGGAAATCTGGTAATTCTGAAATGGGGGCTGTCATTAAACATTCTTTCAACTTATCAAAAGCCTGTTGTCTTTCATTTTTGCAAATGAAATCTTCTGTTTTCTTTATCAGTGTGGTCAATGGTGCAGCAAAAAATTGGTAATTCTTTATATATTGTCTATAATAACCACACATACCAAGAAAAGACTGTAAATCCTTTTAATTTCAAAGAATTCCATTATTCTTGATTGCAGCCACCTTATTTTGGTCTACACATATTTGTAAGCCAGATACAATATGACCAAGCACTATTAAAGACTCAAACCCAAATTTGCATTTTTCCAATGCAAGTGTCATTTTTATTTCATCCATCTTCTGAAATACCTTCTTTGAATTGATTAAGTGTTTATCATATGTCTTAGAGAACACTATGATTTCATCGATGTATACCATTAAAAATCCTTCAATAATTTCATTATGGAATGTTATATCCATTAACTTCTGAAATACTGAATGAGAATTTTTTGGTCTAAATGGCATCCTGAGATATTTATAAATTACCATATGTTTTTATATCAACAAAAAGTTCTGTGAATTCTTTTCAACAGGAATCTTATGGTACCCTTTATATCCATCTAGGCAACTTATATACTTAGCACCTTTAAGGGTAACATGTATAGAGGCAATCTATGGCAAGGGGTAAATATCATCTACTGTAAATGTATTTAATGCTCTATAATCACTGAACAGTCTTGTTTTATCTCGTTCATAAGTTATTAGAACTGGTGATATCACACAATATTTTGGTGTAGTTTCAACCTTTTCAATAATTTTTATCTTTAAAAAAATCTTAATATTATCCTCTATTTCTTTCCTCTTCATTGGTGAAGCAGGGTATGGTTTCTTTTTAAGACTGGCAGGAATATTATCCATTTCACAAGTTACAGTTATTTTAATCTCATGATCTTTCACAAGGCCAAGTTCTTTGGTTCCATGTGCAAAAGCCATTGGAAATGCTTTAATTAAGTCCAAAATATTTGTTTTCTCAGTTTTGCTTATCTGAGTGGCAAATAATGCTTTTGAAATTTCTGTTTCCAGAGGTTCCATCTCCCTGGATTCTCTTCCTTTACAAGGAATATCTATTACTTACTCAATGTGTAAGACTGTGTTAAAAGAATTTATTTTAAATTTTCTTTTAACATTCATGCCAGTTGTAAAATTATTATTAGAAGGGTCTAATTTCACACCAAACTTTTTCAGAATGTCATTACCAATGATAAAACATCTACTACAATTAGTATTATCCATTACTACAAAGTCAAAAGTTACTCTAACATAACCATATTGATGTTTAAAGAAAACTGAAGATTTATATCTACCAATGGGGTGTAGTACTGATCCAAAACCTCTCCAATTTTTACTTTTAAGGGGTTCAAGCTTTGAATTATAATCACTATAAATTTTTTGTAATGTATTTTCAGAAACAACAGAACCAGCAGCTCCTGTGTCTAATACTATATTTACATTTTCTCCAGAAATCATTGCTGGAACCATGATAGGTGTCTTTTTTAAGTTATCAGCTTGTATATCCTTAATGATTTAAGCATCTTCAAAATTCATTAATGATATATTTGAGTCCATATTTAATATTTGATTTTCAAAGATGGAAAAATCATCTTCCAACATACAGACTTCATTTTCATGACTATATGAGATATTTCTGTCATAATCACTTGAATCTTTAATTTTTTCTGTCTTTGTTTCAGATTCTTTCTGATTTTCAACAATATTTATATTTTTCAAACATTTGTGACCTTTAAACCAAGGCTTATTGCACTTATAACAAGTATTAGTTTCATACTTTTTAGGTACTACAGGTGCAGTAGGTTTTTTCTGCTTTTCCTACAGTGGTTTTGAATTCTGATTTTTCACAGGTTCATTATTTTTTTATAAGTGGTGTACCTTGCTTCATACTTATGGTTTAATAATATTTCATTACAAATATTAATAATTTCAGAGTATTCATTAAACATTATAGTTCTAGCTACAACAATGTCTCTGACAGATATAGGTAATTTATATATTAATTTATCTTTTTATAAGTTAAAATCCATATTTGGCTCAATGGCTTTTAATATTTTATTTAAATTCATTAAAAATACCATAGGTTTGTCAACATTCAACAGAGTATACCTAGTTTTCTCATATAATCTTTGCTGAGTTAGTCTGAATTTAGAGCCTCCAAATTGTTTTTAAATTAGTTGTTTCCATTCAGCCCAAGAGTAATCTTTACCCTCACTCAATACAGCTTCAAACCATAATGAAGCAAAATCCTCAAATAATGAAATTAGTTTTAATTTTATTACTTCAACTGGTAACGTATATGATACTTGTAAATTGTCAATTTCTTGAATAAAATTCTGCCAATCCAAGCTGGCTTCCCCATCATAAGTTGGGTACTGGTCAATTTTTGGCCAATTCTTCTAATTGGAATTAATCTCACTAATCCTAGACAGATTCAATAACTCATTTACCTTAGATAAATGGTCTTTTATTTCCTCTTGTACAGATTTTTGACTTACATTTGTTCTTTCAGATTTGACACTTCAACCAGATGTTTTTCTTTTTGGTGGCATGGGAATAATTGAGATTCATTTTTGCAAATGAATGGATTATTAATATACTGTGTATACTTATGATTATCCTGATTCATTAGTAAATTAGCAGTTTCAATCTCAACTTTAGTTAATCTTTTTAAAAAATCAGAGATACTTTGACTTGTTTGTGCAAAAGATAACTTTGTTCTTGATTCATATTTCAATAAATGTGCTTCATACAATTTTTTTAACTCACACAATTTGTTTGAAGGATCACTATATTTATTACTTAAGGAATCATATTTAGGAGTTAGAGCCAAGTGTTCTTTCTCTAATTCTTTAGTTCTTGTAGCCAGTTGAGAAATATTCAATGTTAAGGACAAAAGTGTCTCACTTGTGAGCTTAATTTCCTGTTCCTCACACTCAGTCATTCTATTCCATAATGCTTTTGAAGCTCTCAACTCTCTTACAAGTGATGGAAACTGAGGGTGAACTGTATTATTATCATAAATATTACTATTTTTATTGACACAAGATAAACCAGGTGTGCCTACATCAAAACCCAATTGTCTTATATCCTCCTCAATTTTCTGAACAGATTTCACATCACTTATATTACCTGAAATTTAATCATAATTATTGTGTGCAATCTGAGAATGAAATCTACTTTCCAATGGATAGGAGCAAGCCCTGGTTTTTTGTGCTTTTGCTTTGGCTTGTAAGGGTGAGTTGAAGTGGTCTGATGAGGGGGTGGATCTTTGTTGCAGTTGTGACTGGCCCACTGTTGGTGAAACCAATCTTAATTCCATTTCTCCACCAATATCTTGTCCTGAGACTGACCTGATCCTCCTTGGATAGGGAGTTGCTGGTTTAACTGTACTCCCTTCAGCTCTTCCAGAGTTTGGTTTAATTTCTGGAATCCTATACTGCAGTTGGTTTCCAACTTTTCCACTTCTTTTATGATAGAAGATTTCGACTCCTCTAGCTTCAAAACTTGTTTTTTCAATTGGGGCAGTTGATCCTGAAGAGGAGGTTATGTCTTCTTTATATTTATTTTTTAAGGATGGTGTCCTTTTCCTCTATGCTCATTTTTTCAGGCTGTGGGTAGGACTGACCTTCCATAGTGATATCTTGGTACATTGCTTTTAGTTTAGACCTGGTATTAAAAGCATGTCTATCACTTACATTGTCCAGTGGAGCACTCATTATGTCTAAAATAACAATTCTTTACGCCTACAAAAGGAAAAACCTTTATGGTAATAAGTAGACAAAAAATATTAGCAATATAAATACTAATATAAGTGCTGGAGCTCACACTGAATATATATTTTTATTTAGTTAAATAAAATATAATAAAAATTCAAAAAAATATGTTAAAACTAAATAATAAGTTTAACTAGACCTTTATAAGAGTCAATAATTAGCTTAACAAGCTTTAACCAAATACAAATCTAATTGGGTGTTTAATTGGTGACCAAATACCAAGTGAAAGTGGGTTTATATTGGGTACAGTTACTACTGTAAATACCTAGTTTTTATTTTAAAAAATTAATAAAATTACTATAAGGGTTCTTTTCAGAAATAAATGAGTTATGATGACCCACTAATGTGCTGAAGACCCAAATATTTGGTTTATATGAGCTATACCAAAGTAAAAATCATGTCCTAATGATTCTACTAAATAATAAGTAATAATTAAAGAAAGACCCCCAGTTTTCAGTGTATGCTAGTATCTAAGTATGATTTAATAGTAAGTAATAATACTCCTACTACTTATTTCTAAATTATTTAGTGATTAAACCTCAGGGGAAGACTAATAAAAATGTTTTGCTCAGTGTTAACTCAAAACATTTGGATTGGTGCATGCTAGTGGTAGAAAATAGGTCAATAAAATATAGTTATAGCTAATATAAAGATAATATCAATTTATAAATGATTTATAATTTATTTATACATGATAATAATTGTCTTATAATATTTATTTGAATTGTAGTAAGTAAGTGATGTCCAATAACCTGTGAAATCCTCCCTTACATATACCTAAATCCACTGGAGTGCACAGACCTTCAATCCAGATGATGTCACTGCTCTCCCAGGAAATTACAGCACTGTGAGGGCCCATAACCTCTCAATGGTGTCCAATTAAAGATTTTCCAACACCTAGAACTCCAGTAAGGACCCTCCATCACAATTAATGATGTCATAAACCCATACCTTAAATAGATAAAACAGATAAAAGCAGATACCATAAAAAACAGGTAAAAAAACACATCAAAAGAGTATATAATGAGACCCAAAGCATATAAATGAACCAAATAAACTTTCTAAGCCCCAAATAAAATTCCCAAGCATCCATATTAACCCAGTAATCATATCCCAACCCATAAATCTGTGAAAATCCATCAAAGGAAGCAGATTAAGTTGTCCAAACTGGATATATGTGCCTGAAAAAGGTGTATATGCTTGTGTAGGCATTTTGAGTCCATTAAGTACGTCCATATGACCTAAAATAATCATAAAAATAAATCTTATAGGCTATTTAGAGGTTAAAACCTGCTTATAGACCTATATATACATGATATAACTACATATTTCACTGAATATGAGGTTTATGTATGCATATCACTACACAATATAGGGGGTGGACTTGCTAGCAAGTCCCCAACCTGAACTCAGACAGAACTCAGATGTAACTCAGACTGAACTCATACTGAACTCATACTGAACTCTACTTAAAGACCCACCTAAAACTGTTCTGCTGAGTGGTGTTCATCCCTGATTGTATGTCTCCTTTGTCAATAGCTCAATGTGTGTTTAATCTGTGGTGAATTTGAGTCCAAGGTTGCCGACTTTCTAACAAGTCCGCCCCCCGTATTGCATGGTGTATAAGCTTATGTATGTCTACAATCACCGAATATCACTTAACATAAGTATATTATGAGCCCATTAATACCTCAATAATTATTATAAGGCCATTGTTAATTTATTTAAGCTTATATAAGTCATTTAATAGTGTAATAAATATATACATAAGCATAATAACCATATATATAAGCATAATAACCATATATATAATTATTATAACCATAATTTTTACTAATAAGCTTAATTAAACTAAGGTTATACTATTTTAAGATTAAGAAATACTCAGTTTTTTGGATACTTGGGCTTACACATCCAAACACCTGATACTTTAAATACTGACTCAACTACCCCTACTTTAAGAAAATCTTATATATCAAAATCATCAAGTTCATTAAATTAAAATTTCACACTTGTTGATTCCTCTGATTTTTCTCCACCTGCTCTTCCCCATCTCTCACCTAATATTTTCTTTACCCTCATCTAAATTTCTCATGGCCACTTGGTACAAAACCTATCTAGGGACCAAATTTAAATAAGAATTAAAGCTGAATTTTTCAAAATTCAACTAATTTTCAGCAGTTTTTTAAATACTGCTAGTTTTGAGTGAGAATCTCAATCACTTCTGCACAATATATACACTATTATCCAGAGACTTAATCTCAAAGCCCCTTTAAAAACATTACTCTTTTGTTCAAATTGCTTTCTTCAACCTATTAAATCAGTCAATGAGTGCAACTATGATCATAGTCACTGCAAACGACTTCTACTAAATCCCATTCCTAAGAAGGAAAAATATTTGCTGATATAAAACTACCCCTTGTTCAAAGTGAAAAATAATAAAATCTTATGATCACAAACTTATACAACTCAGTCCCTAATATCTTGGCTTGCACATCTGCTACTTCTCCCTGGATTTGAGGATGAACTTGACACTTTTTGAGAAGGCCACAGCAGACATGTGGAAAAATGTGTGACATATGGTATGGTTCAGTGTGGAAAGAATTTAAAGATTCTAGTGGAGATTATTTTACAAAAAAAGTGGGAATTTTGTTTCAGTTTGTATATGGATTGGATTAATCTGTTTGAGAAAAATATTGGTGGTCATAATAAGGTATCATTTGGTTTGATTATACTGATTTTTTTCAATCTCCCACATCACTTACAATATAAAAAGCAACATGTCTTTTTGGCTGGAATTACACTTATGCCTCATAAATGCAGTTTGGACCATTGTAATCATGT
The DNA here is from genome assembly GCA_030280995.1 of Hemileia vastatrix. Lineage (NCBI taxonomy): Eukaryota > Fungi > Basidiomycota > Pucciniomycetes > Pucciniales > Zaghouaniaceae > Hemileia > Hemileia vastatrix. The sequence continues at coordinate 30,498,604 of JASXTE010000002.1, read as the reverse complement.
TGTGGTCTTCCAAAATTGGCAGATGTCTTTTTTGTTCTCTTTTGCGCTGTTTATGTATGTCTTAATTTAGATTGGTCAAAGAATTAGGTGTTATTATTCTTTTGTTCAGTGAGTTTTGGGACTATGGGTATGTGGATACTACCATTGGATAGACCTCGTTTTTATTTATATTTGATGTCTTGATGATATTTTTCATATTCCAAGTTTTAAGGGGTCATTTCCTCATTTTCCATTTCTATAAGATAGCTGTTTAATTTTGTTTTTTGTGTTTTACAGGCTAACATTAAGTATTAGGGTTAAGTGCTTAGTACCATTAAGTAGGGCTAATTTGGCTCTATATTTTATGCCTCAATGTTGTCATAGCTTAATTTTGTGTTTTAAGGGTTTTAGTAGTTGTGGTGGATTTTTCTAAGTATTTTGGGCTTTATTAGATGTTTTTGGTGGTTTTTGGCTTCAGGGAGGTCCGCCTGCCTCAGTTATAGAATTTTGGGGAGCATTTCTAGAGGGTTTTATTCAATTTGGCTGTAAAAAGCGCCAAATTAGTCACTGCGCATGGATTTTAGATAGGTGGTTTGTGTGTACATACTGAATAAGACAGTTTGGGGCAAATTAATCATCATACAACCATCTGGTAATTATGTCATTGTTTCTCACTCAGTTTTCACTGTTTTTTGGCCACAATTGGCTGTGTTTGTTGCAATGTTAGTTCTTCATTTAACTTAACTTTGGCAACTGATTTCTCTGTTGTAGCTTTGCAACCTACATCAAGTATTTTTCTGTGTTTGAGCAACAAGTGCACTGTGTCTTTGGTTTCTGGTGTGGATTTCTTTGCATTTCTGGGTTTCTGGTTCTGTGGCTCTCAGTGGTCTGCTATTGGCTACTTTCTTGACTTTTAAAGCAGTCAAGAAGTGTGTTGGAAGTGGTAATGTAACAGTCTCTAATTTGCTGTAGCAAATAAATCTCACCTGGTATTTCTCAAAGGGACAGGGTTTTTTCTCTCCAGTTTTACTCCAACTTCTCTGGTCAAGGCCTATGGCTAGTACTATAACATTATTACACCACTTTTGGACAAACTTCTAGCCTTGTGGAAAGGATGTTTCTTCACCAAGACTTATAATCACCCAAATGGATGGTTAATACATGCAGAAATATTTCCTTTGATTGGTGTTCTTCCAGCTATCCAGAAGCTTTCAGGATTTTTACAGCTATAGCTCTAACATACCATGCCATTTTGGCTACATTTCAAAGGAGGAACTGAAATCTGGAGAAACTCCTTCTGAATTTCTTTCTTGGACGGATTCTCACCATCACACATACACTCTCAAATGTAAAAATGCTTCCAGTGCACAAGAAAGAAAGAAATCTTGGAGAGTAATGGTTTATGATACTGATCACTTCTTCAGCTTCCATATTGGAAACTGATTTCATTTGTTGGAATTGATTTGATGCACTTTTTACTCCTTGGAATGGCAAAGAACTTCAGCAAAATGTACCTTCAGATACATGTGGCTGGAGAATGGATTTAAAAACAAAAAAAATAGATCAAAAAGATGTTTTAATGATTTCAATCCAAATCCTTCAATATCAAGCCAAAATTCATTTTCTAGTGCCTCTAGTAATTTCATTTATTCATTTTCAACTGAAAAGAAAAAATAAAAGTCCCCTTCTTACCCTCATTCATCTTCTCAACCTTCAAGAAAATCTAATTAATCAAAAAGTTCTGTTTGTGTACTTCTACCTCTGTGAAAAAGTTTTAAGCATAAATCTTCTCATCAAGATAGTTTTCATGAGCAGGTCAAGAAAGTTAAAATTTCTGGTCCATCAAAAAGTCACAATCAACTTCCTAAATATATCTCTTTGGATGAAAATGAGTCTATATCCAGTTTTTCCAGTTGAAGTAAGTTAAGATGATGTATTATTAGATGAAAATTGTATCTCAAAATATTTTTGTAGATCACACCTTTCAGAAATATTCAGCTTTATCAAGACCCAAAGTCACTTTGAAAGCCACACAAAACTCAGATGCATCAACAGCTAAGTTGTGTCTACAATCAAGTGAATTGTTAATTGTTCAAACATGTATCTGAAATACTAAGACCCCTTTATGGCTAACCTGAGTTCCCTGTAGTCTAGGAGAGGCTGGTACAAATCTTAAAGCTTCTGAATAATTTGTACTATGTAAAATTTATAATGTGGAAGCTTTGATACCAGTTTGGGATATTAAAAATTCTGACGCACAAGAGAAGAAGTTGACTAAATGTTTTTCACTGCTGGTTTCAATAATCAATATTCTGACTTCCTTGGAGATAAGTGAAGCTCAAATTTTATCTCTTCAAGGTCAGTTAAAATATTTTATGAAGTTTCTTAAGGAATTTTGGCCAGATATCAATATAAAGACAAACATCCACTTAGCACAACATTTTACTGAAGTTCTGAGAAGATTTGGGCCAGCATCATCAACAGCAGAATGAGCCCACAAGCGTATAAATGGAATGTTAAGCTCCATTCAAACCAATAATCAAACATGTATGTTTTCCTTAATTAAAGCTACTTAAATTTATTAATTTCATTTGTTTTAAAGATCAAAGGGACAAGACCATTATGAAAATTTTTATTTTGACTTGTAAGTTTCAATCTTTAATGTACAGAACTAATGATTTATTTGAGAATGAAATTAAAAATTTCTTCAGTTCAGAGAAAAGAAAAATTCCCTCAAAATCATCTCAACTACTGTGTGAAGACTATGAATTGTGGATATAGTATCTCAACATTATTGATGGTAAAAAAATATTTTCAGTATTTTTACAGAAAATCAACCATCTGTTTCATCTCAAATTTTATCACCTCAATTATTGAAATAGATAACTTGTTACTGGGTGGAAAAAACTACTTGTTTTATTCAACAAATCAAGTAAATGGCAATGTTGAGGTAAATTCATCAAAAGGAAATGATGTTGGGGTGATATTGAAAATGTGGAAGTCAACAAAATTTTCTGGTCAAAATTTTATTTTAGTTGGCTTATATGAAATTTTGGATCCTAAAATTTAAAATCCATATTTAAAAGCTGGGCTTAATGTTTTTTGGTGTTATGATAAATGGTCAAAAAATTAGTTAAGAATAGCAAGGCAATTATTGGTCATGTTTCAATAACTACACATCCTAGTGGTTTTGAAAATGTTTTCTCAAATGCTTGTTGTATGATATCATTAAAAAATATAGCCAGAAGCTATTCTGATTTTTAATGTGGTTTTAGAATTGTATATTTTTTGTGTACAATAAATATATAAAATTATTTACTGCCAGTGATTGATCTAATTAGTAAAAGTAAAAAATGTGGAATCCAAATTTGACTCCCTGATTCATGAGAGGTAGTTTTGAATATGGACCACTTGAAGTTCTAACCAGGTTACAGCAAGGTTATTAAGAAATACAAAAAAATAACTTGCCTACCAGTCCTCCTTTTTTAACCCCTGTGACTACTAAAATATCTTTTGTTGGTCACAAATGATTTCATAAACACATTGCCAGATTTTTTAATGGCCACATTACAAGGAAGAAAAGAGCTACCTTGTTCAGGCTGTTTAACTCTATTTCTAGTAGAATTTTGGGTAGTATTTTTCACTAAATCATAATGTTAATCAGAAATAACTGGTAATGTAGAGAATTTTTCCTCAAGAGTAGAAAAATTCCTTCTAAACTTAGGAATATTAGAAATTTTATCAATAATTTTGGAAAGAGATAGAAAATTTCTGTCTTCCTTCATTGAGCATTTATTACTCAAAGCTTGGAAATTAATTTTCAATTTCTTCAATTTAATATGTAAGGTTTTATTAACATTTTTTGATGAATTGTTTTCATCTATAAGGGGGGTTTCAATTCACTAATAACTTTGTGCAGATGTTGATTTTTATCTGAAAGTTCTCTGTGATCATTTTTTAAAGTTTCTGTTCAGAAACTAATTTATTCAAGGTTTCCTTTAATTTGAATTATGCTCTATATTCTACAAAAGAGCTTACTTTACAATTTATGTGCAAATTATTTAATCTGTCATTTTCATGCTTCAATTACTCTCTCAAAACTTTGTCTTTTATAACACTAAAATCAGGAGAATCTTTTGAAATTTCTTAAGAAGTTAGCTCATGCAAGATATAAATTTCAGGGGCAATAGAATAATTTTTAATTTCAAGAGAAGGATTAACTAAAGAAGTTGAAGTTTAATTTAAAGGCTCATCAAATGAAAATTTACTAATTACATTATTAGGGCTACTCAAAACAGGAATTTGTTTTTTATTAGGTATATGAGTTCTGTTACTAATTTCAACAGCATCACCTGAAGAAGAAGACTTATTATTTTACATACCAACATGCTTATCAAAATAGTTTTTTACCATGGTAAGGGATGAAGCTTCCCCTGGGCCTGAGCCTTCTTTTTTCTGCTTCCCTGATATGGGTGGACAGGAGGTGGATGGTAAGACTGTGTCCTGGATGGGCCAGGTGGATGAGCTGGAGGAGGTTGCACATTCTGTTAGAGTGGCTCATGAGTCAGTCCCATTTACACTTCTCTACTTCCATAGTTTTTCACTTTGATGAAAGAGCTGGTTGCCTGACTGGGTTGGGGCTGAGGTTGATTGGGTTGCATAGGAGGAGGTTAAGTCTGATTATGCTTTAAAAATTCATGCATCTGGTCCCAGAGTGTATCTAACTTTCAGCCTGGATATTCCCAGGACTGAGTAAAAGTTGCTTATAAAATTTTTAAACACATGTAGTACACATGGGAACAATAAATAAATGTATACCTTAGTAAAATCAATGATTAAACAAAATATATGACATTATAATACCTTTTATACACACATATATCCACCTTTTATAAGTATTATGTACTTACACCACACAATATGGGGGGCGGACTTGCTAGCAAGTCTGCAACCCTGGAGCCAAACTCACCCCAGATTGAACACACATTGAGCTATTGACAAAGGAACCATACAATCAGGGATGAAAACCACTCAGCAGAACAGTTTTAGGTGGGTGTTCAAGTAGAGTTCAGTATGGGTTTAATATGAGTTCAGTCTGAGTTCCATCTGAGTTCCATCTGAGTTCAGGTTGGGGACTTGCTAGTAAGTCCACCCCCTATATTGCATATTGTTAATATTAAGTTTTAATATGTCAGGGTAATCTTAAGAACCTTAAACATAAGCTACATAATTTTTAAGTAAACTTAAAGCTGTTTTCATCATTGTTTTATGGAAAAAAGAAGAATTGCACTTTCAATCACTTAAAAGTTGAATATATGTGCTATAAATTTATTAATATTAAAAATGTGCCTTGAAAGATAAATTTGTCTTAATAAGGATTATGATTTTTCTACTAAAATTCATAAAAATAACACTTTTGAAATTTGGTGTTTTTTTGCCAGAAATGGCTTCTGTGTACTGGCCACATACTGCCTGCATTTTTCCCACATGAATGGCTTCATTTTTAGCAAAGTTAGTATTTTAACTCTATAATTACCCCACATTTTAAGTTAAATATGGGGAAACACACTAAAATAGGCAACAGGTGCTTTTTTAGTGTCCTAATTTAATTACAAGTGCATTGACCTCATTATATGCACTTATTTCATTAACCTCAAGGTTGGAACCTTTAGTTCACTAACATGCTTAACTTCTCCTGAATTAGTCAAGGATTTACCTGTGAAAGTGACTTCCAAGGACTGAATTCAGTTAAGCCACATCTCACGTCTTTTTTTGGGCTTCTCAGTGGTTTCTCGGTCAATATTGGTCATAATTGGATGGGGATTTCACTTAGTAGTTTGAAATAATTAGCCACTTAATTTCTACTGTTATTCCTCATTAATATTGGTTAATATTTAGTGTTATTCTTTCTTTTTTTAGTCTTTTAGTTTAAGGTATTACATGCATATACTCTCTTTTTACTTATTCTTTTATATTGATTGATTATCTCTATTACTCCAGGATTTTGGAAGGTGATATTATTCTAATTGTGTTATTCTTTATTCCTTATGATTATAGACAGATGTATTAGCTAGAATGAGGAGTCATTGGCCATGTATAGGATTTATAAATCAGGGGGACACATTGGAGAATTATTTGGTATAAAAGAGAGGGTTTTTTGTCTTGTTTTCTACATTATATATCATTACAATTACAATACATTGCATTAGTACTTTTAAAGTCTTGGAATATTTTTTGAATTATATTCTCTATTTTTCTACCAACTAATAGATTGTAACCCATTTATAAATAATGAGATTAAAATTACTGAAACCCTTATATTGAGCTATATTTTAATACTTCTTGGATTTGTACTGCAGTACTCATATAGGACCATTAAAATCTTCTAGACAACTGACTATTCAAGCTATTCATGTCTATGTAGTTGAACTAAGTGTCATGCGCCACGTGACACTCAAGGCAAAAGCAGCTCATTAAATCAAGAATAAAGAGGTCTAAATCCATATTTGAAGTGCAGAAGGTGATTCTACATAGCAACTGCAACTTTCCTTTGTGTACTCGCTATTTAACCGCGCTAATCTAAACTTTAAATCTAAATTAGTTAATCTCTCAATAGTGTGTTTAGTCTTTTCCTCGATAAGCGACGCACAGCGCAACAGTCAATGAAATATTCCACTAAAAGGTTTATTAAGTGTCTGTGGGTTATTAACAGGGGTAGTGAGCATAGAAGGGATGGTTAGTGGAGGGTCAAAGGGTAAACGGATGTTAGTGAGGAGGGTTCAGGTGTAACAGGTGTATTTTCAGAGGTCTGTGGTGTGCAGAATGATGGATGGGTATGAGGTCAATGCGAGGAGGAGTAGTGGATATAAAAGGGATTGGATTTTTGGTTTGACATTCTTTAGAATTTAATTATAAAATGTATATATAGTTAATAGTGGTGAAGCTTCAGGTTAAATCATTGTTATTGTACATTTCCTTATTTTCTCAGTAATCATTTCTAAAAACTTAAATCTTTGATTATCAAGTTTACCCTTTGTGAGATCCTAAGAATACTAATATTACCTTTTAATTATATTGAGATTATTATTTAACATATCTCGAAGAAGCAACTCTTCCTTTGACACATCTTCGAATCACTCCCTTGAACATTTCCTCTGTACTTTGAAGAAGTCTCTAAACTCCTCCCTCCATCTCACTTTCAGGAACACCCTCAACCTTGTGCTTAGGTTGTCCTGTGACATTATAATTTAATTCTCCATATTTCTCATTCTTTGCACTACTACGTCCTTTTTCAGGTGTTTTTAAATTCTTTTAAAATGGCACCTGTTCAACGCACTCCTCCTAGGGGTGCTACTACTAGGGCTCGTGCAAGAGGCAGGCCAACAGCCACACAGCCAATTTCCCGCACTCACTCCCTTGAACCTCTCGGCCTTAGGGAATGGGAACACTAAGTTCCAATCTGTGGAAGACATCCCCCAGGATTTTGATGACTCTAGCTATGAAGAAGAAGAGGATACGATGCATGAGGCACCATCTGCCCCTGCTACTCACCCTTCTGGTCAACCTTTGGAACCTGGACCATCTAATTCTCTAGAAGACTTCATGAGACTTTTCATGAAAACACTTTCAAATCCAACGTCTTTGGAGGGATCAAAATTCAAAACTCCTTCCATGAAATCTCCTGACAAATTCAATGGAGGACACTCAGACAGATTGCGCCCCTTCTTGCAAACCTTAAAAAAAGCTTCAGTTCCATAACGACCAATCAAAGGTTGTTTATGCTTCTTCATTCCTAGCCAGAAAAGCAGCCAGATGGTTCAAACCTTATCTTCTCATGCTCTCTTTGAAAGAAACCCACTTACTTATCAATAACTAGGAAATGTTCAAAGACCAACTTTTTACATTGTTCAGTGACCCTAATGAAACTGACAATGCGGAAATTGAACTTGATTTCCTCTGCATGAGTGATAATGGTAAAGCCTCTGAATATATCTCAAACTTCAGAGAACTTCAAACTTGAGTAGGTTGGAATGATGCTGCCCTCAAATATCATTTCAAAAAGGGACTTCCTTTGAGGATTCTGGATCAATTAAATCTTCATGGTCAAAAGATGACTACCTTAAAAGATTTAATGGATTGAACCCTCAAACTCGACAGCATTTACCAAGGATGACTACAACATCATTGATACGCCAACAAATCTCAAGGCCTAAATTTTAAATTGGGACCTTCTTCACACCCATGGCCAACTCAATCCAAACCCAATAAGGGAAAGGACAAACCTTGACCAAAAAGCTCGACCCCAGGCAATATCAGTAAGGTATTGGATCCAAAAGGGGAACTTAAAGAAGCTGAGAGGAAGAGACAAGCAGATAATGGGCAATTTATGTATTGTGGGGGTAAGCACAAGCTAGAAGATTGTGTGAAGTTGAAGGAAATAGATGGTAATAGTTCAAGGTCAAAAAACTAGTATATCGTTTACTTTTGTGCAAAGCAAACTATCTTATCTCTCCCAGTGCACATAACCTCCATGTCTTAAGGACTGGAGTTGCCTTAAACCACTTGAGATTCATTCTTTTTAAGGAGGATACCCCCTTCAGTTGTCTCATAGACTCTGGAGCTTCAATTTCTTTTGTCTGTTTATCTTCTTCTGAGAAGTTAAAGTTGACATTCACAGATATCAAACAAACTCCAATTTATTTAGTCAAATCAGAGGAACCCAAATGTTGGGTAAGTAAGAAAGTTTTATGGGTTTTCAACTTTCCAAATTTTCACCCCTTTGAGTGCAAATAATCAGTCTTGGATGCCCAAGAATGGACAATACCATTCTTGGCCATGTCTTTTTAACACATTGGAATCCTGCAATTGATCACCCCATGCGCTAAGTATATTTCTGATTCTTCAATGCAGGTCAATAGGGAGTCAAACAACCTGCCTGACAATGTCCTTCTAGAGGACAAATCTCTGCCAGATTACTTGCAAGAATCTGATCTTTCCCTAAATGAGCAATTGGCTAACCCTTCTAGCTTTATCACTTCACTCAAAGAGGATTTAAATTGCCTCAAAGTAGTCAAATTATGCTCTCTCAATTCTGGTCTTCCCTCAACAGATTCTCTCCAAGAAGATGAGGACAACCAAATCAATGTTGAAGCTATTAAATAAACTCTACCAGAAATCTATCACAATTTCCTTGATGTTTTCTTAATCTGCAAGGCCAATAAGTTACCACCTCATCAACCCTACAACCATCAAATAAAGTTAATAGGTCCAGTACCTCCGGCAGGTCCTGTCTATTCTTTGTTGAAGGACAAATCTCAAGTTCTTAGAGACTACATTTCAGAGAATGTAGCCAAAGGTTTCATCAGAGCCAGTTAATCTCTGACCAGCTCCCCTGTTCTTTTTGTAAAGAAAAAGGATGGTAGCCTTAGGTTGTGTGTTGACTATAGAAAGCTCAACACAGTCACTAAGAAGAATGCATATCCTGTTCCCCCTATGCCATTGCTTCTTACCCTTTTCAATGGTGCTAATTTCTTTTCTAAAATAGATCTTAGGGGTACTTATAATCTTATTCGCATTACTGAAGGTCATGAACCACTGACTGCAATGTGCACTAGATTTGGTAGTTTTGAATATTTAGTTATGCCTTTTGGATTGTGTAATGCACCATCTACTTTTCAAAATTTTGTTAATGACATCTTTCAAGATATTGTCGAACAATTTGTTGTTTTCTATTTAGACGATATTTTAATTTTCTCAAAGACACTTGATGAACATATTCATCATGTTTGACAGGTTTTAAATCGCCTTTGGGATCAGGGTTTCTACAGCAAGCACAATAAATGCTAATTCCATCTTAAATCTATTGATTTTTGGGGTTTACGTTGTCCACTGATGTTTTAGTCATGGGCAAAAAAAAGGTCCAAAAATTCCTGGAATGGCCTGAGCCCAAAACCATTAAATCCCTCCAAGGATTTTTGGTTTTTGCCAATTTCTATAGAAGATTTATTAAAGATTACTCTAAAAATATTTCCAATCTTACTTCTCTTCTTAGAAAAGATATTCCTTTTGTTTTTACTTCTACAGCACGAAAGGAATTTGAAGCATTGAAGACTGTGTTAACCACAGCTCCAATTCTTGTCACTTTGATCCTTCTTCTTTGACAATAGTCAAGACAGACGCTAGCGATTATGCTATCTCAGGGTTCATCTCTGAATTCAATCCTGAAACAAAATTGTTTCATCCTGTTGCTTTTGAGTCACGCAAACTCATTGTGGCAGAATTAAATTATGAAATTCATGACAAAGAGCTTTTGGCTATCATTCATTGTATTAAAAAATGGCGCTCTTTTCTTCTCAGCCTAGATAGTCCTTTTCAGATCCTGACTGACCATAATGCTTTGAAATACTTTATGTCTTCCAAAGTGTTAAACAGGTGTCAGGCCAGGTGGGCTGAATTTCTGTCTGAATTTCCTTTTTCTATTTCCTATCTCCCAGGTAACAACTGTATTGTCCCAGATATCCTGTCACGTTGGGACAACGTTTACCCACAGCAGGGGGACACATTTTCTGACAAGAACCCAGTAAATGTGAAATCAATTTTCAATGAATCAATATTAACAACTCATCAACTTAATTCGATGACAATTCAATCTTTTCAAAATCCACTATCTAACATCCTTGAAGCTCAGTCAAAGGACAATTATTTTTTAGGGTTAAAAGACAAAGTACATTTTAAGCAAGGGGCCAAAAGATTTAATATTGAATAAAGTCTATTAGTTTTTGAAGGTAGAGTAGTCATACCTGACAACAATAAAATAAAATTATGGATTTTCAATATTCGACATGATTCTGCATTAGATGGTCATTTTGGGGTTGATAAAACCTACCAGTTAATAGTGAGGGATTTCTTCTGGCCAGGAATGACCAGAGAAATCAAGTCCTATATAAGATCTTGTTACAAATGTAATAGGAATAAGGCTCCCCGTCACCGGAAGCATGGGTTGCTTCAACCACTTCCTATTCCCTCTAAACCTTGGGAATCATTATCGATGGATTTTATTTCTCAACTTCCTCTTTGTAATAATTTTGATGCTATATTAGTAATAGTAGATAGATTTTCATAAAAACCACTACTACTGCTACAGCAGAAGAGTTTTCAAAACTGTTTCTAGAATATGTATTTTCCAAACATGGCTTACCTAATGATATTATTTCAGATAGAGGCTCATTGTTTGTATCCACATTCTGGACTCAATTGTGTCGACAACTCAATATCACAAGGAATCTCTCCACGGCCTATCATCCTGAAACCAATGGGCAAACAGAAAGGGTCAATCAAATCCTCAAGCAATACCTCCAAATGTATGTCAGTTATCAACAAGACAATTGGACTACATGGTTTCCATTGGCCAAATTTGCTTATAATAACTCGACTCATTCTTTGACACATTAATCTCCCTTCAAAAATGTTTATGGAATACATCCTCAATTCAACTCAATCCATGTAGGAGCTAGTCATTCTGCGGAACATTATCTTCAAACCATATCATGACTCCAGGAGGAACTTAAATCAAACTTGGAATTAGAAATTCAAAGGTACAAGGAGCAGGCCGAGAAACATTGACAATCTGCTCCCTCCTTTCAACCAGGCAACAAAGTATGGCTTGCCGCACAAAAAATTTGAACAACTCGACCATCTAAGAAACTGGCCGAAAAGCGCTTGGGACCATTCAAAATTGACTCCGAAGTCTCTAAAACTGCATTTCAACTCAAGTTACCTCCTAAATGGCAGGCTATTCACCCTTTTTTCCACGTATCTCTCCTGGAACTGGCTCGAGAAACATACCCGGGCAGGAACCAACCTCCTCCAGAACCGGTCAAAGTAGAAGACCATCTAGAGTGGGAAGTAAGCCGTATCCTTGATTCAAGAATACGCAAGGGGAAACTTCAATACCTCATGGAATGAGAAGGCTTCCTCGATGACTCAGACAAAACATCCTGGGAACCAGCCATCAATGTTTCTAATGCCCCTGAACTCCTAAAATCTTTTCATCTTAAATATCCTTTAAAACCAAAACCTTAAAACTCTCTTTTTTTTTCTTCTTCTTTTTTCTTCTCTTCTCTTTTCTTTTCTCTTCTTTTTCTTAAAATTCTAAAACTTCTTTTCTTCTGAAAAATCCTTACTCTGTTTTCTTTTATCTTCTTCTCTTTCAAAAATTTTTTTCATCCTTCTTTAAAATAAATAAATTAAAATAAATCAAAAATAAATTAAAATTGAAAAAAAAACAAAGTCTTAAAAAATTCATCAAAATAAAATCTTAGAATTCAATAATTCCTTTAATTTTCTTTCTTTTCTCCTTTAAAACCTTTTTCTTTTTTTAATTACAATTTTCATTCCTCATTTCTTTGTCTTCAAACTATCAAAATTTTTCACAAACTCAATACGACAACCTTTCTCAAATTTCACTTCAACCTTTAAATCTCTCTTTTAAAATTCTTTGAACAAATTACTCTTTTCTTTCAAGTTCTTTTTTTTCAAAACTATTTTTTTCATTTCTTTTCAAATAACCAAAATTCCTAAAAAACTTCAAAAATAATCTTGAATAAATTTTCACCAATAACAATTTTTCTTTTTCTCATTAAATTTTCACTTAAACATAAGAAACCAAAATTTTCAATCAAATATTTTTTCTTACTTAAAAATTTTTTCTTTTCAAAACTTCAGCTAAAATTTCCTCAGTTAAATATTCTTTCTTTTCTTCTTTCAAAATTTAAAACAAAATTTTCTTTTCTCTTTTTTCTCTCTTTTTCTTTACTTTTCAAAATCTTATAAAACATATAATAAAATTTCAATTAAAATAACAAAATCAATAGAATAAATAAATACACAAATTACATTTGCTTTCTACTTTTTTTCTTCTTTTCTTTCTCTAACCATTTCAAATCTTCTCCTGCATTTTCTCCCGAACCAATTTCTTAATTTTCTCCAACACCACCCTTATTTGCTTTCTGAATTTTTCAAATAACTCCTCCTCTCCAATTTCAAGTAACTCTTCTGCCACATTGAAGGAGGCGGCATTGACAATCTTGTCAATCTTGTCACTTACACTTTCAATGAACTGTACTTGTCAACCCTGACAAGGTTTCTTCGACTACACCTGGTCAAGGGTTTCCTCATTCTCCTCCTTTGAATCAACCGCCAGTTGACTGGCCTCAACTGGCAGCGATTGAAAAGCTTCCACAATCGGAGCTTCTGCGATGACATCTGAATTCTAAAATTTATAACATATATTCATCAGTGTAACTCAGAAAATTGAAACAAGAAAAGGTAAAACTCACCTCAAAACAGGATTGGGTTCTAAAAACAGTCTCAGAGTGACCTCTATTGTCACCCCCTTCTCCTCTTCATCATCATCCTCAATAATCATCCGCCGTTTTTTCAGAGTCCGGTTTGAGATGGGAACCTCATCTTCATCCTCTTCAACTAGTTCATCCACCTCTTCTTCCACCCCTCATTTTCCACTTGTGGCCTGGGCTACCCAAGTCGCCACGGTATCCTCAACCTCATCCTCCTCTTCTTCCACCAATCAATTGTCTCCGACCGATACGTCCCAAATATCATCAACCACCTCTTTGGTCTTAGGGATCACCCACTACTTAGTCCCTGTAAACCTTCTCTCGATATCCTCATTTTTTAAAGAGCATCACACATCACCTGTCTCCAGCAACAAAACTTGCATTTCCGGCGAGGTCCTCGTGTGGCTGTGCTTTTGATGCAGAAATACTTTATCAATTCACAAGCCGTGCAAGTGTGGATATATTGGCGAGTTACAATACCGCCATCAGCTTTGGGGTGTGGAGGCATGAGAGTGGGAGTAGGACAGTTAGACATAATAAAAAATTATAGAAGAAGGAGTGAGAGAAAATTTAAATAGTGTGGGAAGAATGTGTCTCACGCTCAATCGAGCTCGCGTTTTATACCCAGGCATCGGTCACGCACCATGTGACACTCAAGGCAAAAGCAGCTCATTAAATCAATAATAAAGAGGTCTAAATCCATATTTGAAGTGCAGAAAGTGATTATACATAGCAACTGCAACTTTCCTTTGTGTACTCACTATTCAACCGCGCTAATCTAAACTTTAAATCTAAATTAGTTAATCTCTCAATAGTGTGTTTGGTCTTTTCTTCTATAAGCGACGCACAGCGCAACAGTCAATGCAATATTCCGCTAAAAGGTTTATTAAGTGTCTGTGGGTTATTAACAGGGGTAGTGAGTATGGAAGGGATGGTTAGTGGAGGGTCAAAGGGTTGATGGATGTTAGTGAGGAGGGTTCAGTTGTAATGGGTGTATTTTCAGAGGTCTGTGGTGTGCGGAATGATGGATGAGTATGAGGTCAATGCGAGGAGGAGTAGTGGATATAAAAGGGATTGGATTTTTGCTTTGACATTCTTTAGAATTAAATTATAAAACATATATATAGTTAATAGTGGTGAAGCTTCAGGTTAAATCATTTTTATTGTACATTTCCTTATTTTCTCAGTAATCATTTCTAAAAACTTAAATCTTTGATTATCAAATTTACAACCCTTTGTGAGATCCTAAGAATATTAATATTACCTTTTAATTATATTGAGATTCTTATTGAACATATCTCAAAGAAGCAAATCTTCCTTTGACTCATCTTTGAATCACTCCCTCAAACATTTCCTCTGTACTTTGAAGAAGTCTCTAAACTCCTCCCTCCATCTCACTTTCAGGAACACCCTCGACCTTGTGCGTAGGTTTTCCGGTGACACTAAGCCTGACTATTTGGGACCTTTCCTCAAGAATTCTTTTGGTTATCTTTCAGTAAGTAAAAATTCAAAAGAGGCTACAAGCAAATAAAATCCCTATAATAATATTTGGATAATTACAACAGGTTGGGGTCACTTCATAAAGTGATTTCAGAAAAAGAAGCCCTGTTATGTTATAAAATTTTGATATTGAATGAACAATTTTACCACTAATTGAACATAAATTGTTCTTTGTGGGAGTCTTTCAATAGACCAATTAATTTTGTGATCTTTGCAGATAATAAAACTAGATAATAAAAACTGATTAATTTATTCTTTTAACAGGAGTTTTAATCCCTTTTTCTTGGTTTTTGAAACTCATTTAATATTTAAAAAGAATATTACTTACAAATTTCTTTTTAAGTATACAAACATTGCTACATATTGTAGACCAGTTAAATCAAGTGACCACATAAAAGTGTATTTGACTTTTGGCACTTATAAATTCACTAAAAACCTACATGTAAGAAATTAAATTTACTTAAGTGGTGTTAAATAATACTGCTTAAACTCCTTTTTGAATTTTAAATAACTTATATTTCAATTTTTGATTTAAATTCCACGTAAAAAATGTGTTACAACGTTGACATTGTGAGTTATAAGTCAAAGCCTTATAATTTAAGACCTTGAGCTGAAAGAACTGTTACAGGAAATCAAAATGATGTAAGTATCTCCAAAAAACAGCAACTCTTAACAGATTTCTTTTGAGGAAAGGGAAAGACTTCTAATAAAAATAACATTAAAGAAGTCAAAAAACACAGTAGAAGAACAAATTCACTCCCTTTCAACTCTTCAAAACACCCTCTCCATAAAATTCAATAAAATGGTAGACCAGATTAACAATCTCAAGAAAAGATCATAACAGGGATTAATAGAAGTAAATAAAGCTCTGGTAGGATTAAAAGCTCAGCCAACATCAGTAGAGACAAACTCTTCCACAGCTGTAACAGTAACACCTTCAGCTTAAGAGGAGGACCAAAAAATTATAGTGAGCAAATGGAAATGGGACTTTTACTCCCAGAACTACAACCACCCTCCACAGAAGGGTTGAATCAGTCGCCCTTACTTGGGAAATGGAATAAGACTGTGGTAAGTCACCCATCTCCTCATAATAAACTATATGATACTAATAATGATTTACTCATAGGTAATGATATTAATAGTGATGTACTAAATATAATTGATAAAGATCTAAAATATTACTTATGTGAACATAGCATTTTATATTTGACTTTAATTTATGACAATGTACATATTTTTATTGATAACAATGATAATACTAGTTATATTAAAATTAAACCAAATGAATTAAATCTTGAGCCAAATAATAATGATGAGTCTTCTGAGTTAGACATGGATAAAGTTGAAAATTTCTTGAAAGAAAATCCAATGGAATCAAAAATCATAAGTAAATTATAATTAAGAATTGAAAAACTAGAATAATTCTCTAGAGAGCCTAAAAATAATACAAGAAGCGTATTATTGAGCCTTACACAATCATTGAGTACTGCTTCCAATAAATTAAAGTTCATTTAAGATTCAAATAATGAATTGAAAATTAAAATAAAAAATTAAATTCAGAGATCAAGAATTTATACAATAAATTAAAACATTCTCAGAATAAAATGGCTACAATTGAGGGATGGGTAAAATTGTCTTTTTCAAATTTAAATGATACTTTATCGCATGTACCTGTAATAAAAGATAGGTTACAAAGATTGGAAATTGAAGTAGCTAATATTTTTAAAAATACTGACAAAATAAATGAAAACACCTCTTATGTGGATAATAAACCACTTTATATGAAACATTCATATGAAAAACCAATGATTGAAAAAGAAAATATTGTCATGGACTTTGATAGTAAAAAATCAGTAAAAGAAGAAATACATGATCATCTATCCAAAGTAAGTGAATTAATAAATATTCCTCAGGTGAAGGAAGTCAGAAAAAACCAAAATAATTGGCCTAAGTTAGATCAGTAACCTTCTTTTGATGGGACTCAAAATCTGATTGGCTACAATTCATACAAAGAATTGATAACCTACAATTTTCATAAAAATTACCTGATGAAGAAATCGCATCAAAATTAATATCTTGATTTACAAATATGGCCATATTATGGTTTGAATCTGTATTGAGTGAGGTAATTTACCTACTCCTGGGTTGAATGGAAGGCACTAATTGAAATAAAACTTGGTGGCCCAAAATTTAGAATCAATCAACAAATGTTGCATGAGAAAACCAGATATAATCCAAATTCTGTGGGTAAACCAATAGTATTTTTAATAAATTCAATAAAGATAATTTAAGCCATGGATCCAAAAATTGATTATGATGAGTGGAAAGAAAAAATAATATATAAATTGCCTATATCAGTCAGAGACATTATCATAGGTAGAACTGAAACCATGAGAGATACTTCTAGGTTTATTAATACATGAAATTAAATATTATTAAACCACAAATATGAGATAAGGGATGATCATTATAAGCAAAATTTTGAGGTAGTAAAACCTACTACAAATAAGTTAACTGTCAGGAAGAAAAACTTTCAGCTCCTCTTGTTCCAAAGAGATAAGAAAGTAACACTTGCTACAAATTTAATGAGCCTTGGGTTAAAGTTCTTACTTGTAAGAAGAGAATAAATGTTATTGAAATTCACCAAATTCTGAACCAGTAATCATGAAGATTAAAAGAAAGAGTCTAGTGATGATTGTAAAATTAACATTTCTTACAGTGATGTTGAAAATGAGATATTTGTATTAGAACAGGATATTATGTTCCTGAATGATGCAATATCTTCCACAGATACATATTTAACTTTCATTGAGGAAGCTGAAATAATGAAAGATGTAAATCATGATACTTGTAAAATTGCACCTATTAGAGCACCTGTTATTATTTTTGGAAAAGAAATAAATGCCATTCTTAAAACTGGGGCTTCAGGTGGTTTAGTTTCTGTTAATACCTTAATGAAACTTAATATTAAGTACAAAGGAAAACTTGAACTTGTACAGACAAAGAACTGGAGTGTTTCTGGTTCAGTATCTTGTCCAATTGGCAAATACAAAACTTCTATATTCTTTTAATATAAAAATGGATTTGTAAGAGCAGTATTTGAATTTGTAGTAATAGATAATAATAATTTTAGTGATTAGTTTATTACTGTCAATGACTTATTGACCAGATTTTGCATCAAACTAGACCCTGAAAATAGTTGCTTTACTATAGGAGTAAATTGAAAAAGAAAATTCAAGATTTGCTCTGAAAATTTAATTTATTCCATTGCTCCTAAAGAAGAACATCTTCAAGGTGGAAGACTCATCTCTGAAGTGGTTGAGTTTGAGAGTGATATCCAAAAAGCCTCTTTCAGTCCTCAAATCTCAAAAATTGAAGAAAACAATATTTTGAGATTGATAAAATATTATCTTATGGCATTTGCTCATGGCTCAAATGAACTAGGATTGTTCAAATACCATGAGATAAAAATCTCTTCAAGTTGTGATTTTAGTAATATTCATGGCATCTTTTAAAAGAAACCTTACCCAGATTCTTCTGAAAAAAGGAAAGACATTGAATATAACATTAAAATGTTGTTAGAAATGGGTATTGTTGAAAAAGTAGACACAATGCCTAATTATTTTTTTATTTAACCAGTTTTAATCTCTTATGAGAAAGATAAGGAAAGACTATGTGGTGATTACAGAGCTCTGAATACATTCACTGTGGATAATATTTACCCTCACTATGCAATATAGGGGGTGGACTTTCTAGCAAGTCCCCAACCTGAACTCATACTGAACTCTACTTGAAGACCCACCTAAAACTGTTCTGCTGAGTGGTATTCATCCATGATTGTATGGTTCCTTTGTCAATAGCTCAATGTGTGTTCAATCTGTGGTGAATTTGAGTCCAAGGTTGCGGAGTTGCTCACAGGTTTGCCCCCCATATTACGCGGTGCCTCTCCCAAGGATAACTTCTATCCATGCTACCTTACAAGGAGTAAAATATATTTCCTGTCTGGATAGAAACAAAGTTACCACCAGTTTCCTGTAGAGAAGAGCTCTCAGAGTTTTTTACTCCTAACCCCACACATGGGGATATATAAATATTTGAGAGTGCCTTTTGGCCCAAAAAGTGCCCCTTCAGTCTTCCAAAAATTAATTGATAGTGTTTTCCATCAGGAAATGGTTGAAAAATGGCTCTTAGTTTATATTTATGACATCAAAGTGTTTTCAAAAACATATGATGAGCATTTAAATCACCTGAGAAGAGTATTTCAAAAAATGGATGAAATTAATATGATGATTTCATTAAATAAACATGAGTTTGTGTTTCAATCCTTGAATTTACTTGGACATTTTGTATCTGTATTACAAATTTGTGTTAATCAGAATAAAGTGGAAGTAATAAAAACATCAATATACCTATAATTGTGAAAGATGTTCAAAGTGTTCTAAGTATGTGTGGATATAATAGACAGTATATAAAAAACTACCAATCCATTGTGGCCCCTTTAACAAAATTAATCAGGAAAAATAAGACTTTCATTTGTAATAATGTAAGACAAAATGCCTTTGATAACTTAAAGGAATTTTTAATGTCACCCCCAATATTGGGAGTGCCAGATCTTAACCTCCCTTTTATCTTGTATACTGATGCAAACTTTACAGGGTTAGGTGTTGGTTTACAGAAAAAACAGATAATAGATATTTAATTATCTGAAGTAGTTATCTTTTATATATCTAGAACCTTGAGAAAGACTGAAGTAAGGTATGGTGCCACCCTACTGGAATGTTTAGCCTTTTTGTGGGCCCTGGAGAGACTTCATTACTATCTGGAAGACCAGAATTTTGAATTAATAACATATTTCAGTGCAGTAAAATTATGAATAATCATGAAAACACCTAATAGACACATGTTTAGATGGAAACTAGCTGTACATAAGGACAGAGTAATAATGGCAATCACTCACAGAGCAGGAACATTGTATTCCAATTTGGATTTATTATCTAGAAGTCCTTTTCCAAATGATCATGACAAACCAGCTTATGTGCCTGAAAATGAGGTAATACATATATTTGGAATTTATATAGTGGATTTAGAGGATGAATTTATGCAAAAAAATATTAGAATAATATTCATCTAATAAATATTTTTCTAAATTATCAACCATCTTAAATAATTTAAGAAATGCCTCTATGAGTGCATTAATAAAAACTTTACCTACAAAGTATAAAAATGCATTTGGAAAAGGTAAACTGCAATTAAAAATGGATAAATATATTACTGGAAAAAGCTAATTAATGAAATATTTATACCTACATCTATGAAAGAGTTAATGTTAAGTACTTGCCATGATGAAATCTTAGCTGGTAATTTTGATATTAATAAAAAATTAACAAGATTTAAAAACACAGCCTGGTGGATAAACATGAAAGAAGATGTTCAAGAATACATTGAAACATCTGACTCTTGCCAAAAATCTAAAAGATTAAATAGGAAGAGATATTGGTTGTTAAAACAATTAGAGCAGTCAAAAGCTCCATGGAAAATTTGTAAACATGGAATTTTTAACTGGCTTTCCATTAGCAGGAAAATAAAGCTTCAATTCTTTCTGGGTAATTGTAGATAGACTAACAAAAATGTATAATTCTATTCCTACCCAAAAAGAGGTATTAAAAAAGACTTGGAATTGATATGGTGGACTCAAATGATAGATACTGATGGTTTCCCCAAAGCCATAATCTCTGACAGAGACCCTATATTTACTTCAGAGTTCTGGACATCTTTGATGATAGTATCAGGTTGTCAATTCAAATTGTCTACAGCACACCATCAACAAACTGATGAGCTGGCTGAGAGAATGATACAGACTCTGGAAGATAAGATCAGGATATTTTGTGCCTTTGGCCTAGAATAAAAAGACAAGGAGAAATTCACACATGAATGGGTAACATTAATTCCTGGTCTTGAATATGCTTATAATAGCACAACTCATTCTGTAACAGAGAAAAAATAATTTGAGCTCTGGCTGGGATATGTTCCAAACACCCCAGTAAAGCATTTAAACAAATTACTAAGGTTAGATATACATCCTGGTACTAAATCGTTTATTCATATGCAACAAATATGTATAAAGAATGCAGAAGAATGCATTCAAAAAGAATTTGAAACTGAAAAGAAAAGGTGGGATAAATCTCATAAAGAATTTGAATTTAAAAAAGGAGATGAAGTCCTTATTTCAACACTACTTTTTAACTTACAAGTTAATGTTAAAATAAAGGATCCATTTTTGGGACCTTTTTTTGTCAATAAAATGGTTGGTAATAATGCTGTGGAAGTAATATTATATGATCCATATGATAGGAAAAATTCAGTTTTTCCTATATCATTATTAAAACCTTACCATGAAAATGATCCTGACTTGTTTCCAAAAAGACAAGGAAGGCCTAAGAAACAGACTGAAGAAGTTGTGGAGTAATTAGAGATTGAAAAAATACAGGGAAAAGAATCCTTACTAAAGAGAAAGGAACTGAGTATTTATAAGGTAAAATAAAATGAATTTGATAAGCGGTGTAGTCTTCCAACATTGGCAGAGCCCTTTGTTGGTTTATTTGGTGGTGTTTTGCTATGCCTTAAATGGCATTGGTTTAATAATTAGGTATTTTTTGGGAATTACGCAGAAAATATTGGTACTACTGTGATATTGATACTACCATTGGATAGCCCCGGTTGTTATCTAAATTTTATGTCTTGAGGACATTTTTCATAGCTTAAGTATTTGGGGGATAATTTCTCACTTTTCATTTTAAAAGATTGCTGTTGAATTTTTTTTCATGTTTTACGGCCTAACCTTAAGTCTTAGGGTTAAGTGCTTAGTACTGTTGGAAAGAGTGGAATTTTCCCTACATTTCATGTCACAATGTTTTTATAGCATAATTATGTGTTTTAAGGGTTTTAGTAGTTGCAGGTGAATTTTCTAAGTAGTTTGGGTGTTTTTGGTGGTTTTCTGGCTTCAGGGTGGTCAGGCTGCTTCAGGATGGCTTCCCAGTGTCAGGCAGACTGCTGGCCTCAGTGTTAGAGGGCTGGGAAGTGCTTCTAGGGAGGTTTTATGCAATTTGGTGGTCAGGAACGCCAGATTTTCAGGTGTGCATGGGCTCTCAATTAGTAGTCTGTGTGTATATAGTGAAGAAGACAGTTTGGGGCAACTTTACTTATCATACAAACATCCAGAGGTGATATCCTTGTTACTCACTCAGTTTTCACTGTTTTTTGGCAACAATTTGGCTGTGTTTGTTGCAAGTGAGTTTTTCATTTAACTTAGCAACTGCTTTCTCTGTTATAGTCTTGCAAGCTATAACAAGTATTATTGCTGTCTCTGATGTGGATTTGCAACCTACATCAAGTATCATTGCTTTCTCTGGTGTGGACATTAGTCTACATTTCAGTTCTTTGGTTTGGTAGTCTGTCTGGAGACTACTTTCTTGACTGATCAAGCAGTCAAGTGTATTTGGAAAAGGGGCTTTTGGTAACAGGAACCAATTTACTGTAACAGGTAAATCTCACTTGTTTTTCTAAAGGGACAGGGGTTTTTCTCTCTGGTTTTTCTCCAACTCCCTTGGTCAAGGCCTATAGCTAGTACTATAGGATTGTCTACAGCGGATAACTGAAAAAGAAATTCCAAATCTATCCTCCCTTCTTATAAATTTAAACAAAAATAAAATTCTGTTAAACAAGCTGAGGGGTTAAAAACTAGTACTAATAATTTTATTATGTTTTATTTCTTTAAAGAATTATTCTTTAATGCTACAGACTTTTTTGAATACCTAAAAAAATAAAAATAGAAAAAATGTATATTTTATCATTTTTCTTGTTTTTTTGGGTGGGAGAGTGTCAACCTGGATATTTCCAGGACTGAGTAAAAATTGCTTATAAAAAATGTTAAACACATGTAGTACACATGGGAACAATAAATAAATGTATACATAAGTGAAATTAATGATTAAACACAACATATTACATTATAATACCTTATATACACGCATATATCCATCTTTTATAAGTCTTATGTAGTTAATATAAAGTTGGGATATGTCAGGGTAATCTTAAGAACCTTAAAAAAAAGGCTACATATTTTTTAAGTAGACTTAAAGCTGTTGTTATCATTGTTTTATGGAAAAAACAAGAATTGCGCTTTAAATCACTTAAAAGTTGAATATATGCGCTATAAATTAAATAATATTAAAAATTTTCCTTGAAAGATCAATTTTTCTTAATTAGGAATATTGATTTAGTTACTCAAATTCCTAAAAATAACACTTTTCAAATTTGGTGTTCTTTATGCCAGAAATGGCTTCTGTGTACTGGCCACATACTGCCTGCATTTTTCCCACATGAATAGCTTCATTTTTATAATTGTTAGTATTTTCACACTATAATTACCCCACATTAAATTCCCACTATGAGAAAACATTCTAAAATAGGCATCAGGTGCTTATTTAGTGTCCTAATTTAATTACAAGTGCATTGACCTATTTATATGTACTAATTTCATCAACAACCTCAAGATTGGCGCCTTTTATTCACTACAAATCTTAAATTCACCTAAATTAGTCAGGGGTTTACCAGTGCAAGTGCCTTCCAAGGACTACATTCAGTTACCCCACATCTCATGTCCTTTTTTGGGTTTCTCAGTGGCTTCTCAGTCATTATTGGTCATAATTGGATGGGGATCTCATGTAGTTATTTGTAATAATTAGCCCCTTAATTTCTACTTTATTCCCCCTTAATATTTTGTAATATTTAGTGTTATTCTTTCGTTTTTTTGTCTTTTAGTTTAAGGTATTACATGCATATACTCTCTTTTTCTTATTCTTTTATTTTGATGAATTATCCCTATTACTCCATGATTTTGGTTGGTGATATCATTTTTATTATGTAATTTTTCATTCCTTATGTTGATAGAAAGATGTATTAGCTATTATGAGGCATCATTGGCCATGTATAGGATTGTTAAATTAGGGGGACACATTGGATATATATTGGGTGTAAAAGGAGAGGGTTTTTTGTCATGTTTTCTACATTCTTTATCATTACAATTAAAACATATAACCATTACAATAACAATAAATATCATTAGTACTTTTGAATTCATGGAATAATTTTTGAATTATGATCTCTATTTTTCTACCAACTATAAGATTGTAACCCATTTATAAATAGTGAGATTAAAATTACTGATACCCTTATATTGAGTTATATCTTAATACTTCTTGGATTTTTACTACAGTATTCATATAGGACCATTAAGATCTTCTAGACAACTGACTATTCAAGCTATTCACATCTCTGTACTTGAGCTCAACCTGACACTACTCTTGCCTTGTACTTCATATTGTCTGATTTTAACTCCTTTATGTGGCTGGATGTCACACGCCATGTGACACTTGAGGCAAAAGCAGCTCATTAGATCAATGAAATAGATGTCTAAATCCATACTCGAAGTGCAGAAAGCAATTCTACCTTGCCACAGCAACTTTCCTTTGTGTACTCACTATTCAACTGTGCTAATCTAAACTTTAAATCTAAATTAGTCAATTCTCAAAATTGTGCTTAGACTTTTCTTCAATAAGCAACGCACAGCGCAATAATCAATGTAATAGTCCGCTAAAAGGTTTATTAAGTATCTGTGGGTTATTAAAAGGGGTAGTGAGCATAGATGGGATGGTTAGTGGAGGATTAAAGGGTTAACGGATGTTAGTGAGGAGGTTCCAGGTGTAACGGGTGTAATTTTGGTGGTCTGTGGTGTGCGGAATGATGGATGGGTATGAGGTAAATGTGAGGAGGAGTAATAGATATAAAAGGGGTTGGATTTTGGTTCGATGTTTCTTTAGAATTAAATTATAAAACGTATTTATAGTTAATAGTGGTAAAACTGCAAGTTAAATCATTGTTATTGTACATTTCCTTTTTCCCTCAATAATCATCTCTAAATTTAAATCTTTGATTGTTGAGTGTTACAACCCTTTGTTAGATTCTAAAGAATATTAGTATTACCTTAAAATATATTAAGATTCTTCTCGAATATAACTCAAAGAAGTAGCTCTTCCTTCGAGTCATCTTTGAATCACTTCCTCAAACAATTCCTCTGTGCTTCAAAGAGTCTCTAAACCCCTCATCTCACTTTCAGGAACACCCTCAACCTTGTGCGTAGGTCGTCCAGTGACAGTATAATTTAATTCTCTGTAGTTCTCATTCTTTGCACTACTACATCCTTTTTCAGCTGTTTTCTAAATTCTTAAAATGGCACCTGTTCAACGCACTCCTCCTATGGGTGCTACTACTAGAGCTCGCACCAGAGGCAGGCCAACAGCCACACGGCCTGTTTCCTGCACTCACTCCCTGGAACCTCTTGACCTTAGGGAACGGCAACATTCAGTCCAATCTGTAGAAGACATCCCACAAGATTTTGATGATTCTAGTGATGATGAAGAAGGAGAGGATACAATGCACGAGGCACCATCTGCCCCTGCTACACACCCTTCTGGTAAACCTTCGGAACCTGGACCATCTAATTCTCTGGAAGATTTCATGAGACTTTTCATGAAGACCCTTTCAAATCCAACGCCTTTGGAGGGATCAAAATTCAAAACTCCTTCCATGAAATCTCCTTATAAATTCAATGGAGAACATCCAGACAGATTGCGACCTTTCTTGCAAACATACAAACTTCTGTTCCATAATTACCCTCAAACCTTTAATAACGACTGATTGAAGGTTGTTTACGCTTCTTCATTCCTAGCTGGAAAGGAAGCAAGGTAGTTTGAACCTTATCTTCTCATTCTATCTTCGACAGAGACCCACTTACTCATCAATAATTGGGAAAAATTTGAAGACCAACTTTTTACGTTGTTTGGTGACCTTAATGAAACTGACAACGCGGAAATTGAAGTGGACTTCCTTCGCATGAATGATAATGGAAAAGCTTCTGAATACATCTTGAACTTCAGAGAACTTCAAACTCAAGTAGGTTGGAATGATGCTGCCCTCAAGTATCATTGAAAAAAAAGACTTTCTTTGAGGATCCTGGATCAATTAAATCTTCACAGTCAGAAGATGACTACTTTAACGGGATTAATGGATTGAACCCTTGAACTCGACGGTGTTTACCAAGGACGGCTACAACATCGTTGATACGCCAACAAATCTCAAGGCCTAAATTTTAAATTGGGACCTTCTTCACACCCACAGCCAACTCAATCCTCCTTGACTCAATCCAAATCTAATAAGGGAAAGGACAAACCTTGACCAAAAAGCTCGACCCCAGGTGATATCAGTAAAGTACTGGATCCTAAGGGGGAACTTAAAGAAGCTGAGAGGAGGAGACGAGCAGATAATGGGTTATGTATGTATTGTGGGGGTAAGCACAAGCTAGAAGATTGTGTAAAGTTGAAGGAAAGAGAAGGTACTAGTTTGAAGTCAAAAAACTAGTAGATAGTTTACTTGTGTGCAAAGCAAACTATCTTATCTCTCCCAGTGCACAGAAACTCCATGTCTTAAGGACTGGAGTTGCCTTAAACCGCTTGAGATTCATTCTTTTTAAGGAGGATATCCCCTTCAGTTGTCTTATAGACTCTGGAGCTTCAATTTGTTTTGTCAGTTTATCTTTTGCCAAGAACTTACAACTGACATTTACAGATATTGATTGAACTCCAATTTATTTGGTCAAATCAGAGGAACCCAAATATTGGGTAAGTAAGAAAGTTTTATGGGTTTTCAACTTTCCAAACTTTCCCTCCTTTGAGTGAGAATTGTCAGTCTTGGATGCCCCAAGGATGGACGATACCATTCTTGGCCATAACTGTTTAATGCATTGGAATCCTGAAATTGATTGGACACGGGGATTGATCACCCCACGCACTAAGTATATTTCTGATTCTTCAATGCAGGTCAATAGGTAGTTAAAAAAACCGCCTGACAATGTCCTGCTAGAGGACAAATCTCTTCCAGATGTCTTGCAAGCATCTGATCTTTCTCTAAATGAGCAATTGGCTAACCCTTCTAGCTCGATGACTTCACTCGAAGAGGATATAAATTGCCTCAAAGTAATTGAATTATGCTCTCTCAATTATGGTCTTCCCTCAACAGATTCTCTCAAAGATGATGAGGACAACCAAATTAACTCCACCAGAAATCTATCATGACTTCCTCGATGTTTTCTCAATCCGCAAGGCCGATAAGTTACCACCTCATCGACCCTACAACCATCAAATAGAGTTAATAGGTCCAGTACCTGCGGCAGGTCCTGTATATTCTTTGTCGAAGGAAGAATCTCAAGTTCTTCAAGACTACATTGCAGAGAATGTAGCCAAAGGTTTCATAAGAGCCAGTAAATCTCCAACCGGCTCCCCTGTTCTTTTTGTAAAGAAAAAGGATGGTAGCCTTAGGTTGTGTGTTGACTATAGAGAGCTCAACACAGTCACTAAGAAGAATGCATATCCTGTTCCACCTATGTCATTGCTTCTTACCCTTTTCAATGGGGCTAATTTCTTTTCTAAAATTGATTTTGGAGGCGCTTACAGTCTTATTCGCATTGCAGAAGGTCATGAGCCACTAACTGCAATGTGCACTAGATTTGGTAGTTTTGAATATTTAGTTATGCCTTTTGGATTGTGTAACGCACCATCAACATTTCAAACTTTTGTTAATGACATCTTTCAAGATGTTGTCGAACAATTTGTTGTTGTCTATTTAGATTATATTTTAATTTTCTCAAAGACATTAGATGAACATATTCATCATGTTCGACAGGTTCTAAATCAACTTCGAGATCACGGTCTCTACGCCAAGCACAATAAATACGAATTTCATCTAAAATCAATCAATTTTTTGGTTTTCACGTTTTCCACTGATGTTTTAGTCATGGACCACCAAAAGGTCCAAAAAGTCCTGGAATGGCCTGAGCCCAACACTGTTAAATCCCTACAAGGATTTTTGGGTTTTTCCGATTTCCATAGAAGATTTATTAAAGATTACTCTAAAACTATTTCTAATCTTACATCTCTTCTTAGAAAAGATATTCCTTTTTTTTTACTTCTACTGCACAAAAGGAATTCTAGGCATTGAAGACTGCGTTCACCACAGCTCCAATTCTTCAACACTTTGATCCTTCTGCTTCGACAATTGTCGAGACAGATGCGAGCGATTATGCTATTGCAGGGGTCATTTCTCAATTAAATACTGAAACAAAATTGTTTCATCCTGTTGCTTTTGAGTCACGCAAACTCATTGCAGAAGAATTAAATTATGAAATTCATGACAAAGAGCTTTTAGCTATTATTCATTGTCTTAAAAAATGGCGCTCTTTTCTTCTCAGCCTAGAAAGTCCTTTTCAAATTTTAACAGACCATAATTCTTTGAAATACTTTATGTCTTCCAAAGTATTAACCAGGCGTCAAGCCAGGTGGGCTGAATTTCTGTCTGAATTTCCTTTTTCTATTTCCTATCGCCCAGGTAAGAACTGCATTGTCCAAGATATCTTTTCACGTTGGGACAACGTTTACCCACAGCAGGGGGACACACTTGCTGACAAGAGCCCAGAAAATGTGAAATCAATTTTCAACCAATCAATGTTAAAGACTCATCAACTTAATTCAATGACAATTCAATCTTTTCAAAATCCATTATCCAACATCCTCGAAGCTCAGTCAAAGGACAATTATTTTTTAGGGTTAAAAGACAAAATACTCTCGAAGCAAGGGGCCAAAAGATTTAGTATTGAATCAGGTCTATTAGTTTTCAAAGGTAGAGTAGTCATACCCAACAACAATGAAATAAAATTATGGATTTTCAATAGTCGACATGATTCTCCATTAGCTGGTCATTTTGGGGTTGATAAAATCTACCAGTTAATTGTGAGGGATTTCTTCTGGCCAGGAATGACCAGAGAAATCAAAGCCTATATAAAAGCTTGTTACGAATGTAATAGGAATAAGGCTCCCTGTCACCGGAAGCATGGGTTGCTTCAACCACTTCATATTCCCTCTAAACCTTGGGAATCTTTATCAATGGATTAAATTTCTCAACTTCCTCTTTCTAATAATTTTGATGCTATATTAGTAATAATAGATAGATTTTCAAAAATGTCTATTTTTATTAAAACCACTACTACTGCTACAGCAGAAGATATGTAAAAATTGTTTCTAGAATATGACTTTTCCAAACATGGCTTACCTAATGATATTATTTCAAATAGAGGATCTTTGTTTGTATTAATATTGTCGACTCAACTGTGTCAACAACTCAATATCACGAGGAATCTCTCCACGGCCTATCAACCTGAAACCGATGGGCAAACGGAAAGGGTCAACCAAATCCTCGAACAATACCTTCAAATGTATTTCAATTACCAACAAGCCAATTGGACCACATGGTTTAAATTGGCCAAATTTGCTTATAATAACTCGACTCATTCTTTGACACGACAATCTCCTTTTGAAACTGTTTATGGAAGGCATTCTCGATTCAACTTAATCCATGTAGGAACTAATCATCCTGCGGAACATTATCTTTGAACTATATCACAACTCAAAGAAGAGCTTAAATCAAATTTGGAATTAGAAACTCAAAGGTACATGGAACAGGCCGATAAACATCAACAATCTGCTCCTCTCTTTAAACCAGGCGACAAAGTATGGCTTGATGCACAAAAAATTCGAACAACTCGACCATCAAAGAATCTAGCCAAAAGGCGCTTGGGACCATTTGAAATTGACTCTGAAGTCTCTAAAACTGCATTTCAACTCAAGCTACCTCCTAAATGGCAGGCTATTCACCCTTTTTTTCACGTATCTCTCCTGAAACTGGCTCAAGAAACATACCCAGGCAGGAACCAACCTCCTCCGGAACTGGTTGAAGTAGAAGACCATCTAGAGTGGAAAGTAAGTTGTATCCTTGATTCAAGAATGCGCATGGGGAAACTTCAATACCTTGTGGAATGGGAAGGCTTCCTCAATGATTCAGACAAAACATCCTGGGAACCAGCCATCAATGTTTCTAACGCCCCTGAACTCCTAAAATCTTTTCATCTTAAATATCCTTTAAAACCAAAACCTTAAAACTCTCTTTTATTTTTTTCTCCTCTCTTTTTTTCTTTTCTTTCTCTTTTCCTTCTTCTCTTTAAAATCTAAAACATCTTTACCTCTAAAAATTTCCTTATTCTTTTTTTTCTTTTCTTCTTTCTTCTTTTTTCTTTCAAAAGTTTTTCAACCTTTTTAAAATAAATAAAATTAAATTAAATTAAATTAAAGTAAAATAAAATTAAAAATTAAAACAAAACAAATAAAAAATTCATAAAAAACTTTTCAAATTTCTTTAAATTTTCTTTTCTTTTCAGTTTTCTATATACATTCTTTCCTTAAAAAATTCTTTTCCTCGAACTATCAAAATTTTTCACAAACGTAACACGACAATCTTTCTCAAATTTCACTTCAACTTCTAAATCTCTCTTTTAAAATTTCTTCGAACAAATTATTTCTTTATTTCAAATTCTTTTTTTCT
Organism: Hemileia vastatrix; assembly: GCA_030280995.1. NCBI lineage: Eukaryota > Fungi > Basidiomycota > Pucciniomycetes > Pucciniales > Zaghouaniaceae > Hemileia > Hemileia vastatrix. Next base: position 30,468,227 of record JASXTE010000002.1, on the reverse strand, counting down.
TCTCTTCTTTTCTTTCTTTCTTTTCAAATAACCAAAACTTCAATAAATAAAATTTCATGAATAAAAAAAAAAATTTTTCTCTCATTAAATTTTCATGTCAAAATTTGTTTCAATCAACTATATTTTTTTCTCTTCTTCTTCTTATTTAAAAATTTTTTTCTTTCTTTTCAAAAACTTAAAACTAAAATTTGTTTCGATTAAATATTTTTTTTCTTTTTCTCCTTTCAAAATTTCAAAACAAAATTTAAATATTCTTTCTTTTTTTTTCTTTTCTTTTTCTCTCAAAATCATATAAAATAAATATTAAAATTTTAATTAAAACAACAAAATAAAATTAATAAATATACATATTGTTTCTACTTTTCTTTTCCTCTTTCTCTCTTTTTTTTTCTTTCTTCCATTTTAAATTTTTTCCTGTATTTTCTCTCAAACCAATTTCTTCATCTTCTTAAAAATCACCCTTATTTCCTTCCTGCATTTCTCAAAAACCTCCCCCTCTCCTACCGGTACCACTTCCCCAATCTCCAGTAATTCTTCAGCCACGTCAAAGGAGGCAGCATCGATAATCTTGTCGATATCGCCACTTAACCCTTCAATAAACCTAGTTTGTTGACCCTGGCGAGGTTTTTTTGACCATACCTGGTCAAGAGTTTCTTCATTATCCTCCCTCGAGGCAATCACTGGTAAATGTTCTTCAGTAGGGATCAACGGCCACTTCCACAGCAGTGGTTTCCACAATAGGAGCTCCCACACTTGAGGCTTCCACCATAGGGGCTTCAGTGATGACATCTGAATTCTAAAACATACGGTCATCAGTAAAAAATTTTCTTTGGAAAACAAAATTAAAATAAAATAAAATAAAATAAAAAGCAAATTTACTTCGAACACTGGATCAGCCTCTAGAAATAACTTGGATGTGACTTCCACTGTCACTTCTTTTTCTTCTTTGTCATCTTCGATGACCATCCGCTGCTTCTTTGGCATCCGCCTTGAGATGGGGACTTCCTCCTCATCTTCCTCCACCAATTCATCCACCTCCTCTTCTACCCTTCTTTTTTACCTGTGGCTTGGGTTACCCAGGTTTCCACGGTACCCTCAACTTCCTCCTCAACTGCTTCTGATTGATCATCCCCAATTGACACGTCCCATATATCTTCGAGCACCTCTTTGGTCTTTGGTATTACCCAATATTTGGTCTTGGTAAATCTTCACTCGATTTCAAAGTTTTTAGATAAAGCATCGCACATCACCCGTCTCCATCTGAAAAACTTGCATTTCTGGGAAGGACCCCGAGTAGCCATGCTTTCAACACAGAAGTATTCCATTGACTCACAAGCCGTGCATGCTTGGGAGTACTGTCGGGTAATGAGCCCACCATCCACTTTGGGGTGAGGAGGCGTGGGAGTTGGATTCAGGCAAGCTGACATAATAATAATAATCAAGAATTAAAAAAGGGAAAATAGTCTGGGAAGTATATGTCTCACGCTCAACAGAGCTCACAATTTATACCCGGGAATCTGTCACATGCCATGTGACACTTGAGGCAAAATCAGCTCATCAAATCAATGAAATAGAGGTCTAAATCCGTACTCAAAGCACAGAAAGCGATTCTACCTTGCCATGGCGACTTTCCTTTGTGTACTCATGATTCAACAAAGTGTGCTTAGACTTTTCTTCGATAAGGGACGCACAGCACACAAGTCAATGCATTATTCCACTAAAGGTTTTTATTAAGTAAATGTGGGTTATTAAAAAGAGGTAGTGAGTATGGACGGAATGATTAGTGGAGGATTAAGGGCTTAACGGATGTTAGTGAGGAGGTTCCAGGTGTAACGGGTGTAATTTTGGTGGTCTGTGGTGTGCCGAATGATGGATGGGTATGAGTTCAATGCAAGGAGGAGTAATAGATATAAAAGGGGTTGGATTTTGGTTCGATGTTTCTTTAGAATTAAATTATAAAACGTATTTATAGTTAATAGTGGTAAAACTGCAAGTTAAATCATTGATATTGTACATTTCCTATTTCCCTCAATAATCATCTCTAAATTTAAATCTTTGATTGTTGAGTGTTACAACCCTTTGTGAGATTCTAAAGAATATTAGGATTACCTTAAAATATATTAAGATTCTTCTTGAATATAACTCAAAGAAGTAGCTCTTCCTTCGAGTCATCTTCAAATCACTTCCTCAAAAAATTCCTCTGTCCTTCGAAGAAGTCTCTAAACCCCTCATCTCACTTTCAGGAACACCCTCAACCTTGTGTGTAGGTCGTCTGGTGACACTGGAGAGGTTGCTTACCTGTTGAGCCAGAGGAATCTTATATATTTATATACCTTTTAAGGTATTTTCCAGATTTATTTGAGGCTTGGCTTCTTTCAGAGGTGTTGGGGGAATGGTGTTTGCCACTCCTCCAGACATTTCTATGTCCCGAAAAATTTGAAGGTGTTTTGTCAGCAGAAGAATATTTGCAAGGTAATTTAGAAGAGCCTGAAGATCCAAACTCAACATCTACTTAAATTTTATCTGCATGAAGATTATCCATGCTGTCAGTTAATTTTTCAGACATAAAATCTGTGAATAATAAAAAAAATCAAGGTCAATATCCAATAATTTTTCTTAAAATTGGGATATTGATAATTCAAATATAAATATTTATTATTTTAAATCAAAAGAATAAGTAAAAAAATAATTATATAAATTTACAATGATTATTATTTATTTTATAGAAACAGTTATCAAAACAAAAGAATTATTCTTTTAATTTCTTTAATGTAATTTTATTTATAATATAAAATAATAACTACAAAATATTAAATTGGAACAGAATACAAAAAGTATTAATGCCAACCAAAATAATAATACCAAAAAAATTTGGCAATAATTGGGACTAAACACCAGGTTCTAATATTTTCAACCAATATAATAAATAGTTGACGATAATTAATTTAATAATTTAATCAAAAATAATTATCTTTTATGACTAAGAGAGTTACTCTAATATTGTCAACTATGAATAATGATAAATTTTATTCGAATACTTACACTCAGTGACTCAGCAAAAATAGCCAAGGCACTGTTATTGCAATAAAATCTCAATAGTGTAATTTTTAGGTGCAAAGGTTAATTTACTGGAGTGATCAAAAAATCACACTCAAATATATATTAATTAAATATATATAAAGCATTAACTAAAAACCCCAGGTTGATTCACAGTGTGGTACACATCTTGCAATAATGCAGCAAATTTCTCAGTTTGCAGCAAGCACAACAATAGGGGTTGCTATGAAGGATGATTATGGAAGCACAACAAAGGGGTTTTTAATATTTCAGAAAAGGTAGACTCTCCGCACACAGTTATTTAGGGGCAGTATAGGTATACAAGCCGCAGTGAGTAAAAGTTAGAGGAATGTTCGTACTGGGCTATAAAACAAAATTATGTTCTTACTTGAAGAAACCATGGCTAGCACTAGAGATATAGTATGGATTTAGGAAGCAGTGTCAGGAAAGGGTATAGGTTTCACACTTAGATAAGTGCAACAGCTCATAAATGCAAGATACATAAACCCATTGCTGATAGAAACCTGTAGAAGGAAAATGTAGCACTAGAAGAACAAAGAAAATAGCAAGAAAAGTCAATATGCAGCACTCAACAATAGGAAAAGAAAAGTAAGACTTAAGATAGGGGAGGGTAATAAATTAGTGCAGATAGTTTCACAATTAGTGGATACTCACAAAGCAAGTGCAGATTGTTGTAATAAGTATGGATGGAGGTAAAGTACTTATTATGTAATTAGGAATCTCAAGAAGTATATGGTATGTACAGATAGGTGAAGCCTCAGGCACTAATAGTTGTCTTTGCATAAATGTTTCAAGTACTATAAGGTAAATAATTATGCTAATAATTGTACTTAGATTACTGAGATAGATAGATTATCATTTGATACACTTGGATTAGCGTTGAACTTGTGTAGAAAACCCAGTAAGGGAAGAACACATAGGGAAAGGGTGCTAGACATACAGTGTATATATAAAAGAAATCTCACTCTTTGCAAAAGTGAGTAAAATAATTATATTACAAAATATTTGTGCAAATAAAAGAGTATTATATTAAAAATAAAGAAATGTAGATTTATTTATTTGTTTATTTTTGTGTGAATAGCAGGTGTACATAGCCAGAAGTAGAGCTGTAGAGTTATTTTATTCCTACAGTAATAATAGAATTAGAGAGAGTGCTTAAAAGTTGGAGTGACTGAGAATAAATCTAGCCATAAGTATATTACTTCTTTATCTTATAAAAGATCTCTTAAAGAAAATTCTCTCTACTCTTCTTTTCTCCACCGCCGCACTTACAAACGTATTTACACTGTCTTTAAAGTTAGAGTGGAAGGAACTTATTTTTAAAATTAGCTTTCTGAAAGGAGAACCAACCCATATTGGATTGTTTCTATAGCTTAGTATTATAGAAATTACTTTCTACAATAGTTGCAGCGAAAGTTTGAATTCTTTTATGAGGGTGTTCTGTGCATTAAGTTGTTTGCCCAAAAAAGGTTGTAGTCATCATTTAGAAAGGCTTCCAATTATTGTTCAGTCGTCTAGAAGAAGGAGGAAAAGAATAAGAAGAATAAGAAAAGATAAATGAAATATAAATAGAAAGGATGACAAGGTTGGAAACAACAATATACTACAGGGGGATTTTAAATGACTCTAGTAAGTAAGTTTTGTTTCTCTGTGCTTATATAGCAATGACTAATATTAAACCATTCTTAAAGCAACCTTTAAATTATATGTATCTTTTGCTTTCTAGAGGGAATAGTTCCACAATAAAAAATAATAAGAATATATGTATTCGTAACTATTTAGTAGTTGGTTAACAAGGTAAAATAATGTAAGTAATGGGGCCATGAGGGATTATCCAATACCTTTATAAAGGCAAAGGTCCCTCTGAAGCTCCATAAAAATGTATTTGAAATGTGAGAATAAGATAAATCAAAAATAGAAAGAAGTGTAACAAGAATATAAGACTAAAATGAAACAATTAACTAAAACATGAGTAAGAGCCCAATTTTCCCACCAATTATAACCTAAAAATTGTAATAAAATTAAGTGGGAAATTAAATTAGTTTGAAACAGAAGAATTTAATTATTTTAATTTAAAACAGTTTTCATGATTATTTAAACAATAATCAGTTTAAGTGAAACAGAAAAAAGTATACTATTTTGATTCAAATAATTAATGTAATTAATTAACTTAGTATAAAACATGAGTAATTAGCTAATTTAAACTAATTTATTAGTATGATAATTATTTTAAGTCAAAAAAGTAATTATTTTAATGAAATCATTCATTTTTAGAGTAAAAAATTAATATTTTATTAAATAAAGTGTTTCAACTTTTTTAATTACTTTGATGACACAATTTTGATTCAAAAAAGTGCCCAATATTTATTGATTTTAAGATATGAGGTGTGTTTACTTAATATATATAATTAATTTCCTTATTAATTACATTATAAGTTAATTTTTATTACTTATAACTAAAATATAAATATCTAATTTATTAATTATTAATTCTTAACTGTTAAGTACATAAAAAAGTGCCCATATGTGATAGAATATAATTTATTATATGCTTCTTTAATTGTATATACAGTTTATATAGTAATAAAATTTATAGAACACTTACTTTAATTATATTCTTATAATTTTGTTATATAATTTTATTATTTAATATAATAGGGGGTGTCAAACATTACCATATATGCCTGGCAGACTTCAGTCTCAAAATGCCATTCCAAGATGCCATCATAAATGGAAGACTTGGGGTTAGACATGTCAAACATTTGGTGAAAAACTTCATAAAATACTTCCTATTCTTGCACTATAACCCCAACCACAATTCTTCCCACCAATACACACATTCCCACAACCCACTTTACATCAGACCCCTTCGCCCCCAACTCCACATTATCCTGGACTCATGCTCATATTTATATATTCATTAATTTCAGAACACATTTCAAAACACATTTCTGAACACATTTCATAACACATATCCTAATCATCATCCAGTTCTCCTTCCAGATTCCCCTAACTCTCTTCCTCTTTACATCTTTTTCTGCCCTTTCATCAAGGTATGTTTTTTTCTTTTTCTTCATGTCTTCACATGTTCCTCATTTTTCTCTTCAAGCCCCTTCCAACACTTACCTAAGGTGAGTGGTTCCTGATTCTGCTTTTCCTTTTACTGACTTTTTTTTCTTTTTTTTTCTTTTTTTCGGGTTTTTTTTTTGCCAAATCACTTTGGAAACAGTCCCAGAACCATTCTAGACTGTTTCCAACCTTTTTTGGAAAGTTTTTTTTTTGCCTCAGAAAGGTGCTGGCAGCATGAACAGCACATATCTGAGCATTTTTACTAACATTATTTTTTTCCAAATTGATTTGGAAACAGTACCAGAACATTTCTAGACTGTTCCCAAGTGTTTTGGTAAATTTTTTTTTTTTTTGCCTCAGAAACATGCTGGAAGCATGCCCAGCAAATTTATTGAGTGTTTTTACAAACTTTTTTTTTTCAAATCAATTCTGAAACAGTACCAGAACATTTCTAGACTGTTTCCAAGAATTTTGGTAAGTTTTTTTTTTTATTTTGCCTTGGAAAACATGCTGGAAGCATGCCCAGCACATTTCCAAGTGTTTTTTTACAAACATTTTTTTTTTTCTAAATCAATTTGAAAACAGTACAAGAACATTTCTATACTGTTGCTGAGTGTTTTTGTAAGTTTTTTTTTTTGCCTCAGAAATATGCTGGCAGCATGCCAAGCACATTTCCAAGCATTCTTACTAAAAATTTTTTTATATCAAATTGGACATATATGGAATGGGTTGATCTGGAAGATGATTATATCTTTTCATCTAATGATATTATTACATATGGAGGCTTTCACAACAAGATTCATATGGAAAAAAACAATTCTAATTTTCTTACATTTGGGATTTTCACTTATATTGGTCCTATTACTGGACTACCAATTCCTTCACCTGATCAACTCAAAGGTCATGTATTATACTTTCCTGATCACAAATATATTATTGACTTTGGATTAGGGAATAATCTGGTGGAAGCAATTTGGAACTCTTCACAAGCCAACCATCAAACAACTCAAGATCCTCCTGGGTTAGAATCTTGTGAAAAGTTTACTCATTTTGGTTGCTCACTTCAGATCAATTAAAAATTGATAAAGAGGGTAAGTAAAGTGAGGCAGGAAGGTTTGATGAAACATAAAGCTACAGGGAGGGAGGCTAAGCATGGTAAATAAATGATTTCCAAAGATTCATTTTTATTGCTTAAATTTATAATTAATCATTCATTAAAGATAATCATCAACTTTAGGTAATGGCCCATTGGGCCTTGTTGCTGTAAAAAGATAGTCATTCAAACAATTAATTGATTGAATGAGTTCACAATACAATTCAAAGAAATGTATTTTTTGGCTTTGGTCACATCTGAACTCATTGGCTGGTAGTATTCTGTATTCCATTGCTTTTACTTGGTTGATTATCTTTTTTTTAAAAAAATTTATATATTCATTTATGAAATAAAAATGAAAATTTGGCAATCCTGACCTTCCCCCCCCCCTCCCCCCCCCTAGAGTAAATTGCAGGGGAGGGTATTGAAATTTTTATTTTTCTTTATGACTTGGTAGGAGAGAGTATTGCCATTTTTTTCTTTGTGTGATTTGGTTGATTTTTTTTTTTAAAAAAAAATGTATATACACTGAAAGGACAAAAAATCTCTCTTTGAATATTAAAAATGCATGAAACATGCATTTTCTTGCATGTTAAGCAGAAAGTGCGTAATCCAAAAAACATCCAACCAAGTAGGTCTCAATCCTGAAGATGGTACAAACAAACAAAAATTTCAAAATATAAAGATTAACAGAAATATGAGTGTGGAATATATAAAAGGTAGCTCCTTCCCACAATAAAATCATAGTAGCTTTCTAGAAAAATTCAAAGGTTTCATCTTGTTCTTTCCAGCAACATTCAAAAAATCTTACCTAGTCCTTTATAGCTTCTCAATATGACATCTATACCATCATCATCATCTACTTCAAAAGAGCATAGTACAAAAGACTATTAGCTTATAGGGGGATACTGCATTCCTTGAACTCATTGTGAAAGGTCCAATTACTATTGTGTTAAAAACACCAGAGTAAAGAGATTCACTTCAACTTGTGAATGTTGTCAATGGTGTCATTTACAATGTGATGTCCTTTTTCTCAATCCAGATACTCAAGGCCAATTTACATGGTGTAAGCAGAGTCAGAATAAAGATATTGATGTTCATCAAAGTAATTCTCAGGGTTTTTAAGAAAGCATCATTTGTTTAAAAAAATGAAGAGTCATGGTGAGCACCAGGAAATCTGGCCTGAAATGCAGTAAACTTCTTATTTTTATTTCAAACCAATTGGAGAGCAATTGAATACCTGAAAAAAAAAGAAAAAGTAAGAGAAGATTAGTATTATATGTAAGAATATGTAAGATATAGATAAGCATCGACCTCTTTTTCTAATCAAAATAATTATTTCCATTCTTTGCAGGCTTTTGGCTCAAAGGGATGGTTGTACCATCAACAAAACCAATACATCCAGGTAATCCTTCATTTTGAATGACTTGTGAGTTTTTGAGTCCAACCTCCTTAGTGGGCCATGTGAGGAATTGTGATTGAAGTGAATGGATGTCTTTGATGGTTCTCTTTGTCAGCCAGGCTGTTCCAGGAGCCCAGTAAATAAACATACAATTTATTGGAATTAAATAAAGACATAATAATTGCAGAGTATGCATTTAACATTAATATTATATTACCTAATAAATTTATATTAATATTTTATTTATATAAATAAAGTAAATATTATTTTAATTTTATTATAAGATAATTTAAAAGCATTTAATTATATTCCATAACAAAGGGCACATTGTTTATTTAATAATTACAAATTAATTAATTAATAACTTATAAGATAATTATATTCAAGTGTTTATCTTATATTGTAATTACTTTAATTAATTAAATTTAATTATTAAAATATACTTTTTCATATACTATTATCCATAATTATTGCCGCTGTTTTTTTGGACCCTTAATTGTGTCAATAAAAAATTAAATAAATTATAATACTTATTTTATAAAATAGTATTAAAATTCTCAACTTAATTTAGTAATAAATCAATTACTTGTTTCATTCAAATTAATTATTTAATTACATAGTTGGAACAATTAATTAATTTCTTTATACTAAATTAAAATTGATTACATATTTTGTTGTGTCAAAATATTTTTACTTGTTTCACTTAAAAACCCTTAAAGCATACTGTACCATCTGTTTTGAATTATTTTTTCTCATAGTTCCTATTTCTCAGGCTTGTTTAGTTACTCACTATTTTTACTTACTGATTTGGGAATTAGTTGTGGGGAAATTTGGTTCTTATTTGGGGTTTTAATTATTTGTTTCATATTTTTCTCTAAATTGTTAGGTTTCACTTATTCTTTTATTTTCTTGTTTCATCTTATTATGACTCTTGTATTTACAAATGTAGTGGCGCTTCAGAGGACCCATTGCCTATAAAATGGCCTTGGATAATCCCCTGTAGCCTCATCACTTACTATACAAATAAAATCTGAACAAATTGTCAATATAATACGTTTTATTATTATTTTTATTAGTATTAAAATTCTATTTTAAATTCTATATAACTATTTACAGGTTGCTTTAAGTCTGATAGTAATTATAGTGTTTTCCGCGCAGAACCCTTACTTTAAATAATATTGTCAATTAATAAAATCTCAATTTTGTGTCATCCCTCAAGTAACTCATCGTTGCCTCTCTTTAAATAAATTATTTTATTACTCTATTTCTTTTACCTCCTATAAACCTTTCTTTCCTATTTTCCTTTCCTCCTCTTTTTCTTCCACCTTTTCTTTCCTTCTTCTAGACGACTGGCCGACACTCTTGGTGTATAAATCTACTGTTCCATGACTTATACTGAAAAGGTTCTTGAGACAAGTTATGGAAGCACCATTCCCATTTGAATCAAATTGGCAAAGTGCCACAGAGATTTGTATTGCAGGGTCCCTCTGTGGGCAATAAGAATTGTTGTGGTAAATAGAATGATCATGAATCAAATCAAGTAGGTATTTAAAACCATGATAAGTAGTTTGTAAAATTTGCTGAAAACTGGGTTCAGGTATTTCAGAAAGTTTGTGAAGTGTATATCATGGTTGATGGCAAAGGGATGGGGTTTGGGAAGTAAGGTAGTGGTTCTCTAACAGGTGACTCATATATAAAAAAAAAAAAAAAAAAAAAAAAAATCAAACTCGGCATCAGAATCTGGATCAGACTCAACTAAAAGATCAAGGGCTAGAGCATCAGTAGTTGTTTAAAGCTGTTGACAAAGTGAAGGAGTCATGTGACTGTTTGGAGGAAAAACAAATAAGAGTGAGAGTAATCAAGGGTGGGATAAATTAAGTGTTAGACTATGATGTTAGGATGCCTTAAGACTTGATACACCATGTACTGTGTTTGTATAAATAAGCCTTTAAGAATTAGGTGAAGAAAAAAATTAAGGTATGGGCGTGTGTGTACCTAATGCTGACTAATCAAGTTAAGGGGAAGAAGTGCTTGAGGGGCTTGGATTTACCCAACAGATGGTGTGTGTAAGGAAAAGTACGCTGTTGAAGTATACCAGTTAATGGGATATGTAATTCAAATTAAAATGTCTTACTTGGTACCTTTTTTGAGGCTTGCTTGAATGGCGTATATGGTAATGTTTGACACCCCCTAATATGCATATATTTTCGCACTCTTTTATGTCCAATAATTAGGGGGTGTCAAACATGGCAAATGTGGAAACACATTAAATTCATATCTAGCCACAAAAAATTAAGGGTCCCATCTATATTAAATCATCAAAAGAAGGGTATTTAACAGTAAAAATCAATATAAATGAAAGTTTATAAGCTATTTTTCTGATTGAAAAAAAAAATTTTTTCAAATGGCTGATTTGCAATGTTTGACACCCCCTATTAAACATAAAAATTTACTGGACTCCTGGTATAGCCTGGCTGACAATATACATGATAGCTTAAAAGTTGAACTTTATTATTTCTTCTCTCTCTTTTTTTTTTTTTTTTTTTTTTTTTTTTTTAGCATTTTAATCTTTTTTTATAAAAAGCTGAAACAATATCCATTAACTCTCTAAATTTAATAATACCTTTACATTACTTATCCACCCAATCATGGATTCAGTCATTCATGAGCCAATCAATCTTTCAATCCCTCTTCAAAGGTTTCCTAACAACTCTAACCCCACTTCCCACTTCAATAATAAAAATTTCCAATCCATCACCTACTTCAATGTGACGTTCCGTTGCTCCAGTAAATGCATCTGTGACAATTTTTTCAACTCTTTCTAATGGTAAATCAGCTCTGGGGGGTGTATAAGATTCTCCTTTTGCGTAAGTAGGTGGTGGTGGTGGTGGTGGATCATTTGGATGGGGGACCATGTTTTTACCGTTTACCTAAGTTGGTTTAAATATTAAATCATTAACATGATCGCAAGTTGCTCAGCTTTTCAAACAACTCATTTTAAGCTCATTATATATATATATATATATATATATATATTTCTGCTTTTTTTTTCGAATTTGAAAAATATCCATAATCTGTAAAGTAAAAAATAAGAAATAAAGAGTAAACAAAACACACTTGATTATCCAAAAACGGTTGAACCAAACTTTGAGCCGCACCAGCCGCACGACAACTTTCCCTTTCATAACTTCCTACCGGATCAAATGAGTAAACTGCTCCCGTTCCATCGCGATCGATACCGGCCAAAATAACATAAGCATAATAAGGGAAAAATCGTCGACCGTAAAGCATGGTTTGGATTAACCTGGCAATGGATTGAAGTGATGGAACTGAAGAGTGGGTATGATGATACCACTACAATGAGAATGAGAAATATGTATTCCAAATCCCAACATCAACCTCAAATTGATCGACTGCTTTTATTTTATTCTTTTAAAAAACCACCACCGCCCGGATAAATAGACCCACCTCTAATCTTTGTTTAATCCTCTTGATCAACTCTTTGCCATCAGCCGCAAATCCATTAACAGCAATGCAACACTGATCAGTTAATTGAAATACTTTAGGAGCATAACGTGTTTGAATCGAATATCCTTCAGACTGTCTCGTATCACCAGCAATCACTGCAAAATTTTTAGAAGAGATAGCTAGAATGGTACCACCATTTGACTTTAAGTCGAAAGGAAGATATATATCATATTATATTATATTGGATTAGACGCGAGAAGACAAATGTTAGAGAAAAACATAACGGAATAAAGTGATAAATAAGAAATGAATAAATAGATACATAAAAAATCATACCGTGTAAGGATCAAAACGACGACCAACAGGAGCAACCGTTTGAGTAATCAAAGGCTGAAGTAAAGCCATCGTTGACTACTCAAATGTATGTGGATGAAAGAAGTGCGAAGGAGGGAAGGAAACGAAGTGAGTTAAGTGGCTTAATGTTAAGTCAATGACGCGGCGCTTAGTGCTATGGGGTAGCAAGCAGAGAAAAAACCGTTTCTAGCCTCTTTTGCTTTCACCCAAGAAAAATCTAGTCTGAGCAAAATATCTTTTACGACAAAGTCACTATATGCCACCCGATCTCACAACAATCATTCATGTGTAAACAATCTATTACTACTATATCTTCAGAGACGCAAACGCAAGCACAGAGCCTATACTCATCAAACTAATCTATACACAATTTAGCATTGTTCATCAAAACAAGACAAAAAACATAACTAAGAATAATATTATTATAAAATGAAAAAAGAGAGTTGAAAAGCAACAACAAACTGGGATCACAACCTTGCACTCTATAACTATCTAACTGACATAACATTTGAGCAATGCTAAGAGTGCCGATTACGGGGGGCGAGTTCGAGGTGAGGATGACACCATATAGAAGGAGCATGATTATTTTTAGCGTCGAGTACAAGCCAAGGCACATTTAATGACATGTGTAAACTTAAAAAGGATGCAGACCAACACACACTCGGAGGGAGGGTTGTCATAAAAAAAATATTTTAAAAAACTAATAAACGGAGAATAATAACCTTTGTTGAAGCTTGGTGGCTAAAAAAAACTTCATTGAAGGTTTGCAGCTATGAAGATTGGGGGAAAAAAAAAAAAAAAAAAAAAAAAAAAAAGCGAAGAATGGGAGGTAGAATAGATATATTTGAACGGTTGCAAAAAGGCAGTGAAGCCATGAAAGTTTAACTCAAGACTAAGGTCTAGAAAAAAAGCCTGATAAAACATTACGTTAGTCGTTTAGCGTGTTAGTTATCAAGCAAGTCGTGCAGATCTCAAGTAATAAAGCAGGAAAACAAGAAAAAAAAAAAAAAAAAAAAAAAAAAAAAAAGTGAATAGTGTGCTAACCATGTGAAGATGAAAACGCCCAGGGAAATGAGAAAGACGGTTTGAGTCGGAACAAAACCTTCAGGATTTTGAAGACTATGGGGCCCAGGCATAAGTAAATCACTTGGAGCATGATGAGAAGAGCGGCTTTGGGTTGCACTGCGATTACCCGTGCTTCTCTTCCGCAACCCATCAGGACCACCCAACGATTCCATCAAGGCTTGTAGTCGCTCGATTTCCTTTTGAGCAGCCAACAACTGTACGCGAAGTTTGGAAGCATCATCAGAGTGAGTGACAGAGCCTCTTGGGGTTGAAGTTGATGAACTGGAACGCATGACATTGGTGGTTGATTTAGACTTGACTGAGCGTTCTGATCGGCTATCTTCGTCACGGGGGGTAGGATGCAAGTGGTTTTTGAGTCCAGGAGGGCTGGCCATAGAGTTGAAAGATTGAGACTGGTCGTAGCCAATTGATTGAGAAGCTTCGTCATATGAAGATCCATTCAAGCCTTTCTCATATGATTCAAGTTTAATACTCTCGGCCGGAAGAAAAGCCGAGTTGGAATGGCTCCGGATAGAGTTGTAACGAGTATCCTGATTAGAACCATTTATAAGAAGTGATGGAAGGAAACCTGTCAGTATGGTCCAGACGAAAGTTGATGAATGGAGGAAGGAAAACCAGAAAAGAAAAAGAAAAAGACCCACTTCCTCCTCATCCATGCGACCATGATGGTTTGTTCCATTGGTGGCAGGGGCAGGGGTTTGATTTGGAGCGAGAAACTTGGAGTTAGTATGATTGCCATTGGTTTGGGGATCCTCATCAGCAGAGGACAAATAGACACAGCGAATTTTGTGCTCAAAAATTGTCTTTTTTTCATCTTTTTCGATTTGGGTCCACTTGAAAGGGCAAGCAAATGTGATGATGAGTAAGAGAAAAGGACAAGAAAGAAAACCAAGGGGAACGTACGAGTTCGGTTAGAGGCTTGGACTCCCTTTGTACGGTGATGAGAGTAGATTGGACCAAGAACTTGTCTTTACATTTAGCGCCAGGTTCGGGGTCCTCCTTCATGGGCTGGAGGAGGACTGAGAGAAGGAGAAAGAATAGAAAAGGAAGTGATGATGATGAGGGTGAGGATAATCATCAAAAAGAGAGAAGAAAAGGGAAAAAAACCTTGGACTTCGACCTTTTCGCCGGGTTCGATTCTGCCGCTGTTTGGACGGACACAATATTGTTTTGGAGCGGTGGTTTTGACTTTGAAAGCGACAGGCTGAGGATTAGGGTTTGAGACGGTGAGCGTGCGTTTGACGAGCTGAGTGAGAGGACCTGTGCATGACGAAAAGAAGGATGAGAAGAGATTGGAGACAAGAAAAGAGAATAATGCAAAAGAAAGATTGACGTGGAAAGCCGAGGTTGGTGGGGTGGATATCGACGGACATAGCGGAAAAGATGGAGAGAGGGAGCGAGAAAAGAGAATATAAACCAGTGTTTGGACTGAACTGTGTGGATGAGAACTTTATTGACTCCAACTTTGTTGATGAAAACCGTCTCAGGTCACCAGCCAGCGGACCCAGAAAATATGTCTGCCCCCACCACATAAGAAGACTAAGTCTTAAGTGCCCACGGAGACTTATCCTACGTCGCTCGCTTCCACCGACACCCCAACTCTCCCGCCTGGCCGACGTCCGATCGCTCGCTTGCCTGCCGATGGGTGCCCGTCCATCGTTAATGATCCTGCTGTTTTCCATTTCCCGAATCTCTCAACATCCCTTCAAGTCTTTCTGTCCCATCTCAACTCCTCCACCCATCTCGCTCAAAAGTCTCCTCACTGTCTGAAACCGTAAACATCACTCACCTTCTGCACCTCAAAGCTTCACGCCTATCAAGCTCCTCTGTAACAACAACATTCAACTTTTTCAATTTAATTTGCAATCCGCCATCTTTCACACCAAATCCCCCTGAATTGCATGCATACATACATTCATACAACGCCCGCATAATTATTCTCCTTTAAATTTCGGCATATCTTTTTTTTACACCACCTTTTCCTCTCTGTTTCTCTCAACCACCAACTGACTCAAATCTTTCAACATTCTTGATATCTAATTAATTCTTAGCCTTCCTATATTTCATCTTTCAACTCCATTTTTTATTAGCATTTGCAAAGACTGATTGATTTAGAAGCTACTGCGTGGAAAAAAAAAAATCAACTTTTTTTATTAATTCAATCCAGCGATAGCATTATCTAAGTTTGACACGTGACTTACCTTGTCAATTTGGACACCGTAGATCAAAAGAAAAGTATAATTGTACAGTTATTCTTACTATAAGTCTTCGTGCACTATCTTGCACGTTGCTATATGCCTCGCTTTCATGCCCTTTAGATGGGTGAGATGGTAAGAGAGAAAAAAAAGAAACAATAAAGAAAAATATAATAACACACATTTAAGAGCATTTGAAGTATTTATCTTATTGATTCACTTCTCTCTGCCATTGACACTACAATAAATGTTCGTTTCGTCTTGGGGGCGCAACAATGGCGCAGCAATTACGCAACAGTTAAGTAACAATTATTTTTGGCACTTAAAGGTCTAGGTGAGTCTTAAGTGCCAAAAAACAGTTGTTTCGTAACTGTTGCGCAACTGTTGCGTAATTGTTGCGCCCCATGGCGAAACAAACATGTGCTGTAGTGCGCCTTCGTCAAATTGTTCATTCCCTAAAAAGTCTCCTAAAACACTGCTAAACTTGAGTTGGATCCCTGCAATTGACACCTTTTTTTTCCTTTTTTTTTTCAACCTTCCTTCTTACTAATAACTCTTATGATTGAAGAGTAACTGAAAACCAAAGGATGATTTTGCTAGTGTTACGATATCTAAAATCACCCATTTCAAAATGAGGGAAAAACCAATCTGAGATTAAAATTAAATATCTCTTAACCGAAGATGATATTTTAACTTATTTTATTTTTGTCATTATAGTATCAATCTATGCAAGCTACTTTAAACCAAAATCTAAAGCAATATGTTGATTATAATTTTATTGAGAGATGTTTGCATATTGAGCTGGAATGTGATGTAAACAATGTTCTGACAACTGTATGAATATAAAATGAGTAAGAGTCTATCATCACCAAAATATTCTACTATATATCCGTCCACCTAAATGATCATTGATTTTCAATCATAACTAAAATAAAGAATTCTCAAACAAATTAATTTGACACATGTAGTCAATGATAACCACCATTATCTAAACTATACAATGTAAATGGCTATTTTTCAACAGAATTTATTTCTATTTGATTTACAATAGGTTTTTCCAAAAGAAAAAATTAAAATATATATATCTATAAAACATAAACAGTAAAAACAGGAGAAAGAATTCACTTATTTTTTTATAAGGATCACCAGATGGAAATATTAGAGGGTCTCAAACACTACCAAATACACAACATAAACACACCACAAAAAAAGGTACCAGCCCCATCATGCAAAAATGAAATACACCTGCCCTGGATGGGTGTATTTAAACAGCATGTTTGCCCCAAACACACCTTCTGTCAGTTTGTGCTAGTATTAAGTATGATTTAATAGTAAATATTAATGGTCCAACTACTTATTTATCTATGATTTAGTGATTAAACCTCAGGGGAAGACTAATAAAATAGTTATTCTCAATTTA
Organism: Hemileia vastatrix; assembly: GCA_030280995.1. Lineage (NCBI taxonomy): Eukaryota > Fungi > Basidiomycota > Pucciniomycetes > Pucciniales > Zaghouaniaceae > Hemileia > Hemileia vastatrix. Next base: position 30,451,062 of record JASXTE010000002.1, on the reverse strand, counting down.
AACTCACAATACTTGGATGTTATGTGTGCTAGTGGTGGAAAATAGAATAATAAAATATAGTTATAGCTTATATAAAGATAATATCAATTTATAAAGGCTTTATAATATATTTCTATATGATAATAATTGTGTTGTAGTGTTTATTTAATTTTTAGTAAGTAAGTGATGTCTAATAACCCGTCAAAATCCTCCCTTACTTATACCAAAATCCACTGGAGTGCACAGACCTTCATTCTAGATGATGTCACTGCTATCCCCGGCAATTACAGCACTGAGAGGACCTGTCAGGCTAAGATCAACTAAAAGGACATGAACTAGCTTGAAAAGTCTTTTTCTAGAAGATTTATATGGTCCTATATGAATACTGTAGTGTTAATCCAACAAATAGTAAAATATAATTCAAAATAAAGGTCTCAGTAATATAATTCTCACTATGCTTATATATGGCTTACAATCTTTTTAGTTGGTAGAAAAATAGATTTTAATAATTCAGATACTACTCAAAAGTCTTATAAAAGTACTAATTGATATGTATTACAATTGATTTGGTTATATGGTGTAAATTGTATTGATAAAGAATGTAGAAACACAACCCAAAAACCTCCTGCTTTTATACACACTGAGCTCCCCAATGATTCCCTTGAGGTACCACCCAATACACAGTAAATGATGCCTCCAAACAACTAATAGACATGCCCATCAACATTCCCAGTAACCCATGACATAATTAGAAGAGTAACAACCATCAAAATCCTGTAATAATAAGGAAAATCCATCAAAATTAAAGAATAAGATAAAAAGAGAGTACATGCATATTAAACAATAATATAAAAGTATAAAGGGGAATTTTGTTAAGGTTAATAATAGCTTAATAATAAGGGGGATTGACTGTAGAAATAATGGGGCTAATCCTGACATTATACTACGAGAAATTCCCATTCAAAAATAACCAATATTGACTGAGAAACCACCCAAAAACTCAAAAAAGAGCGTGAGATGTGGGGTAACTACATGCAGTCCTTGGTATTGGCGAAAAAGTGGTAGTTTATGGATTAGAAAATTAGTTATTCTTTATTTAAATATTATTCTAACTTTATATACATTGTAAGACTGCAGCATAGTTGAGACCTAACACCCACCCCTTCAACAAGCTGCTGATACACAGTAAAATATGGTTTAAGAAAATGAAAGGGGAGAGAAGATATAGTGAAAGAAAAGGAAAAAAAAAATTACGAGTTGTACTAAAACTTCAAGGTTGCTTAGAAATTAGAGTAGTAGAAAAAATATTATTTGTAAGATATTTATTTCACTCCCAAAAGAGAACATTCTCTTTTGTGACATTGTTTGTTTAATGCTTTTGTCATGATATTGGCTCTTTGTTCTTTTGATGGTACCCACTCAATATTTGCCTTCTTATTATGTAATTGTTCATTGATAAAATAGAACTCACCGTCACTGTGTTGTGTTCTTTTGTTAGATGCTTTGTCCGTTGAGACTTTGATTTAGGATTGATTATCACATTGTAGTAGAAAAGGTTTGTTATATTTGATGAGGTCATTTAGAATGTTTGTAATCCATAGTCCCATTCTGGTGGCTGCTCCTAGAGCCATGTATTCTGCGTGACACGTTGAGGTTGCTACTGATAGCATTCTCTTTGATGACCAGTAAATAAGCGCATTGTGAAGAAATATAACCATACTGCCTGTTGATCTGGAGTATTCCCCGCCCCAGTTGGCATCAGAATATACTGTGAGGTGTGGGTCTAAGCTTATGTTTGGATATAGATTCAGCTTCTTATTGGAAGTATGTTGAACATAGCCTAGTAGGTGGTTTAGCGCCCTCCAGTGTTCACTGTTGGGGTTTTTTGTGTGTCTTTCTAGCTGGTTGAGGGTGTAGCTGATATCTGGTCGGGAGGCTGTAGCTATGTAGCTCAGCAAGCCTACAATGGAGAGGAAGTCTTTTGGGTTTATAGGGACATGTTCTTTTGGGGAAGTCAATAGATCAAGGTTTGTTGGAAGTGGTTGATGATGAGAAAGTTTTGTCGGATGGTGTTTTGTAAGTATTTTTCCTATTAATTCTGGTTGGCTGAGTTGGAAACCTTGTTCGTTTCTTTCTATTTCTATTCCTACAATACCATCCAGGCCATGATGACATTTAATGGTGAGCAATTTTCCTAGGTCACATTCTAGCTGTTTTAGAGTGTCGGTATTGTTGGCTGTTACTAATCCATCATCAACATGTACCCAAATCAATGCATGAGAGGTGTCGTTTCTTAAAAAATATACACTGTTGTCAAAGCATGACATGGTATATCCTAGGCTCATAAGTTTCTATCTGAAGTGTTGCCACCAGCATCTTTCTGCCTGACAGGTTCCATAAAGAGCTTTCTTTAGTTTGTAGTATTTGCTGTCATTTATTTAAAAACCGGGCGGGTCTTTAACCCAAACCTCTTCTTCTATTGGGCTGTGTAAATAAGCCGCTGTAACATCAAATGCGTGTATTGGCCACTTGTTTAGTGCTGCAATTGTGAGTATTAGTTGTTGGGCTGTAAATGATGCAGTTGGAGCAAATGTTGAAGAGTAGTCTATGCCTTTTATTTGTTTGAATCCTTTTGCTACATACCTTGCCTTCAGTTTTAATTTACCAGTGAAATTGTCTTTCTTATCTGCAAAAACCCATTTGGCATCAAGTATTCTTTCACCCTTGGGTAGTGTTTCTCTTTTCCACACTTCCATATCTGTTAAGTTTTTAATTTTATTTTTGGAGGCTTCCAGCCAGGTTGCACTTTTACTGGAGGTTGATGCTTCCTTGAAGGACTTTGGTACGTCAGATACAAAAAATTGACAGTTATCCATTATTTCTGATGAAAGGCGTTCTTGATCTTTTGTTATTTCTTCATAGTTGAAGTTTCCTAGTTGCTTTAGTATTGGTGCATTTTTATATGAGTCAGCTTTGTTTAGGAGGAAATCTATTGTCATTTTATTTGGTTCTTGTTTTGGAATATCTTTGAAATCTGCCCATGCCAAAGCTATTATCTTACCTTCTAGTGGCTCCCAAAATAACCAACCTTTCATACCTACAGGATATCCAATAATAAAGCATTTCTTTGCTCTTACATCTAGCTTTCGTCTTTTCTCTTCTGGAATATGTACATATGCAGTCTCACCAAAACGTTTTATTATGTCTAATTCACCACGGGAAATCTGGGGGTGAACTGCTAGCAGATCCCTCTTTTTGAAACTATTAGGAATTTGTCAGGAAACTGTTGGGAAACCATCCTGAAACTGTCAGAAAGATGTTTTTAAATCTGATGAAAAAACATTGAAAAAATAAACTGTCACAGATTGAATCCAGAACAATCCCTCCTTGAGCAGAGCTTAAGAACCACATTGAACATCAGTTAATCTCAGGTTTGGCAAAAGGTTGAACAACATCACTTAGCATACCTTAATATTCAAATATTAAACTTGAATATATGTTGCGTGTATGATATAGATGCATATGCATTTGAATTTGCATGGTGGATACTCATTGCATGCTAAAAATTGATGTGAATTGCCTATCCAAAGTGTATGCATAATGACTATGAAGAATAAATATGCATAAAAAATATGCATAGTGATTATGCATAAAAATATGCATATTGAATATGCATTAATAATATGCATATTGAATATGCAAAAAAAAGGTGCATATACGTATATGAATAAAATATATTAATATGCATATAAATCTTTATAATGAATATGCATATGAATATGCATAAATATGCATAATGACTAAAAAATGCAAAAAAATGATGCTTAACGAGTATATTTTATGCATAAATAGAAATATGCAATATGAATTCATATTGCATACAGATAACACTGGCAAACCATTTTGACCAAAACTCATACTAAATTTTCATTCTGGACTAAAGGTGTGAGGGAAGGAAGAAAAACAGTCCGACGTTAGAAAAATGCTACATGCACTCATTTTGTAGCAGAGCAAATGAGAAGTGCTGAATTATGGCTGGTGCCCATAATTTAGTATGATATCATAATTTTATTTAATTGTTTTCAATATTGAAAAGACTTTAGGTCGGTTGGTATGGATCTAGCTGTGCCAGGGTCTAATCTAATTATTTTAACAATTTCTTAATAATTAACAGGCTTTAATACAAAAACAGGTTGTATTTTTTGTGGGATATTGGATATGATAAGGTCTTTTTTAAAAAAAACTTATATTGTTTAAAAATATTCCTGAATCAGAAGTGGGATAATCACTACAAAAAATTGTAGTACTGTGGGCAATAAAATATATGCACAAGCAGTAAAGAAAGGAGCAAGTGAACCCTTTTTGTGCAGTGGGAATCATTAGAGTGGAATTGTGGATGAAAAATATAATTCATTATTACCATTTTATTTAATCAAAAAATTTATAATATCAAAAAGAACTATTGATTAATTGGTATTTGACCTTTGTGCCTCACTCATATTTATCATTTGATTGATTTTTGTCACCATTATGTTATTAATATTATAAGTATAGCAAAAACTCGTGTGCCAAATGCATACCGGGTGATGTTACACCTTTTATAATATTATTAAATAAAGGTAAAAAAATATGAAAATGATTTGTTTTACAAAAAATAAATTGATATCCAAAAGCAATATGAGGGATAAAGAGGTAAAATTAAAGGGATCAAATATGAAATAAAAAATTAAAGTGAAATTCCTCCCATCAAGAGCAAGTAGACATGATGGGGTGAACGCCCACCAGTGGCACTAAACTTGGACTATAATTTCTTTTTTGTAAAAATAAAAAAAAATCCACTGGAGCTTTACCAAAACTTCAGGATGACAATTTTGCCATATCAAACAACTTCTAGTGCAATTATTGAAGAAAAATTCATCTTCATTGCAATAGAGAGAATTGATCACATCAGACTGCATGTGACCAAAAGTGTCCAGCACAAGTTCGGCCAAACTTGTGCTGGACACTTTTATGATGGAGGTTAGCTAGGGTGGAATTTTTCTTCAGTTCTTCTGGTATTTCTTATAAACATGTCCACTGGTATTTGATCTTTGTGCCTCACTCATATTTATCATTTGATTGATTTTTTGTCACCATTATGTTTTAATATTATAAGTATAGCAAAAACTCGTGTGCCAAATGCATACTGGGTGATGTTACACCTTTTATAATATTATTAAATAAAGGTAAAAAAATATGAAAATGATTTGTTTTACAAAAAATAAATTGATATACAAAAGCAATATGAGGGATAAAAAGGTAAAATTAAAGGAATCAAATATGAAATAAAAAATTAAAATAAATATACTGCCATCAAGAGCAAGTAGACATGTTGGGGCAAATGTCCACCAGTGAGGCTAAACTTGGACTATAATTGCTTTTTTGAAAAACAAAAAAGTGCCAATCTGAGGTTTAAAAAAACTTCAGCATAACCATCTAGCCATATCAAACAACTTCTAGTTCAATGATTGAGAGAGAATTGATCACACCAGACTGCATGTGACAAAAAGTGTCCAGCACAAGTTCGGCCAAACTTGTGCTGGACACATTTATGATGGAGAGTAGCTAGGGAAGAATTTTTCTTCAGTTAATCTGGTATTTCTTATAAACATGTCCATTGGTACTTGATCTTTGTGCCTCACTCATATATATCATTTGATTAATTTATTGTCACCATTATATTATTAATATTATAAGTATAGCAAAAACTCGTTTGCCAAATGCATACCGGGTGATGTTACACCTTTTATAATATTATTAAATAAAGGTAAAAAAATATGAAAATGATTTGTTTTACAAAAAATAAATTGATATACAAAAGCAATATGAGGGATAAAAAGGTAAAATTAATCTCAAAGAGATCAATTATGAAAAACAAAATACTAGTAAAATTCTTGCTCTCAAGAGCCAGTAGAAGTGTTGAAAAAATGGGAGCCATCAGGGCTAAATTGTAATAAGTGACCTTTTCTTTAAAGATAAAAAATTATACACCTGAGTTTGGGAAGAACAATAGGTGGATGATTCAGCTAAACAAAACTGCTTGTAGTGAAGTTTAATAAAAAAATGTTTTTTTGTTGCCATATAGAGAATTGATCCCATCTGACTGCACGTGACTAAAAGTGTCCAGCACAAGTTTGGCCGAACTTGTGCTGGACACTTTTATGATGGAGAGTAGCTTGGGTAGAAATTTTCTTCAGTTTGTTCATCTTGTATTTCTCCTAAACATGTCTACTGGTATTTGATCAGTCTGTATCTTTCATATTTATCATCTGATTAATATTTTATCACCATTATATTATTAATGTTATTAGTATAGCAAAAACTTGTGTGCCAAATGCATACCATGTGAAGTTATACCTTCAATAATTTTTTAAAATAGATGTAGATAAATATTGAAAGGAATAGTTTTACAAAAATTAAATTGAAATTTAAAAGTAAAAAGAGGAATAAAAGAGTAAAATAAATGTCAAAGAGTTAAAATATGGAAAAAATACTGGTAAAATTCCTGCTATCAAGAGCCAGTAGAGGTGTTAAAGCAAATGGGAGCCATCAGGGCTTAATTGTAATAAGTGACCTTTTCTTTAAAGATAAAAAATTATACACCTGATATTGGGCAGAACAGCAGGTGGATGATTCAGCTAAACAAAACTACTTCTAGTGAAATTTGATAAAAAAATTTTTTTGTTGCCATACAGAGAATTGATCCCATCTGACTGCACATGACCAAAAGTGTCCAGCACAAGTTCAGCCAAACTTGTGCTGGACACTTCTATGATGGAGAGCGGCTGGGGTAGAATTTTTCTTCATTTCATCTGGTATTTCTTACAAACATGTCTACTGGTATTTTATCTTTGTGCCTCACTCATACATATTGTTTGATTAATTATTTGTCTTAATTATATTATTAACTATATAAGTATAGCAAAAAATTGTGTGCCAAATGCATACTGAGTGATGTTACACATTTTATAATATTATTAAAAAAATGTATAAAAATATTAAAATAATTTATTTTAAAATTTATTAATTGATATCCAAGAGCAATATGAGGAATAAAAAATTAATTTAAAGCGATCAAATATGAAAAAAGAAATCCAAGTATTATTGCTAATATCAAAGGCCAGTAGAGATGTTGAAGCAAATGAGAGCCATCAGGGATAAATTGTACTTAATTGATTGTTTTTTAAAGATAAAAAATTGTGTACCTGTGGTTTGGATGAACTCTAGGTGGATAATTCAGCTATATCAAACTACATCTAGTGAAGTTTCTTATCAAATAATTTTTTTCATTTCCATAGAGAGAATTGATCACATCAGACTGCATGTGATCAAAAGTGTCCAGCACAAGTTCGGCCAAACTTGTGCTGGACACTTCTATGATGGAGAGTGGCTGGGGTAGAATTTTTCTTCAGTTCATCTGGTATTTCTTATAAACATGTCTACTGGTATTTTATCTTTGTGCCTCACTCATACATATTGTTTGATTAATTATTTGTCTTAATTATATTATTAACTATATAAGTATAGCAAAAAATTGTGTGCCAAATGCATACTGAGTGATGTTACACATTTTATAATATTATTAAAAAAATGTATAAAAATATTAAAATAATTTATTTTAAAATTTATTAATTGATATCCAAGAGCAATATGAGGAATAAAAAATTAATTTAAAGCGATCAAATATGAAAAAAGAAATCCAAGTATTATTGCTAATATCAAAGGCCAGTAGAGATGTTGAAGCAAATGAGAGCCGTCAGGGATAAATTGTACTTAATTGATTGTTTTTTAAAGATAAAAAATTGTGTACCTGTGGTTTGGATGAACTCTAGGTGGATAATTCAGCTATATCAAACTACATCTAGTGAAGTTTCTTATCAAATAATTTTTTTCATTTCCATAGAGAGAATTGATCCCATCTGACTGCACCTGACCAAAAGTGTCCAGCACAAGTTCGGCTGAACTTGTGCTGGACACTTTTATGATGGAGAGTAGCTAGGGTGCAGGTCTTCTTCAGTGCAACTGTTATTTTTTTAAAACATGTCAAATGGTATTTGATCTTTCTGTGTTATTCATATTTTATTATCTGATTAATTTTTTGTCATTAGAATTTTATTAATTTTATTAGTACAGAAAAAACTTGTGCACCAAATGCATGCCATGTTATATTACACCTTTTATAATATTATTAAAAAATGTTAAAAAAATATGAAAATGATTTCTTTTCCAAAATTATAAATTAATATCCAAATGTAACATGAGTGATAAAAAAGTAAAGTTAAAGAGATCAAATATGAAAAAGAAAAATTCAAGAAAAATTCCTGCCTTCAAGAGCCAGTAGAGGTGTTGAAACAAATGGGTGCCATCAGGGATAAACTTGATAAAATTTAATTTTTTTTAAAGATAAAAAATTTTTCACCTGAGGTTTGAAAAACTAAAGGTGGATAATTCAGCCATATCAAACTACTTCTAATGTAATTATTTAGCATTTTTTTAATTTAATTTCCACAGAGAGAATTGATCCCATCTGACTCCACCTGAACAAAAGTGTCCAGCACAAGTTCGGCCGAACTTGTGCTGGACAAATTTATGATGGAGAGTAGCTAAGGTGGAAGTGTTTCTCAGTACATCAGTTTTTTGTTTTTCACATTTCTATTGGGTTTTTAACTTTTTTTTATCATTCATATTTATCTTATAATTAATTTTTTGTCACCATATATATTATTAATGTTTCTAGTATAGCAAAAACCTGCATGCCAAATGCGAAATTGGTGATGTTACAACTTTAATAATATTATTATATAAAGTTAAAAAAATATGAATATGTTTAGTTTTTAAAAAAATAAATTGATATTTAAAATTAAAAAGAGTAATAGAAAAGTAAAATGAAAATAAATGGGATCAAATACGAAATAAAAAATACAAGTAAAATTTTTACTATCAAGAGCCAGAAGTGGTGTTGGGACAGTTGGGGACCCCTAGGTCAAGACTTGGTCTAAACTTACTTTTATGTATAGCTAACAAATTTTGAACTGAGGTTTGGACAGACATCCAGGGGACAATTTTACAATATTAAACATTCTTTACTTCAATAATTGAGTGAAATATCATTTTTTATTGCCATAGAGAAAATTGATCTCATATGACTTCATGCAACCAAAAGTGTCCAGCACAAGTTTGGCCAAACTTGTGCTGGACACTTTTATAATTGAGAGTAGGCATACAGCAAATCTTCTTAAACTCAAAAGGGATTTCTTATAAACATTTCCACTGGAATTTGATCTTTCTGTGTCATTTGAATTTACCATTTGATTAATTTTTTGTCATCATTATATTGTTAACGTTATTACTATAGTAATAACTTGTGTGAAAAATGCATACCAGGTGGTGTTCCACCTTTAATCATATATTATTAAATAAAGGTATAAGAGTATGAAAATTATTTATTTTAAAAATTAAAAATTAATATCCAAAGCAATATGAGCAATAAAAAAGTAAAATAAAAGGGATAAAATAAGAAAAAAAAATTTAAGGAAAATTCTCACTATCAATAACAAGTAGAGGTGTTAGATCAAATGTGCACCACCAGGGCTAAACATGAACTATATTTTCTTTTCTGTTAAACCAAAGAAAGTGTCCTGATGAGTTTTGAAAATTCATCAGGAGGACATTTTGGCAATATCAAACTACTTATTGTGCAATGATTGAGCAAAATGTCATTTTCATTTCCATAGAGTAATTTATCCCATCTGACTGCATGCAACCAAAAGTGTCCAGCACAAGTTCGGCCGAACTTATGATGGACAGTTTTATGATGGTGAGTATCTAGGGTGCAGGTCTTCTTCAGTTCATCAGGTATTTCTTATAAACAAATCCACTTGTATATGATCTTTCTGTGTCATTCATATTTATCATTTGATTCATTGTTTTTAACCATTATAATATTAATGTTATTAGTATTGAAAAAAATTGTAAGCCAAATGCATACTGGGAGATGCTACATCTTTCATAATCTTATTAAATAAAAGTAAAAAAAATATGAAAATTATTAGTTTTACAATAAATAAATTGATATTTGAAAGCAAAAACAGGAATAAAAAAGTAAAATAAATGTGATTAAATATGAAATTAAACATTCAAATAAAATTTCTGCCATCAAAGATAATTTGAGTTTTCAGACCAAATTTGCACCACAAGTTCTAGATTTGGAATATTTTTTCTTTTTTTTAAAATTAATAAAAGTGTCCACCTGATGTTTTCCAAAAAATCAGGAGGATAGTATAGCAGTATAAATCTACTTCTTGTGCAATGATTGAGCAAAAATTCATTTTAACTTCCATTGAGTAAATTTATCCCATCTGACTGCATGCAACCAAAAGTGTCAGGCTAAGGTCAAGTAAAAGGACGTGAACTAGCTTGAATAGTCAGTTTTCTAGAAGATTTTAATGGTCCTATATGAATACTGTAGTTTTAATCCACTAAGTTGTAAAATATAATCAAATATAAAGGTCTCAGTAATATAATTCTCACTATTCTTATATATGGCTTACAATCTTTATAGTTAGTAGAAAAATAGATTATATAAATTCAGATACTATTCAAAAGTCTTATAAAAGTACTAATTGATTTTTATTGTAATTGATTTGGTTATATTGGTTAAATTGTAATAATAAGGAATGAAGAAATACAACCCAAAAACCTCCTCCTTTTATACACACTGAGTTCCACAATGATTCCCTTGATATACCACCCAATACACAGTTAATGACGCCTCTAAACAACTAATAGACATGCCCATCAACATACCCAGTAACCCATGACATAATTAGAAGAGTAACAACCGCCAAAATCCTGTAATAATAAGGGAAATCCATCAAAATTAAAGAAAAAGACAAAAAGAGAGTATATGCGTATAAAACAATAATATTATTGACTAAAGGAGACTTTTTAAGGTTAATAATAGCTTAATAATAAGGGGGATTGACTGTAGAAACAATGGGGCTAATCCTGACATTATACTACGTGAAATTCCCATTCAAAAATAACCAAAATTGACTGAGAAACCACCCAAAAACTTAAAAAAGAGCGTGAGATGTGGGGTAACTACATGCAGTTCATGGCAGGTGCTTGCACGGGTAAATCCTTGACTAAAACTAGGCGAATTGTGGTGATGAAATAAAGTGTCAAGAGTGAGGTTATTAATGAAATTAGTGCATATAAACAAGGTTAATGCATTATTAATTAAGCTAGGACACTAAATGAGTGCCTGTCGCCTATTTTAGTGTGTTTCCCCACAGTGGGCGTAGAATGTGGGGTAATTATAGTGTGAAAAAGCTAACTTTGCTAAAAATAAAGCTATTCACATGGAAAAAAAGCAGGCAGTATGTGGCCAGTACACAGAAGCCATTTCTGGCATAAAAACACCAAATTTGAAAAGTGTTATTTTTATGCATTTAAATAGCCAAATCAATAGTTCTAAATGAGCCCAATTGATCTGTCAAAGCGCAATTTTGATATTCTCAATTTTATAGCGCATATAGTCAACTTTTAAGTGAAATAAAGCGCATTTCTTGTTTTTTGGATAAAACAATGAATATAACAGCTTTAAGTGTACTTAAAAATTATGTAGCCTTATACTTAAGGCTCTTAAGATTACCCTAACATATTACAACTTAATATTAAGTACATAAGATCTGTAAAAGGTGGATATATGCGTGTATATAAGGCGTTATAATGGCATTTTTTGTGTATTATCATAATTTTACTTATGTATACTATTTGTGTACTCTTATTTATTATTCCCATGTATAATTCATGTGTTTAACATAACTTATAATTACTTTTTACTCAGTCCTGGAGATATACAGGCTGACACTCGCCCACCCAAAAAAAACAATAAAAAAATGATAAGTTATACATTTTATTTTATTAATTTGTAATTTTCAGGTATTCAGAATAAATCTGTAGCATTAAAGATTCAACTTTAAAGAAATAAAAAATAATAAAATATTATGAGTACTGGTTTTTTAACCCCTCAGCTGGTTGAACAGAAATTTATTTCTGTTTAAATTTTTTAAGAAGGGTGGATAAATTAGAAATTTCTTTTTCAGGTATCCATTTATCAAATTCATTTGATTTCCCTTTAAATCTTAGTAAATACTCAGTTCCTTTTTCTTTAGTAAGGATTCTTTTCTTGAGTATTTTTTCAATCTCTGCTTTTTCCACAATTTCTTCAGGTTTCTTTTTAGGCCTTCCCCTTCTTTTTAGAAATAAGTCAGGATTATTTGCATGGTAAGGTTTCAATAATGAGATAGGGAAAACTGGATGTTTCCTATCATATGGAGCATATAATATGACTTCCACTGCATTATTCCCAACCATTTTATTTACTACAAAAGGTCCTACAAAGTGATCCTTTAATTTAACATTACCTTGTAAGTTAAAATGTAGTGTTGATATGAGGACTTCATCTCCCTTTTTAAATTCAAATTCTTTATGAGATTTGTCCCACCTTTTCTTTTCATATTCAAATGCTTTTTGGATGCATTCTTCTGCATGCTTTCTACACATTTGTTGCATATGAATAAAGGATTTAGTGCCAGGGTGTATATCCAACCTTGGTAGTTTATTTAAATGATTTACTGGGGTATTTGGTACATATCCCAGCCAGAGTTCAAATGGTTTCTTCTCTGTTACAGAATAAGTTGTGCTGTTATAAGCAAATTCAAGGCCAGGAATTAATGTTACCCAGTCATGTGTGAATTTCTCATTGTCTTTGTATTCTAATCCAAAGGCACAATATCTTCTGATCATGTCTTCTAGAGTTTGTATCATTCTCTCAGCCAGCCCATCAGTTTGTGGATGGTATGCTGTAGACAATTTTAATTGACAACCTGATACTTCCATCAAAGATGTCCAGAACTCTGAAGTAAATTTAGGATCTCTGTCAGAGATTATGGCTTTGGGGAACCCAGCAGTATTCATCATCTGAGTCCACCATAGTAACGCCAAGTCTTTAGCAGATACCTCTTTATGGGTAGGGATAAACTTACACATTTTTGTTAATCTATCCACTATTACCCAGCAAGAATTGAAACTTTCTTTTCCTGCTAATGGCAAGCCAGTTACAAAATCCATGTTTATAATTTCCCATGGAGCTTTTGGCTGCTCTATTTGTTGTAACAACCCAGCTCTCTTCCCGGTTAATCTTTTAGATTTCTGACAAGAGTCACATGTTTCAATGTATTTTTGTACATCCTCTTTCATGTTTATCCACCAGGCTGTATTTTTAACTCTGGTTAATGTTTTGTTAAAGTCAAAATGACCAGCTAAGATGTCATCATGACAAGTCTTCAACATTAACTCTTTCATAGAAGGTGGTATTACTATTACATTGCTTAACTTTTTCCTGTAATATATATATCCATCTTCAATTGATAGTTTACCTTTTTCCAACGCATTTTTATACTTTGGAGGCAAGGTTTTAATTAATGCACTCATGGAGGCATTTGTTGGATCATTAAGAATGGTAGATAGTTTAGACAAATCTTTATCAGATGAATAATTTTCCAATATAGTTTGCATAAACTCTTCTTCTAAATCCACTATATAAATCCCAAATATATGTTTAACCTCATTTTCAGGTACATAAGCTGGGTTGTCAGCATCATTTGGCAAAGGACTTCTGGATAATAAATCCACATTTGAATGCAATGTTCCTGCTCTGTGAGTGATTGTCATTCTTCCTCTGTACTCTTGTACAGCTAGTTGCCATCTAAACATGTGCCTATTAGGTGTTTTCAGGTTTAGTAATGATTTTACTGCACTGCAATCTGTTATAAGTTCAAACTTCTGGTCTTCCAGATAGTAATGAAGTTTCTCCAAAGCCCACACCACGGCTAAACATTCTAGCTGTGTGGCACCATACCTTAATTCTGTTTTTCTTAAGGTTCTGGATATATAACAGATAACTACTTCAGATAATTTTCCATTTATTATCTGTTTCTGCTGTAAAGCAGCACCCAAACCTATGAAACTTGCATCAGTGTACAAGATAAAAGGTAGGGTGAAATCTGGCAGTCCCAATATTGGAGCTGACATTAAACATTCCTTTAATTTATTAAAGGCGTGTTGTCTTTCATTATTCCAAATGAAAGCTTCATTCTTCCTGATTAATGTTGTTAAAGGGGCTGCAATGGATTGGTAATTTTTAATATATTGTCTATAATATCCACACATACCCAAAAAACTTTGAACCTCTTTTACATTTTTAGGTATCCCAATGTTTTTAATTTCTGCCACTTTATTCTGGTCAACACAAATTTGTAATCCAGATACAACATGTCCAAGTACTTTCAAGGATTGAAATCCAAACTTACATTTCTTTAATGCAATAGTCATATTAATTTCATCCATTTTTTGAAAGACTCTTTTCAGGTGATTTAAATGTTCATCATATGTTTTTGAAAACACTATGATGTCATCAATATAGACAAATAGCCATCCTTCAACCATTTCCTGATGAAAAACACTATCCATCAATTTTTGGAAGACTTAAGGGGCATTCTTTGGGCCAAATGGCATTCTCACATACTTATATATACCCATATGTGTGGTTATTAATAAGTAATTTTGAGAATTTCTTTCCACAGGAATCTGGTGGTAACCCTTGTTCCCATCCAGACAAGAAATATATTTTGCTCCTTGTAAGGTAGCATGGATAGAAGCTATCCTTGGTAGAGGGTAAATATCATCTACTGTATATGTATTCAGAGCTCTATAATCACCGCATAATCTTGCCTTATCTTTTTCATAAGAGATTAATACTGGTGAAATGACACAATACTTAGGTGTTGTGTCCACTTTTTCAACAATACCCATTTCCAACAACAATTTTATATTGTCTTCAATATCTTTCCTTTTTGCAGGAGATGCTGGGTAAGGTTTCTTTTTTAAGCTGCCAGGAATATTATCCAGATCACAGCTTAGAGAGATTTTCATCTCATGGTTTTGACCAATCCTAGTTCATTTGATCCATGAGCAAATGCCATAGGATATGATTTAATCAATCTCAAAATGTCTTCTTGTTCAATTTTTGAGAGTTGAGGACTGAAAGAGGCCTTTTGGATTTCATTTTCCAATTCACCCACTTCATTGGTGGTTCTTCCACCTTGCAGTTGTTCTTCTCTAGGAGAAATGGCATATACTGAATTTTCAGAACATATTTTGAATTTTCTTTTACCATTCACCCCTATGGTGAAACAACTGTTTGCAGGATCTAGTTTAATGCCAAATTTTGTCAATAAATCATTGCCAATAATAAACCAATCACTACAATTATTATTATCTATTACTACAAATTCACAAACTTCTCTAACATATCCATTATTATATTTAAAGAATACAGCAGTTTTGTATTTGCCAATTGGATTTAATACTGAACCAAAACCCCTCCAGTTCTTTGTCTGAACAGGTTCTAGTTTTTCCAGGTACTTACTATCAAGTTTCATTAATGCATTAAGTGAAACTACACTACCTGCAGCCCCAGTGTCAAGAATGGCATTCATTTCTTTTCCACATATGATAATAGGTGCTCTGATAGGTGTTATTTTGTAAGTGTCATGAGATACATCTTTAATTATTTCAGCTTCCTCTATGGAAGTTAAAGATGTGTCTGTATGAGGTATAGCATCATTCAGGAACATTATATCCTGTTCTAATACAAATATCTCATTTTCATCATCACTGTAAGATATGTTACTTTTGCAATCCTCACTGGATTCCACATTCTCATCTTCATGATTACTAGGTTCAGAATTCTGTGAGGTTTCAATAACATTTATTCTTTTCTTACACGTGTGACCTTTAACCCAAGGTTCATTACATTTGTAACAAGTGTTATTTTCTTGTCTCTTAGTGACAAGGGGAGCTGAAGGTTTTTTCTTTTCCACTGGTAACTTACTTGTAGTAGGTTTTACCACGTCAACACTTTGTCTGTAATTACTATACTTGGTTTAATACTTGTGGTTTAATAATATCTCATTGCATATATTAATGAATCCAGAGGTGTCTCTGACAGTTTCAGTTCTAGCTACAATAATGTCTCTAACTGATATAGGCAATTTGTATATTATTTTTTCTTTCCACTCTTCATAATCCATTTTTGGATCCATAGCTTTCATGATTTTTATTAAATTCATTAAGAAGACCATGGGTTTATCTCCAGCATTTGGATTATATCTGGCCCTTTCATACAGTCTTTGTTGAGTGATTCTAAATTTTGGGCCACCAAATTGCCTTTCAATTAGTGCCTTCCATTCATTCCAGGAGTAATTAATTCCCTCACTCAATACAGATTCAAACCATAATAAGGCCACATCTGTAAATAAAGATATTAACTTTGAAGTAATTTCTTCATCAGGTAATTTGTATGAAAATTTTAAGTTATCAATTCTTTGTATGAATTGTTGCCAATCAGATTTTGAATCCCCGTCAAAAGAAGGGTACTGATCTAACTTAGGCCAGTTCTTTTGGCTAGTTTTAGCTTCCCTAACCTGAGGAATATTGAGTAATTCACTCACTTTAGAAAGATGATCATTAATTTCATCTTTTACAGATTTTATATTCTCAGAGCCCATGACACTATGTTCATGTTCCATCATTGGTTTATCATCAGAGTGTTTCATAAAAACTGGTAATCTTTCTACATAAGAGGTATTATCCTTTATTGTTTCAGTATTTTTCAAAATGTTAGCTACTTCAATTTCTATTCTTTGTAACCTATCTTTTATTACAGGTACATGAGTTAAAGTATCATTTACATTTGAAAAAGACAATTTTACACGTCCCTCTATGGTGGCCATAATATTTTGAGAATGTTCTAATTTAATTTCTAAATTTTTAATCTCAGAATTTAATCTTTTGTTTTCATTGATCAATTCATTATTTGAATTCTCAATAACTTTTAACTTATTGGCTGTTGTACTCAATGATTGTGTGATGTTTAATAATACACTTTCTGTATTATTGTTGGACTCTCTAGAGAATTCTTCCAATTTTTCAATTCTTAATAATAATTTACTAATTATTTTTGATTCCATTGGCTTTTCTTTCAGAAAATATTCAATTTTGTCTGTTTCCAATTCAGAAGATTCATCATCAGGGTCAATTTTTAATTCATTTGATTCCATTTTTATATTAATAGTATTTTCCTGGTGATCAATAAAACTATGTACATTGTCCTCATGTAATGACAAGTCTAACATGTTATTTTCAAATGAATAATTTTTTAAATCCTTATCAATTATATCCAATAACTCTCTATCAATTTCATTACCTATAAGTAATTCATTGTTAGGATTATATAATTGATCTTGAGAAGATGGATGACTTACCACGGTCTTATTCCATTTCCCCTGCCTCTCCTTGGCTTTCCCCTGTAAGGGTGACTGCTGGATCCCTGTTGAGGAGGACTGTTGTAGTTTTGGGCATACCAATCCCACTTCCATTTGCTTACAGTTATTTTTTGGTCCTCTTCTGGGACTGGAGGTGTTGCTGTGGTATTTGGTGCCACTGATTGTTGATGAGACCTTATATCCACTAGAGCCTGGTTGACTTCTATAAAGCCCTGTGCCGCCCTTTTCTCCAGATTGTTGATCTGGTCTAACATATTGTTTACTCTTATTGTTAGTGTATTCAGTAGGGTTGAGAGGGAGTGAATTTGCTCTTGTAAGGTGTTTTTGGACTTCTTTATTGACATTTGTTTTAAGAGCTTTTCCTTTTCCTCCATGGACATTGGTGGGGTGTTGTTTATTGTTACTGGTGATTCTTGACCCTCCATTTGAATGTCCTGCAACAGGTCTTTCAGCTCTAGTTCTTAAGTTATAAGGTTTTGCCTTATTACTTACAATGTCATTGTTGTCACACATTTTTACGTGGAATTTTAGAGAATCAAAAGTTTAGATTTTAAAAACTTCAAAAAGGAGTTTAATCAGTATTTATTAATACCACTGAAGACAATTTTATTGCTTACTTATTGGTATTAAGTGAATCTTTAAGTGCCAAAAGTCAAATATGCTTTTTATGTGGTCACTTGATTTAACTGGTCTACAATATGTAGCCGTGTATTTATATTTAAAAAAGAAAATTTGTTAGTAAGATTCTTTCTAAATATTAAATGAAGTTTACAAACCAATAAAAAGGGATTAAGAGTCCTGTAAAAAGAAAACAATTAATCAGTTTAATTGGTTATTATCTGCAAAGATCACAAATTTAATTGGTCTATTGACAGACTCCCACTAAGAACAATTATATGTTAAATTAGTGGTAAAATTGATGATTCAATATCACAATTTTATTATATAACAGGGCTTCTTTTTCTGAAATCACTATATAAGTGACCCCAACCTGTTGTAATTATCCAAATATTTCTATAGGGATATTATTTACGTGTACCTTCTTTGAAAATGTCACTTACTGGATTATAACAGAATTCTTGAGGAAAGGTCCCCAATTGTCAGGCTAAGGTCAAGTACAAGGACGTGAACTAGCTTGAATAGTCAGTTGTCTATAAGATTTTAATGGTCCTATATGAATACTGTAGTTTTAATCCACTAAGTTGTAAAATATAATCAAATATAAAGGTCTCAGTAATATATATCTCACTATTCTTATATATGGCTTACAATCTTTATAGTTGGTAGAAAAATAGATTATATAAATTCAGATACTATTCAAAAGTCTTATAAAAGTACTAATTGATTTGTATTGTAATTAATTTGGTTATATTGGTTAAATTGTAATAATAAGGAATGAAGAAATACAACCCAAAAACCTCCTCCTTTTATACACACTGAGTTCCCCAATGATTCCCTTGATATACCACCCAATACACAGTTAATGACGCCTCTAAACAACTAATAGACATGCCCATCAACATACCCAATAACCCATGACATAATTAGAAGAGTAACAACCGCCAAAATCCTGTAATAATAAGGGAAATCCATCAAAATTAAAGAAAAAGACAAAAAGAGAGTATATGCGTATAAAACAATAATATTAAAGACTAAAGGAGACTTTTTAAGGTTAATAATAGCTTAATAATAAGGGGGATTGACTGTAGAAATAATGGGGCTAATCCTGACATTATACTACGTGAAATTCCCATTCAAAAATAACCAAAATTGACTGAGAAACCACCCAAAAACTTAAAAAAGAGCGTGAGATGTGGGGTAACTACATGCAGTTCTTGGCAGGTGCTTGCACGGGTAAATCCTTGACTAAAATTAGGCGAATTGTGGTGATGAAATAAAGTGCCAAGAGTGAGGTTATTAATGAAATTAGTGCATATAAACAAGGTCAATGCATTATTAATTAAGCTAGGACACTAAATGAGTGCCTGTCGCCTATTTTAGTGTGTTTCCCCACAGTGGGCGTAGAATGTGGGGTAATTATAGTGTGAAAAAGCTAACTTTGCTAAAAATGAAGCTATTCACACGGGAAAAAAGCAGGCAGTATGTGGCCAGTACACAGAAGCCATTTCTGGCATAAAAACACCAAATTTGAAAAGTGTTATTTTTATGAATTTAAATAGCCAAATCAATAGTTCTAAATGAGCCCAATTGATCTTTCAAAGCGCAATTTTGATATTCTCAATTTTATAGCGCATATAGTCAACTTTTAAGTGAAATAAAGCGCATTTCTTGTTTTTTGCATAAAACAATGAATATAACAGCTTTAAGTGTACTTAAAAATTATGTAGCCTTATACTTAAGGTTCTTAAGATTACCCTAACATATTCCAACTTAATAGTAAGTACATAAGACCTATAAAAGGTGGATATATGCGTGTATATAAGGTGTTATAATGGCATTTATTGTGTATTATCATAATTTTACTTATGTATACTATTTGTGTACTCTTATTTATTATTCCCATGTATAGTTCATGTGTTTAACATAACTTATAATTACTTTTTAATCAGTCCTGGAGATATACAGGCTGACAAAAAGTGTCCAGCACAAGCTCAGCTGAAATTGTGCTGGACACTTTTATGATGGAGAGTAGCTAGGGTGCAAGTCTTCTTCAGTTAATCTTATATTCATTTTAAAAATGTCTATGGGTATTTGATCTTTCTGTTTCATCCATATTTATTATTTGATTATTTTTTAGTCACCATTATATTATTGATGTTTTTAGTATAGCAAAAAAATGTGTAATGAATGTACACTGGATGATTTTACAACTTTAATAATATAATATAAAAAATATAAAAAAATGTGAAAGTTATCAGTTTTACCAAAATAAAGTTGATATTTAAAAGCTAAAGGATAAATAAAAGGGTAAGATTAAAATTAAAGAGATCAAACATGAAATAAAGATATTAAGTATAATTTCTGCTATCATGAGCCAGTAGAGGCTTCAGAAAAAATGGGCACCATCAGAGATTAACATGGATCAAATTTACTTTTAACCAAAGGAAAAAATTGTCTACCTTAGGTTTGGACAAACTTCCAGGGGACAATTTGTCTATGTAAAACTACTTTCAGTGCAATGATGGAGTGATAATTCAGTCTCATTTCCATAAAAAGAATTGATTGCGTCTGACGGCATGCAACCAAAAGTGTCCATCACAAGTTTGGCCAAACTTGTGCTGGACACTTTTTCCATGAAGAGTATCCAGGGTGAAAGTCATTTTTAATCATCTGAAATTTCTTATAAACATTTCCACTGTTATTAAATCTTTGTGCCTCACTCATATTTATTGATTGATTAATTTTTTGTCACCATTATATTATTAATATTATCAGTATAGCAAAAAATTGTGTGCCAAATGAATACTGGGTGATGTTACACCTTTTATAATATTATTAAATAAAGGTAAAAAAATATGAAAATGATTTATTTTACAAAAAATAAAATTCTATCCAAAAGCAATATGAGAGGTATAAAGTAAAATAAAAGAAATCAAAGATAAAAATTAAAATCCAAGTTAAATTCCTGCCATAAACAGAAAAAAAGAGATGTTGAATTAAATTAGAACAATCAGGGCTAAACTTGCACTAAATTTTCTTTTTTGTAAAAATAAAAAAAAAATCCACTTGAGCTTTACCAAAACTTCAGCATGAATATTTTGCCATATCAAACTACTTCTAGTGTAATTTTTTATCAAAAATTTATCTTCATTTCCATAGAGAGAATTGCTCCCATCTGACTGCACCTGACCATAAGTGTCCAGCAAAAGTTCGGCCAAACTTGTGCTGGACACTTTTTTAATGTAGAGTAGCTAGGGTAGAATTTTTCTTCAGTTCATCTAGTATTTCTTACAAACATGTCTACTGGTATTTTATATTTTTTCCTCACTCATTAATATCATTTGATTAATTTTTGGTCGCCATTATATTATTAATTTTATAAGTATAGAAAAAACTCATGTGCCAAATGCATACCAGGTGATTTTATGCCATTTATAATATTATTAAATAAATGTATAAAAATATGAAAATAATTTATTTTTAAAATAATTAATTGATATCCAAAAGCAATATTAGGAATAAAAAAATAAGTTAAAGGGATCAAATATGAAAAAAGAAATCCAAGTAATATTCCTACTATCAAAGGCCAGTAGAGGTGTTGAAGCGAATGAGAGTCATCAGGGATAAATTGTACTAAATTGACTTTTTTTTAAAGTAAAAAATTGTGCACCTGTGGTTTGGATGAAATCTAGGTAGAAAATTTGGCTATGTAAAACTACTTCTAGTGAAGTTTTTTATCCAAAAATTTTTTTTTATTGCCATAGCGAGAATTGATCTCATATGACTGCAACTGACCAAAAGTGTCCAGCACAAGTTCAGCCAAACTTGTGCTGGACACTTTTTTGATGGTGAGTATCTAGGGTGCAGCTCTTCTTCAGTGCAACTGGTATTTTTTTAAAACATATCCACTGGTATTTGATCTTTCTGTTTTATTAATATTTTATCATTTGTTCAATTTTTTGTTACCAGTATATTATTATTTTTATTAGTATAGCAAAAAACATGTGCCAAATGCTTACAGGGTGATGTTAAACCTTTAATAATTCTATTAAATACTGGTAAAAAATTATGAGAATGATTTGTTTTACATAAAATTAATTGATATCTAATAGAAAAAAAGGGATAAAAAGAAATAGGTTGAATAATAGGGATTTTATATGAAATTCAAAATTGAAGCTAAATGCCTACTTTCAAGGCTCAGAAGAGGTGTTGGATAAAATGGGCATCATCAGGAATAAAATTTTACTTAATTTGATTTTTTGAAAAACTAAATGAAGTTTTCAACTGATTTTTTTCCAATATTTAGTTGGACACTTTATCTATATCAAATTACTTCTAGTACCATGATTGACCAAATTAAATCCTTATTTCCATATGCAGAATTGATCCTATATGGCTGGACCAGGCCAAAGGTGTCAACCACAAGTTTGAGAATTCTTCTGGTGGACACTTTTATGATGGACAGTAGTAGGGTGCAAGTCTTCTTTAGTTAATCTAGTATTCCTCATAAACATTTCCAACTTATTTTTGGCCAAACATCAGGTGGAAAGTTTTTCCATATAAAATTACTTCTAATGCCATGATTGACTAAAAATTGATTCTCATTGCCATATAGAGAGTTGATCCCATATGACTGGATCTGACAAAAGTGTCACCACAATTTTTGATAAACTTAAGTTTGAAAATTTTATGATGGAAAGTAATTGCAAGTCTTCTTCATTTCATCAAGTAATCCTCATAAAAATTTCCACCTGTATTTTGGCCAAACTTCAGGTGGAAACTTTGGCCATATTAAATTAATTCTAGCTCCATGTTGATAAAAAACTGATACTTATTGCCATATATAGATATTAAACCCATGAGACTGTGCCTTTCCAAAAGTGTCTACCTGAATTATGGCTAAACCTCAGTTGGACACTTTTGTGATGCAGAGTAGCTAGGGCAAAAGTATTATTCAGTTAATTTGGTATTCATAATAAATTTATCCTCCTGAAGTTTATCCTAACTTGAGGTGGAAAATTTTGGAAAGCACCAGTTAGTCACTATCCATCAAAAAAGTGATCACCAAAATTTTGGCTAAACTTGTAGTGGACCCCTTTGATCAGCCACAGTCAGATGAGATCAACTCTTTAGATGGAAATGAGTATGATGTTTTTGTCAATCATTGAAATAGAAGTAGTGTGATGTGGCCAAATTACCCCCCTGAAGGTCAGACAAACCACAGAAGGACACTTTTTAGCAGGTAGTAACTGAGAAAAATCCATTTATCAGAAGGAAAATCTTTTATTGGATAGATGCCAAGGTTTCATACATGTGTATTATGGTCAGTATTAATTTTGAAAGAGTCTGTCCAAGCAATTTCATTGCCCATTATGACACATTTTGTTTTAAATGTTTCAAACTGCGTGATACAGTATTAAGGTGTCACATAGTATAATTAAGTTCTATTACGTGCCCTCCTATGATGCCTAAATTTATAATTTAATATCTTACATAATAATTTTTTTTATATAAATTCATCAATATATTTTTTTATTATCAAATTTAATAGAGCAAGTATCCTGAATTATTATATATATATAAGCTTAGGTTAGATCAATTTGTGCTCAATTTTTTCTCATCAGAGGACCAAAATCAAGTTCTGGAGGATCAACTTGTGCATAATTTGGAATCAGTTGATATTCTGTCTATAATCAATCTGAGAATAAATGTAAATCTAACTCTAATTTACTTATGTTTATAAAGTATTCATAAACCTGGCATATTTAAGGGACACTCTAAATTTCAAGAGAGGGAATTTCTAGCAATTCACCCCTAGAATTCTCATGGTGATTGTGGTTTTGTATTAAACATGGCTTCATATGGAGTTTTGTCAGTTGTGATTTTGTTTGGAATTCTGTTCAAAATGTATGAAGCCCATTTGAATGCAAAGCTCCAGAAAGACTTTGGTAGTTGGCTGGCAAAAAGTACAGTGTGGCCGGTTTCTGTTATTGTTATGTTGTAGCATTTGATGTTTCCATTTTGTTGGTGGTAGTAAGGTAATGATTTCTCGTGAACAATACCCTTTTTTGTAAGATAATTCAATAATACTTTATTGACAAACTCACCTCCATTTTCTGATCTAAATATTTTCACTGAAGTGCCTGTGTGGTTTTCAAGTCGTGCCATGATGTCTATAATTCTGTTGGTGGCTTCTGATTTATGTTGCAATATATGACATTTGCTATATGAAGTTGCAAGATCTCTTATTTTTAAGGCGTAAAGGCCGTTGTCTATTGAAGTCTCCTCGATTGGTCCTATGATGTCAGCACTGATTATTTCCAGCTTTCTTGGGTTTTGGCCAGTGGAGTTTAGAAAGGAAGTTCTTTTACTTTTGCACCTCTGACATGCATCACAGATGATGTTTCCAGGTGGGAGTTTTTCTGGTAAGCCTAAAGCCATTTTGTTGCTTACCATTCTCCTTATTTGTCACAGGCTTGCGTGACCCAGAAGGCAGTTCCAGGTGAACAATATATCCTCATTTGTTGTTTTTTTTCTTTGTTTAGGGTAAACTGATGGGAGGTTAAGGCTATAACAAGTCGGTTCATTGCTCAAATTTTGGGAGTTAAAATCTTTATTATTTATTACGGTATTTTCTACAAAGTTGAAACAACATGGACTATTATGTACAAGATTAGTAATTGGGGGAGGAAGTTACCATAAGGATCTGTTGGTAACATAGAGTGCCGTTAGAATTGGCTCTTCACTAAGGTTGATGAGGAAATCATTAGTGGGGGTAGTTGTTAGTTTGGCGCCTGATTTGATTAAGGATGCTGGAGAAATCAATGTACCACTTGCGTCCTTGCAGAAAAAAACTGGGCTAATATTGATAATTTGACCATTCATTCCATTTAATCGGATGGTACCCTTCCCTGTAATAAAAGGTTTTGTTCCATTAGTTGCTACTTTCATCGGAATGGGTCTTTTGAAATCAACAAAATCCACTTAATCGTTCATGTTTCCAGAGAGGTGTATTGTGGCCCCTGTGTCAAATAGGGGATTTGATGGGTAGTCAGTAGAGATGTCCAGGTGCTGAAAGGCGGCTGCTGTTGATTCTGCTGAGTTGTCTGTTAATTCAACTACCTTGGCTCTGGCTGTGGGGGGAATGTTTAAAGGTCATTGATGTGGTCTCTGTGGGTAGATGGGGTGATAAGAGTCCATTGGCTGTCTTTGTTGATGGTAATTGTTTTTTTGTTGTCGGATATTTCCAAGGTTTTGGTTATGTAATTGAGGAATGAACGACAGTTGCATGGGGATAAAAGAAGGTTGAATAATCATGGGATAAATAGGTTGTATTCCAGATTATCCTGGTGGTCTGTTATTTTGATTGTGCAAGCCAGAATTAGCCTGTCTAGGACAGTTGATTTGAATGTGGTCGGGAGAGTTGCAGTTCCAGCAGGTAGGGGGCCTCGCTGGTCTTATCGCCGATAGACTTGGTTCAAAGGTGGCTGGTATTGGGGAAGTGTTGGATGAATCGGTGTTATTAATTTGTGGTTTGATTGTTGTATTTTTTTCTGTGAGGGTGATGGTGTCATTCTGTTTTAGGTTTTCATTGTGATTCTTAAGGCGATCCCATGTTGAAATCAGGGTTTGTTGTATGGTCGCAGATGAAGGATTGACACCGGTTAGTTTTACAATCATTTCCACGTCTCTTAGTAGTTCAGAACTGAGCATAGGGTCGTCTTTGAATGCTCATTGAATTATTGTGGCAAGAATATCATCATTGAAGGTAAGGTTTTGAGCTTTTAAGTCAGCATAGCAGTCTTTTAAGTGCAAGACTGTGGCGACCGGGTTTGGGAAGTTCTTTGATCTAACTTCTAGGAGTTTTTCCAGAGCATGAGAGGAAGTTGTATTGTAATTGTAGGTGTTTGAAAGCAGCTGTGCTTGGTGTTATAGATAGGATTTGTGTTTTGATGTTTAGGTCAACAGAGTTTATGAGTATTGCCCGACCAATGCGCTCTCTGGCTGATACGTTTGATGGATTTGATCTGGTGAGGAAGTCTGGTTTGCCAATGTAGTCGTTGAGGATACTCTTGAGTTCCTTGTACCATAATCGGAAATTAGAGCCATCGTCCTTTAGTTTAGATGGCCACGTTACCATTTCTTTGCGTACTTCTCTGATAGTGTTGGCTATCTGCTTTCTGGCCTGGTTTTGTGCGTTCGCTCTCGGATCCCTGTACTCTTCTTCATCAGATGGTATGGCTTGTTGTTGTTCTATGTATGGGTCAAATTCATCATTGTGCTCATTGTCAGGGTATTCAGGAGGAATGGATGGTGCTCTTGACTGAGCTATTTGAGTTGAGATAGTAGTTGGTTCTGTTATTGGTGCCAAGTTCAGTTGAGTTGGTAGAGGAGTTGTGTTTCTTGGCATTTTTAATTGTTCAAATTAGTGGTTTTTTTTTTTTTTTTGGATAGGAAGAGAGAAAGAGAGATTAAAGTAAAAAAAGGTATATTATAAGACTGAGAGAAAGAAAATAGAGAAAATGAAATGGTAGAAAAGAAAAAAGAAAAAAAATATAAGAAAAGAAACAAAAAAAGGAGAAAAAAAAGGTTTTCAGGCACGAGTGCGCCCACTCCTACATTATTTGGGTCCTTGCGAGGAACCTCCCCTAATAGCCTGAGTTAAAGAAAGCAAATAAAATAGTAGCAAAAGACAAATGAAAGATAACAGAGAGAGAAAAATTGGAGAGGAAAACAGAAAGATGTTTATTGAGAATTGAAAACAGAACAGGGAGGAGTTCTAGTAAATTCTGACGAGGCTTGTAGGACAAGGGAAAAACTGCTATGAAGAGTCGTTGCTGGCGAGGCTTGAAAAAATTAGCGGGAGATAATATTTTGGCACTAAAGTCCCATAACCTATTGGCAAACAAGTGGTAGTTTATGGATTAGAAAATTAGTTATTCTTTATTTCAATATTATTCTAACTTTATATACATTGTGAGACTGCGGAGTAGTTGAGGCCTAAAACTTGGAAGGTGCTTGCACGGGTAAATCCTTGACTAATTTTAGGCAAATTTAAGCGTGGTGATGAAATAAGACACCAATAGTGAGGTTATTAATGAAATTAGTGCATATAAACAAGGTCAATGTATTATTAATTAAGCTAGGACACTAAATAAGCGCCTCTTGCCTATTTTAGCATGTTTCCCCACAGTGGGCGTAGAATGTGGGGTAATTATAGTGTGAAAAAGCTAACTTTGCTAAAAATGAAGCTATTCACACGGGAAAAAATCAGGCAGTATGTGGCCAGTACACAGAAGCCATTTCTGGCATAAAAACACCAAATTTTAAAAGTGTTATTTTTATGCATTTAAATAGCCAAATCAATAGTCCTAAATGAGACACATTGATCTGTCAAAGCGCAATTTCGATATTCTCAAATTTATGGCGCACATAGTCAACTTTTAAGTGAAATAAAGCGCGTTTCTTGTTTTTTGCATAAAACAGTGAAAATAACAGCTTTAAGTGTACTTAAAAATTATGTAGCCTTATACTTAAGGTTTTAAGATTACCCTAACATATTCCAACTTAATATTAAGTTTATAAGACTTATAAAAGGTGGATATATTCGTGTATATAAGGTGTTATAATGGCATATTTTGTATATTATCATAATTTTACTTATGTATACTGTTTGTGTACTCTTAATTATTATTCCCATGTATAGTTCATGTGTTTAACATAACTTATAAGTACTTTTTACTCAGTCCTGGGGATATACAGGCTGACAGGGCTCAACAACTCCCCATGGCTTCCAATTCAAGAAGTTTCCACACACAGACCTCCAGTAAGGACCCTCCATCACAATTAATGATACCACAGACCCATACCATAAATAGAATAAACAGATCAAAGCGGATATCATAAAGATACAGGTAAAATAACTCATCCAAAGAGGATAAAATGAAACCCAAAGCATATAAAGGAACCAAATTAACTGTCCAAGCCCCCAATAACATCCCCAAGCATCCATATTAACCCAGTAATTATATCCCAACCCATAAATCCATGAAAATCCATCCAAGGAAGCAGATTAAGTTGTCAAAACTGGATATATGCGTCTGAAATAGGTGTATCTGCTTGTGTAGGCATTGTGAGTCCACTGAATACATCCATATGACCTAAAACAAGCAGAAAAATAAAGGTTATAGGCTATTAAGAGGTTAAAAC
The DNA here is from genome assembly GCA_030280995.1 of Hemileia vastatrix. Classification (NCBI taxonomy): domain Eukaryota; kingdom Fungi; phylum Basidiomycota; class Pucciniomycetes; order Pucciniales; family Zaghouaniaceae; genus Hemileia; species Hemileia vastatrix. The sequence continues at coordinate 30,422,800 of JASXTE010000002.1, read as the reverse complement.
CCACTTATAGACCTAAATATACATAATATAACTACATATTTCTGTCACGCGCCACGTGACACTCAAGGCAAAAGCAGCTCATTAAATCAATAATACAGAGGTCTAAATCCATACTCAAAGCACAGAAAGCAATTCTACATAGCAACTGTGACTTTCCTTTGTGTACTCACTATTCAACCACGCTAGTCTAAACTCTAAATCTAAATTAGTCAATCTCTCAATAGTGTGTCTTAGTCTTTTCCTCAATAAGCGGCACACAGTGCAAAGGTCAATGTAATAGTCTGCTAAAAGGTTTATTAAATATCTGTGGGTTATTAAAAGGGGTAGTGAGCATGGATGGGATGGTTAGTGGAAGATTAAAGGGTTAACAGACGTTAGTGAGGAGGGTCCAGGTGTAACGGGTGTAATTTTGGTGGTCTGTGGTGTGCAAAATGATGGATGGGTATGAGGTCAATGTGAGGAGGAGTAAAAGATATAAAAGGGGTTGGATTTTGGTTCGACATTCTTTAGAATTAAATTATAAAACATAAATATAGTTAATAGTGGTAAAGCTTCAGCTTAAATCATTATTATTGTATCTTTCCTTATTTTCTCAGTAATCATTTCTAAATCCTAAATCTTTGATTATTAAGTTTCCAACCCTTTGTGAGATCTTAAGAATATTAATATTACCTTTAAATTATATTAGAATTCTTCTTGAGCATATCTTGAAGCAGTAGCTCTTCTTTTGAGTCATCTTCGAATCACTTCTTCAAAAATTTCTTCTGTGCTTTGAAGAAGTTTCTAAACTACCCTCCTCATCTCACTTCCAGGAACACCCTCGACCTTGTGCGTAGGTCGTCCGGTGACAGTATAATTTAATTCTCTGTATTTCTCATTCTTTGGAACTACTACGTCCTTTTTTCAGGTGTTATGAATTCTTTAAATGGCACCTGTTCAACGCACTCCTCCTATGGGCACTACTACTAGGGCTCGTGCCAGAGACAGGCCAACAGCCACACGGCCTGTTTCCCACACTCACTCCTTGGAACCTCTCAACCTTAGGGAACGGGGACATTCCGTCCAATCTGTAGAAGACATCACCCAGGATTTTGATGATTCTAGCGAGGAAGAGGAAGGAGAGGATACAATGCATGAGGCACCATCCGCCCCTGCTACTCACCCTTCTGGTGTAGACTGTTCTAAAGTACTAAGCAGTAGACACAATGTGAGATGTGTTGGTTCTTCTTTTTAATTTCTAAAAGAAGCGCCTGCCACTCTTATTTTAAAGACAGTGTAATAATGTGCAATGCTAATAATTGACTAGAAAGTTAATAAGTTGAGATGAGTTAAAGATAAGGAAAAAAAACAAGTATTACTATCTGGATATTTCTATTCTTAATAAGTGCTATTATCCACAGCTACTCCCTCTTGAAGTGCTCTCTTTGAATATGCCTTATTATAGTAATAAAATATCTCTAATAATAGTTAATCCCACTGAATCTATATATTCTCTCTATGTTGCGCTCTTTCACTATACTATATGAAATACACACACAGACGCACGAACTCTAAAAGACTCCAAAATAGCTTTTAATATTCTCTCAAACAATTAATCACAAAAGATCTAATATCTTATACTAGGTACTATGACTATAGCTACTCATATATCTCTATATTGATTTTTCTATGATCTGCTTTTTAAAACATCAACTAATACAATTTTTCTTATTATTTTCTCTTCTGTAGATAGATCAACCAGTCCTCCTTTTATATTTTTCCAGCGCTTAAGACACAGTTCCCTAATGGATCTCCAGCGCTGACTCTAGCCCCACATTAGTAAAACAACAACTAATCTATTAGTAAACTACGTACACCGCTTGTAGAAACTACAGCGCCTAAATCATACCCTATAATTACTAACACTAGTATTAACTTGTTTCACTGATGCTCCACATATGCGCTTTTAACTATACCTTGTTTTGTTTCAGCGCTAGTTCCAGGTTTGACTTATCCTAATGCTGCGTCTAGTTGCCTTAACTCTTGGGTAGTTTTACGATTGAGTCCCCACTCTCTTTGCTTTTAATACTAAGTTCATAGCTCCGACAGCTCGCTTAACTAGTTAGCCTTCTTCATTACTTGTCTCAGTAAGTTATAGCACTTGCCGTGGTACAGTATACTATGCACTTGAGTCGTCCTTAAGCCATAACTCCTTCTTTAATGCGTAACACACAATTATTGGAAAATCCAAATCCATATTGTTTAGCGCTTGCGGTCGTAAATCAATAACACACAATTCCCCTATTGTGAGGCACATCTTGCTGCGAAATCCGAGTGCACAGACCCTTAATCCTTTTCTGCGCTTCTATTTCCTTTGTTCCTTGAAACACACAAATACATATTATATTTTTATACTTCCTGCTGCGCTAACTCCCCTTTATCTTCCTGGACTACACGCGCTGATTGGTCTAAATTCACGCTTCCTGCGAGGTGCATACCACATCCTCCCTCTACTCGCAACTGTCCCCAGGAGCCCATAAATACCCTGTGTCTCGCAGCGTTTTCTTCCTCCATCTTCTATCTTTTTCTCTTATTCACTACAAATCATCTTCTTCTTATCTTTTCTTTTCTTATTCTTATTTTTATCTTTCTTAATGAATACTAGAAGAACCCCTCCTAACGCTGAAAATACCGCCAACGTTGTGGACGCTATTCGACAGTTTGTGCGCACTCAGCCCCCTACTGCTTCTCCAACAACGCCCATAACTACACTGATGGGTGGGACGAGATGCACCCAATGCATCGAAAATGGCATAACTCCTTGTCATTTTTCAAAAGCCTGCTGTGGCAATAATTTTTTTATTGTAAGTTTTCTTCATTTTTCTTCCCATTTGTTACTAATCTTTCATTTTTCCTTTATTCCAGTCGTGCGATTACTGCAAGCAACGCAAGAAGAAATGTAGTTATGATGGGACGCCCACTGTTGCCCGCCTGGACCCCAACGCTTCCACCACCAACATGATGAGTCAAATGACCATCAAGCGCCCGGAGCCTGCTCCTGTTACTCCTCCTGGCAACCAACGAGCCAAGGTTGGTTACCGCAAACCTACTCCTAGTAGTGTCGCCTCAATCCCTAAATCTCTTTTCTCGGAGGAAAGTACAGTAAGTCTCTTTTTCTTACTTCTTCTTCTTCTTCTTTTTTTTTTAAAAATATTATGTAGAATGCGCCAGGCACTTCTTACGCTGAAACGCCTCCGCCTCCTATTTCTCCGTTATTTCTTCCTGCCTTGGAAGAAGATCCCATCTGGGATACCGTACCTACACCTGAACCCACTCCTAGTTCGCCAACTCCTGACTGGACTGATATGCAGCCGGTCTTTGATACCATCACTCCGGACAAATGGCCAACCAAAAACTTTCCGGCCATTGATGATGAAGAGCCTGCCATGGCTCAAAACTGGGAATTTGCAGAACAAATCGCCTGCACTCCTTACGATGCAACCATGCGTCGTATGAATAACATGATAGCGGCTGTCAAAGAATTCCTCGAGGAGGTTCCGGTTTATACTCACGCTGAGTATAATAAGCAAAAACAACTGCTAACTGCCTTGCAACAAAACATGCAAGAGGCTGTTAATGATTGGGCTTTCTGCGTCCCAATCTTTGATGAAGCAGAATACTAAAAAAAATCTTCTTTTGTATTTATTCCTTGTAATGTGTATATAACCTTGTAAAAAAATGTAATATATTTATTTATTTTTTATTTTTTATTTTCACTTAACTTTCTTGTGAGAACTCTACAACTGCGAGATGAGTTTCCCCCAAAACATTGTCCTTTTTCTAAGCAGCGCACCCCTCTACTAAGTGCCTATGAAAGATGAAACAACAAATAATAATAAAAAATAACAACTTGAGATCGTTGCTACATTCTATAGCAGCAATTACTTCCCCTGCATCATTTATGTATGCGCTCTCTTTTAATCTTTAAATCTTTGCAATACATGTCTTTCCCTTGATTGTAACAATTCATCTTTCCTTGGGTTCTTTATTATAACAAACGCTTCTCACTAGCTTCTTAGAAACCATCCAGCACTAAAGTCAGACGTGGCGCAACTGATGACTTCTTTATAATGCTATTGTTAACCTATAAATAGCCCTTCTAATAACCTGAATTTCCTCTATCCTAACATCATGACTCAATATCGCACAGTTCCCAGAGATCAAGCTTGCTCATTTTGAAAACGCCGTAACTTTCATTGTACATTTTCTAGACCTTGGGGGTATGCCTCTTTTAGACCTGCCTGTGACAATTGCTTTATATACCACAAAACTTGTGATACCTCCCTTAACCAGAATACTTCTCAGCCTACTGGTTATATTCGCTTTCCACCTAGCTCTACTAGTAGCACTCCCATAATTACCACCACTAGTCCCACTATTTTCACTAATAATAATAATGTTCCTTATGAGTCTCCAGCGCTTCCTAGTTTTCCCAGGCTCAAAATATCCATACAGCCTAGCGCTACACTTTCTTCCCCTCCGAGTTCCAGTGCTTCCATGCGCTCAGGCTCCACTACAGCTTCTCCTGATGCGGTTACCGTTACTTCACCGTCAGCGCACCCACAAAACTTATTAACAAGTAAGTATCTTTTACTATACTTATGCTCTTCTTGCTTACTAACTTCCTGTCAGGCTTCAATGAATCCATCTCCTTGGGATGGGTTCCCATTCCTTTACCCTTTGTCCATTCCATGCAAATGTTTTCCAGACTTTGTCTTATATATGATGCTAGGTCCCTATCCTACAATAACGCACCAGCTTTTTCTGATGCTGAACTTGAAGCTCGCTATACTCATTTAGAAATGATAGGTCAAATAATGAACGAAATCAGCTCATCAACTATTCTTGGATTCCCCGCCGATCCCCGTCACTTCATCATGCCTGAAGACTGGAAAGGATATCCTATTAGATTTCACCCTGATACTGAATAGACCACTAGTGCTTTTCCTTATGAGTCTCCTCTGCCAATTCTCCCTGTACATAGTCTTCATATATTTTTCATGCTATGCCTTCAAATAATCTTTTTAGACATGGCTCTATTTTATTACACCTGTCTTCCATACTTTTAGAGTGCCTAACTTTGCTCCCTCTACTTTCTTTAAAAAACTATAAACCCCTAAAAATCCCAAATAAACTTTATATCATAAAACTTTACCACCTTTACTGCGATACAGCGATATACCATGTAGAATAAGAGTTGAACTATAGAGCGCCCCATCTATAAATTGCTATTCCACTCCTGGCTAGTTAACCCATTAGTTAAATTCCCAGCGTCTTTTGCATTTACATGGTACACATCTCCTTCAATCCAATTACCTATTTCATCATGTCCCCTCAAACAATGAAAATATAATATTTCATTTTCCTCTACACCCTCATCTGAGTGCTTATGCCAGTTGCCTGTTCAGCCATAGTCCGCCTAACTTCCAGTTAGCACCCTCTATCCGTCACAACTGCGTCAAAGCCTCCTGTGAGTCCTTTTAGAAAAACAAAATTTAACATAACTTGTTAGTTTAACCTCTTCCCGGAGGTATTATTCTGGTAGTTTTTCCTCATTCCAGAGGTTATCTTGTATCACTGGAACACCCCTTGGGTAGAATCTTTTGATCTGATCTGCGGCCACACGCCGCTTCCACTCAGTACCATCCAATTCCTCCAGTAAATAAGACCCTCCAGCTATCTGCTTTCTTATCCTATAAGGACCATTCCATCTGTCAGAAAACATCTTCCCCCATTGTCTTTCTAAACTTCTATTATAAACCAAAACCAAATCTCCTGGGTTCAATGGCTTTCTTAACCTATGCGCTAAGCGCTCATCCAAATATTTAACTGACTTGTCCCAGATCTGCAACATTCTTTCATACGCTTTCTCCACAAACTCGTCTTTTCTTTCAAGTTGCACTACCCTTGCTAGAATTAAATCTTCGGTTGAGCGCACTTGATCCCAATCACATCCTAGGAAAGATCCAGCCTCCAGATCAATAGGTAATACCGCCCTTTGACCAAACATAAGTTCAAATGGCAAAAACCCTGTTGTCCTTCTAACTGAAATCCTGTCCGCAAACAAAACTAATGCCAAGTAGTTCTTCCACTTCGCCCCATTATTTCCACATAATTTAACAAGCACATCCTTTATAACTTGATGCCCTCTTTCTACCATTCCCTCTGCTTCAGGATAATATGGTGTTGAAACTCTTAACTTTGCACCAATACCTTTTACTACTTCTTGGAATTCTCCCGCAAATTCAGCGCCACCATCTACGGTTACCATCTTCATTGCCCCATACCTATAAATCCATTCTTTCTTCAAAAACTCGGCCACATTACTTGCCTTAAGGTTTATCAACGGCGCTGCTTCAACCCATCCTGATAGATCATCCCTGGCTACTACCAAGTATTTAAAGCGTCCTTCTTTTATATGGACTGCATCTAAACTAACCCTACCAAAAACAGTATCTTCTCCCATCGCTCTTCCTTTTTCTTTTGGCTTTCTGTAACTTCTGCGCTGGCATTCAGGACAAGATTTAACCCAATCTCTTACTTCATTTTTCATGTTGGGCCACCAGAATCTTTCGCTAACTCTGTGATGAGTCTCCTCTTGACCTCTATGTCCTAAATTCTCGTATAACTCCCTGAGTATCTTCTCCTTCCCTTCCCTAGTTTGAATAACTAACTGAGGAGACGAAGCTTGATTCTTCCATAACTTCCCATTTTTTATAAAATAGCCTTTAGCCCGCTTCTTAATATTGCGCCAAACCTTTTTATAGCAAAAATACGGTCGACTATGTCATTCCAAATATAACCTTAACAACTCTACTCCCTCATCTGTAGATGCGTTGTCTACTAAATACTCCTCCTCTTCGAGTTGAGTACTACTGTCCTGACTTCCCTTTGAAGCATCTTCATCATCTGTGTCAGCCTGTATATCTCCAGGACTGAGTAAAAAGTAATTATAAGTTATTTTAAACACATGAACTATACATGGGAATAATAAATAAGAGTACACAAATAGTATACATAAGTAAAATTATGATAATACACAAAAAATGCCATTATAACACCTTATATACACGCATATATCCACCTTTTATAGGTCTTATGTACTTAATAATAAGTTGGAATATGTTAGGGTAATCTTAAGAACGTTAAGTATAAGGCTACATAATTTTTAAGTACACTTAAAGCTGTTATATTCATTGTTTTATGCAAAAAACAAGAAATGCGCTTTATTTCACTTAAAAGTTGACTATATGTGCTATAAAATTGAGAATATCAAAATTGCGCTTTGACAGATCAATTAGGCTCATTTAGAACTATTGATTTGGCTATTTAAATGCATAAAAATAACACTTTTCAAATTTGGTGTTTTTTATGCCAGAAATGGCTTCTGTGTACTGGCCACATACTGCCTGCTTTTTTCCCGTGTGAATAGCTTCATTTTTAGCAAAGTTAGCTTTTTCACACTATAATTACCCCACATTCTACGCCCACTGTGGGGAAACACACTAAAATAGGCGACAGGCGCTTATTTAGTGTCCTAGCTTAATTAATAATGCATTGACCTTGTTTATATGCACTAATTTCATTAATAACCTCACTCTTGGCACTTTATTTCATCACCACGCTTAAATTCGCCTAATTTTAGTCAAGGATTTACCCGTGCAAGCGCCTGCCAAGAACTGCATGTAGTTACCCCACATCTCACGCTCTTTTTTAAGTTTTTGGGTGGTTTCTCAGTCAGTTTTGGTTATTTTTGAATAGGAATTTCACGTAGTATAATGTCAGGATTAGCCCCATTATTTCTACAGTCAATCCCCCTTATTATTAAGCTATTATTAACCTTAAAAAGTCTCCTTTAATCTTTAATATTATTGTTTTATACGCATATACTCTCTTTTTGTCTTTTTCTTTAATTTTGATGGATCTCCCTTATTATTACAGGATTTTGGCGGTTGTTACTCTTCTAATTATGTCATGGGTTACCGGGAATGTTAATGGGCATGTCTATTAGTTGTTTAGAGGCGTCATTAACTGTGTCTTGGGTGATACATCAAGGGAATCATTGGGGAACTCAGTGTGTATAAAAGGAGGAGGTTTTTGGGTTGTATTTCTTCATTCTTTATCATTACAATTCAACCAATATAACCAAACCAATTACAATACATATCAAGTAGTACTTTTATAAGACTTTTGAATAGTATCTGAATTTATATAATCTATTTTTCTACCAACTATAAAGATTGTAAGCCATATATAAGAATAGTGAGAATTATATTACTGAGACCTTTATATTTGATTATATTTTACAACTTAGTGGATTAGTACTACAGTATTCATACAGGACCATTTAAATCTTTGAGACAACTGACCATTCAAGCTAGTTCACGTCTTTGTACTTGACCTTAGCCTGACAATTGGGGACCTTTCCTCAAGAATTCTGTTATAATCCTGTAAGTGAAATTTTCAAAAGAAGGTGCACGTAAATAATATCCCTATAGAAATATTTGGATAATTACAACAGGTTGGGGTCACTTATATAGTGATTTCAGAAAAAGAAGCCCTGTTATATTATAAAATTGTGATATTGAATCAACAATTTTACCACTAATTTAACTTATAATTGTTATTAGTGGGTCTGTCAATAGACCAATTAAATTTGAGATCTTTGCAGATAAAATTTTTACCACTAATTTAACATATAATTGTTCTTAGTGGGAGTCTGTCAATAGACCAATTAAATTTGTGATCTTTGCAGATAATAAACCAATTAAACTGATTAATTGTTTTCTTTTAACAGGACTCTTAATCTTTTCTTTTATTGGTTTGTAAAATTCATTAAATATTTAGAAAGAATCATACTGACAGTTGTTTTCTTTTGAATATAAAAACACGGCTACATATTGTAGACCAGTTAAATCAAGTGACCACATAAAAGCATATTTGACTTTTGGCACTTAAATATTCACTTAATACCAATAAGTAAGCAATAAAATTGTCTTCAGTGGTATTGATAAATACTGATAAAACTCCTTTTTGAAGTTTTCATATCTAAACTTTCAATTCTTTAAATTCCACGTAAAAATGTGTGACAACAATGACATTGTAAGTAATAAGGTAAAACCTTATAACTTAAGACCTAGAGCTGAAAGACCTGTTACAGGACATTCAAATGGAGGGCCAGGACTCTCCCATAATCAACAACACTCCGTCAATGTCTCTGGAGGAAAGGGAAAAGCTTTTAAAGCAGGTTTCAATAAAGAAAACAAAAAATACTTTACAAGAACAAGTTCACTACCTATCCACCCTACTGAACACCTTGACAATAAGAGTCAACAATATAGTGGACCAGATCAACAATCTGGAAAAGAGAGCAGCTCAAGGTTTCATAGAAGTCAACCAAGCTCTAGTGGACATAAAGACTCAACCACCAACAGTGGCACCCAACAATTCCATAGCAACACCTCCAGCCCAAGAGGAGGACCAAAAAATTACAGTAAGCAAATGGAAATGGGATTGGTACGCCCAAAACTACAACAATCCTCAACAGCAGGGCTCCAGCAGTCACCCTTACAGGGGAAAGGCAAGGAGAGGCAGGGGAAGTGGGATAAGACCTTGGTAAGTCATCCAACTTCTTATGATCAATTATATCAACCTGAAAATAAATTACTTATAGGTAATGAGATTGATAAGGAAATATTGGATATTATTGATAAGGATTTAAAGGATTATTCATTTGAACAGAATATGTTAAACTTGTCTTTACATGAGGACAATGTAAATAGTTTTATTGATCACCAGGAAAATACTATTAATATAAAAATGGAATCAAATGAATTAAATCTTGACCCTGTTAATGAGTCTTCTGAATTGGACACGGAAAAAATAGAATATTTTTTAAAAGAGAATCCAATGGAATCAAAAATAATAAGTAAATTATTATTGAGAATTGAAAAATTGGAAGAGTTCTCAAAAGAGTCAAAAATTAATACAGAAAATGTATTATTACAACTAACACAATCATTGAGTACCACAGCCAATAAATTAAAAATTATTGAAAATTCAAATAATGAATTGATCAATGAGAATAAAAGATTAAATTCTGAGATTAGAAATTTAGAAAGTAAATTAGAACACTCTCAGAATATTATGGCTACCATAGAGGGACGTGTAAAATTGTCTTTTTCAAATGTAAATGATACTTTAACTCATGTACCTGTAATAAAAGATAGGTTACAAAGAATAGAAATTGAAGTAGCTAACATTTTGAAAAATACTGAAACAATAAAAGATAATACCTCTTATGTAGAAAGAGTACCAGTTTTTATGAAACACTCTGATGATAAACCAATGATTGAACATGAACATAGTGTTATGGGCTCTGAGAATATAAAATCAGTAAAAGATGAAATAAATGATCATCTTTCTAAAGTAAGTGAATTACTCAATATTCCTCAGGTTAGGGAAGCAAAAACTAGCCAAAAGAACTGGCCTAAGTTAGATCAGTACCCTTCTTTTGACGGGGATTCAAAATCTGATTGGCAACAATTCATACAAAGAATTGATAACTTAAAATTTTCATACAAATTACCTGATGAAGAAATTACTTCAAAGTTAATATCTTTATTTACAGATGTGGCCTTATTATGGTTTGAATCTGTATTGAGTGAGGGAATTAATTACTCCTGGAATGAATGGAAGGCACTAATTGAAAGGCAATTTGGTGGCCCAAAATTTAGAATCACTCAACAAAGACTGTATGAAAGGGCCAGATATAATCCAAATGCTGGAGATAAACCCATGGTCTTCTTAATGAATTTAATAAAAATCATGAAAGCTATGGATCCAAAAATGGATTATGAAGAGTGGAAAGAAAAAATAATATACAAGTTGCCTATATCAGTTAGAGACATTATTGTTGCTAGAACTGAAACTGTCAGAGACACCTCTGGATTCATTAATATATGCAATGAGATATTATTAAACCACAAGTATTAAACCAAGTATAGTAATTACAGACAAAGTGTTGACGTGGTAAAACCTACTACAAGTAAGTTGCCAGTGGAAAAGAAAAAACCTTCAGCTCCCCTTGTCCCTAAGAGACAAGAAAATAACACTTGTTACAAATGTAATGAACCTTGGGTTAAAGGTCACACGTGTAAGAAAAGAATAAATGTTATTGAAACCTCACAGAATTCTGAACCTAGTAATCATGAAGATGAGAATGTGGAATCCAGTGAGGATTGCAAGAGTAACATATCTTACAGTGATGATGAAAATGAGATATTTGTATTAGAACAGGATATAATGTTCCTGAATGATGCTATACCTCATACAGACACATCTTTAACTTCCATAGAGGAAGCTGAAATAATTAAAGATGTATCTCATGATACTTACAAAATAACACCTATCAGAGCACCTATTATCATATGTGGAAAAGAAATGAATGCCATTCTTGACACTGGGGCTGCAGGTAGTGTAGTTTCACTTAATGCATTAATGAAACTTGATAGTAAGTACCAGGAAAAACTAGAACCTGTTCAGACAAAGAACTGGAGGGGTTTTGGTTCAGTATTAAATCCAATTGGCAAATACAAAACTGCTGTATTCTTTAAATATAATAATGGATATGTTAGAGCAGTTTGTGAATTTGTAGTAATGGATAATAATAATTGTAGTGATTGGTTTCTTATTGGCAATGATTTATTGACAAAATTTGGCATTAAACTAGATCCTGCAAACAGTTGTTTCACCATAGGGGTGAATGGTAAAAGGAAATTCAAAATATGTTCTGAAAATTCAGTATATGCCATTTCTCCTAGAGAAGACCAACTGCAAGGTGGAAGAACCACCAATGAAGTGGGTGAATTGGAAAATGAAATCCAAAAGGCCTCTTTCAGTCCTCAACTCTCAAAAATTGAACAAGAAGACATTTTGAGATTGATTCAATCATATCCTATGGCATTTGCTCATGGATCAAATGAACTAGGATTGGTCAAAGACCATGAGATGAAAATCTCTCTAAGCTGTGATCTGGATAATATTCCTGGCAGCTTAAAAAAGAAACCTTACCCAGCATCTCCTGCAAAAAGGAAAGATATTGAAGACAATATAAAATTGTTGTTGGAAATGGGTATTGTTGAAAAAGTGGACACAACACCTAAGTATTAGGTCATTTCACCAGTATTAATCTCTTATGAAAAAGATAAGGCAAGATTATGCGGTGATTATAGAGCTCTGAATACATATACAGTAGATGATATTTACCCTCTACCAAGGATAGCTTCTATCCATGCTACCTTACAAGGAGCAAAATATATTTCCTGTCTGGATGGGAACAAGGGTTACCACCAGATTCCTGTGGAAAGAAATTCTCAAAATTACTTATTAATAACCACACATATGGGTATATATAAGTATGTGAGAATGCCATTTGGCCCAAAGAATTCCCCTTCAGTCTTCCAAAAATTGATGGATAGTGTTTTTTATCAGGAAATGGTTGAAGGATGGCTATTGGTCTATATTGATGACATCATAGTGTTTTCAAAAACATATGATGAACATTTAAATCACCTGAAAAGAGTCTTTCAAAAAATGGATGAAATTAATATGACTGTTGCATTAAAGAAATGTAAGTTTGGATTTCAATCCTTGAAAGTACTTGGACATGTTGTATCTGGATTACAAATTTGTGTTGACCAGAATAAAGTGGCAGCAATTAAAAACATTGGGATACCTAAAAATGTAAAAGAGGTTCAAAGTTTTTTGGGTATGTGTGGATATTATAGACAATATATTAAAAATTACCAATCCATTGCAGCCCCTTTAACAACATTAATCAGGAAGAATGAAGCTTTCATTTGGAATAATGAAAGACAACACGCCTTTAATAAATTAAAGGAATGTTTAATGTCAGCTCCAATATTGGGACTGCCAGATTTCACCCTACCTTTTATCTTGTACACTGATGCAAGTTTCATAGGTTTGGGTGCTGCTTTACAGCAGAAACAGATAATAAATGGAAAATTATCTGAAGTAGTTATCTGTTATATATCCAGAACCTTAAGAAAAACAGAATCAAGGTATGGTGCCACACAGCTAGAATGTTTAGCCGTGGTGTGGGCTTTGGAGAAACTTCATTACTATCTGGAAGACCAGAAGTTTGAACTTATAACAGATTGCAGTGCAGTAAAATCATTACTAAACATGAAAACACCTAATAAGCACATGTTTAGATGGCAACTAGCTGTACAAGAGTACAGAGGAAGAATGACAATCACTCACAGAGTAGGAACATTGCATTTAAATGTGGATTTATTATCCAGAAGTCCTTTGCCAAATGATGCTGACAACCCAGCTTATGTACCTGAAAATGAGGTTATACATATATTTGGGATTTATATAGTGGATTTAGAAGAAGATTTTATGCAAACTATATTGGAAAATTATTCATCTGATAAAGGTTTGTCTAAACTATCTACCATTCTTAATGATCCAACAAATGCCTCCATGAGTGCATTAATTAAAACCTTGCCTCCAAAGTATAAAAATGCGTTGGAAAAAGGTAAACTATCAATTGAATATGGATATATATATTACAGGAAAAAGTTAAGCAATGTAATAGTAATACCACCTTCTATGAAAGAGTTAATGTTGAGTACTTGTCATGATGACATCTTAGCTGGTCATTTTGACTTTAACAAAACATTAACCAGAGTTAAAAATACAGCCTGGTGGATAAACATGAAAGAGGATGTACAAAAATACATTGAAACATGTGACTCTTGTCAGAAATCTAAAAGATTAACCGGGAAGAGAGCTGGGTTGTTACAACAAATAGAGCAGCCAAAAGCTCCATGGGAAATTATAAACATGGATTTTGTAACTGGCTTGCCATTAGCAGGAAAAGAAAGTTTCAATTCTTGCTGGGTAATAGTGGATAGATTAACAAAAATGTGTAAGTTTATCCCTACCCATAAAGAGGTATCTGCTAAAGACTTGGCGTTACTATGGTGGACTCAGATGATGAATACTGCTGGGTTCCCCAAAGCCATAATCTCTGACAGAGATCCTAAATTTACTTCAGAGTTCTGGACATCTTTGATGGAAGTATCAGGTTGTCAATTAAAATTGTCTACAGCACACCATCCACAAACTGATGGGCTGGCTGAGAGGATGATACAAACTCTAGAAGACATGATCAGAAGATAATGTGCCTTTGGATTAGAATACAAAGACAATAAGAAATTCACACATGACTGGGTAACATTAATTCCTGGCCTTGAATTTGCTTATAACAGCACAACTCATTCTGTAACAGAGAAGAAACCATTTCAACTCTGGCTGGGATATGTACCAAATACCCCAGTAAATCATTTAAATAAACTACCAAGGTTGGATATACACCCTGGCACTAAATCCTTTATTCATATGCAACAAATGTGTAGAAAGCATGCAGAAGAATGCATCCAAAAAGCATTTGAATATGAAAAGAAAAGGTGGGACAAATCTCATAAAGAATTTGAATTTAAAAAGGGAGATGAAGTCCTCATATCAACACTACATTTTAACTTACAAGGTAATGTTAAATTAAAGGATCCCTTTTTAGGACCTTTTGTAGTAAATAAAATGGTTGGGAATAATGCAGTGGAAGTCATATTATATGCTCCATATGACAGGAAACATCCAGTTTTCCCTATCTCATTATTGAAACCTTACCATGCAAATGATCCTGACTTATTTCCAAAAAGAAGGGGAAGGCCTAAAAAGCAACCTGAAGAAATTGTGGAAAAAGCAGAGATTGAAAAAATACTCAAGAAAAGAATCCTTACTAAAGAAAAAGGAACTGAGTATTTACTAAGATTTAAAGGGAAATCAAATGAATTTGATAAATGGATACCTGAAAAAGAAATTTCTAATTTATCCACCCTTCTTAAAAAATTAAAACAGAAATAAATTTCTGTTCAACCAGCTGAGGGGTTAAAAAACCAGTACTCATAATATTTTATTATGTTTTATTTCTTTAAAGTTGAATCTTTAATGCTACAGATTTATTCTGAATACCTGAAAATTACAAATTAATAAAATAAAATGTATAACTTATCATTTTTTTTATTGTTTTTTTTGGGTGGGTGAGTGTCAGCCTGTATATCTCCAGGACTGAGTGAAAAGTAATTATAAGTTATGTTAAACACATGAACTATACATGGGAATAATAAATAAGAGTACACAAATAGTATACATAAGTAAAATTATGATAATACACAAAAAATGCCATTATAACACCTTATATACACGCATATATCCACCTTTTATAGGTCTTATGTACTTAATAATAAGTTGGAATATGTTAGGGTAATCTTAAGAACGTTAAGTATAAGGCTACATAATTTTTAAGTACACTTAAAGCTGTTATATTCATTGTTTTATGCAAAAAACAAGAAATGCGCTTTATTTCACTTAAAAGTTGACTATATGCGCTATAAAATTGAGAATATCAAAATTGTGCTTTGACAGATCAATTAGGCTCATTTAGAACTATTGATTTGGCTATTTAAATGCATAAAAATAACACTTTTCAAATTTGGTGTTTTTTATGCCAGAAATGGCTTCTGTGTACTGGCCACATACTGCCTGCTTTTTTCCCGTGTGAATAGCTTCATTTTTAGCAAAGTTAGCTTTTTCACACTATAATTACCCCACATTCTACGCCCACTGTGGGGAAACACACTAAAATAGGCGACAGGCGCTTATTTAGTGTCCTAGCTTAATTAATAATGCATTGACCTTGTTTATATGCACTAATTTCATTAATAACCTCACTCTTGGCACTTTATTTCATCACCACGCTTAAATTCGCCTAATTTTAGTCAAGGATTTACCCGTGCAAGCGCCTGCCAAGAACTGCATGTAGTTACCCCACATCTCACGCTCTTTTTTAAGTTTTTGGGTGGTTTCTCAGTCAGTTTTGGTTATTTTTGAATAGGAATTTCACGTAGTATAATGTCAGGATTAGCCCCATTATTTCTACAGTCAATCCCCCTTATTATTAAGCTATTATTAACCTTAAAAAGTCTCCTTTAGTCTTTAATATTATTGTTTTATACGCATATACTCTCTTTTTGTCTTTTTCTTTAATTTTGATGGATCTCCCTTATTATTACAGGATTTTGGCGGTTGTTACTCTTCTAATTATGTCATGGGTTACTGGGAATGTTAATGGGCATGTCTATTAGTTGTTTAGAGGCGTCATTAACTGTGTCTTGGGTGATACATCAAGGGAATCATTGGGGAACTCAGTGTGTATAAAAGGAGGAGGTTTTTGGGTTGTATTTCTTCATTCTTTATCATTACAATTCAACCAATATAACCAAACCAATTACAATACATATCAAGTAGTACTTTTATAAGACTTTTGAATAGTATCTGAATTTATATAATCTATTTTTCTACCAACTATAAAGATTGTAAGCCATATATAAGAATAGTGAGAATTATATTACTGAGACCTTTATATTTGATTATATTTTACAACTTAGTGGATTAGTACTACAGTATTCATACAGGACCATTTAAATCTTCTAGACAACTGACCATTCAAGCTAGTTCACGTCTTTGTACTTGACCTTAGCCTGACAATCTGACTCCTCCACTACCTCACCTTGCGCACTCCTTGTCGCTATATTCACCACGGGAAATCTGGGGGTGAACTGCTAGCAGTTCCCTCTTTTTGAAACTATTAGGAATTTGTCAGGAAACTGTTGGGAAACCATCCTGAAACTGTCAGAAAGATGTTTTTAAATCTGATGAAAAAACATTGAAAAAATAAACTGTCACAGATTGAATCCAGAACAATCCCTCCTTGAGCAGAGCTTAAGAACCACATTGAACATCAGTTAATCTCAGGTTTGGCAAAAGGTTGAACAACATCACTTAGCATACCTTAATATTCAAATATTGAACTTGAATATATGTTGTGTTTATGATATAGATGCATATGCATTTGAATTTGCATGGTGGATACTTATTGCATGCTAAAAATTGATGTGAATTGCCTATCCAAAGTGTATGCATAATGACTATGAAGAATAAATATGCATAAAAAATATGCATAAAAATATGCATAAAAAATATGCATAGCGATTATGCATAAAAAATATGCATATTGAATATGCATAAAAATATGCATAAAAATATGCATATTGAATATGCATTAATAATATGCATATTGAATATGCAAAAAAAGGTGCATATACGTATATGAATAAAATATATTAATATGCATATAACTCTGTATAATGAATATGCATATGAATATGCATAAATATGCATAATGATTGAAAAATGCAAAAAAAATGATGCTTAACAAGTATATTTTATGCATAAATAGAAGTATGCAATATGAATTCATATTGCATACAGATAACACTGGCAAACCATTTTGACCAAAACTCATACTAAATTTTCATTCTGGACTAAAGGTGTGAGGGAAGGAAGAAAAACAGTCCGACGTTAGAAAAATGCTACATGCACTCATTTTGTAGCAGAGCAAATGAGAAGTGCTGAATTATGGCTGGTGCCCATAATTTAGTATGATATCATAATTTTATTTAATTGTTTTCAATATTGAAAAGACTTTAGGTCGGTTGGTATGGATCTAGCTGTGCCAGGGTCTAATCTAATTATTTTAACAATTTCTTAATAATTAACAGGCTTTAATACAAAAACAGGTTGTATTTTTTGTGGGATATTGGATATGATAAGGTCTTTTTTAAAAAAAACTTATATTGTTTAAAAATATTCCTGAATCAGATGTGGGATAATCACTACAAAAAATTGTAGTACTGTGGGCAATAAAATATATACACAAGCAGTAAAGAAAGGACCAAGTGAACCCTTTTTGTGCAGTGGGAATCATTAGAGTGGAATTGTGGATGAAAAATATAATTCATTATTACCATTTTATTTAATCAAAAAATTTATAATATTAAAAAGAACTATTGATTAATTGGTATTTGACCTTTGTGCCTCACTCATATTTATCATTTGATTGATTTTTGTCACCATTATGTTATTAATATTATAAGTATAGCAAAAACTCGTGTGCCAAATGCATACCGGGTGATGTTACACCTTTTATAATATTATTAAATAAAGGTAAAAAAATATGAAAATGATTTGTTTTACAAAAAATAAATTGACATCCAAAAGCAATATGAGGGATAAAAAGGTAAAATTAAAGGGATCAAATATGAAATAAAAAATTAAAGTGAAATTCCTCCCATCAAGAGCAAGTAGACATGATGGGGTGAACGCCCACCAGTGGCACTAAACTTGGACTATAATTTCTTTTTTGTAAAAATAAAAAAAAATCCACTGTAGCTTTACCAAAACTTTAGGATGACAATTTTGCCATATCAAACAACTTCTAGTGCAATTATTGAAGAAAAATTCATCTTCATTGCAATAGAGAGAATTGATCACATCAGACTGCATGTGACCAAAAGTGTCCAGCACAAGTTTGGCCAAACTTGTGCTGGACACTTTTATGATGGAGGTTAGCTAGGGTGGAATTTTTCTTCAGTTCATCTGGTATTTCTTATGAACATGTCCACTGGTATTTGATCTTTGTGCCTCACTCATATATATCATTTGATTAATTTATTGTCACCATTATGTTTTAATATTATAAGTATAGCAAAAACTCGTGTGCCAAATGCATAACGGGTGATGTTACACCTTTTATAATATTATTAAATAAAGGTAAAAAAATATGAAAATGATTTGTTTTACAAAAAATAAATTGATATACAAAAGCAATATGAGGGATAAAAAGGTAAAATTAAAGGAATCAAATATGAAATAAAAAATTAAAATAAATATACTGCCATCAAGAGCAAGTAGACATGTTGGGGCAAATGTCCACCAGTGAGGCTAAACTTGGACTATAATTGCTTTTTTGAAAAACAAAAAAGTGCCAATCTGAGGTTTAAAAAAACTTCAGCATAACCATTTAGCCATATCAAACAACTTCTAGTTCAATGATTGAGAGAGAATTGATCACACCAGACTGCATGTGACAAAAAGTGTCCAGCACAAGTTCGGCCAAACTTGTGCTGGACACATTTATGACGGAGAGTAGCTAAGGTAGAATTTTTCTTCAAATAATCTGGTATTTCTTATAAACATGTCCATTGGTACTTGATCTTTGTGCCTCACTCATATATATCATTTGATTAATTTATTGTCACCATTATATTATTAACATTATAAGTATAGCAAAAACTTGTGTGCCAAATGCATACCGGGTGATGTTACACCTTTTATAATATTATTAAATAAAGGTAAAAAAATATGAAAATGATTTGTTTTACAAAAAATAAATTGATATACAAAAGCAATATGAGGGATAAAAAGGTAAAATTAATCTCAAAGAGATCAATTATGAAAAACAAAATACTAGTAAAATTCATGCTCTCAAGAGCCAGTAGAAGTGTTGAAAAAATGGGAGCCATCAGGGCTAAATTGTAATAAGTGACCTTTTCTTTAAAGATAAAAAATTATACACCTGAGGTTGGAAAGAACAACAGGTGGATGATCCAGCTAAACAAAACTGCTTGTAGTGAAGTTTAATAAAAAAATGTTTTTTGTTGCCATATAGAGAATTGATCCCATCTGACTGCACGTGAGTAAAAGTGTCCAGCACAAGTTCGGCCGAACTTGTGCTGGACACTTTTATGATGGAGAGTAGCTTGGGTGGAAATTTTCTTCAGTTCGTTCATCTTGTATTTCTCATAAACATGTCTACTGGTATTTGATCAGTCTGTATCTTTCATATTTATCATCCGATTAATATTTTATCACCATTATATTATTAATGTTATTAGTATAGCAAAAACTTGTGTGCCAAATGCATACCATGTGAAGTTGTACCTTCAATAATTTTTTAAAATAGATGTAAATAAATATGGAAAGGAATAGTTTTACAAAAATTAAATTGAAATTTAAAAGTAAAAAGAGGAATAAAAGAGTAAAATAAAAGTCAAAGAGTTAAAATATGAAAAAAATACTGGTAAAATTCCTGCTATCAAGAGCCAGTAGAGATTTTAAAGCAAATGGGAGCCATCAGGGCTTAATTGTAATAAGTGACCTTTTCTTTAAAGATAAAAAATTATACACCTGATATTGGGCAGAACAGCAGGTGGATGATTCAGCTAAACCAAACTACTTCTAGTGAAATTTGATAAAAAAAATTTTTTGTTGCCATACCGAGAATTGATCCCATCTGACTGCACATGACCAAAAGTGTCCAGCACAAGTTCGGCCAAACTTGTGCTGGACACTTCTATGATGGAGAGTTGATGGGGTAGAATTTTTCTTCAGTTCATCTGGTATTTCTTATAAACTTGTCTACTGGTATTTTATCTTTGTGCCTCACTCATACATATTGTTTGATTAATTTTTTGTCTTAATTATATTATTAATTATATAAGTATAGCAAAAAATTGTGTGCCAAATGCATACTGAGTGATCACTATGCAATATAGGGGGTGGACTTGCTAGCAAGTCCTCAACCTGAACTCAGATGGAACTCAGATGGAACTCAGACTGAACTCAGACTGAACCCATACTGAACTCTACTTGAACACCCACCTAAAACTGTTCTGCTGAGTGGTGTTCATCCCTGATTGTATGGTTCCTTTATCAATAGCTCAATGTGTGTTCAATCTATGGTGAGTTTGGGTCCAAGGTTGCGGACTTGCTAGCAAGTCCGCCCCCCATATTGTGTGGTGGATGTTACACATTTTATAATATTATTACAAAAATGTATAAAAATATTAAAATAATTTATTTTAAAATTTATTAATTGATATCCAAGAGCAATATGAGGAATAAAAAATTAATTTAAAGCGATCAAATATGAAAAAAGAAATCCAAGTATTATTGCTAATATCAAAGGCCAGTAGAGATGTTGAAGCAAATGAGAGCCGTCAGGGATAAATTGTACTTAATTGATTGTTTTTTAAAGATAAAAAATTGTGTACCTGTGGTTTGGATGAACTCTAGGTGGATAATTCAGCTATATCAAACTACATCTAGTGAAGTTTCTTATCAAATAATTTTTTTCATTTCCATAGAGAGAATTGATCCCATCTGACTGCAACTGACCAAAAGTGTCCAGCACAAGTTCGGCTGAACTTGTGCTGGACACTTTTATGATGGAGAGTAGCTAGGGTGCAGGTCTTCTTCAGTGCAACTGTTATTTTTTTAAAACATGTCAAATGGTATTTGATCTTTCTGTGTTATTCATATTTTATTATCTGATTAATTTTTTGTCATTAGAATTTTATTAATTTTATTAGTACAGAAAAAACTTGTGCGCCAAATGCATGCCATGTTATATTACACCTTTTATAATATCATTAAAAAATGTTAAAAAAATATGAAAATGATTTCTTTTCCAAAATTATAAATTAATATCCAAATGTAACATGAGTGATAAAAAAGTAAAGTAAAAGAGATCAAATATGAAAAAGAAAAATTCAAGAAAAATTCCTGCCTACAAGAGCCAGTAGAGGTGTTGAAACAAATGGGTGCCATCAGGGCTAAATTTGATAAAATTTAATTTTTTTTAAAGATAAAAAATTTTTCACCTGAGGTTTGGAAAAACTCAAGGTGGATAATTCAGCCATACCAAACTACTTCTAATGTAATTATTTAGCATTTTTTTAAATTTAATTTCCATAGAGAGAATTGATCCCATCTGACTGCACCTGAACAAAAGTGTCCAGCACAAGTTCGGCCGAACTTGTGCTGGACACTTTTATGATGGAGAGTAGCTAGGGTGGAAGTGTCTCTCAGTACATCAGTTTTTTGTTTTTCACATTTATATTGGGTTTTTAACTTTTTTTTATCATTCATATTTATCTTATAATTAATTTTTTGTCACCATATATATTATTAATGTTTCTAGTATAGCAAAAACCTGCATGCCAAATGCAAAATTGGTGATGTTACAACTTTAATAATATTATTATATAAAGTTAAAAAAATATGAATATGTTTAGTTTTTAAAAAAATAAATTGATATTTAAAATTAAAAAGAGTAATAGAAAAGTAAAATGAAAATAAATGAGATGAAATACGAAATAAAAAATACAAGTAAAATTTTTACTATCAAGAGCCAGAAGTGGTGTTGGGACAGTTGGGGACCCCTAGGTCAAGACTTGGTCTAAACTTACTTTTATGTATAGCTAACAAATTTTGAGCTGAGGTTTGGACAGACATCCTGGGGACAATTTTACAATATTAAACATTCTTTACTTAAATAATTGAGTGAAATATCATTTTTTATTGCCATAGAGAGAATTTATCTCATATGACTTCATGCAACCAAAAGTGTCCAGCACAAGTTCGGCCGAGCTTGTGCTGGAGACTTTTATAATTGAGAGTAGGCATACAGCAAATCTTCTTAAACTCAAAAGGGATTTCTTATAAACATTTCCACTGGAATTTGATCTTTCTGTGTCATTTAAATTTACCATTTGATTAATTTTTTGTCATCATTATATTGTTAACGTTATTACTATAGTAATAACTTGTGTGAAAAATGCATACCAGGTGGTGTTCCACCTTTAATCATATATTATTAAATAAAGGTATAAGAGTATGAAAATTATTTATTTTAAAAATTAAAAATTTATATCCAAAGCAGTATGAGCAATAAAAAAGTAAAATAAAAGGGATAAAATAAGAAAAAAAAATCTAAGGAAAATTCCCACTATCACACCACACAATATGGGGGGCGGACTTGCTAGCAAGTCCGCAACCTTGGACCCAAACTCACCATAGATTGAACACACATTGAGCTATTGATAAAGGAACCATACAATCAGGGATGAACACCACTCAGCAGAACAGTTTTAGGTGGGTGTTCAAGTAGAGTTCAGTATGGGTTCAGTATGAGTTCAGTCTGAGTTCCATCTGAGTTCCATCTGAGTTCAGGTTGAGGACTTGCTAGCAAGTCCACCCCCTATATTGCGTAGTGTCAATAACAAGTAGAGGTGTTAGATCAAATGTGCACCACCAGGGCTAAACTTGCACTATATTTTCTTTTTTGTTAAACCAAAGAAAGTGTCCTTATGAGTTTTTAAAAATCATCAGGAGGACATTTTGGCAATATCAAACTACTTATTGTGCAATGATTGAGCAAAATGTCATTTTCATTTCCATAGAGTAAATTTATCCTAACTGACTGCATGCAACCAAAAGTGTCCAGCACAAGTTCAGCCAAACTTATGCTGGACACTTTTATGATTGTGAGTATCTAGGGTGCAGGTCTTCTTCAGTTCATCAGGTATTTCTTATAAACAAATCCACTTGTATATGACCTTTCTGTGTCATTCATATTTATCATTTGATTCATTGTTTTTCACCATTATAATATTAATGTTATTAGTATTGAAAAAATTTGTAAGCCAAATGCATACTGGGAGATGCTACATCTTTTTTAATCTTATTAAATAAAAGTAAAAAAAATATGAAAATTATTAGTTTTACAATAAATAAATTGATATTTAAAAGCAAAGACAGGAATAAAAAAGTAAAATAAAAGTGATTAAATATGAAATTAAACATTCAAATAAAATTTCTGCCATCAAAGAAAATTTGAGTTTTCAGACCAAATTTGCACCACCAGTTCTAGATTTGGAATATTTTTTCTTTTTTTTAAAATTAATAAAAGTGTCCACCTAATGTTTTCCAAAAAATCAGGAGGATAGTATAGCAGTATAAAGCTACTTCTTGTGCAATGATTGAGCAAAAATTCATTTTAACTTCCATTGAGTAAATTCATCCCATCTGACTGCATGCAACAAAAAGTGTCCAGCAAAAGCTCAGCTGAAATTGTGCTGGACACTTTTATGATGGAGAGTAGCTAGGGTGCAAGTCTTCTTCAGTTAATCTTATATTCATTTTAAAAATGTCTATGGGTATTTGATCTTTCTGTGTCATCCAAATTTATTATTTGATTATTTTTTAGTCACCATTATATTATTAATGTTTTTAGTATAGCAAAAAAATGTGTAATGAATGTACACTGGATGATTTTACAACTTTAATAATATAATATAATAAATATAAAAAAATGTGAAAGTTATCAGTTTTACCAAAATAAAGTTGATATTTAAAAGCTAAAGGATAAATAAAAGGGTAAGATTAAAATTAAAGAGATCAAACATGAAATAAAGATATTAAGTATAATTTCTGCTATCATGAGCCAGTAGAGGCTTCAGAAAAAATGGGCACCATCAGAGATTAACATGGATCAAATTTACTTTTAACCAAAGGAAAAAATTGTCTACCTTAGGTTTGGACAAACTTCCAGGGGACAATTTGTCTATGTAAAACTACTTTCAGTGCAATGATGGAGTGATAATTCAGTCTCATTTCCATAAAAAGAATTGATTGCGTCTGAGGGCATGCAACCAAAAGTGTCCATCACAAGTTTGGCCAAACTTGTGCTGGACACTTTTATCATGAAGAGTATCCAGGGTGAAAGTCATTTTTAATCATCTGAAATTTCTTATAAACATTTCCACTGTTATTGAATCTTTGTGCCTCACTCATATTTATCAATTGATTAATTTTTTCTTGCCATTATATTATTAATATTATCAGTATAGCAAAAAATTGTGTGCCAAATGAATACTGGGTGATGTTACACCTTTTATAATATTATTAAATAAAGGTAAAAAAATATGAAAATGATTTATTTTACAAAAAATAAACTTCTATCCAAAAGCAATATGAGAGGAATAAAGTAAAATAAAAGAAATCAAAGATGAAAATTAAAATCCAAGTTAAATTCCTGCCATAAACAGAAAAAAGAGGTGTTGAATTAAATTAGAACAATCAGGGCTAAACTTGCACTAAATTTTCTTTTTTGTAAAAATAAAAAAAAAATCCACTTAAGCTTTACCAAAACTTCAGCATGAAAATTTTGCCATATCAAACTACTTCTAGTGTAATTTTATATTAAAAATTTATCTTCATTTCCATAGAGAGAATTGCTCCCATCTGACTGCACCTGACCATAAGTGTCCAGCACAAGTTTGGCCGAACTTGTGCTGGAAACTTTTTTAATTTAGAGTAGCTAGGGTAGAATTTTTCTTCAGTTCATCTAGTATTTCTTACAAACATGTCTACTGGTATTTTATATTTGTTCCTCACTCATTAATATCATTTGATTAATTTTTGGTTGCCATTATATTATTAATTTTATAAGTATAGAAAAAACTCATGTGCCAAATGCATACCAGGTGATGTTATGCCATTTATAATATTATTAAATAAATGTATAAAAATATGAAAATAGTTTATTTTAAAAATTATTAATTGATATCCAAAAGCAATATTAGGAATAAAAAATTAAGTTAAAGGGATCAAATATGAAAAAAGAAATCCAAGTAATATTCCTACTATCAAAGGCCAGTAGAGGTGTTGAAGCGAATGAGAGCCATCAGGGATAAATTGTACTAAATTGAATTTTTTTCAAAGATAAAAAATTGTGCACCTGTGGTTTGGATGAAATCTAGGTAGAAAATTTGGCTATGTAAAACTACTTCTAGTGAAGTTTTTTATCCAAAAAATTTTTTTCATTTCCATAGCAAGAATTGATCTCATATGACTGCAACTGACCAAAAGTGTCCAGCACAATTTCAGCCGAACTTGTGCTGGACACTTTTTTGATGGTGAGTATCTAGGGTGCAGCTCTTCTTCAGTGCAACTGGTATTTTTTTAAAACATATCCACTGGTATTTGATCTTTCTGTTTTATTAATATTTTATCATTTGATCAATTTTTTTTTACCAGTATATTATTATTTTTATTAGTATAGCAAAAAAACATGTGCCAAATGCTTACAGGGTGATGTTAAACCTTTAATAATTCTATTAAATACAGGTAAAAAATTATGAAAATGATTTGTTTTACATAAAATTAATTGATATCTAATAGAAAAAAAAGGGATAAAAAGAAATAGGTTGAATAATAGAGATTTTATATGAAATTCAAAATTCAAGCTAAATGCCTACTTTCAAGGCTGAGAAGAGGTGTTGGATAAAATGGGCATCATCAGGAATAAAAATTTACTTAATTTGATTTTTTGAAAAGCTAAATGAAGTTTTTAACTGATTTTTTTCCAATATTTAGTTGGACACTTTATCTATATCAAATTACTTCTAGTACCATGATTGACCAAATTAAATCCTCATTTCCATATGCAGAATTGATCCCATATGGCTGGACCAGGCCAAAGGTGTCAACCACAAGTTTGAGAATTATTCTGGTGGACACTTTTATGATAGACAGTAGTAGGGTGCAAGTCTTCTTTAGTTAATCTAGTATTCCTCATAAACATTTCCAACTTATTTTTGGCCAAAAATCAGGTGGAAAGTTTTTCCATATAAGATTACTTCTAATGCCATGATTGACTAAAAATTGATTCTCATTGTCATATAGAGAGTTGATCCCATATGACTGGATCTGGCAAAAGTGTCACCACAATTTTTGATAAACTTAAGTTTGAAAATTTTATGATGGAAATTAATTGCAAGTCTTCTTCATTTCATCAAGTAATCCTCATAAAAATTTCCACCTGTATTTTGGCCAAACTTAAGGTGGACACTTTGGCCATATTAAATTAATTCTAGTTCCATGTTGATAAAAAAACTGATACTTATTGCCATATATAGATATTAAACCCATCAGACTGTGCCTTTCCAAAAGTGTCTACCTGAATTATGGCTAAACCTCAGTTGGACACTTTTATGATGCAGAGTAGCTAGGGCAAAAGTATTCTTCAGTTAATTTGGTATTAATAATAAATTTATCCTCCTGAAGTTTATCCTAACTTGAGGTGGACAATTTTCGAAAGCACCAGTTAGTCACTATCCATCAAAAAAGTGTTCACCAAAATTTTGGCTAAACTTGTGGTGGACCCCTTTGATCAGCCACAGTCAGATGAGATCAACTCTTTAGATGGGAATGAGGATGATGTTTTGGTCAATCATGGAAATAGAAGTAGTGTGATGTGGCCAAATTAATTCCCTGAAGGTCAGACAAACCTCAGAAGGACACTTTTTAGCAGGTAGTAACTGAGAAAAATCCATTTATCAGAAGGAAAATCTTTTATTGGATAGATGCCAAGGTTTCATACTTGTGTATTATGGTCAGTATTAATTTTGAAAGAGTCTGTCCAAGCAATTTCATTGCCCATTATGACACATTTTGTTTTAAATGTTTCAAACTGTGTGATACAGTATTAAGGTGTCACATAGTATAATTAAGTTCTATTACGTTCCCTCCTATGATGCCTAAATTTATAAATTAATCTCTTACATAATAATTGTTTTTATATAAATTCATCAATATTTTTTTTTATTATCAAATTTAATAGAGCAAGTATCCTGAATTATTATATATGCATAAGCTTAGGTTAGATCAATTTGTGCTCAATTTGGTCTCATCAGAGGACCAAAATCAAGTTCTGGAGGATCAACTTGTGCAGAATTCGGAATCAGTTGATATTCTGTCTATAATCAATCTGAGAATAAATGTAAATCTAACTCTAATTTACTTATGTTTATAAAGTATTCATAAACCTGGCATATTTAAGGGACACTCTAAATTTCAAGAGAGGGGATTGCTAGCAATTCACCCCTAGATTTCCCGTGGTGATTAGCTTCAGTGTTCCCTAAATCCAGTTGCAGTTCAACCTTGCTACAAACATCTTTTGCATTGTCAGCATTTAGTTTTATGTCTTTTCGGACATTCCACGTTACTAGTTTATTGTCCTCACGGACAATCCTACCTGCTAGTTTATTGTCATCACGGACGTTCTTGCCTGCTAGTTTATCATCATTGCGGACGTTCTTGCCTGCTAGTTTATTGTCATTGCGGACGTTCTTGCCTGCTAGTTTATCTTCATTGCGGATGTTCTTATCAAATTTTGTATAACAATAATCTATCCCATTTAGCTATCTCTTATCTTCTTCAAATTCTTCCGCTTCCGAGTCTTCTTCACACAACTGTCTTGTCGACAGCGCATCTGGCATAGTGAAAGATTTCCCCGGCTGATGGACTAAATCAAAAGAAAATAAATTAATCTGCGCTACCCACCTTGTCATGGGCGCATCTGGTAAACTCGGGCTATTAATCATTTGCACCAACAACAGCGCATCAACCTGCAGCTCAAAATGCTGCCCCCAAAGCATCCATTGTAGCTTTTTAAGAATTTTTGCTACTCCACATAACTACAGCTTAGACTGGGAGTACCTAGACTCCACTTTGGTAAAAGTCTTGGACTTGTAAAGGACAGGTCTATCATTACCTTCCTCGTCCTCCTGCATCAAAACTGCGCCCACCATGGACACACTAGAATCCACCACTAGAGTAATTTTTCCAGCGCCTGGTCCATACTCAAATTTCTTCAAAAGAATGTCTTTCCCTACAACCCTCTTTAATAACTCGAGTGACTCCTCACATTCCTCTGTCCAATCCCATACAGCATTCTTTCTTGTTAAGCGCCGTAAAGGTGAAGACAACAAAGCAAAATCTTGAATAAACATTCTTACATATGTACAAATGCCTAAAAACCCTCTAACTTCCTTAATATTTCTTGGTCTTGGCCATGTAAGTACCTTATTCCTCTGTTTTTCAGCAACAATTTTCCCTTCCTTGCATACCACATGTCCCACTATATCTAGTGCTGGAACACAACAGGCAAATTTAGACCCAGAAATCGTTAATCCTGCCTCTTCTATCCTAAATAGCACTCTTTCCAGGGTAATCGCATATTCCCAAATAAACTTTCTAATATACGGATTTTCTTTTAACACTTCCCCTTCATAATCACTGGCTGGTCCTTTTATACCGCCATCATCAATGAAAATTCTCACATGTTCTAGAATTTTATCCTGCAATATCCACATCATTTGTGCTTGATATACCGCCACAGAATTTGTTGCGCCTTGAGGTAACCTTGTCAACCTAAAGTGCCCCAGTGGTTTTTCAAACGTCATCATGGGTCTGGACGATTCGTCCAACTCACGCTCATCGTATCCTCCCATAATATCACCTAATCCATAACATGCACGTCCCGCAAAAGAATCCACAAATTCTTCTGGCGTTGGTGGCATCCTTGCATACTTTACTGTAACCTTGTTCATCTCCCTAAGATCATAAACAACCCTCAATTTACCATTATGTTTGACCACACAAAACACTCGACTTGAATAACTAGACATAGACTGTTCATACAAGCCGGACTTTAACCTTCCCATAATTAATTCCGTATACTCTTCTCTTATAGCCGCTGGTATTGGAAAAGCCTTCTTTTGCCATGGCGCATGAGATATAACTGGAACAATATAAGGTTTTCCATAAGAGTGTTTTAACAAACCTCTTTCCTTTTCTGAAAACGCAATAGCCTTTTCCCTAAGAACCATAACATGTAATAATAACTTATTTTCTTCCTCCAATAAGCAGCCCTCCGGTCCGAAATCTACCATCTGAAGCCTTTCCATCGTAATCTTACTGGTAGACGCAAAATCAGGCGGAAACTTTGTTAAAGGCATATCATAAGGATTTCTAGATAGCGCCGGCCTCTGCAAAGGGGGATTCAAATCAGGCATTGCTATATTCACTGGTTTAACCTTAACAGCTACTGGTTTATACTTGGATACAAAACAGTCCTTCCTACTTCTTTCATTAATTAAAATCAAACCCTTTCTAATATAACTATAGGTTGCACCTAAATCCTGTTTTTGTCTTTTCTTTTTAATATAAGTATAACAATATCTAAAATCAAAGAAATCAAAAAGCTTAGGTATAATATATTCTACAGTAGTATTCCTAAGACACCTATGAAGTACCGCTTTACGTATCCCTCCTTGTTGGACTGACTGGTCACTATCCGGGTTCCTCTCATCCTGGGAGATTGTAACACCTAAAATGCCAGTCCCTAATGAAAATGTTGGCGCCTTCCTGGTGGTCGCCCTATCTCCTCATCTGAGACTTCCTCATAAAACTCTCTTTCTTTCTCTAACCACGCAGCTCCAGAGTACTTAGTTTCCCAGCCACCATCCTTGGGCGCTACTAAGACTGCTTTTACTGGAACACCATCATCACCCATAATCCTTATTCCTATAGTCTTATTTATACAATAATCTATAGTCGCCGAATAATCCATTAAAAATGGTGTGCCTAAAACAGGTTTAACTACACCCATTGGAACATAAAAATGTATATCTCTTGTTGCTCCCGCAACTCTAGTGCGTACATACTCTGCTACACCTATAACAGGTAACCTACCTCCCCCAATTCCTGCGACAGTGCCTTCGCCGTCTTTTACAGGAAGACCTAATTCCACTGCGTCATCCACTGATACCACGTTGATTTGTGAACTAGTATCAACTAACGCTTTAATTTGCTTACCATTTACCGTAATAGTTAAATAACCTAAGGGTCCTGCATAATGTAGCACCATAGGTAATCCAACGACTGGCTGAAACGACTGTTCTGCCATATTGAACTCAGCGCAATTAGCAATCCTTTGCTTTCTGCACTTATCCACGATTCCATTTGCTACATCTGGCGCTACTGCTTTCAGCATCCCCAATGGAACAGAGACTGTAGTCTTCAAACATTCCGCAACTAAATCCTCAGCAGCTTTAGGAAAATCAGAATGAACCGGGCGCTGCATTCTCCATTTAGGCTGAGTTGACATGGCACCAGCTTTCACTCTTCCAGGTGGGTTCATTGGAGTATTATGCTTTGCTCCTGGCATTCCTTCAGCAGGTACCGCTCTTTGCTGTACTACCTCTGGCTCCTCCAACATTGCCGTCTGTTCTACTTCCTGGTGATCCACGCCATAACCTCCAGAGTCCATGCCATCCATTTCAACATCCTCGATAGGCGCAGGTGTATTTTCTCTAGTAGTATACCCGACTTCCTCAATATCCTCTGGATTCGCATACCTTGCGCCAGCCCTTCTTGGCCTAGTAATTGTAGGTGGGGCCATTTTCTTATGCTTTGCCGCGAACATCTCCAATTGTGCTTCGGTAAGTGGCGCTGCAACTGCTCCTTCTTTTACTTTAAAGTCTAACACCGCGCAAGTAACTGCAAAATTAACCGACTTCGCATCCTTGCCCTTCTCCTTATTTTCCGGCTCTTTGCCCTTGTTTGACCTGCTTTCCATAGACTTTTTATTAATATGATCGATGACCATGGCTTGCATCCCTCGATATTTGTCTTTAACCAACTTAGTACCATCTTCCAACATAAGCGTAGTCCCATCCACGTAAACTACCTTTTCTTCTTTATCCTTTTGAAGCGCATTACACCTCATCCTTGTATGCCCCTCTTTATTACAATAATAGCACACCATAGCAGAAAAACGGGAAGGTTGAGGAGAACTCTTGGGCCTAAATGATTCTTTTGCCTTTGCCGCTTCAACTATCTTCTTCTCCAACTCATCGATTCTTTCCATGACTGAATCTGGATCCTTATAGAAAATTTTAACTTTAGGAGACAAGATCTGAGAAGGCGATTGTACGCCTGGCGCATCTTCCTCCATATCCTCATTATCCAGAGCCACCCTTGCTGCACGTCGCTCAACTCGACACAACTTCATTTCAGCTTCCACTGCCTTTTCTACTTCTTCTAATCCAGGATACTTATAATTTCCGTCCCTCTTTTTAACCAGCTTTCATTCTTTATTCAAGCGCCTTTTTTCCCAGTCTTCAACTTCTGGTGCTAACTCTTCACAAAACCAAGGTAACGACGCATTAACATCACTAAAATCTTTGTTACTAACTAAATATTCCACTATCTGATCAAAGTCTTCCCTAAAAATTTTAAATTCCTTGGGGTCTCGAACACCTCCTCTAGCCTTGACCCTATTTACCAAAATATCCAGGTCCTTCATTGTATACCTAGTCTCCTCAGTAACTTTTGGCCATCTCTTGAGCATTTGTTCTTTGAGAGCTGACCACTTTTGCTCCTGATGCCCTTTTAGATCCTATAAATTGTCTTTGAACTCATCAGATACAAATAATAGTACTTGTCTTACCATATAATATTTGGTTTCTCCATGAACTTCCGCTGCTTGTTAAAACCTGCGTAAAAACTTTTTGGTATTAATGCCCGCAAAGTGCAAGCTTTCATCTTTACACCAAATAATCGTGGTTACCGTTTTTGGCAACAATACCAAAGAATTGGGCAATTTAACCCTCTCCTGAAATCCCTTAGATGTAGTCTCAGTAGGATCCATTCCCAAAATATCAAATCAAAACAAAGACCACAAAGAAAAAACACACGCTTGGTAATTAAACCTGACTGTTTTCACGATACAGCCCTACGCTATCCTCTGATAATGGCTATTGATCCACATGTTGTAGACCCTACAACTCTTCCGCTGAAGCACCGGCTTGATTACGTCCTCTTGACGAAACCCTAAAAAACCAAACAATCTAATCAAAAACACTAGTTACAATTATGCCACTGTTGGGACACCAATTGTAGACTGTTCTAAAGTACTAAGAAGTAGACAAAATGCGAGATGGGTTGGTTCTTCTTTTTAATTTCTAAAAGAAGCACCTGCCACTCTTATTTTAAAGACAGTGTAATAATGTGCAATGCTAATAATTGACTAGAAAGTTAATAAGTTGAGATGAGTTAAAGATAAGGAAAAAAACAAGTATTACTATCTGGATATTTCTATTCTTAATAAGTGCTATTATCCACAGCTACTCCCTCTTGAAGTTCTCTCTTTGAATATGCCTTATTATAGTAATAAAATATCTCTAATAATAGTTAATCCCACTTAATCTATATATTCTCTCTATGTTGCACTCTTTCACTATACTATATGAAATACACACACAGACGCACAAACTCTAAAAGACTCAGAAATACCTTTTAATATTCTCTCAAAAAATTAATCACAAAAGATCTAATATCTTATACTAGGTACTATGACTATAGCTACTCGTATATCTCTATATTGATTTTTGTATGATCTGCTTTTTAAAACAACAACTAATATGATTTTTCTTATTATTTTCTCTTCTGTAGATAGATCAACCAGTCCTCCTTTTATATTTTTTCAAGCTCTTAAGACACAGTTCCATAATGGATCTCCAGCGCTGACTCTAGCGCCACATTAGTAAAACAACAACTAATCTATTAGTAAACTACGTACACCGCTTGTAGAAACTACAGCGCCTAAATCATACCCTATAATTACTAACACTAGTATTAACTTGTTTCACTGATGCTCCACATATGCGCTTTTAGCTATACCTTGTTTTTTTTCAGAGCTAGTTCCAGGTTTGACTTATCCTAACGCTGCGTCTAGTTGCCTTAACTCTTGGGTAGTTTTACGATTGAGTTCCCACTCTCTTTGCTTTAAATACTAAGTTCATAGTTCCGACAGCTCACTTAACTAGTTAGCCTTCTTCATTACTTGTCTCAGTAAGTTATAGCACTTGCCGCAGTACAGTATACTATGCACTTGAGTTGTCCTTAATCCATAACTCCTTCTTTAATGCGTAACACACAATTATTGGAAAATCCAAATCCATATTGTTTAGCACTTGCAGTCCTAAATCAATAACACACAATTCCCCTATTGTGCGGCACATCTTGCTGCAAAATCCGAGTGCACAGACCCTTAATCCTTTTCCGCGCTTCTATTTCCTTTGTTCCTTGAAACACACAAATACATATTATATTTTTATACTTCTTGCTGTGCTAACTCCCCTTTATTCTTCCTGGACTACGCGCGCTGATTGGTCTAAATTCACGCTTCCTGCGAGGCGTGTACCACACTGGTCAACCTTCAGAACCTGGACCATCTAATTTGCTGGAGGCCTTTATGAGACTTTTTATGAAAACCCTTTCCAATCCAATGTCTTCAGAGGGATCTAAATTCAAAACTCGTTCCATGAAATCTCCTGATAAATTTGATGGAGAACATCCAGACAGATTGCGGCCCTTCTTGCAAACCTGCAAGCTCCTGTTCCATAATGACCCTCGAACCTTCAATAACGACCGATCAAAGGTTGTTTATGCTTCTTCTTTCCTAGCGGGAAAATCAGCAAGATGGTTCGAACCTTATCTTCTCATGCTCTCTTCGCCAGAAACCCACTTCCTTATTAATAACTGTGAAAAGTTCAAAGACCAAATCTTCACGTTTTTTGGTGACCCTAATGAGACTGACAACTCAGAAATTGAACTTGATTTCCTTCACATGAGTGACAATGGTAAAGCCTCTGAATATATCTCGAACTTCAGAGCGCTTCAAACTCAAGTAGGTTGGAATGATGCTGCCCTCAAGTATCATTTCAAAAAGGGACTTCCTTCGAGGATTCTGGATCTATTAAATCTTCATGGTCAGAAGATGACTACTTTAATATATTTAATGGATTGAACCCTCAAACTTGACGGTGTTTACCAAGGACAACTACAACATCGTCGATACGCCAAAAAATCTCAAGGGCTAAATTTTAAATCGGGACCATCTTCACACCCACGGACAACTCAATCCTCCTTGACTCAATACAAACCCAATATGGGAAAGGACAAACCTCGACTAAAAGGCTTTACCCCAGGTGATATAAGTAAGGTACTGGATCCAAAAGGGGAACTTAAAGAAGCTGAGAAGAAAATGCGAGCAGATGATGGGTTATGAATGTATTGTGGGGGTAAGCACAAGCTAGAAGATTGTGTGAAGTTGAAGGAAAGAGAAGGTAATAGTTCAAGGTTAAAAAACTAGTAGATAGTTTACTTGTGTGCAAAGCAAACTATCTTATCTCTCCCAGTGCACAGAACCTCCATGTCTTAAGGACTTGAGTTGCCTTAAACCGCTTGATATTCATTATTTTCAAGGAAAATAACCCCTTCAGTTGTCTTATAGACTCTGGAGCTTCAATTTATT
Organism: Hemileia vastatrix; assembly: GCA_030280995.1. NCBI lineage: Eukaryota > Fungi > Basidiomycota > Pucciniomycetes > Pucciniales > Zaghouaniaceae > Hemileia > Hemileia vastatrix. The sequence goes on along the minus strand of JASXTE010000002.1, from coordinate 30,387,762 downwards.
TTGTCAGTTTTTCTTTTGCCAAGAATTTAAAGCTGACATTCACAGATATTGATTGAACTCCAATATATTTAATCGAATCAGAGGAAGCCAAAGATTGGGTAAGTAAGAAAGTTTTATGGGTTTTCAACATTCCAAACTTTTCCCCCTTCGAGTGGGAATTATCAGTCTTGGAAGCCCCAAGAATGGACAATACCATCCTTGGCCATGACTTTTTAATTCATTGGGATCCTGAAATTGATTGTTCACAGGGATCGATCACCCCACACACTAAGTATATTTCTAATTCTTCAATGCAGGTCAATAGGGAGTTAAACAACCCGCCTGACAATGTCCTGCTAGAGGACAAATCTCTGCCAGATGACTTGCAAGCATCTGATCTTTCTTTAAATGAGCAATGGGCTAACCCTTCTAGCTCAATGACTTCACTCAAAGAGGATTTAAATTGCCTCAAAGTAATCGAATTATGCTCTCTCAATTCTGGTATTCCCTCAACAGATTCTCTCGAAGATAATATGGACGACCAAATCAATGTTGAAGCCATTAAATAAACTCTACCGGAAATCTATCATGATTTCCTCAATGTTTTCTCAATCCGCAAGGCCGATAAGGTACCACCTCATCAACCTTACGACCATCAAATAGAGTTAATAGGTCCAGTACCTCTTCCAGGTCCTGTCTATTCTTTGTCAAAGGACAAATCTCATGTTCCTTGAGACTACATTGCAGAGAATGTAGCCAAAGGTTTCATCAGAGCCAGTAAATCTCCAACCGGCTCCCCTGTTCTTTTTGTAAAGAAAAAAGAAGGTAGCCTTAGGTTGTGTGTTGACTATAGAAATCTCAACACAGTTACAAAAAAGAATGCATACCCAGTTCCTCATATGTCATTGCTTCTTACCCTTTTTATTGTGCTAATTTCTTTTCTAAAATTGATCTTAGAGACGCTTATAATCTTATTCACATTGCGGAAGGTCATAAACCACTAACTGCAATGCGCACTAGGTTTGGTAGTTTTTAATATTTAGTAATTCCCTTTTGATTATGTAATGTACCATCTACTTTTCAAAATTTTGTTAATGACATCTTTCAGACTCAACATATAATTTTGTGTCTTCAGACATATTAACCCACCAAGCAGTGTTCTTAATTCTGATCATTGTTTTTTCAAGATCAAAATGTCCAGCTAATATGTCATCATGACAAATTTTCAAGATGATTTCTTTCATAGAAGGAGGAATAACAATGAAATTACTCAACTTTCTTCTATAATATAGATATCCTTCATCAATTGAAAATTTACCTTTTTCCAAAACTTTTTGGTACTTTGGTGGAAGGGTTTTAATTAATGCTTGTATTGAAGCATTCATTGGATCATTTAATATGGTGCATAACTTTTTCAAGTCAGTGTCCTTATCATATGAATCAAGAATAAGCTGTAATAGCTCTTCATCCATATCAACCACATATATCCCATGTATATGAATAATTTCATCCTCAGGATCATACGCAGGATTAGAGTCATTATTTGGTAAAGGTAACCTAGATAACATATCCACATTTGAGTGAACAATACCAGACCTATGAATAATTGTCATTCTCCCTCTGTATTATTGAACAGCCAACTGCCATCTGAACATATGTCTGTTAGGTGTTTTAAAGTTTAAAAGGGATTTAACTGCACTGCAGTCAGTGACAAGTTCAAATTTCTGGTCATCTAGGTAATAATGAAGCTTTTCTAGAGCCCATACTACAGATAAACATTCTAATTGAGTAGCACCATATTTCAATTCACTATTTCTCAAGTTTCTTGAAATATAACAAATTACTACTTCCAAAACTTTATCATTTATCACTTGTTTTTGATGGAGGGCAGCACCAAGACCAATGAAACTGGCATCAGTGTACAAAACAAATGGTTGATTAAAGTCAGGTAAAGCAAGAATTGGTGCTGACATCAAACAGTGTTTCATAGTGTCAAAAGCTCTTTGTCTTTCACTATTCCAGACAAAAGCAACATCCTTTCAAGTTAATTGGGTAAGGGGTAAAGCTATGACTTGGTAATTTTTAATATACTGTCTATAGTATCCACACATTCCCAAAAAACTATGGAGCTCTCTCACTGTAGTAGGAGCCTTCACCTGTTGTATGGCTGCCACTTTTTCTGGTCAACACATATCTGTAAGCCTGAAACAACATGACCAAGAACTTTTAAAGAATGGAAACCAAATTTACATTTCTTCAAAGCAAGTGTCATATTTATTTCATCCATTTTCTGGAATAATTGACACAGGTGGATAAGATGGTTCTCAAATGTTTTTGAGAATATAATGATATCACCAATATAAACCATTGGCCATCCTTCAATTATCTCTTGATGAAATGTGTTATCCATGACTTTTTGGAAAACTGAAGGGGCATTTTTAGGACCAAATGGCATCCTAATATACTTATAAATACCCATATAAGTGGCAATCATCAGAAAGTTCTGAGAATTTTTCTCAACAGGTACCTGGTGATATCCTTTGTTACCATCCAAACAGCTGATATATTTAGCACCCTGTAAGGTAGCATGTATAGAGCTAATTCTAGGTAAAGGATAGATATCATCAACAGTATAAGTATTTAGTGCTCTATAATCACCACATAACCTGGCTTTATCTTTCTCATAAGAAATTAGGACAGGCGAGATAACACAATATTTAGGTGTTTCAACTACCTTTTCAATAATATTCATTTTTAAAAGGGTAGAGATATTGTCTTCAATATCTTTTCTCTTTGTGGGAGAAGCAGGATAAGGCTTCTTCTTTAAACTGGGTGGTATATCAGTTAATGGACAAGACAATGAAAGTTTCATTTCCTCTTTAACTAATCCCAGTTCATGTGATCCATGAGCAAAGGCTATAGGAAAAGACTTTATCAAGTTAATGATGGAATCTTTATCATCACCAGAAAGTTGTTCCCCAAAAGAGGCATTGTCAATTTCAGACAAAAGGGCATGCATCTCTTTTGTAGATCTTCCTTTACATTGAACTACAGAATTACATGTGTTTAATTCTGGTTTCAATAATTTTTTAGGGGAGGAAATCTTAAATTTTCTCATCCCATTCATCCCCATTGTGAAACATTGGTTTGAGGGATCCAATTTTATGCCATACTTGGTTAAAATATCATTCCCTACAATAAACCAATTGCTTAAGTTATCATTCTTCATGACAAAAAATCACAAATAGCTCTTACAAAACCATGGTTATATTTAAAAAACACTGTGGCTTTGTATTTACCAATGGGGGACAAAACAGAGCCATAACCTCTCCAATTTTCAGAAATTATAGGCATCAGTTTTGATTTATAGTCTTGATCCACTGAAGCAAGTGCTCTTCCAGAAACTACAATTCCTCCAGCTCCAGAATCCATAAAAACTTCAATGCTGGTTCCATTAATCAAGACTGGTGCCTTGAGAGGGGCAATAACAATTGAGTTATCCTCAATGTTCTTTATGATCTCAGCATCCTCAACTGTAGATAGAGCATTATTATCAATATCAATAGTATTAAAATAATGAATATCCTCTTCCAGCATCAAGATTTCTTGTTGAGATTCATATGAAATATTGCTGGCACAATCACTTGATGTATCATCCAGTGCCACTGTTTCATCAGCATGCTACTCTGTTTGTTCTACAAGATTTATCTTCTTGTCACAAACATGGCCTTTCTGCCAAGGCTTGTTGCACTTAAAGCAAGTGTTTGTTGCATACTTCTTTGGTGCAACAGGGGCAGAAGGTTTACCAACCTTTTCCAGAGGTTTCTGTTGGTAAGTGGAGGGTTTCTCCAAAGGGGTCCTAGGAATGAATCTTCTGGCATCATACTTATTGTTTAGAAGGATCTCATTGCAATTATTAATGAAAGAAGAGGGTTCTTTGGAGAACTCAGTCCTAGCCACTATCAAGTCTCTCAGAGACATTGGTAATTTATAAAGGATCCTGTCCTTCCATAAATCAAACTCCATATTTGGGTCCTTTGCCCTTAAGATTTTTACAAGTTTCATTAAAAACTCAATAGGTTTATCAGTAGAAGAGCTATATCTAGTTTTCTCATACTGCCTTTGTTGTCCATTCTGAACTTAGATCCACCAAATTGTGCTTTAATTAATTTCTTCCAATCCTACCATGAGTAGTCATTCCCATCCAGGAGAACAGATTCATACCACATTAGGGCAACATTAGTGAACAAAGAAATTAACTTGGACACAATTTCCTCATCTGGGAGTTTGTAAGAATTTTTTAAGTTATCAATTCTGCAAATAAATTGTTGCCAATCAGAGGAAGAAGCACCATCAAATGTAGGATATTGGTCAAGTTTTGGCTAATTCTTTTGATTTGAAGGAGTCTCCTTAGTACTAGCTTTTTTCTGAGTAAGAAGCAGCTGTAATTTCTCTAATTGGGCTGAAATCTCATTGTTTAATCCTTCTGTTGCAGATCCTGGTGCATCATCAGTCTTTGATGGAAACTCAGTGTTATCAAAAGGTATTTCTGGAGCTATTTTTACTTTAGATGAACTAGCCAAAGGTACTATTTGAGCATCCTGAACTATATGTTCCTTCACAGAAATGTCAGAATATTTCTGGTCATTCAACAATGAGTTCAATTTTTCTTCAATGGTTGTTGGTCTTGTTTTCATTCTTGGAAGACTAGATAAACTCTCATTGATAGTTGCAAAAGATAACTGATTTGTCTTTTGAAAAGATGAAAAATGGTGATTCAATCTTTTCAGATTTATCTTATCTATCTCCACCTCCTGGCAACAGGCATTACAATATTTTCCCCTCTAAAAACTCATAAATCCAACTTCAAATCTTCTAACCTTCACAAGTAACCATAATGCATTCTGAAAATACTCTATATTTAAATAATTAAAGGTAAAAAAAAATTATTTTTTTATTTCTTATTTCAATTTTTGATAAAATATATATATATATAATTTCTTAAAAAGTCTAATAGGGAACTTAATAGTGGTTTTGCCATTAAATATATAAATTCAACTTTCAAAAAATCTGTTTGGAATAAATTACAAAGACAAAAATAAAATTTATTTTTATTTAATCAGTTTATTTCTTTTAAATCCTGGTTATATGATTATTTTGAATTAATAAAAAAAATGATTATTATTTTCAGTTGATTTTTGTCCTGAACAATTTTATATTCTTTTTATTATTATTTTTCTTTTAAAAAACAAAAATAAAACTAACTCATCTTATTTTTTCTTTCCCTCACTTCAGGTTAGATTTAAAACAATGACTGACCAAGGTTTTTCTGCTGCATGTGAAGATGAACTGGTTCTGATTGATTATGATGAGGCTACTTCTGTAAGTTCTCCTTTAACTACAAAATTAGCTCAAATTATTAAATCATTGAATCAACCAGGTTGTGGAAATGGAGGAAGTGGAGATTCTGGTAGAGACAAATTCCCAGGAACAAAAGCCTTCTTTAAACTCCCCAGAAGAGCTTCCCAAAGGCTTAAAGATAATAAAGATGCCCTTTAACCAGCAGGTAAAAAATCTCTCCAATCACATCAAGAAGTTGAGGACAGAAAACCTCAAGCTGAGGTCAAGAATAGACTGTCTTGAAAACAAGGCAAGAAACAAAGAGTCTTTTCTTCAAGAGAAGAAGAAACCTCCTTCTCCAAAAGCCCTTCCACAACTGGCCCCCAGAAACAAGAAAAGTTGGAAGTCTCAAAGTGGCAGTGGGATTGGCTTAACACCCAGTGGGATTATCTGCACCAACAGCAACAGCACCAAGTACCTCAGGCAGGTCCTTCAAGAACAAATCAGTTCAATCCAACACCTCCTCATCCCTATCAAGGAGGAAGAAGGAGAAAGAAAAACCACATCCAAGTCTTTCCCAAGCCATGGTAAGCCCCTCTATTGAATCTCAAGTACCATTTCTTGTAACTGATTCAGTTCCTTCAGGTAATTCAGGAAGAGGAGATAAGACTGTGAGACCAGTAGAGGCTGGGATTAGTAGACAAATTGCTCAATATTTTAATGTATCTAATTCTTTAGTTTTAATTGCTACATAAATGATAAATCCTGATATGGCTATTAGTTATGAAACACTTGAGGCTGAGTTTTATGAGAATCTGGAAAGTTAATCTGTTTCTTTATTGAGAAACACTCCAGATTTAGAAAAAATTAATGATGAATATTTGAGATATATTATTGCTAAACAAAATCATATCATGAACAACATGCAATTAACTCAGAAATATAATAGTTTGTTAACTGAACAGGGTTATCAAGCATTGAGGAGTGAGTTACAAAGAGTTTCTGATGATTTGTTTCATTAAAAAGCAACTCATGAAAAGAAAGTTGCTTTATGGCAAAATATCAAAAATGATTTGTCTAAACTACAAGATACTGTGTCTTCCTGTTTCTAGGAGATGAGGTAGATAAGATGAACCTGAAAAGATTAAGTGATCATTATTCATCTTTTAAAAATAAAACACAGTTATCTTTTGCAACAATCAATGAGATTTTATCTAGTCTTCCAAGAGTGAAAACCAGACTAACAACTATTGAAGAAAAATTGAATTCATTGTTTAATGATCAAAAATATTCTGAAACTTCTTTGAAGGAACATATGATACAAGATGCTTCAAGTTTATCTGTTGCTAGTTCATCTAAAGTAAATTTAGTTCCAGAAATACCTGTTGATACCACTGAGTTTCCATCAAAAATTGATGATGCACCAGGATCTTCTACAGAAGGATTAAACAATGGGATTACTGCACAATTGGAGAAGTTACAGCTTCTTCTTACTGAGAAACAAGCTAATACTAAGGAGGCTCCTCCAAATCAAAAGAATTGGCCAAAACTTGACCAGTACCTAACATTTGATGGTGATTCTTCTTCTGATTGGAAGCAATTCATTTGCAGAATTGATAACTTAAAAAATTCTTACAAACTCCCAGAAGAGGAAATTTTGTCTAAGTAAATTTCTTTGTTTACCAATGTATCCCTAATGTGGTATGAATCTGTTCTCCTGGATAGGAATGACTACTCATGGGAAGAATTGAAAAAATTGATTAAAGCACAATTTAATGGCTCCAAGTTTAGGATGGCTCAACAAAGGCAGTATTAAGAAACTAAATATAGCTCTTCTACTGATAAACCTATTGAGTTCTTAATGAAACTTGTATATATCTTGAGGTTGATGGACCAAAATATGGAGTTTGAGTTATGGAAGGACAGGATCCTTTATAAATTACCAATGTATTTGAGAGACTTGATAGTAGCTAGGACTGAGTTCTCCAGAGAACCTTCTTCCTTCATTAATACTTGTAATGAGATCCTTCTAAAAAACAAGTATTATTCCAGAAGATTCATTCCTAGGACACCTTTGAAGAAATCCTCCACTTACCAACAGAAACCTCTGGAAAAGGTTGGTAAACCTTCTTCCCCTGTTGCACCAAAGAAGTATGCAACAAACACTTGCTTCAAGTGCAACAAGCATTGGCAGAAAGGCCATGTTTATGACAAGAGAATAAATCTTGTTGAACAAACTGAGGAGGAGGCTGAGGACACAATAGCAATGGATGATACTTCAAGTGATTGTTCCAGCAATATTTCATATGAATCTCAACAAGAAATATTGATGCTAGAAGAAGATATTCATTATTTAATTACTATTGATATTGATAATAATGATTTATCTACAGTTGAGGATGCTGAGATCATAAGGAACATTGAGGATAGCTCAATTGTTATTGTCCCTCTCAAAGCACCAGTCTTGATCAATGGAACCAGCATTGAAGTTTTTCTTAATTCTGGAGCTGGAGGAAGCTTAGTATTCTGAAAAGGAACTTGCTTCAGTGGATCAAGACTATAAATCAAACTGATGCCTATCATTTCTGAAAATTGGAGAGGTTATGGCTCTGTTTTGTCCCCCATTGGTAAATAGAAAGCCACAGTATTTTTTAAATATAACCATGGTTTTGTAAGAGCTATTTGTGATTTTGTTGTCATGAAAAATGATAACTTAAGCAGTTGGTTTATTATAGGAAATGAAATTTTAACCAAATATGGCATAAAATTAGATCATTCAAACCAATGCTTCACAATGGGGATAAATGGGAAGAGAAAACTTAAGATCTCCTCCCCCAAAAAATTGTTAAAACCAGAATTGAACCCATGTAATTCTGTGATTTAATATAAAGGAAGGTCTACAAAGTAAATACATGCTCTTATGTCTGAAATTGACAATGCTTCTTTTGGAGAACAACTTTTGGGTGAGTAATAAAGATTCCATCATTAACTTGATAAAGTCTTTTCCTATGGCCTTTGCTCATGGGTCACATGAACTAGGATTAGTTAAGGAAGAAATAAAACTTTTATTATCTTGTCCATTAACTGACATACCCCCTTGTTTGAAAAAGAAGCCTCACCTTTCTTCTCCCATAAAGAGAAAAGATATTGAGGATAATAAATCTACCCTTTTGAAAATGAATATTATTGAAAAGGTAGTTGAAACACCTAAATATTGTGTTATCTCACCTGTCCTAATTTCTTATGAGAAAGATAAATCCAGTTTATGTGGTGATTACAGAGCATTAAATAGTTATACTGTTGATTATATCTACCCTTTACCTAGAATTAGCTCTATACATGCTACCTTACAAGGTGCTAAATATATAAGCTGCTTGGATGGTAACAAGGGATATCAGGAGGTACCTGTTGAGAAGAATTCCTAGAAATTTCTAATGATTGCTACTCATATGGGAATTTATAAGTATTTTAGGATGCCATTTGGCCCAAAAAATGCCCCTTCAGTTTTTCAAAAAGTAATGGATAACAAATTTTATCAAGAGATAATTGAAGGATGGCTGATGGTTTATATTGATGATATCATTATATTCTCAAAAATATTTGAGGACCATCTCAACCACCTGTGAAAAGTGTTCCACAAAGTGGATGAAATAAATATGACAATTGCTTTTAAGAAATATAAATTTGGTTTTCTTTCCTTAAAAGTGCTGGCTCATGTTGTTTCAGGGTTACAGATATGTGTTGACCAAAATAAAGTGGCAGCCATACAGCAGGTGAAGGCTCCTACCATGGTTAGAGAGCTCCAGAGTTTTTTGCAAATGTGTGGATACTATAGACAGTATATTAAAAATTACCAAGTCATAGCTTTACCCCTTACCCAACTTACTAGAAAGGATGTTTCTATGTCTGGAATAGTGAAAGAAAGAGAGCTTTTGAAACTATGAAACACTGTTTGATGTCAGCACAAATTTTTTTCTTAACCTGACTTTAATCAACCAATTGTTTTGTACACTGATGCCAGTTTTATTGGTCTTGGTTCTGCCCTTTATCAAAAAAAAGTGATGAATGATAAAGTATCAGAAGTAGTAATTTGTTATATATCAAGAACTCGAGAAATAGTGAATTGAAATATGGTGCCATTCAGCTTGAATGTTTAGCCATAGTGTGGGCTCTATAAAAGCTAAATTATTACCTAGATGACCAGAAATTTGAACTTGTCACTGACTGCAGTGCAGTTAAATCCCTTTTAAACTTGAAAACACCTAACAGACATATGTTCAGATCAAAGTGTGCTGTTCAGGAATATAGAGGGAGAATGAAAATTATTCTAAGGGCTGGTATTGTTAACTCAAATGTGGATATGTTATCAAGGTTACCTTTACCAAATGATGACTCGAATCCTGCCTATGATCCTGAGGATAAAATCATTCATATTCATGGGGTATATGTGGCTGATATGGATGAAGAGCTATTACAGTTTATTCTGGATTCATATGATAAGGACACTGACTTAAAAAAGTGATGCACCATATTAAATGATCCAAAGAATAATTCAATACAAGCATTAATTAAAACCCTTCTAACAAAGTACCAGAAGGTTTTGGAGAAAGGTAAATTTTGAATTGATGAAGGATATCTATATTATAGAAGAAAGTTGAGTATTGTCATTGTTATTCCTCCTTGTATGAAAGAAATCATGTTGAAAATTTGTCATGATGACATATTAGCTGGACATTTTGATCTTGAAAAAACAATGATCAGAATTAAAATCACTGCTTGGTGGGTTAATATGTCTGAAGACACCAAATTATATGTTGAATCTTGTGATGCAGGCCAAAAAGCTAAAAGATTGACTGGTAAGAGAGCTGGATTAATTCAACATATTGAACCTCCTGATGCACCATGGCAGATAATAAACATGGATTTTGTAACAGGATTACCTATTGCTGGAAAAGACAGTTATAACTCTTGTTGGGTTATTGTGGACAGATTCACCAAAATGTGTAAATTTATCCCTACTCACCAGGATGTTTCCACTAAAGAATTGGATTTCTTATGGTAGTCTCATATGTTTAATACTGCTGGTTTCCCTAAAGCCATAATCTCTGACAGAGACCCTAAATTTACTTCTGAATTTTGGATGTCTCTGATGGATGTTTGTGGTTGTGATCTGAAACTATCCACTGCCCATTACCCTCAGACTGATGGATTAGCTAAAAGAATGATTCAGACTGTAGAGGACATGATAAGAAGGTACTATGCCTTTGGACTTAAGTATAAAGACAATGACATATTCACTCATGATTGGTTTACCTTACTTCCTGGGTTAGAATTTGCTTATAATAGCACTGTTCACTCTGTTACTCAAAGAAACCCTTTTGAGCTCTGACTTGGATATGTTACATATACTCCTGCCCTAATTCTCAATAATAAAATTCCTAAGTTGGATTTAAATCCTGGTATAAAATCTTTTCTTCAAATGCAACAACTTTTCAGAAGTCATGATCAAAAATGTATTTAAAAATCATTTGAATATGAGAAGAAGAGATGGGACAAATCCCATAAAGAATACACTTTTAAAAAGGGTGATGAGGTGTTGATTTCTACAGTCCACCTCAATTTACAAGGTAATAAGAAATTGAAAGACCAATTTGATGGCACATTTGTTGTAAGAAGAATGGTTGGTGATAATGCAGTTAAAGTTATTTGTATTAACCATATGACAGAAAACATCCTGTTTTCCCAATATCTCTTTTGAAACCTTACACATCCAATAGTGATTTATTTTCCAAAAGGAGGGGAAGACCAAAAAAGACCTATAATAAAATCACTGAGACAGAAGAAATTGATAAGATTCTAAATGACAGAATAGATACTGCTGAAAAAGGTACAGAATACTTATTGAGATTCAACAATAAATCTTCTAAATATGATTCTTGGATACCTGGGAAGGAGATATATAATCTTCCTACTCTGCTAAAGAAATATAAATAGAAAAAATCATAGCATTTTTTTATTGTTTTTTTAGAGTGAGGTAATGTCAGCAAGGCTACTAGAATTACCCAGTAAAATAATTAATTATTTACTGGATGAAGCCACATCTTTTTAATTTAATTATTTAATTAAAAATTAGTTACATTAAAATTACCTATAATAAATTAACTAATTAAAGAATGGTAAAACTAAATGAATAATTAAAATTAAATATAAAAAAGTCCCTTATATTTTTATTCTCTAACACTGTGCTCATTGACAGGTTTGAAGAAATAAAAATTTATATTAAAAAATAGATTTTAAATTAAAATAAAATATTAATATTCAAATAAAAATAAATATATACAAAAAATTCAAATTTCTTATTTAGAATTTACTTCTACAGTAAATATTAAATAAATTAATGTATTTCTGAAATACTCTGTAAATACATCTTTTTGAAGCCTTCTTTTTAGAACAAATTTATTATTTGAAAATACTCCTTCAGGAAGATTCTTTTTCTCTCTCTCTCATACTACTGTTTATATAATTTCATTTCCATGCTTTGTCCCTCCTTTGCTTATATAAGGAATCTCTTTTTAATGTTTTTCATTCATTCCATTACTTACTTATTGTCAGTGTATCTAGTATTTAAGTATGATTTATTAGTATTTATTAATAATCCTTCTACTTATTAATAAATGATTTAGTGATTAAACCTTAGGGGAACACTAAAAAAATAGTTATACTCAAAAAAAACTCACAATACTTGGAGTTAAATGCGTGCTAGTGGTTGAAAATAGATGAATATAATATAATTATAGCTTATATAAAGATAATATCAATTTATAAAGGCTTTATAATATATTTCTAAATGATAATTATTGTGTTATAATGTTTATTGAAGTTTAGTAAGTAAGTGATGTCTAATAACTGTCAAAATCCTCCCTTATACCAAAATCCACTGGAGTGCACAGACCTTCAATCCAGATGATGTCACTGCTATCCCTGGCAATTACAGCACTGTGAGGGCCATCACCTCCCCATGGCGTCCACATCAAGCAGATTCAACACCCAGACCTCCAGTAAGGACCCTCCATCACAATTAGTGATAACACAGACCCATAGCATAAATAGAAAATCCAGATAAAAGCAGATACCATAAAGAAACAGGTAAAATAACTCATCTAAAGAGAATATAATGAAATCCAAAGCATATAAAGGAAAAAAATGAAATGTCCAAGCCCCCAATAAGATCCCCAAGTATCCATATTAACCCAAAATGACCTCCCAACCCATAAATCCATGAATCTCTATCCAAGGAAGAAGATTAAGTTGTCCAAACTAAGTGTATGCGCCTAAAATAGATGTTTATGCTTCTGTAGGCGTTGTGAGTGCACTGGATCTGTCTATATGACCTAAACTAAGCAGATAAAAAATTATAGGCTATTGAGAGGCTTAAACCCACCTCTAAACCTAAGTATTCATAATATACTGCATATTTCACTGAATATGAGATTTATGTATACATATGAGCTTTTGTATGTCAATAATTACTTAATATCACTTAAGATAAGTATATTATGACTCCATTAACACCTTAATAAGTATTATTAGGCTATGGATAAGCTATTTAAACTACTATAATTTATATAATAGATTAATAATTATATATATATGTAATATAATCATATATATTATTTTTTAACCTTATTTTTAAGATATAAGCTTAATTTACTTAAGGTTATCTTATTTTAAGTATCAGAAATACTCAGTCCTAGGGTTATCTAGGCTGACACTCCCTCACCCAAAAAAACAATAAAAAAATGTTAAGACAATTTAATTAAAAGTAAGGAATGAATAGAAAAATTTATAAATTTTTTAATACTGAATAAACAGTATTATTTTGATTTAAATTTTTTCAAGAGCTTTTAAAGATAAGAGATTTCAATTTCTGGAATCCACTGTCAATATTCACTTGATTTATTTTTAAGTCTTAATAGATACTCAACTCCCTTTTCTTTAGTAAGGTGTCTCTTTTTAAGTATCTTTTAAATTTCTGACTTTTCAACTATTTCTTCTGGTTGCTTTTTATTCCTTCCTGATCTTCTTGGAAATGGAGCACTATCATTAGAATGTTATGGTTTCATAAGAGAAATAGGAAATACTGGATGTTTTCTATCATATGGTGCATATTGAAAAACCTCAACAGCATTCTTACCAACCTTTTTTTAACTTAAAATGGTCCAATGAATGGATCCTTCAATTTAAAATTACCATTTAAATTAAAATTTATTGTAGAAATAAGGACTTCATCAGCCTCTTTGAACATTTGTTCTTTATGGGCTTTATCCCATCTTTTCTTTTCATATCAAAACGCCTTATTGATACATTCTTGAGCATGTGTTATGCATAATTCTTGCATTTGAAGAAAAGATTTAGTACCTGGATGGATATCCAATCTAGGTAATTTATTAATAATTTAAGAAGAGTTATTAGGTACATAACCCAAACATTACTAAAATGGCCTTTTGCCAGTGACAGAATATATTGTACTATTGTATGCAAATTCTAAACCTGGGATAAGGGTTACCCAATCATGCATGAATTTTTCATTGTCTTTAAAGTTAAGACCAAAAGAACAATATCTTCTTATCATATCTTCTAAAGTTTGTATCATTCTTTCTGCTAGACCATCATTTTGTGTATGGTGTGCTGTAGAAAGTTTTAATTGACACTCTGAAACATCCATAAGTGATTTCCAGAACTCAGAGGTAAATTTAGGATCTCTGTCAAAAACTATTGCTTTGGGGAAACCTGCAAAATTTAACATTTGTGTCCACCATAAAAAAGCTAAGTCCTTTGCAGAAACCTCTTGGTGGGTGGGAATAAATTTACACATTTTGTAAATCTATCAACAATAACCCAGCAGAAGTTATAACTCTTATACCCTGCTATTGGAAAACCTGTTACAAAGTTGATGTTAATTATTTCCCATGGAGCTTTTGGTTGCTCAATTTGTTGTAATAAACCAGCTCTTTTTCCTGTTAATATTATAGATTTTTGACAAGAATCACATGTCACAAAATATTTTTGAACATTCTCAGACATGTTAATCCACCAAGCTGTGTATTTTACTCTGGTTAATGTTTTATGGTAGTCAAAATGACCTGCTAATATATTATCATGTCATATACTTAACATTAACTCCTTCATTGAAGGGGAAATTACAATTACATTACTTAATTTTTTCCTGTAATATATAAAACCATCCCCAATGGATAATTCTCCTTTTTCTAATGCCTCTTTATACTTATTTAGAAATTTTTTTATTAAAACATTCATTTAAGAATTAGATGGATCATTTAATATTGTAGTGAGTTTACTCAAGTCAGGATCTGAAGCATACATATCAAGAATCGATTGCATAAATTCATCCTCAAAATCTACATTATAAATGCCATAAATGTTAATAATCTCTGATTCTGGAACATGAGAAGGATTATAATCATTATTGGGCAGAGGTACTCTAGATAACAAATCTACATTAGAGTGTAAGGTTCCAGCTCTATGTGTAATAGTCATCCGTCCTCTGTATTCTTGTACAGCTAATTGCCATCTAAACATGTTTCTATTAGGAATTTTCATGTTTAAGAGTGACTTAACTGCACTACAGTCAGTTATTAACTCAAATTTTTGGTCTTCAAGGTAATAATGTAGCTTCTCAAGAGCCCATACTACTGCCAAAAATTCAAGTTGAGTAGCACCATATTTCAATTCACTACTTCTTAGAGTACATGAAATATAGCAAATTACTACTTCTGACATTTTCCCTTCAATAGGTTGTTTTTGATGCAAAGCAGCACCCATACCAATAAAACTTGCATCTGTATATAATACAAAAGGTAATTGGAAATCTGGTAATCCCAAGATAGGATCTGTCATCAAACATTCTTTCAGCTTATCAAAAGCCTGTTGCCTTTCATTATTCCAAATGAAAGCTTCTGATTTCTTTATCAGTGTGGTCAATGGTGCAGCAATTAACTGGTAGTTTTTTATAAATTGTCTATAATAACCACACATTGCAAGAAAAGATTGTATATCCTTTACATTTTGCGGAATGCCAATATTCTTTATTGCAGCCACATTATTTTTGTCTACACATATTTGTAAGCCAGATACAATATGACCAAGCACTTTTAAAGATTTAAACCCAAATTTAAATTTTTTCTATACAAGGGTCATTTTTATTTCATCCTTTTTTTGAAATAGCTTCTTTAAATGGATTAAGTGTTCATCATATGTCTTAGAGAACACTATGATGTCATCAATGTATACCATTAACCATCCCTCAATCATTTCATTATGGAATGTTATATCCATTAACTTCTAAAATACTGATGGAGCATTTTTTGGTCCAAATGGCATCCTGACATATTTATAAATTCCCATGTGTGTTGTTATCAACAAAAGGTTCAGTGAATTCTTTTCAACAGGAATTTGATGGTACCCTTTATTTCCATCTAAGCAACTTATATACTTAGCACATTTGAGGGTAGCATTTATAGAGGCAATCTTTGGTAAAGGATAAATATCATCTAATGTAAATTTATTTAAAGCTCTATAATCACCGCAACGTCTTGCTTTATCTTGTTCATACAAAATTAGCACTGGTGATATTACACAATATTTTGGTGTAGTTTCAACTTTTTCAAGAATGTTCATTTTTAATAACATTTTAATATTATCCTCTATGTCTTTCCTCTTTATTGGTGAAGCAGGGTATGCTTTATTTTTAAGACTAGCAGGAATATTATCCATATCACAGGTTAAACTAATCTTTATTTCATGATCTTTTACAAGGCCAAGTTCATTTTTACCATGTTCAAAAGCCATTGGAAATGCTTTAATTAAGTCCAAAATATTATTTTACTCAGCTTTACTTATTTTAGTGCCAAATGATGCTTTTGAAATTTCTGTTTCCAGAAGTTCCATCTCATTGGATTCTCTTCCTTTGCACGGAATATTTGTTACTGACTCAATGTGTAAGACTGTGTTAAAAAGAAATTATTTTAAATTTCCTTTTACCATTCATGCAAATTGTAAAATTGTTATTAGCAGGGTCTAGTTTCACACTAAACTTAGTCAGAATATCATTTCCAATGATAAAACAGTTACTACAGTTAGTATTATCCATTACTAAAAAGTCACAAGTTACACTTACATAAACATGTTGATGTTTAAAGAAAACAGCAGCTTTGGATCTACAAATGGGATGTAGTACTGATCCAAAACCTCTCCAATTTTTACTTTTAAGGGGTTCAAGCTTGGACTTATATTCACTATCAACTTTCTGTAATGTATTAGTAGAAAAAACAGAACCAGCAGCTCCTGCGTCCAATACTATATCAACATTTTCACCAGAAATGATAGCTGTAACTGTGATAGGTGTCATTCTAAAGTTATCAGCTTGTATATCTTTAATGATTTCAGCATCCTCAAAATTCATTAAAGATTCATTTGAGTCCATATTTAATATTAGATTTTCAAAGATGGACAAATCATCTTCCAACATACATACTTCATTTTCATCACCATATGAGATATTACTGTCATAATCACTTGAATCTTTACTTTTCTCTGTTTCAATTTCAGCTTCATGTTGATTTTGAACCATATTTATTTTCTTCTCACATTTGTGACCTTTAACCCAAGGTTTGTTACACTTATAAAAAGTATTTGTTTCATACTTTTTTGTACTACAGGTGCAGTAGGTTTTTCTGCTTCTCCTGAAGTGTTTTTGAATTCTGATTTTTCACAGGTTCAATATTTTTTTATAAGTGGAATACCTTGCTTCATTCTTATGGTTTAATAATATTTCATTGAAAATATTAATAAAGTCAGAATATTCAGTAACATTAATTGTTCTAGCTACAGCAATGTCTCTGACAGATATAGGTAATTTATATATTATCTTATCTTTCCATAAGTTAAATTCCATGTTAGGCTTAATGGCTTTTAATATTTTATTTAAATTCATTAAAAATACCATAGGTTTGTCACCATTCAACAGATTGTACCTAGTTTCCTCATAAAGTCTCTGATGAGTGAGTCTGAATTTAGAACCCCCAAATTGTTTTTCAATTATTTGTTTCCATTCAGCCAAAGAGTAATCTTTACCCTAATTCAAAACAGATTCAAACCATAATAAAGCAACATTTTTAAATTAAGAGATCAATTTTGATGTTATTTCTTCATCTGGTAACTTATATGAGAATATAAAATTGTCAATTCTTTGGATAAAAGGTTGCCAATCAAAGCTGGCTTCCCCATCATAAGTTGGGCACTGATCTATCTTAGGCCAGTTCTTCTGATTGGATTTTATTTCACTAATATTAGGTAAATTAAAAAACTCATTTATTCTTGATAAATGATCTTGTATTTCCTCCTGTACAGATTTGTGACTTACATTTTCAGATTTTACACTACCACCAGATGGTTTCAGTTGTGGTGGTATAGGGAAGAAATGAGATTCACTTTTGCCAATGAGAGGATTATTATTATACTGAGTATACTTATGATTATCCTGGTTCATTAGTAGATCGGCAGTTTCAATCTCAACTTTAGTCAATCTTTGTAGCAGCTCAAAGACACTTTGATTTGTCTGGGCAAAAGATAACTTTGTTCTTGATTCAGTTTTAAATGAATGTGTTTCATACAATATTTCCAACTCACAGAATTCATTTAAAAGTTCATTATATTTATTACTTAATGAATCATCTTTAAGAGTTAGAGACAAATGTTCATTCTCTAATTCTTTATTACGTGTTGCCAGTTGAGAAACGTACAATGTTAAGGATGAAATTGTATCACTTGTGAGCTTAACTGTCTGTTCCTCACAATCAGTCATTCTATTCCACAATGCTGAAACAATTCTAGGGATAGTTGTATTTTTTTTAAAATAATCCATGTCTTCTTTCTCAATTCTCTCACTCTCTTGTGAACTTCTCATCTCACTAGTAAGTGGTGGCAACTGAGGATATACTGTATTATAAATACTACTGTTATTATTGACAAAACAAAATTCAGGTGTATCTACATCAAAACCTAATTTTCTTAAGTCATCCTCTATTTTCTGCACAAATTTGAAATCAATAATATTACCTACATTGTAATTATCAGTATTGTGTTAAATCTGAGAGGGTAATATACTTACCACAGGATTTGTGTGAGACCTGATTTTTGGCGCCTTTGTTTTCCCTTGTAGGGGTGAAATGAGTAAGTCTGATGAGGAGGCGGATCCTTTTTGCAGTTGTGACTGGAACATTGTTGATGAAACCAATCCCACTTCCATTTGTCTACCAGTATTTTCTCCTGGGAGTGATGTGACCTTCCTGGGGTAGGGGGTTGCTGAATTGGCTGGCCTACCTTTAGCTCTGCCAATGATTGGTTCATTTGCTGAAATCCTACCTTGCAATTGTTCTGTAATTGCTCTACCTCCTTGAGCATGAGGGAATTTAATTCCTCCAACTTCAATACCTGTTTTGCCATTTGGGATAGTTAATCCTGAAGAGTAGGAGACATCTTTTTTATAGTAATCTTTTTTAAGAAGTTGTATTTTTCCTCTATGATCATTTGCTCTGCCTGGGGGTATGACTGACCCTCCATGGTTATGTCCTGGAGCAATGTTTTTGTTAGCTTTAGACCTAGTATTAAAAGTAGGATTTTCACTTACATTTTCCTGGGGAGCACTCATATTTATAAAAATAACAATATATCAGGCCTACAGAAAGTAAAAACTATTTGAATTAGTAGATTAAAAGTATTAGCAATGTTATTACTAATAAAAAGCACAGGAACTTACCCTGGGGTGAATAAATATCTTACCAAGATTTAACAAAATACCAATTTAATTGGGTGTTATATTGGTGACCAAATACCAAGTGAAATTGGGTTTATATTGGGTACAGTTACTACTGTAAATACCTAATTTTTATTATAAAAAATTAGTAAAATTATTATAAGGGTTCTTTTCCCCAATAACTGAGTTATGATGACCCAATTATATACAGCAGACCCAAATATTTGGTTTTTTTTGAGCTATACTAAAGTAAAAATCATGTCCCAAGGCTTATACTAAATAATGAGTAAAACTAAGGAAAGACCCCCAATTATAAGTGTATCTAGTATTTAAGTATGATTTAATAGTTTTTATTAATGGTCCTACTACTTTTTAATAAATTATTTAGTGATTAAAGCTCAGGGGAAGACTAATAAAATAGTTATACTCAAATAAAACTCACAATAATTGGATTTAAGTGCATACTAGTGGTGGAAAATAGATGAATATAATATAGTTATAGCTTATATAAAGATAATATCAATTTATAATGGCTTTATAATATATCTTTAAATAATAATAATTTTTCTATAATTTTTGATTGAATTGTAGTGAGTGAATGTTCTCTAATCACCGTCAAAATCCTCCCTTACTTATACCAAAATCCACTGGAGTGCACAGACCTTCAATCCAGATGATGTCACTGCTATCCCCGGAAATTACAGCACTGTGAGGGCCCATCACTTCCCCATGGCGTCCACTTCAAGAAGATTCAACACCCAGACCTCCAGTAAGGCCCTCCATCACAATTAATGATAACACAGACCCACACCATAAATAGAAAATCCAGATAAAAGCAGATACCATAAAGAAACAAGTGAAATAACTAATCCAAAAGGAATATATAATTAAACCTAAAGCAAATAAAGGAAACAAATAAAATTTACAAGCCCCCAATAACATTCCCAAGCATCCATATTAACCCAGCAATGACCTCCCAACCCATAAATCTGTGAATATCCATCCAAGGAAGCAGATTAAGTTGTCCAAACTGAGTGTATGCACCTGAAATAGATGTTTATGCTTCTGTAGGCTTTGTGAGTCAACTGGATACGTCTATATGACCTAAAATAAGCAGAAAAAGAAAGGTTATAGGATATTAAGAGGCTAAAACCCACTTATATACCTAAATATACATAATATACTGCATATTTCCCTGAGTATAAGATTTATGTATACATATAAGCTTATGTATGTCAATAATTACTTAATATCACTTAAGATAAGTATATTATAACTCCATTAACACCTTAATAAGTATTATTAGGCTATAGATAAGCAATTTAAACTAATATAATTTATTTAATAGAGTAATAATTATATATATATGTAATATAATCATATATATATGTAATATAATCATATATATTATTGTTTTAATCTTATTTTTAAGATATAAGCTTAATTTACTTAAGGATATCTTATTTAAAGTATATGAAATACTCAGTCCTAGGGATTTCTATGCTGACAGTTTTCCTTAGGTCTTCCCTTCTTTTGGGAAATAAGTCACTGTTGGGAGTATAAGGTTTAAGCAAGGAAATGGGGAAAACAGAGTGTTTTCTATCATAAGGAGAATACAATACAACTTCTACTGCATTATCTCCAACCATTCTTTTAACCACAAATTTTCCCACAAAAGGATCTTTTAATTTTTTATTGCCATGTGAATTGAAATGGACAGTAAATATCAACACTTAATCACCCTTGTTAAATGTGTATTCTTTATGGGATTTATTCCATCTTTTATTTTAATATTCAAATGCTTTATCAATACAATTTTGAGCATGTTTTCTGCATAGCCTTTGCATTTGCATAAAAGATGTTAAACCTGGGTGTAGTCCCAACTTAGGTAATTTATTATTGAGAATTTGGGCAGGATTATTTTGGACATAACCTAACCAAAGCTCAAAAGGATTTTTCCCTGTGACAGAATTAACAGTGCTATTATAAGTAAATTCAAGTCCTGGTAATAGAGTAAGCCAGTCATGAGAAAATCTGTCATTGTCTTTATATTGTAATCCAAAGGCACAATACCTTCTAATCTATCTTCCAGAGTTTGAATCATTCTTTCAGCAAGACTATAAGTCTGAGAATGTTAAGCTGTAGACAATTTCAACTCACAGCCACAAATATCCATCAAAGAGATCCAAAACTCAGATGTAAATTTTAGATCTCTATCAGTGTCAGTGTTTCTAGTATATAAGTATGATTTAATAGTATTTATTAATGGTCCTACTAGTTATTAATAAACCTTTTAGTGATTAAAACTCAGGGGAAGACTAATAAAATAGTTATTCTCAAATAAAACTCACAATACTTGGATTTAAATGCCTGCTAGTGGTGGAAAATAGATGAATATAATATAGTTATAGCTTATATAAAGATAATATAAATTTATAAAGGCTTTATAATATATTTCTAAATTATAATAATTGTGTTATAAAGTTTATTTGAATTTTAGTAAGTAAGTGATGTCTGATAACCACCAAAATCCTCCCTTACTTATACCAAAATTCATTGGATTGCACAGACCTTCAATCCAGATGATGTCACTTCTATCCCTTATAGCTTATATAATGATAATATCAATTTATAAAGGCTTTATAATATATTTCTTAATGATAATAATTTTGTTTAAATATTTATTTGCATTTCAGTAAGTAAGTGATGATCAATAACCCGTCAAATCCCTCCTTACTTATACCAAAATCCACTGGAGTGCACAGACCTTCAATTTAGATGATGTCACTGCTATCCCTGGAAATTACAGAACTGTGAGGGCCCATCACCTCCCCATGGCTTCCACTTCAAGCAGATTCAACACCTAGACCTCCAGTAATTACCCTCCATCACAATTAATGATAACACAGACCCATACCATAAATAGAAAATCCAGATAAAAGCAGATACCATAAAGAAACAAGTAAAATAACTAATCCAAAAGGAATAAATAATGAAACCTAAAGCATATAAAGGAGACAAATGAAATGTAAAAGCCACCAATAACATCTCTAAGTATCCATATAAACCCAGAAATGACCTCCTAACCCATAAATCCATGAATATCCATCCAAGGAAGCAGATAAAGTTGTCCAAACTGAGTGTATGCGCCTGAAATATATGTATAAGTTTCTGTAGGCGTTGTTAGTCCACTGGATATGTCCATATTACCTAAAATAAGAAGAAAAACAAAGTTTTTAGGCTATTAAGAGGCTAAAACCCACTAATATACCTAAATATACATAATATACTGCATATTTCACTGAATATGAGATTTATGTATACATATAAGCTTATGTATGTCAATAATTACTTAATATCACTTAAGATTAATAATTTATGACTCCATTAAGACCCTAATAAGTATTATTAGGCTATGGATAAGCTATTTAAACTACTCTAATTCATATAATGGAGTAATTATTATATATATATGTAATATAATCATATATATTATTATTTTAACCTTATTTTTAAGATATAAGCTTAAGGTATTTTAGGTTATATTATTTTAAGTATAAGAAATACTCACTCCTAGAGATATCTAGGCTGACACTCCCTCACCCTAAAAAATAATAATAATAGTAAATTTTAAGACATATTAATTAATAAGTAAGGAGTGAATAGAAAAATAATTTTTAAAATTTCTATGTTACATATATTGAATTAAACAGTATTATTTTGATTCAAATTTTTTCAAGAGATTTTTAAGATCAGAGATTTAATTTTCTAGAATCCACTGGTCATATTCACTTGATTTATTTTGAAATCTTAATAGATACTCAACTTCCTTTTCTTTTGTAAGGTATCCCTTTTTAACTATCTTTTCAATTTCTGCCATTTCAACTATTTCTTCAGGTTGCTGTTTATGCCTTCCTGACCTTCTTGGAAATAGAGCAGTATCATTATAATGGTATGGTTTTATAAGAGAAATAGGAAATATTGGATGTTTTCTATCATATGGTGCATATAGAATAACCTCAACAGCATTTTTACCAACCATCTTTTTAACTACAAATGGTCCAATGAATGGATCCTTCAATTTAACATTACCATTTAAATTGAAATGTAGTGTAAAAATAAGGACTTCATCAGCATCTTTGAACATTTGTTCTTTATGGGCTTTATCCCATCTTTTCTTTTCATATTAAAACGCCTTATTAATACATTCTTGAGCATGTTTTATGCATAATTCTTGCATTTGAAAAAAAGATTTAGTGCCTGGATGGATATCCAATGTAGGTAATTTATTAATAGTTTTAACAGAGGTATTAGGTACATAACCCAACCATAACTCAAATGGCTTTTTTCCAGTGACAGAATGTACTGTAATATTGTATGTAAATTCTAAACCTGGGATAAGATTACCCAATCATGCGTGAATTTGACATTGTCTTTAAAGTTAAGACCAAAAGCAAAATATCTTCTTATCATATCTTCTAAATTTTGTATCATTCTTTCTGCTAGCCCATCATTTTGTGGATGGTGTGCTGTAAAAAGGTTTAATTGACACCTTAAAACATCCATAAGTGATGTCCAGAACTCAGAAGTGAATTTAGGATCTCTGTCATAAACTATTGCTTTGGGGAAGCCTGCTATATTTAACATTTGTGTCCACCATAAAAAAGCTAAGTCCTTTTCAGAAACCTCTTTGTGAGTAGGAATAAATTTACACATCTTTTTAAATCTATCTACAATTAACCATCAGGAGTTATAAATCTTATGCCCTGCTATTGGCATACCTGTTACAAAGAACATGTTAATTATTTATCATGGAGCTTTTGGTTGCTCAAATTGTTGTAATAAACCAGCTCTTTTGCATTTTAACCTTTAGATTTTTGACAAGAATCACGTGTCTCAACATATTTTTGAACATCCTCAGACATGTTAATCCACGAAGCTGTGTTTTTTACTCTGGTTAATGTTTTATGGTAGTCAAAATGAACTGCTAATATATCATCATGACATATACTTAACATCAACATTTTCATTGAAGGGGAAATTAAAATTACATTACTTAATTTTTTCTTGTAATATATTAAACCATCCTCAATGGAAAATTTTCCTTTCTCTAATGCCTCTTTATACTTATTTGGAAATCTTTTTATTAAAACATTCATTAAAGCATTAGATGGATCATTTAATATTGTAGTGAGTTTACTCAAGTCAGGTTCTGAAGCATACATATCAAGAATTGATTGCATAAATTCATCCTCAGAATCTACAATAATAATGCCATAAATGTTGATAATCTCTGATTCAGGAACATAAGAAGGATTATCATCATTATTGGGCAGAGGTACTCTAGATAAAAAATCTACATTAGAGTGTAAGGTTCCTGCTCTATGTGTAATAGTCATCCCTCCTCTGTATTCTTGTACAGCTAACTGACATTTAAACATGTGTGTATTAAAAGTTGTCATGTTTAAGAGTGACTTAACTGCACTACAGTCAGTTAGTAACTCAAATTTTTGGTCTTCAAGGTAATAATGTAGCTTCTCAAGAGCCCATACTACTTCCAAACATTCAAGTTGAGTAGCACCATATTTCAATTCACTTCTTCTTAGAGTACGTGAAATATAGAAAATTACTACTTCTGACATTTTTCCTTCAATAAGTTGTTTTTGATGCAAAGAAGCACCCAGACCAATAAAACTTGCATCTGTATATAATACAAAAGGTAATTTGAAATCTGGTAGTCCCAAGATAGGAGCTGTCATCAAACATTCTTTCAACTTTTCAAAAGCCTGTTGTCTTTCATTATTCCAAATGAAAGCTTCTGATTTCATCAGTGTGGTCAATGGTGCAGCAATTAACTGGTAGTTTTTTATATTTTGTCTATAATAACCACATATACCTGTCACGCGCCAAGTGACACTCGAGGCAAAATTAGCTCATTAAATCAATACTAAAGGGTTAAAATCCATACTCGAAGCGCAGAAAGCAACTCTCCATAGCAACTGCAACTTTCCTTTGTGTACTCGCTATTCAATTGCGCTAGCCTAAAACTCTAAATCTAAATTAGTCAATCTCTCAATAGTGTGTCTTAGTCTTTTTCCCAATAAGCGATGCACAGCGCAATAGTTAATATAATAGTACATTAAAAAGTTTATGAAATATCTGTGGGTTATTAAGGGGTAGTGAGTATGGACGGAACGGTTAGTGAAGGATTAAGGGGTTAACAGATGTTAGTGAGGAGGGTCCATGTGTAACGGATATATTTTAAAAGGTTTGTGGCGTGCGGAATAGTGGATGAGTATGAGGTCAATGCGAGGAGGAGTAAAGGATATAAAAGGGGCTGGGTTTTTGGTTTGATATTCCTTAGAATTAAATTATAAAACGTATTTATAGTTAATAGTGATAAAACTCTAAGTGAAAATCATTATTATTGTATCTTTCTTTATTTTCTCAATAATCATATCTAAATCCTAAATCTTTGATTTTTGAGTTTTCCAACCCTTCTTGAGATCTTAAGAATTTTAATATTACCGTTCAATTATATTAGAATCCTTTTCAAACATAACTCAAAGCAGTAGTTCTTCCTTCGAGTCATCTTCAAACCACTTCCTCGAACTATCCCTCTGTGCTTCGAAATAGTATCTGAACCTTTTATCTTACTTGCAGGAACATCCTCGACCTTGTGTGTAGGTCGTCCGGTGACAGTATAATTTAATTCTCCGTAGTTCTCATTCTTTGCACTACTACGTCCCTTTTCAGGTGTTTTCTCTAAATTCTTAAAATGGCACCTGTTCAACGCACAACTCCTACAGGCGCTACTACTAGAGCTCGCGCCAGAGGCAGGCCAACAGCCACTAGGCCTGTTTCCCGCACTCACTCCTTGGAGCCACTTGACCTTAGGGAATGGCAACATTCAGTCCAATCGGTAGAAGACATCCCACAAGACTTCGATGATTCTAGTGATGATGAAGAAGGAGAGGATACAGTGCACAAGGCACCATCTGCCCCTGCTAACCACCCTTCTGGTCAACCTTCAGAACCTGGACCATCCAATTCTCTGGAAGAATTCATGAGACTTTTCATGAAGAACCTTTCAAATTCAATGTCTTCAAAGGGATCCAAATTCAAAACTCCTTCTATGAAATCTACTGATAAATTAGATGGAGAACATCCAGACAGATTGCGACCCTTCTTGCAAACCTGCAAGCTCCTGTTCCATAATGACCCTCGAACCTTCAATAACGACCGATAAAAAGTTGTTTATGCTTCTTCATACCTGGCCGGAAAAGCAGCAAGATGGTTCGAACCTTATCTTCTCATGCTCTCTTCAACCAAAACCCACTTACTTATTAATAACTGGGAAAAGTTCGAAGACCAACTCTTCACTTTGTTTGGTGACCCTAATGAAACTGACAACGCAGAAATTGAACTTGATTTCCTTCGCATGAGTGATTATGGTAAAGCCTCTGAATATATCTCGAACTTCAGAGCGCTCCAAACTCGAGTAGGTTGGAATGATGCTGCCTTTAAGTATCATTTCAAAAAAGGACTTTCTTCGAGGATTCTGGACCAGTTAAATCTTCATGGTCAGAAGATGACTACTTTAACAGATTTAATGGATCGAACCCTCGAACTTGACGGCGTTTACCAAGGACAACTTCAACATTGTCAATACGCCAACAAATCTCAAGGCTTAAATTTCAAATCGGGACCTTCTTCCCACCCACGAACGACTCAATCCAAACCTATTAAGGGAAAGTAAAAACCTTGACCAAAAATCTCGACCCCAGGCAATATCAGTGAATTACTGGATCCTAAAGGGGAACTTAAGGAAGCTGAGAGGAAGAGGCGAACAGATAATGGGTTATGTATGTATTGTGGGGGTAAGCACAAGCTGGAAGATTGTGTAAAGTTGAAGGAAAGAGAAGGTACTAGTTTGAAGCCAAAAAACTAGTAGATAGTTTACTTGTGTGCAAAGCAAACTATCTTATATCTCCCAGTGCACAGAACCTCCATGTCTTAAGGTCTGGAGTTGCCTTAAACCGCTTGAGATTCATTCTTTTTAAGGAGGATATCCCCTTCAGTTGTCTTATAGACTCTGGAGCTTCAATTTCTTTTGTCAGTTTATCTTTTGCCGAGAAGTTACAGCTGACATTTACAGATATTGATCGAACTCCAATTTATTTGGTCAAATCAGAGGAACCCAAATATTGGGTCAGTAAGAAAGTTTTATGGGTTTTCAACTTTCCGAATTTTCCCCCCTTCAAGTGGGAACTAACAGTCTTGGACGCCCCAAGGATGGACAATACCATTCTTGGCCATGACTTTTTAACGCATTGGAATCCTGAAATTGCCTGGACACGGGGATTGATCACCCCACAGACTAAGTATATTTCTAATTCTTCAATGCATGTCAATAGGGAGTTAAACAACCCGCCTGACAATGTCCTGCTAGAGGACAAACCTCTTCCAGATGACTTTCAAGCATCTGATCTTTCTTTAAATGAGCAATGGGCTAACCCTTCTAGCTCAATGACTTCACTCAAAGAGGATTTAAATTGCCTCAAAGTAATCGAATTATGCTCTCTCAATTCTGGTATTCCCTCAACAGATTCTCTCGAAGATGATGAGGACAACCAAATCAACGTTGAAGCCATTAAATCAACTCTACCAGAAATCTATCATGATTTCCTTGATGGTTTTTCAATCCGCAAGGCCAATAAGTTACCACCTCATCGACCCTACGACCATCAGATAGAGTTAATAGGTCCAGTACCTCCGGCAGGTCCTGTCTACTCTTTGTCAAAGGACGAATCTCAAGTTCTTCGAGACTACATTGCAGAGAATGTAGCCAAAGGCTTCATCAGAGCCAGTAAATCTCCAACCGGCTCCCCTGTCCTCTTTGTAAAAAAGAAGGATGGTAGTTTTAGGTTGTGTTTTGACTATAGAAAGCTCAACACAGTCACTAAGAAGAATGCATATCCTGTTCCTCCTATGTCATTGCTTCTTACCCTTTTTAATGGTGCTAATTTCTTTTCTAAAATTGATCTTAGAGGTGCTTACAATCTTATTTGCATTGCAAAAGGTCATGAACCACTGACTGCAATGCGTACTAGATTTGGTAGTTTTGAATATTTAGTTATGCCTTTTGGATTGTGTAACACACCATCTACTTTTCAAACTTTTCTCAATAACATCTTTCAAGATGTTGTCCAACAATTTGTTGTCCTCTATTTAAATGATATTTTAATTTTCTCGAAGACACTAGATGAACATATTCATCATGTTTGACAGGTTTTAAATCGACTTCATGATCATGGACTCTACGCCAAGCATAATAAATGCAAATTCCATCTTAAATCTATTGATTTTTTGGGTTTTACATTATCCACTGATGGTTTAGTCATGGACAACAAAAAAGTTCAAAAGGTCCTGGAATGGCCTGAGCCCAAATCCGTTAAATCCCTCCAAGGATTTTTGGGTTTTGCAAATTTCTATAGAAGATTTATTAAAGATTACTCTAAAACTATTTCCAATCTTACTTCTCTTCTTAGAAAAGATATTCCTTTTGTTTTTACTTCTACAGCGCGAAAGGAATTCGAAGCATTGAAGAGGCGTTCACCACAGCTCCAATTCTTTGATACTTTGATCCTACTGTTTTGACAATAGTCGAGACAGATGCGAGCGATTATGCTATCGCAGGGGTCATCTCTCAATTGAATCCAGAAACAAAACTGTTTCATCCTGTTGCTTTTGAGTCACGCAAACTCATTGCAGCAGAGTTAAATTATGAAATTCATGACAAAGAGCTTTTAGCTATTATTCACTGTCTTAAAAAATGGCGCTCTTTTCTTCTCAGCCTAGATAGTCCTTTTAAAATTTTAACAGACCATAATTCTTTGAAATACTTTATGTCTTCCAAAGTGTTAACCAAGCGTCAAGCCAGGTGGGCTGAATTTCTGTCTGAATTTCCCTTTTCTATTTCCTATCACCCAGGTAAGAATTGCATTGTCCCAGATATCTTGTCATGTCAGGACGATGTTTACCCACAGCGGGGGGACGCATTTGCTGACAAAAATCCAGCAAATGTGTAATCAATCTTCAACAAATCAATGTTAACGACTCATCAACTTAATTCGATGACAATTCAATCATTTCAAAATCCACTATCCAACATCCTCGAAGCTCAGTCGAAGGACGATTATTGTTTAGGGTTAAAAGACAAAATACTCTCGAAGCAAGGGGCCAAAAGATTTAGTATTGAATCAGGTCTATTAGTCTTTGAAGGTAGAGTAGTCATACCCGACAACAATGAGATAAAATTATGGATTTTCAACAGTCGACATGATTCTCCATTAGCTGGTCATTTTGGTGTTGATAAAACCTACCAGTTAATAGCGAGGGATTTTTTCTGGCCAGGTATGACCAGGGAAATCAAGGCCTATATAAAAGCTTGTTACGAATGTAATAGGAATAAGGCTCCCCGTCACCGGAAGTATGGGTTGCTTCAACCACTTCCTATTCCCTCTAAACCTTGGGAGTCTTTATTGATGGATTTTATTTCTCAACTTCCTCTTTCTAATCATTTTGATGCTATATTGGTAATAGTAGATAGATTCTCAAAAATTTCTATTTTCATTAAAACCACTACTACTGCTACTGCAGAAGATCTGTCAAAATTGTTTCTAGAATATGTATTTTCCAAACACGGCTTACCTAATGATATTATTTCAGATAGAGGCTCATTGTTTGTATCCACATTCTGGACTCAACTGTGTCCACAACTCAATATCACGAGGAACCTCTCCACAGCCTATCATCCCGAAACCGATGGGCAAACAGAAAGGGTCAACCAAATCCTCAAACAATACCTTCGAATGTATTTCAGTTACCAACAAGACAATTGGAACACATGGCTACCATTGGCCGAATTTTCTTATAATAACTCGACTCATTCTTCGACACAACAATCTCCTTTTGAAACTGTTTATGGAAGACATCCTCAATTCAATTCAATCCATGTAGGAACTAATCATCCTGCGGAACATTATCTTTGAACCATATCACGACTCCAAGAGGAACTTAAATCAAATCTAGAATTAGCGGTTCGAAGGTACAAGGAACAGGCTGACAAACATCAACAAACTTCTCCTCCTTTTAAACCAGGTGAAAAAGTATGGCTTGACGCACGGAACATTTGAACGACTCAACCATCAAAGAAACTGGCTGAAAAATGCTTGGGGCCATTTAAAATTGACTCTGAAGTCTTTAAAACTGCATTTCAACTCAAGCTACCTCCTAAATGGCAGGCTATTCACCCTGTTTTTCACGTATCTCTTCTGGAACTGGCTCGAGAAATATACCTGGGCAAGAACCAACCTATTTCAGAACCGGTCGAAGTAGAAGACCATCTAGAGTGGGAAGTAAGCCGTATCCTTGATTCAAGAATGCGCAGGGGGAAACTTCAATACCTCGTGGAATGGGAAGGATTCCTCAATGACTCAGACAGAACATCCTGGGAACCAGCCATCAATGTTTCTAACGCTCCTGAACTCCTAAAATCTTTTCATCTAAAATATCCTTTAAAACCAAAACCTTAAAACTCTCTTTTATTTTTCCTTTCTCTTTTTTATTTCTTTTAAAATCTAAAACATTTTTATTTCTAAAAAATTCTTTGGTTTTCTTCTTTATTCTTTCTCTTTTCAAAATGTTTCAATCTTCTTTTAAAATAAAATAAAATAAAATAAAATAAAAGTAAAATTATTAAAAAAAAAAAAGTAAAATAAAATAAAAATAAAACAAATAAAAATATAAAAATAAAAAATAAAAATAAAAAATTCTCAATTTTCTATATACATTTTTTCTTTAAAATTTTATTTTCCTCAAACTATTAAAATTCTTCATGAACATTACACAACAATCTTTTTCGAACTTCACTTTAACTTCTAAATCACCTTTTAAAATCCTTCGAAACAAATTACTTCTTTCTTCAAAACCCTCTTAGAAATTTTATTTCGTCTCTTCTTTTCTTTCTTTTCTTTTTTCAAATAACTAAAATCCCTCAAATCTTCAATTAACAAACTTAAATAACAATATTTTTCCCTAAATTATCTCAATCAATTATTTCTTTCTTATTTCTTTCTTCTTACTTAATTCTTTTCTTTTTGAACTTTAAAACTAAAACTCCTTCAATCAAATATTCTTTCTTTTTTTTTCTCATTTAAACTTCTTCTTTCAAAATCTTAAAACAAATTCTATTTAAATCTTTTTTTTTCTGTCTTTTCCTTCTTTCTCTCAAAATCTTATATAAAAAAAATAAAATAAAATAAAATAACAAAGTAAAATAATTAAATACAAATTGTTTTTACATTCTTTTTCTTCATTTCTCTTTTATCTTCTCCAAAATTTCCCTTATCTCCTTTTTACATTTCTCAAAATTCTCCCTCTCTCCTACGGGAATCAACTCCCCAAGCTCAAGTAACTCCTCGGCTACGTCAAAGGAAGCGTCATTGATAATGTTATCAATCTCGCCTCTGAATTCTTCAATATATTTTGCTCGTCAAATCTGATGAGGTTTCTTCGACCAAACTTGATTGAGGGTTTCTTCATTTTCCTCCCTCGAGGTAACAGTTGGTAATCTATCCTCCACTTCCACTTCCACCGCACTGGGTCCCACAAGGGTTGCTTCCACATTTGAAGCTTCTGTCGTAGGGGCCTCGATGATGACGTCTGAATTCTAAAAATAGAATCATCAGTAATTAAATTTATAAATTATAAAAGGGTGAACTTACTTCGAAGATTGGGTCAGGCTCCAAAAATAATCTAGGAGTGACCTTCTCTGCCACCTCCCTTTCCTCTTCGTCATCTTTGATGACCACCCGTCGTTTTTTCGGGGTTTTCCTTGAGATGGAAATTTCCTCCTCCTCTTCGACCAATTCATCAACTTCCTCCTCGACGACCCCCCTCTTGTTCTCAGCCCTAGCCACCCAGATGTTCACATCATCTTCAACTTCTTCCTCATTTTCCTCCACCGATTGATCGTCCCCAATGGACACATCCCAGATGTCCTCGACTACTTCCTTCGTTTTAGGGATCACCCAATACTTCGTCTTAGTAAACCGACTCTCAATGTCGGCATTCTTCGCTAAGGCGTCACACGCCACTCTTCTCCATCGGCAAAACTCGCACTTCTGGCGAGGCCCTCGTGTCGCCGTGCTCTCCACGCAGAAATATGTTTTACTCTCAACGGAGCTCGTGTTCTTATACCTAGGCATCTTTCACGCGCCACGTGACACTCGAGGCAAAAGTAGCTCATTAAATCAATACTAAAGGGTTCAAATCCATACTCGAAGCGCAGAAAGCAACTCTCCATAGCAACTGCGACTTTCCTTTGTGTACTCGCTATTCAATTGCACTAGCCTAAAACTCTAAATCTAAATTAGTCAATCTCTCAATAGTGTGTCTTAGTCTTTTTCCTAATAAGCGACGCACAGCACAATAGTTAATATAATAGTACATTAAAAAGTTTATGAAATATCTGTGGGTTATTAAGGGGTAGTGAGCATGGACGGAACGGTTAGTGAAGGATTAAGGGGTTAACGGATGTTAGTGAGGAGGGTCCAGGTGTAACGGATATATTTTAAAAGGTTTGTGGTGTGCTGAATAGTGGATGAGTATGAGGTCAAAGCGAGGAGGAGTAAAGGATATAAAAGGGGCTGGGTTTTTGGTTTGATATTCCTTAGAATTAA
Organism: Hemileia vastatrix; assembly: GCA_030280995.1. Lineage (NCBI taxonomy): Eukaryota > Fungi > Basidiomycota > Pucciniomycetes > Pucciniales > Zaghouaniaceae > Hemileia > Hemileia vastatrix. The sequence goes on along the minus strand of JASXTE010000002.1, from coordinate 30,354,864 downwards.
ATTATAAAACGTATTTATAGTTAATAGTGATAAAACTCTACGTGAAAATCATTATTATTGTATCTTTCTTTATTTTCTCAATAATCATATCTAAATCCTAAATCTTTGATTATTGAGTTTTCCAACCCTTCGTGAGATCTTAAGAATTTTAATATTACTGCTCAATTATATTAGAATCATTTTTGAACATAACTCGAAGCAGTAGTTCTTCCTTCGAGTCATCTTTGAACCACTTCCTCGAACTATCCCTCTGTGCTTCGAAGAAGTATCTGAACCTTTTATCTCACTTGCAGGAACGTCCTTGACCTTGTGCGTAGGTTGTCCAGTGCAAATACCAAGAAAAGATTGTACATCCTTTACATTATGAGGAATGCCAATATTCTTTATTGCAGCCACCTTATTTTGGTCTACACATATTTTTAAGCCAGATACAATATGACCAAGCACTTTTAAAGATTCAAACCCAAATTTATATTTTTTCTATGCAAGAGTCATTTTTATTTCATCCATTTTCTGAAACAACTTATTTAAATGGATTAAGTGTTCATCATATGTCTTGGAGAACACTATGATGTCATCAATGTTTACCATTAAAAATCCCTCAATCACTTCATTATGGAATGTTATATCCATTAACTTCCGAAATAATGATGGAGCATTTTTTGGTCAAAATGGAATCCTGAAATTTTTATAAACTCCCATGTGTGTTTTTATCAACAAAAAGTTCTGTGAATTCTTTTCAACAGGAATTTGGTGGTACCCTTTATTTCCATCAAAACAGCTTATATACTTAGCACCTTTAAGGGTAGCATGTATAGAGGCAATCCTTGGCAAGGGATAAATATCTTCCACTGTAAATGTATTTAATGCTCTATAATCACCGCACAGTCTTGATTTATCTTATTCATAAGAAATTAGCACTGGTGATATTACACAATATTTTGGTGTAGTTTCAACCTTTTCAAGAATGTTCATTTTTAATAACATCTTAATATTATCCTCTATTTCTTTCTTCTTCATTGGTGAAGCAGGATATGGTTTCTTTTTAAGACTAGCAGGAATATTATCTATATCACAGGTTAAACTAATCCTCATTTCATGATCTTTTACAAGGCAAAGTTCATTTGTACCATGTGCAAAAGCCATTGGAGATGCTTTAATTAAGTCCAAAATATAATTTTTCTCAGCTTCACTTATCTGAGTGCCAAAAGATGCTTTTGAAATTTCTGTTTCCAGAAGTTCCATTTCATTGGATTCTCTTCCTTTGCACGGAATATTTGTTACTGACTCAATGTGTAATACTGTGTTGAAAGAATTTATTTTAAATTTCCTTTTGCCATTCATGCCAATTGTAAAATTGTTTTTAGCATGGTCTTATTTCACATAAAATATAGCCATAATATCATTTACAATGATAAAAATGTTACTACAGTTAGTATTTTCCATTACTACAAAGTCACAAGTTACTCTAACATATCCATGTTGATTTTTAAAGAAAACAGAAGCTTTGTATCTACCAATTGGATGTAGTACTGATCCAAAACCACTCTAATTTTTACTTTGAAGGGGTTCAAGCTTAGGCTTATATTCACTATCAATTTTCTGTAATGTATTAGTAAAAAGAACAGAGCCAGCAGCTCCTGTGTCCAAAACTAAATCAACATTTTCACCAGAAATGATAGCTGGAACTTTGATAGGTGTCATTCTAAAGTTATCAGCTTGTATATCTTTAATGATTTCAGCATCCTCAAAATTCATTAAAGATTCATTTGAGTCCATATTTAATAATGGATTTTCAAAGATGGATAAATCATCTTCGAACATACATACTTCATTTTCATCACCATATGAGATATCGCTGTCATAAGCACTTTATTCTTTACTTTTTTTCAGTCCCAGTTTCAGATTAACATGTATTTTCAAAAATATCTATATTATTCTCACATTTGTGACCCTTAACCCAAGGTTTGTTACACTTATAAAAAGTATTTGTTTCATACTTATTTGGTACTACAGGTGCAGTAGGTTTTTTCTGCTTCTCCTGAAGTGTTTTTGAATTCTGATTTTTCACAGGTTCAATAATTTGTTTATAAATGGAATACCTTGCTTCATACTATGGTTTAGTAATATTTCATTGCAAATATTAATAAAGTCAGAATATTCAGTAACATTAATTGTTCTAGCTACAACAATGTCTCTGACAGACATAGGTAATTTATATATTATCTTATATTTCCATAAGTTAAAATCCATGTTAGTCTCAATAGCTTTTAATATTTTATTTAAATTCATTAAAAATACCATAGGTTTGTCACCATTCAACGGATTGTACCTAGTTTTCTCATAAAGTCTCTGCTGAGTGAGTCTGAATTTAGAACCTCCAAAATGTTTTTCAATTAGTTGTTTCCATTCAGCCCAAGAGTAATCTTTACCCTCATTCAAAACATCTTCAACCATAATAAAGCAACATCCTTAAATAAAGAGATCAATTTTGATGATATTTCTTCATCTGGTAACTCATATGAGAATATCAAATTGTGAATTATTTGAATAAAATGTTGCCAATCAGAGTTGGCTTCCCCATCATATGTTGGGTACTGATCTATCTTAGGGCAGCTCTTCTGATTGGATTTTATTTCAATAATCCTTGGTGAATTCAACAACTCATTTACTCTTGATAAATGGTCTTGTATTTCCTCCTGTACGGATTTGTGACTTACATTTTCAGATTTGACACTACCACCAGATGTTTTTAGTTGTGGTGGTATAGGGAAGGAATGAGATTCACTTTTTCCATTGAAAAGATTATTATTATACTGAGTATACTTATGATTATCCTTGTTCATCAGTAGATTGGAAGTTTCAATCTCTACTTTAGTCAATCTTTGTAGTAGCTCAGAGACACTTTGATTTGTCTGGTCAAAAGATAACTTAGTTCTTGATTCAGTTTTCAATAAATGTGCTTCATATAGCTTTACTAACTCACAGAATTCATTTGAAAGTTCATTATATTTATTACTTAATGAATCATCTTTAAGAGTTAGAGATAAATTTTCATTCTCTAATACTTTATTACTTGCTTCCAGTTGAGAAATGTACAATGTTAAAGATGAAATTATATCACTTGTGAGCTTAACTGTCTGTTCCTCACAATCAGTCATTCTATTCCACAATGCTGAAAAAATTCTATGGACAGTTGTATTTTTGTTAAAATACTCCATGTCTTCTTTCTCAATTCTCTCACTCTCTTGTGAGCTTCTCATCTCACTAGTAAGTGGTGGAAACTGAGGAATAACTGTATTATAAATACTACTGTTATTATTGACAAAAGACAAGTCAGGTGTATCTACATCAAAACCTAATTTCCTTAAGTCCTCCTCTATTTTCTGCACAGATTTGACATCAATAATATTAACTACATTGTAATTATCAGTATAGTGTTCAAACAGAGAGGGTAATATATTTACCACAGGATTTTTGTGAGCCCTAATTTTTGGCGCCTTTGTTTTCCCTTGTAGGGTTGAACTGAGGAAGTATGATGAGGAGGAGGATCTTTGTTGCAGTTTTTACTGAACCATTGTTTGTGGAACCAATCCCACTTCCATTTTTCTACCAGTATTTTATCCTGGGAGTGATGTGACCCTCCTGTGGAAGGGGGTTTCTGACTTGGCTGGCCTCCCTTTAGCTCTGCCAATGATTGGTTCATCTTCTGGAATCCTACCTTGCAATTGTTCTGCAATCGCTCTACCTCCTTGATAATGAGAGACTTTGATTCCTCCAACTTCAAGACCTGTTTTGAAAGATGTTATAGTTGATCCTGAAGAGGAGTAGACGTCTTTTTTATGGTAATCTTTTTTAAGAGGGCATCTTTTTCCTCTATACTCATTTGCTCTACCTAGGGGTGTGACTGACCCTCCATGGTTATGTCCATGAGCAATGTTTTTGTTAGCTTTAGACCTGGTATTATAAGTGGGCTTTTCACTTAAATTGTTCTAGGGAGCACTCATATTGATAAGAATAACAATATATCATGTCTACTTAAAGGAAAACCTATTGGAATTAGTAGATTAAAAGTATTAGAAATGTTATTACTAATAAAAAAGCACTGGATCTTACCCTGAATTTAAATATTTATTTATTTAAATAAAATGTAATAAAAATTACAAAAATCTGTTAAAAATAAAATAATAAGTTTAACTAGACCTTTATTAGGGTGAATAAATAGCTTAACAAGCTATAACCAAATACCATTTTAATTGGTTGTTATATTGGTGACCAAATACCAAGCTAATATGTGTTTATATTGGGTACAGTTACTACTGTAAATACCTAATTTTTATTATAAAAAATTAGTGAAATTATTATAAGGATTCTTTTCTGTATTCACCGAGTTGTGTTGACCGACTAATATGCAGCAGATTCAAATATTTTGCTTATTTTTGAGTTATACTAATGTAAAAATCATGTACCAAGGCTTATACTAAATAATAAGTAAAAAATAAGGAAAGCCCCCCAATTGTCAGTGTATCTAGTATATGAGTATGATTTTATAGTATTTATGAATGGTCCTACTACGTATTAATAAATTATTTAGTGATTAAACCTCAGGAGTAGACTAATAAATTATTTATTCTCAAATAAAACTCACAATACTTGTATTTAAATGTGTGCTAGTGGTGGAAAATAGATGAATATAATATAGTTATAGCTTATATAAAGATAATATAAATTTATAAAGGCTTTATAATATATTTCTAAAAGATAATAATTGTTTTATAGTATTTATTTGAATTGTAGTAAGTAATTGATGTCTAATAACTGCCAAAATCCTACCTTACTTATACCAAAATCCACTGGAGTGAACAGACCTTCAATCCAGATGATGTCACTGCTATCCCCAGTAATTACAGCAATTTTAGGGCCCATAACCTCCCCATGGCGTCCAATTCAAGAATATTAAACAACCAGACCTTCATTAAGGATTCTCCATCACAATTAATGATAACACAGACCCATACCATAAATAGAAAATCCAGATAAAAGGGGATACCATAAAGAAACAGGTAAAATAACTCATCCAAAGATTATATAATGAAACCCAAAGCATATAAAGGAAACAAGGGAAATTTCCAAGCCCCCAATAATATCCCCAAGCATCCATATTAACCCAGCAATGACCTCCCAACCCATAAATCTGTGAATATCCATCCAAGGAAGCAGATTAAGTTGTCCAAATTGATTGTATGCCCCTGAAATAGATGTATATGATTCTGTAGGCGTTTTTAGTCCACTGGATACATCCATATGACCTAAAATGATCTCAAAAATAAAGTTTATATGCTATTAAGAGGCTAAAACCTACTTATATACATAAATATACATAATATACTGCATATTTCACTGAATATGAGATTTATGTATACATATAAGCTTCTGTATACCAATAATTACTTAATATCACTTAAGATAAATAATTTATGACTCTATTAAGACCTAAATAGGTATTATTAGGCTACGTATATTCTATTTAAACTACTATAATTTATATAATAGAGTAATAATTATATATATATATAATATAATCATATATATTATTGTTTTGACTTTATTTTTAAGATATATGTTTAATGTACTTAAGGTTATCTTATTTTAAGTATAAAAAATACTCATTCCTAGAGATATCTAGGCTGACAGTCAGAGATAATGGCTTTTAAAAATCCAACAATATTAAACATGTAAGACCACCATAAGAAAGCTAATTCTTTTGTGGATAAATCTATGTGTGTGGGAATAAATTTGCACATTTTAATGAATCTATCCACTATTACTTAACAAGATTTATAACTGTCTTTAACTCCTACAGGAAGACACGTGAAAAAATCCATGTTAATGATTTTCTAAGGAGCATCAGGTGCTTCAATATGTTGTAAAAATCCTGCTCTTTTACCTGTCAATCTTTTTTATTTTTGACAAGAATCACAAGATTCAAGATACAATTTAGTGTCTTCAGACATTTTAGCCCAGCAAGCAGTGTTTTTAATTCTGATAATGGTTTTTTCAAGATCAAAATTTCCTGCTAATTTGTCATCATGACATAGTTTTAAGATTTTTTCTTTCATGGAAGGAGGAATAACAAGGACATTGGTCAGTTTTCTCCTGTAGTAAATATAAAAATCTTCAATGGAAAACATTCCTTTAATCAAAGCACTCTGGTAATTTGGAGGAAGAGTTTTTATCAATTCTTGGATAGAAGCATTATTTGGATCATTCAAGGTTTTAAAAAATTCATTCAAATCATAATCTTGACCATATGAATCCAGAATAAATTTTAACAGTTCCTCTTCCATATCAACAATGTATATACCATATTTATGTACTGTGTCATCTTCAGGTACATAGGCAGAATTGGATACATCATTTGGAAGAGGTAATCTGGACAACAAATCAACATTTGAATGAAAATTTCCAGCCCTGTGAATAATATTCATTCTACCTCTGTATTCTTGAACTGCTAGTTTTCATCTAAACATATGTCTATTTGGTGTTTTCAAGTTTAAAAGGGATTTAACAGCACTTCAATCAGTAAATAATTTAAACTTTTGTTCATCTAAATAATAATGAAGCTTTTCTAAAGCCCATAAAACTGCTAAGCACTCTAATTGAGTGGAACCATATTTCAATTCTCTTTTTCTGAAGGTTCTTGAAATATAACAAATTACTACTTCTGAAACTTTTTCATTAATAATTTGTTTTTGATGAAGAGAAGATCCAAGTCCAATAAAACTTACATCTGTATAAAGAACAAAAAGCCTATTAAAATCTGAAAGGGAAAGGATTGGAGCTGACATTAAACATCTTTTTAATGTATCAAAAGCTTTTTGACTGTCGTCATTTGATATATAAGCCACATCGTTTCTTGTTAGTTTGGTAAGTGGTAAGGGTATGACTTGATAATTTTTTGTATATTGTCCATAGTAGCTACGCATTCCCAAAAACTCTGTATTTGTTTTACAGAAGTTGGTGCTGAAACATTTTGGATAGCAGCAACTTTTCCTTGGGCCACACAGATCTGTAAGCCAGATACAACATGACCCAGGACATTCAAGGATTGAAACCCAAATTTACACTTTTTTAAGGATAAAGGCATGTTAATTTCATCCATTTTCTGTAAGACTCTATTCAAGTGTTTTATATGTTCATCAAAAGGTTTAGAAAAAACTATGATTTCATCAATATAAACCATTAACCAACCTTCAATTATATCCTGATGAGATGTGTTATCCATTAATTTTTGGAATACTGAAGGAGCATTTTTAGGGCCAAAAGGCATCCTCACATATTTTTAAATTCCCATATAGGTCTCAATTAGCAAAAAACTTTGGGAAGACTGTTCAACAGGTATTTGATGATAACCTTTATTACCATCCAGACAGCTTATGAATTTAGCACCTTGTAAGGTAGAATGTATAGAGCTAATTCTGGGTAAGGGGTAAATATCATCCACAGTATAAGTATTCAAAGCTCTATACTCTCCACAGAGTCTTGTATTATCTTTCTCATACAAGATTAAAACTGGAGATATGACACAATATTTGGGTGTAACATCCACATTTTCAATAATATTCATACATAGTAAAGTTGAAATATTATCTTCTATATCTTTTCATTTGTGGGAGAAGCAGGGTAAGGTTTTTTCTTTAGGCTAGGAGGTATTTCATCCAAATTGCAAGATAAAGAAATTTTCATTTCATCTTTAACCAATCCTAACACATGGGAACCATGAGAAAAAGACATTGAGAAAGATGTGATTAAGGCTACTATTGAATCTTTTTGAGTATCAGTTAATTGATTACCAAATGAAGCAGTTTCAATCTCAGACAATAATACATCTATTTCCTCAGTTTGTCAGCCTTGAAATTAGATCAAAAAATTACAAGATTTTAAAAAGGGTGCAGAATGCTTTTTAGAAGAAGAAATCTTAAATTTTCTCTTACCATTCATGCCCAAGGTAAAACAATTGTTTTCAGGATCCAATTTAATGCCAAACATGGTGAAAATGTCATTTCCCATGGTGAACCAATTGCTTAAATTGTCATTTTTCATCACAACAAATTCACAAATAGCTCTGACAAAACCACCATTATATTTAAAGAATACAGTGGGTTTTTTTTTGAAAATGGGACATAAAACATAACCATAACCTTTCCATTTTTCAGATTTTAGAGGTAATAATTTGCATTGATAATACTTATCTACAGAAGCAAGCACTTTTTCAGACACTACACTTCCTCCAGCACCAGAGTCAAGAATAACCTCACAATTTTTACCATTAATGATAACAGGTGCTCTCAAAGGTGATATTAAAATAGAACTGTCAGTAATATCTCTAATTACCTCAGCATTTTCTACAAAAGATAAGTCAATATCAAAATTGCTGACCAATTATTTAAATATTGGATATCTTTTTTTAAAACCAGAACTTCCTGAGAAGACTCATGGTCAAAGGAGATATTGCTATTACAGTCACTGGAGGAATCATCAATATCAGCTTGAGTATTTTCAGATTCCTCATTTTGTTAAACAAGATGAATTTTCTTGTCACAAATATGTTCTTTTTGCAATGTTTTTTTCATTTGAAATAAGTATTAGTTGCATATTTCTTTGGAGAAACTGGGGCAGAGGGTCTACCAGTTTTGTCTGGAAGTTTTTTGGAGGGCTTTGGTTGGTCATGATATGATTTAACGGGATAATTCCTTGGTTAATATCTATCATTTAGTAGGACTTCATTACAGATATTAATAAAGGAAGAATTCTCTCTCACATGCTCAGTCCTTGCCACAATCAAATCTCTCAGAGAATTTGGTAATTTATAGAGAATTTTACCTCTACAAATAACATAATACATTTTAGGATCCATGGCTCTAAGAATTTTTTCGTAATTTTCATAAGGAAAAAAATATGCTTTTAAGGAGAGGAGCACACATATTTAGAATTCTCATATAATCTCTTCTGGGAAAACCTGAATTTGGAACCACCAAATTGATTTTCAATCAAGGTTTTCCACTCTTTCAAAGTACAATGTTGATTGTCCAGTAAAACAGATTCATACCACATTAAAGCTACATTGGAAAATAAAGAAACTAATTTATAGTCAATTTCTTCATCTGGCAATTTATAAGAGTTTTTCAAATTATCAATTCTCTGAACAAGTGTTTCCAGTCAGATGAAGAGTCCCCATCAAAAGTGGGATAATGATCCAGTTTTGGCCAATTTTTCTGGCTACTGGGGTGGTCCATCTTTTGATTTGAATTATTTAACATTAATAATTCTTGTAGTTTTTTCAGGTGTTCAGAAATTTTATTATTTACAGAAACAGCTGGCTCATGACCATTAAAAGATTATTTGCTAGTAGCAAAATATTTTACAGACTCATTTTCAGTTTGTTTAATGGTTGAAATATGGGGAAGAAAAGAGCTGCTTTTTTCAGGCCCCTTTCCTTTATTTATATGCAACTTATGGACAGAATATTCACGTACACCATAATGATTGTCAGCTAAAGCTGAGAATTTATCCTGTAGTTCAGACAAAGAATTTCTTATCCTTGGAATTTCAGACATCTTGTCATTTATTTTTGCAAAGGATAAATCATTTCTGTCCTCAAAAGCTGTGTATTTGGCACTCAGAGCTTGGAAATCATTTTTCAGATTTTTCAAATCATTGTTTAGAGACTTAATTTCACTTTTCAATTAATAATTCTCTTCAATAAGGGGTTTTAACTCACTCAAGGATTTATGCAGATGAATATTTTTCTCTGAGATAGCTCTATGATCACTTCTTATTGTTTCTGTTATTCAAAGTTTCTTTGATTTTAAAATAGGCTTTATCTTGCACAGAAGAGCTCACTTTACAATGTAAGTGCAAATCATTCAATTTATCACTCTCATGTACTAATACATCTCTTAAATTCTTGTGTTTTACAACATTAAAAGAAAGTGTATCTTTCAATATATTCTCAGAAGTTTTTTCAAGCAAGGTATAGACTTCAGGGGAGGAAGAATCATTTTTAATTGCAAGAGAAGGATTAATTAAAGAAGTAGAAGTTAAATGTAAAGGTTCATCAAATGATAATTTACTAATTACATCATTAGGGCTACTCATTAAAGAAGTTGTCTCTTTATGGGTTTAACTGTTCTTTCACCATTATCCACAATATTACCTGTGGGAGAAGATTTGTTATTATACATACTAACATGTTTATCAACTAAATTACTTACCATGGCAAGGGAGGAAACTTCCCCTGTGACTTCTTTCTTCTGCCTCCCTGATAAGGATGGGCCTGTGGAGGTTGATGGTAGGTTTGTGTCCTGGATGGGCCAGGGTTTTGAGCTACTGGCTGCTGAACATTCTGTTGGTAATGGCTAATCAGGTGGTCCCATCAATACTGTTACACTTGTAGAATGTTTTGACTTTGAGTGAAAGAGCTGGGTGCCTGATGGGGCTGAGGCTGAGGCTGAGAAGCTGGGAAAGGAGGGGGTTGAACCTGCTTGTGATTTAAGAGCTCCTGAATATGTTGCTAGTGTGTGTCTACTCTTTCCTTGCACTTCATTCTTTCTGCATTCAGTTCTTTTATATGGCTGGAAAGATTGTTTATTTGTTGCGTCAGAAGGATCTTTTTTACTTTTATACCCTTTAAAAAATTTTCCTGATTGATCTGAGGCTTTACTTCTTTTTAAGTAGTTTGGTGAGGGAGGTTTTCCACTTCTCCAGACATTTCTATGTCGTGAAAGGTATGAAGTTTTTTTGTTAACTGAAGAATTCTTGTAAGCTAATTTTGAAGAACCTACAGATTCATTATCTACATCCACATCAATTTCATCCACATGAAGGTTATCCATGCTGTTTGCCAAACTACTGAACATGGAACTGTGAATAAAAAAATCAAATGGTTTTTAATTATTTAAATGTATATTTTCAATTAAAAAATAAATAAATTATTACTTGAAAAAAAAAGTTGAATTCCAAAAAAATCAATTAATTAACAATAAAAATGTAATCCAAAAAATATGTAATTATGATTGATATTATTAAGAATAAAAATTATTAATAAGGGACCAACCAAAAAGGTTTAAGAAGTCAACCAAAATAATAAATACCAAAAAAAAATATCTTGGTAATATTGGGACTAAGTACTGAGTACTATTATGGTTAACCAATAAATCAAAAAAAATTTCTATAAAATTAAATTAATAATTTAATTAAAATTTTTTTTAATGATCCTCTAGGACTAAGAGTATAACTCTTTTTTGGTCAACTAGGAAAAAAAATTTGAACACTTACACTCAGTGAATCAGCAATTAAGCCATAATCACTATTATTGCAATAAAAATTTATTAATATAAGTGAGAGGTGCAAAGGTTAACTTACTATATGGATCAAGAAATCACTTCAAAAATATATAATATTCAATATATTATTAAACCAAAAGTTCAAACCCAAGTTCAAAACACAGTCCCAGCAAAAGTTTGCTTTTTTGCTTAGGTGGTCCATGTGAAGTGTCATTTGTCACAAGTAGGCCTATCGTTTTCATCGTTTGGAAAGGCTCCCAATTAACGGGGAGTTGTCTAGAAGAAGATGAAGAAGATAGAGGAAAATGGAAGGGGAAGGAAATAAATAAAGTGGAGTTTACAAAGTAATAGGATAGGGAGGAAAAAAATAATAGAATTTATAAGAATTAACAATGAGAAAAAAATTAAACAACAACTACTAAAGACTGATATAACAACAAGCTTTATTTGCAAAATATTTTACTTGAGTAAGTTGATTAATCTCTGTGTGGCTAAGAATAATTATATTTAATAGACTTAAAGCAACCATAATTTATTTATTTAATATTTATACTAGATTGATTGTAATACTAATATAAATAAAAATAATAGTTAAATAAGTAGTTAAAATAATTGTAATGTAAGTGATGATTACTAGAGAGAATTCCAAGCCCCTTTTATAGGCAAGAAAACCATCTCAAGCGTCTCAATTGCATTTACAAAGAACATAGTAATGTGAAACAAACAGGTATTTTAATTTGATTGAAACATACGAAATAAGAGAAAAATTGATCCAATAAAGAAAAACCGGTGAATATGAAACAACTTTTCCCACCATAAAGTCCCAAAACAAATATGTAATATAATAAATAACTACATAAGTATGAAACCTGAGAACTGTGAGAAAGAAAATCTAAAACAGGTAATTCATATAGCTGAAAAAGGTTTAATTAAAACAAAAGAATAATATTCAAAATTTAATGTATATAATAAATCTTAATTCAGTATAAAGAGAATTAAATTAATTATTTTAACCATTTCAAGTGATTTAATTATTAATTTAATTGAAACAACTAATTATTTTGATAGAATAACTTATTTAGAATGAGAATTTAAATTTATCATATTAAATAAGTATTTTAATTAATTTAGTGATTTTAGTGACACAATTAAGGGTCAAGGAAGTGCCCAATATTTATGGATAGTATTATGTGATAAGTGGTATTTAGTTTATATAAATTTTATTATTTTAATTGTAATTAAATTATAAGTTAAATTTACACTTTTAATATAATTTTAAATAATTAATCTATTGATTTAGAAATATTAAATACACACAAAATGCACCATGATGTTATAGAATATAATATCTTTTTATGTAAAAAAAATTTTCTTAATAATGAATATACTAATTATTTTACTTATAAAATATTTATATAATTTTATTCAATAAGATTTTTTATTGTAACTACTTAAAATGTATAGCATTGTTCACTTGAATGATTCCAGTAATTTATTATATAATTTACTGGGCTCCTGAGATAGCCTGGCTGACAATTTTTTCTTAATTTTATTAATCTAAATTCATATAAAAGTTATTTAAAGGTTTATTCACATCAAGGTGCACTTGGATGTGGGTAAGGTATCAGGGGATCAGCTCATCAATTGGCTAGGGGATACCATTTTTTTATTATGTTAGTAGTTTAAGTAAAAATATAAAAAAATAAATAAAATAAATAATAAAATAAATAAAAAATAAAAATAAATAAAAAAAATAAAATAAAAATAAACAATTTTTTATATATGTCTGTTAATTGTTATTGTTCTTTCTAGTAAGTGAATTATTAATTTCTTTTTTTTATTCTATTTTAATGTCTGGAAGAAGAAGCCTCAGGCGGCTGGACTGGATTATGGTGGTGTTTTTGCTTTTTGTTAGGATTAGTGGAAGAACTGTGTTCTTTGTGATGTTGGCAGCTGAAAAGCGTATATGGGTTGTAATGGTCAGGGGCCAGAGTAGAAGGTAAATTTCAAGAAGAAGTGGAAGAACTATGGATAGAGTGTTGGAAGGTGTGCTTGATTATTCTAGACATCTTCCAGTGGTCAACAAGGAGCTGTTTTCTCCGATTCATTTCAAACTCATTCAATGGTCCATGGAGAGAAAAGGCCTTAAGCATGTTTGAACACATCATGCTTAGGTGTTGTTTCATGTTGGCATAATCCAGCGTTAAGGTAGTTTCTAGAGGTTGACCAATCACAATTGTAGTCTCAGGAGGCGAGGTTGCAACTATACAGAAGAATTGGATCAGTAATTTCTCTCTGTTAAAGAAATTGGATTTTTTAATTTAGTACTTACAGATTGAGAGCTCTTCAAATTTATGTGCGGCGGGAATCAGGACTGGTGAAGAAAGTTGAATGAATGTTGAAGGTGGATCAACCAGATAAAGACATGTATTCTCATGATCATTCTCTAAATGGTGTTGGGAAGATGTACTAGAAAGAGGGCGTTCCTGTGGCCTGGTTTGAGCAGCAGGGCTGCTGTTTTGTTTGTGGATATTATTATTGCTTGTCCCAGTTGGGTTGAACACTGTTAGTCCTCTAAGACTTTAAACTGGCTGGTTTTTAAGATTTTATCAAGAATTTGGCTTATGCTTTTTTGGATCTGTAAGTCCATCAAGACTTTAAACTGATCACTGTGGTTAGTCCCCCAAGACATTAAACTGAACACTGGTAGTCCTCCAAGACTTAAAACTGGCTGGTTTTTTTTAATATTGCTTCAAGATTTTTATTTTTTGTTACTACTGTGAATCTGTTAGTCCGTCAAGACTTTAAACTGAACACTGCAGGTAGTCTGTCAAGACTTTAAACTGAACATCGTGGTCAGTCTATCAAGACTTTAAACTGAAAAATGGTATAGTCCCCCAAGACTATAATCTGAGGATGGTTATATGGTTGAGTCCTTCAGGACTATAAACTGATAATGGGAGTTGGTGTGATTCTGGAAGAGGGAATCCAAGGGGAGTATCTGAATTTTATTAACGCAAGTGTGAGGGCAACTGATGAGCTGGCTGCTCTGTATAACAGTTTCCCCATAATGCTATTTTGTTTCTTTGGTCTTTAATGTTTTGTTCTTTGGTTCTGTCTATTTTATTCAGGATTTGGAGTCCCCCAAGACTATAAACTGAGGGGCTTTGAGTCCCCCAAGACTGTAAAATGAGGGCTGTTAGTCCCCCAAGACTTAAAACTGAGGATTAGTTGCCAAAAACATTTAACTGAGGAATATTTTTTTATTTTTTATTTCTAAATCAATATTTTCAGGAAAGAAGAAATTACAGAAAAGAATCAAGAGATGTAACAAAATGTTCAGCATTGGCTTTGAACTGGTGAATGAGGTTCTTCCTTTACTCAAGTTCCTGTGGATTCCTGGCAGGAGTGGATGGGAAGTAATTTAGAATGAGATGCTTCTGTTAAGAAGAATGTTGTTTGAATTTTTCTTTGATGTTGGGAAATAGATTAGTTGTGGGTGCTTCAATAGTTCCCATATTGTCATCATTGCTGTCAGGATGGAAATGAACTGGAAATTTTTCAGATTGAATTTCAGTATAAAGAAGTATTGGGCTTACCATCAGAAGGACCAGGGATGGTAGAGCTAGTGTTTGTAGCAGGGTGTCACCGGACGACCTATGCACAAGGTTGAGGATGTTCCTGAAAGTGAGATGAGAGATTTAGAAACTTCTTTGAAGCACAGAGGAATGATTCCAGGAAGTGATTCGAAGGTCACTCGAAGTAATAGCTACAGGTTCGAGTTATGTTCGAGAAGAATTATAAGATACTTTCAAAGGTAATAGGAATTCTTAAGATCTCACAAAGGGTTGGAAACTCAATAATCAAAAGTTTAGGATTTAGAAATGATTATTGAGAAAATAAAAGAAAGATACAATAACAATGATTTAACTTAAAGATTTTACCACTATTAAATGTAAATACGTTTTATAATTTAATTCTAAGGAATATCAAACCAAATACCCAACCCTTTTATATCCTTTATTCCTCCTCGCATTGACCTCCCTCTCATTGCACCATTCCCATACCTTTGACCATTACTAACATACACTTAGACCCTCTTCGCTAAATATCCGTCCATGCTCAATTTACCCCTTTTAATTAATTAACAAAACTTTCAATGAAAACTACTACTGTACTATTACGTTGATCCTAGCGCTGTGCGTTGATTATTGAAAATGAGACTAAGGCACCCAATTGGGAGATTGACTAATTTAGATTTAGAGTTTAGGCTAACGCAGTTAAATAGTAAGTACACAAAGGGGAATCGCAGTTGCTATGGAGAATTGCTTTCTGCGCTTCAAGTAAAGATTTAGGACTCGATATTATTGATTTAATAAGCTGCTTTTGCCTCGAGTGTCACATGGCGCGTGACAGATGCCCGGGTATAAGAATCGCGAGCTCCGTTGAGCTTGAGCCATCTTCTCACACTAGTTTCCCTTCTTCTATATATATTTTTTCTTCTTATTTATTAATTTCCCTATTATAATGAATTGTCCTACTCCAACACCTACGCCTCCACACCCTAAAGCGGATGAGGGAATGATTACTCGGCAGTTTTCCCAGGCTTGCACGGCTTGTGAAGCTATGGAATACTTCTGTGTCAAAAGTACGGAGACTCGAGGCCCTCGCCAGAAATGCGAGTTTTGCCGTTGGCGACGAGTGACGTGCGATGCGTTGACAAAGAACGCAGAGATCGAGAAACGGTTTACCAAGACCAAGTTTTGGGTGATCCCTAAAACAAAAGAGGTGGTCGAAGACATTTGGGATGTCTCGGTTGGAGACGATCAATCGGTGGGGGAGAATGATAAGGAGCTCAACAACGAGATCACAACCTGGGTAACCCAGGCCACGAGTTCGAAGCGGGGTGTCGAAGAAGAAGTCAACGAATTGGTGGAGGAAGATGAAGATGAAGTCCCTGTTCCAGGGCGGACACCCAAGAAACGACGGGTGGTCATTGAAGATGACAAGGAGGAGAGAGAAGCAGAGGTAGAGGTGGCTCCAAGGTTATTCTTAGAACCTGACCCCATCTTTGAAGTAAGCTTTTAGTTGTTGTTTTTTAGGGATGAGGTTACTGATGAGTTTTGTTTAGACATCAAATACCATTGAAGACCCAATTGGGGAGCCTGCATTGCTTTTGCCAACTGAGGCAAACCCTCCGGTAATGGGTGGAATCAAAGAACCTGAAGACACGCTGGACCAGGTGTGGTCGAAGAAACCTCATCAGGGTCGACGAGTAAGATTGGCAGAAGAGTTGTGTGGGGAGGTCAATACAATTATCGACGCTGCTTCCTTCGACGTGGCAGAGGAACTCTTGGAGATTGGAGAGGTGGTTCCGGTAGGAGTGGAGGAGGTATTTGAGAAATGCAGGAAGGAGATAAGGGTAGTTTTGGAGAAGATGAAAAGATTGGTTCGAGAAAAATTAAAAGAGAAAAATTTGAAATGAAAAGGAGAGATGTAAAGAAGTAGAAAAGTAGAATTGTATTTTAGTTTTATTTTATTTTATTTTATTTTATTTCTTTATTATTGTAGGTGAATATTATTATTTTTATAAAATTTGGGAGAGAGAGAAAAAAAAGAAGTTTTAAATAAAATTTTGCTTTAGAATTTGAAAGAAGAAATTTAAATAAGAAAGAAAGAAGTTATTTAACTGAAGGAAGTTTTAAGTTTTTAAAAGAAAAATTTATGTAAGAGAAGAGAGAAAAAAAAAACGGTTGGTGATTGAGATGAGTTTGTTGAAATGAGAATTTAATGAAAGAAGAATTGGTTATTTGCAAAAAGTTGTTGATTGATTTTTTTAGGAAATTTTAGTTGAAAAGAGAGGAAGAAGAAAGAAAAGAAAAAAAACAGAATTTGAAAAGAAGAATCATTTGTTCGAAGAAATTTTATAGGGATATTTAGAGGTTGAAGTTAAGTTCGAGGAAATGGTCGTGTCGTACAAGATTTGATGATTCAAAGGAAAGAAAGTTTTAAAGCGAGAATAAATTTTTAGGAAAGAAATTTTTTAAAGAGAATTTTAAATTTAAGAAAAGAATGTATTTAGAGAATTGAAAAAGAAAAAGAGAAAGAAAATATTTAGAGAGATTTAAGAGTTTTTTATTTTATTTTATTATTTATGTTTATTCTATTTATTTTATTATTTATGTTTATTCTATTTTATTTTATTTAATTTTAATTTTGATTTTACTTTTAGTTGGTTTTGGAGAAAATTTTATAGAAGGAGAAGAAAGAAAAAGAAGAGAAAAAAAAGAAAACAAGGCTAAGAAATTTAAGAGGTGTTTTAGATTTTTTACGAGAAAAAGAAAGAAAGAAAAAGAAAATTTAAAATAAAAGAAATTTTAAGGTTTTGGTTTTAAAGGATATTTCAAATGAAAAGATTTTAGGAGTTCAGGGGCGTTAGAAACATTGATGGCGGGTTCCCAGGATGTTTTGTCTGAGTCATTGAGGAAGCCTTCCTATTCCACAAGGTATTGAAGTTTTCCCTTGCGCATTCTTGAATCAAGGATAGGACTTACTTCCCACTCTAGATGATCTTCTACTTCGACCGGTTCCGGAGGGGGTTGGTTCTTTCCCAGGTATATTTCTCGAGCCAGTTACAGGAGAGATACATGGAAAACAGGGTGAATCGCCTGCCATTTAGGAGGTAACTTGAGTCGAAATGCAGTTTTAGAGACTTCAGAGTCAATTTCAAATGGTCCTAAGCGCTTTTCAGCCAGTTTCCTCGATGGTCGCGTTGTTTGAATGTTTCGTGCGTCGAGCCATACTTTGTCGCCTGGTTTAAAGGAAGGAGCAGATTGTCGATGTTTGTTGGCCTGTTCCTTGTATCTTTGAATCGCTGATTCCAAATTTGTTTTAAGTTCTTCTTGGAGTCGTGATATAGTTTGAAGATAATGTTCCGCAGGATGATTAGTTCCTACATGGATTGAGTTGAATCGAGGACGTCGTCCATAAATGGTTTCGAAGGGAGATTGTCATGTCAAAGAATGAGTCAAGTTATTATAAGCAAATTCGGCCAATGGTAACCATGTGGTCCAATCTTCTTGTTGGTAACTGACATACATTTGAAGATATTGTTCGAGGATTTGGTTAACTCTTTCTGTTTGACCATTGGTTTCAGGGTGATAGGCCGTGGAGAGGTTCCTCGTGATATTGAGTTGTCGACACATTTGGGTCCAGAATGTGGATACAAACAATGAGCCTCTATCTGAAATAATATCATTTGGTAAGCTGTGTTTGGAAAATACATATTCTAGAAACAATTTTGACAAATCTTCTGCTGTAGCAGTAGTAGTGGTTTTAATGAAAATAGACATTTTTGAAAATCTATCTACTATTACTAATATAGCATCAAAATCATTAGAAAAAGGAAGTTGAGAAATGAAATCCATCGATAAAGATTCCCAAGGTTTAGAGGGAATAGGAAGTGGTTGAAGCAACCCATGCTTCCGGTTAGGGGGAGCCTTATTCCTATTACATTCGTAACAAGCTTTTATATAGGCCTTGATTTCCATGGTCATACCTGGCCAGAAGAAATCCCTTGCTATTAACTGGTAGGTTTTATCAACCCCAAAATGACCAGCTAATGGAGAATCATGTCGACTGTTGAAAATCCATAATTTTATCTCATTGTTGTTGGGTATGACTACTCTACCTTCAAAGACTAATAGACCTGATTCAATACTAAATCTTTTGGCCCCTTGCTTCGAGAGTATTTTGTCTTTAAACCCTAAACAATAATTGTCCTTCTACTGAGCTTCGAGGATGTTGGATAGTGGATTTCGAAAAGATTGAATTGTCATTGAATTAAGTTGATGAGTGGTTAACATTGATTCGTTGAAAATTGATTCCACATTTGCTGGGTTCTTGTCAGCAAATGCGTCCCCCCGCTGTGGGTAAACCTCGTCCCGATGTGACAAGATATCTGGGCGATAGGAAATAGAGAAGGAAAATTCAGACAAAAATTCAGCCCACCTGGCTTGACGCCTGGTTAACACTTTGGAAGACATGAAGTATTTTAAAGCATTATGATCTGTTAAAATTTGAAAAGGACTATCTAGGCTGAGAAGAAAAGAACGCCATTTTTTAAGACAATGGATAATAGCTAAAAGCTCTTTGTCATGAATTTCATAATTTAATTCTGCGGCTATGAGTTTGCGTGACTCAAAAGCAACAGGATGAAACAAATTTGTTTCAGGATTTAATTGGGAGATGACCCCTGCAATAGCATAATAGCTCCCATCAGTCTCAACTATTGTCGAAGCAGAAGGATTAAAATGTCAAAGAATCGGGGCTGTGGTGAACGCCGTTTTTAGTGCTTCGAATTCCTTTTGTGCTGTAGAAGTAAAAACAAAAGGAATGTCTTTTCTAAGAAGAGAAGTAAGATTGGAAATAGTTTTAGAGTAATCTTTAATAAATCTTCTATAGAAGTTTGCAAAACCCAAAATTCCTTGGAGTGATTTAATGTTTTTGGGCTCAGGCCATTCCAGGATTTTCTGGACTTTTTTGTCATCCATGACTAAACCGTCAGTGGACAATGTAAAACCCAAAAAATCAATTGATTTGAGGTGGAATTCGCATTTATATGCTTGGCGTAGAGACCATGATCTCGAAGACGATTTAGGACCTGTCGAACATGATGAATATGTTCATCTAGTGTTTTCGAGAATATTAAAATATCATCTAAATAGACGACTACAAATTGTTCAACAACATCTTGAAAGATGTCATTAACAAATGTTTGAAAAGTTGAAGGTGCATTACATAATCCAAAAGGCATAACTAAATATTCAAAACTACCAAATCTAGTGCGCATTGCAGTCAGTGGTTCATGACCTTCCGCAATGCGAATAAGATTGTAAGCGCCTCTAAGATCAATTTTAGAAAAGAAATTAGCACCATTGAAAAGGGTAAGAAGTAATGACATAGGAGGGACAGGATATGCATTCTTTTTAGTGACTGTGTTGAGCTTTCTATAGTCAACACACAACCTAAGACTACCTTCCTTCTTTTTTACAAAAAGGACAGGGGAGCCGGTTGGAGATTTACTGGCTCTGATGAAACCTTTGGCTACATTCTCTGCAATGTAGTCTTGAAGAACTTGAGATTTGTCCTTCGACAAAGAATAGACAGGACCTGCCAGAGGTACTGGGCCTATTAACTCTATTTGATGGTCTTAGGGTCGATGAGGTGGTAACTTATCGGCCTTGCGGATTGAGAAAACATTGAGGAAATCGTGGTAGATTTCTGGTAGAGTTGATTTAATGGCTTCAACGTTGATTTGGTCGTCCTCTTCATCTTCAAGAGAATCTGTCGAGGGGATACCTGTATTGAGAGAGCAGAATTCAATTACTTCGAGGCAATTTAAATCCTCTTTGAAGAAGGGTTAGCCAATTGCTCATTTAGAGAAAGATCAGATGCTTGCAAGTCATCTGGAAGAGATTTTTCCTCTAGCAGGACGTTCTCAGGCGGGTTGTTTAACTCCCTATTGACCTGCAGTGAAGAATCAGAAATATACTTAGAGCGTGGGGTGATCAATCCCTTAGTCTAATCAATTTCGGGATTCCAATGCATTAAAAAGTCATGGCCAAGAATGGTATTGTCCATCCTTGGTGCGTCCAAGACTGATAATTCCCACTCTAAGGGGGGAAAGTTCGGAAAGTTGAAAACCCATAAAACTTTCTTACTTACCCAATATTTGGGTTCCTCTGATTCGACCAAATAAATTGGATTTCGATTAATATCTGTAAATGTCAGCTGTAACTTCTCGGCAAAAGATAAACTGACAAAAGAAATTGAAGCTCCAGAGTCTATAAGACAACTGAAGGGGATATCCTCCTTAAAAAGAATGAATCTCAAGCGGTTTAAGGCAACTCCAGTCCTTAAGACATGGAGGTTCTGTGCACTGGGAGAGATAAGATAGTTTGCTTTGCACACAAGTAAACTATCTACTAGTTTTTTGACTTCAAACTAGTACCTTCTCTTTCCTTCAACTTTACACAGTCTTCCAACTTGTGCTTACCCCCACAATACATACATAACCCATTATCCGCTCGTCTCTTCCTCTCAGCTTCTTTAAGTTCCCCTTTAGGATCCAGTACTTTTCTGATATCGCCTGGGGTCAAGCCTTTTGGTCGAGTTTTATCCTTTCCCTTATTGGGTTTGGATTGAGTCGAGGAGGATTGATTTGGTTGTGGGTGTGAAGAAGATCTCGATTTAAAGTTTAGACCTTGAGATTTGTTGTCATATCGACGATGTTGAAGTCGTCCTTGATAAACGCCGTCAAGTTCGAGGGTTCAATCCATTAAATCCTTTAAAGTAGTCATCTTCTGACCGTGAAGATTTAATTGATCCAGAATCCTCGAAGGAAGTCC
The DNA here is from genome assembly GCA_030280995.1 of Hemileia vastatrix. NCBI lineage: Eukaryota > Fungi > Basidiomycota > Pucciniomycetes > Pucciniales > Zaghouaniaceae > Hemileia > Hemileia vastatrix. The sequence goes on along the minus strand of JASXTE010000002.1, from coordinate 30,333,110 downwards.
TTTCTTGAAATGATACTTAAGGGCAGCATCATTCCAACCTAGTCGAGTTTGAAGTGCTCTGAAGTTCGAGATATATTCAGAGGCTTTACCATTATCACTCATGCGAAGAAAATCAAGTTCAATTTCTTCGTTGTCAGTTTCATTAGGGTCCCCAAACAACGTAAAAAGTTGGTCTTCAAACTTTTCCCAATTATTGATAAGTAAGTGGGTTTCTGTCAAAGAAAGCATGAGCAGATAAGGTTGGAACCATCTTGCTGCTTTCCCGGCTAGGAATGAAGAAGCGTAAACAACCTTTGATCGGTCGCTATTGAAGGTTCGAGGGTCATTATGGAACAGTAGCTTGCAGGTTTGCAAGAAGGGTCACAATCTGTCGGGGTGATCTCCGTCGAATTTGTCAGGAGATTTCATAGAAGGAGTTTTGAACTTAGATCCCTCTGAAGACGTTGGATTAGAAAGGGTTTTCATGAAAATTCTCATGAAATCTTCCAGAGAGTTAGATGGTCCAGCTTCTGAGGATTGACCAGAAGAGTGATTGGCTGGGGCGGATGGTGCCTCGTGCATTGTATCCCCTCCTTCTTCTTCATCACTAGAATCCTCAAAATCTTGTGGGATGTCTTCTACAGATTGAACTGAATGTTGCCTTTCCCTAAGGTCGAGTGGTTCCAAAGATTGAGTGCGGGAAACAGACCTTGTGGCTGTTGGCCTGCCTCTAGCGCGAGCTCTAGTAGTAGTGCCCGTAGGAGGAGTGCGTTGAACAGGTGCCATTTTAAAACTTTAAAAACACCTAAAAGGACGTAGTAGTGCAAAGAATGAGAACTACGGAGAATTAAATTATACTGTCACCAGACGACCTACGCACAAGGTTGAGGATGTTCCTGAAAGTGAGATGAGAGATTTAGAAACTTCTTTGAAGCACAGAGGAATGATTCCAGGAAGTGATTCGAAGGTCACTCGAAGTAATAGCTACAGGTTTGAGGTATGTTCGAGAAGAATTATATGATAGTTTCAAAGGTAATAGGAATTCTTAAGATCTCACAAAGGGTTGGAAACTCAATAATCAAAAGTTTAGGATTTAGAAATGATTATTGAGAAAATAAAAGAAAGATACAATAACAATGATTTAACTTAAAGATTTTACCACTATTAAATGTAAATACGTTTTATAATTTAATTCTAAGGAATATCAAACCAAATACCCAACCCTTTTATATCCTTTATTCCTCCTCGCATTGACCTCCCTCTCATTGCACCATTCCCATACCATTGACCATTACTAACATACACTTAGACCCTCTTCGCTAAATATCCGTCCATACTCAATTTACCCCTTTTAATTGATTAACAAAACTTTCAATGAAAACTACTACTGTACTATTACGTTGATCCTAGCGCTGTGCGTTGCTTATTGAAAATGAGACTAAGGCACCCAATTGGGAGATTGACTAATTTAGATTTAGAGTTTAGGCTAGCGCAGTTAAATAGTAAGTACACAAAGAGGAATCGCAGTTGCTATGGAGAATTGCTTTCTGAGCTTCGAGTATAGATTTAGGACTTGATATTATTGATTTAATGAGCAGCTTTTGCCTCAAGTGTCACGTGGCACGTGACACAGGGTTGGAACTCTTTTTTGAAAGTTAAATTTGTTTACCAGTCTAGGGATCAGGACTGATGGTCTGGATCTTTTGGTGCTTGTAGAAGGTGGATCAGGTTGTGGAGGAAGAGATGATGTTGAAGAGGACAATGGAACAAGTCTGAAACAAGTCTTCTTCCTAGAGTGACAGGAATCACAGGAGGTTCTGTAAGAATGAGCTGGTGGTGTGATGGTACAGATGAGATTGTTGTCAATGCAGTATTGGCAAAGACCCATTTCAGTAGCAGATTTGGAAAGAAAGCTGAACATAGTGGTTTTGATGTAGGAGAATGTGGACATTCTCTATTGGAGGGAGGATGTGGTCTTCCAAAATTGACAGAGCCCTTTGTTGGTCTGTTTGGCATTGTTTTGATATGTCTTACATGGCATTGTTTAATAATTGGGTGTTTTTCTGAAATTTTTTGGCAAATATTGGGACTGTGTGGATGTAGTTACTACCATTGGATAGCCCTGGTTTTTATTTATATTTTATGTCTTGATGAAATTTTTCAGATTTTAAGTATTTAAGGTATTATTTCTCATTTTTCATTCAAAAAGATAGCTGTTTATCTTTGTTTTTCCCATTTTATGGGCTAACCTTAAGTCTTAGGGTTAAATGCTTAGTACCATTAGAATGGGCTTATTTTTCTCTAAATTTTATGTCCCAATGTTGTTATAGCCCAATTATGTGTTTTAAAGTTTTTAGTAGTCGTAGTTGATTTTCCAAGTATTTTGGGTATTTTTGGAGGTTTTGGAGGTTTTCTGGCTTCAGGGCAGTCCAGCCGCCTCATGTAGGCCTCCTGACGTCAGGTGGACCGCCTGCCTTGGTGCTAGAAGGCTGGGAAGGGTTTCTAGAGGGCTTTTATGCAATTTGGCGCTCATGAACGCCAAATTTGTTGGTGTGCATGGGCTTTTAGATAGTGGTTTGTGTGTACATAGTGAATAAGATAGTTTGGGACAACTTTAATGATCATATAATCATCAGGAGATGAGATCCTTGTTCTTCACTCAGTTTTCACTGTTTTCTGGCCACAATTGGCTGTGTTTGTTGCAAGGTGAGTTCTTCATTTAAGTTAACTTGGAAACTTGTTTCTCTGGTATATTCTTGAAAGCTATATCAAGTATTATTGCTGTCTCTGGTGTGTATTTTCAACCTACATCAAGTATCATTTCTTTCTCTGGTGTGGACATTGGTCTACATTTCAGTTCTTTGGTTTGGTAGTCTGTCTGGAGACTACTTTATTGGCTGATCAGGCAGTAAAGTGTGTTGGAAAAGGGGCTTTAGCAAACATGAACCAATTTAATGTAGCAGGTAAATCTCCTTTTATTTTTCTAAAGGGACAGGGGATTTTCTCTCTGGGTATTCTTCAACTCCCTTGGTCAAGGCCTATAACTAGTACTATAGGATTGTCTACACCAGTTCATGAAGAGTATTCTAGGGCATCTGAGGATTCTATTACAGAATGTCTCAGAACAACAGTTTCAGTACTATTGGCCATGATTTTGGAAGTAGCTCCAGATGTAGCAAATGGCATAGTAGATAAATGTAGGTAGCAAAGAGTTGAAAATTGTTTTGAGTATTATTTGGTGGAACATTAATTTCAACCAGTTGTGGGACTATATAGGGTACCACATTATGCAGGGCCATTAGCGTATGTAATGGTTACAATTAATGGGAAACAGATTAGAGCACTGGTAGATACTGGTTTTTAGATAAATGTAGTTTCAGCAGAGGATGCTGTGGGTTTAGGTTTTCCAGTAAAAGATGGAAAAGGAACGGTCACAAGTATTGGAGGTGGTAGTTTACCAGTGGTAGAGGTAACTGAATATTTCAGCCTGTATATCTCCAGGACTGAGTAAAAAGTGCTTATAAGTTATGTTAAACACATGAACTATACATGGGAACAATAAATAAGAGTACACAAATAGTATACATAAGTAAAATTATGATAATACACAAAAAATGCCATTAGAACACCTTATATACACGCATATATCCACCTTTTATAGGTCTTATGTACTAAATATTAAGTTTGAATATGTTAGGGTAATCTTAAGAACCTTAAGTATAACGCTACATAACTTTTAAGTACACTTAAAGCTGTTATATTCATTGTTTTATGCAAAAAACAAGAAATGCGCTTTATTTCACTTAAAAGTTGACTATATGCGCTATAAAATTGAGAATATCAAAATTGCTCTTTGAAAGATAAATTGGGCTCATTTAGAACTATTGATTTGGCTATTTAAATGCATAAAAATAACACTTTTCAAATTTGGTGTTTTTAATGCCAGAAATGGCTTCTGTGTACTGGCCACATACTGCCTGCTTTTTTCCCGTGTGAATAGCTTCATTTTTAGCAAAGTTAGCTTTTTCACACTATAATTACCCCACATTCTACGCCCACTGTGGGGAAACACACTAAAATAGGCGACAGGCGCTTATTTAGTGTCCTAGCTTAATTAATAATGCATTGACCTTGTTTATATGCACTAATTTCATTAATAACCTCACTCTTGGCACTTTATTTCATCACCACGCTTAAATTCGCCTAATTTTAGTCAAGGATTTACCCGTGCAAGTGCCTGCCAAGAACTTCATGTAGTTACCCCACATCTCACGCTCTTTTTTAAGTTTTTGGGTGGTTTCTCAGTCAATTTTGGTTATTTTTGGATGGGAATTTCACGTAGTATAATGTCAGGATTAGCCCCTCCATTTCTACAGGAAATCCCCCTTATTATTAAGCTATTATTAACCTTAAAAAGTCTCCTTTAGTCTTTTATATTATTGTTTTATACGCATATACTCTCTTTTTGTCTTTTTCTTTAATTTTGATGGATTTCCCTTATTATTACAGTATTTGGCAGTTGTTACTTGTCTAATTATGTCATGGGTCACTAGGGATGTTGATGGGCAGGTCTATTAGTTGTTTTGAGGCGTCATTAACTGTGTATTGGATGGTATATCAAGGGATTTATTGGGGAACTCAGTGTGTATAAAAGGAGGTGGTTTTTGGGTCTTGTTTCTACATTCTTTACCATTACAATTTAACCAATATAACCAAATAAATTACAATACATATAAATTAGTACTTTTATAAGACTTTTGAATAGTATCTGAATTATAAAATCTATTTTTCTACCAACTACAAAGATTTTAAGCCATATATAAGAATAGTGAGAATTATATTACTGAGACCTTTTTATTTGATTATATTTTACAATTTAGTGGATTAGTACTACTGTATTCATACAGGACCATTTAAATCTTCTAGACAACTGACCATTCAAGCTAGTTTACGTCCTTGTACTTGACCTTAGCCTGACAGAATATGTCAAGACTCAAGTTGTGGAAGTTTCAAGAGATTTACATTTTTATGTACCTATGGGTGTAGTGAAACCTGTTTTGGAAACACCATTTATAATGGATTATTCAGGGACAATAGATTATATTTTTAATAAGACAAAAGCAATCAGTATTATGAGTGATGAAAGCATTCAAGTAACAATGGTTTCAGTAGTATTTAAGGATGGTGGTTGGGAAACTAAGTATGTTGGATCTGTGGGCTTACAGAAGGAAAGTGGGTTTTATGAGGATGAAAAGAATGGGAATCTGGAAGAATGTCAATAATCTTTTTATTAAGAGCTCAAATTCTAGGTATTTCTCTCTCTCAAGATGAGAGGAACCTGGATTTTAATCAGTCAGTCCAAGAAGGGATACATAATGTGAGGCTTTACAGGTGTCTTGGTAATACTACAATAGAGTTTATTGTGCTTGGACTTTTTATCTTCTTTTATGTTGGATATTTTTACTCTGATATAAAGAAGAAAAAAGAAAAATACAATGTAGGTACAACTCAGAGTTATATTAGAAAATGTCTCATATTAAGCAATGAAGACAGCAGCTTTAGCTGTCTAGCATTAAAGTATTAACCAGTAAATTTACCAATGCCAGATTTGAATCCTCCTTTTCAGACACCACACAATATAAGGCGGACTTTCTAGCAAGTCCGCAACCTTGAACCCTAATTCATATCTTTTTGAGCCCACATAGAATTAATGATGAAACCACCAAGAAAAAATATCGACATTCTGGTGAACTCAATATGAATACAACTTGAACATTTAATGAATCATAGGTAATAATACTTTGAACAAATCTTGAGATATGAAGAATGAGATTTTTTTATAGAAAATTTAATACAGTGCAGACCACACTCAAATTAATCTGAAAAATACATATTTTAAACTATTTAAGAAGTTTCTTTGAGATTTTTAGAAAAAAAACACCAATGTTTATATCTGGCAAGATACCATCTGAAATTATTATATAAGTTTCTTTGGCCAGAGATACATGGAGAAACTACAATTTGAAATACTTCAATTTGTTCATGAAAGGTTTTTTTGTGCATTTATATTATTTATTGTATTATTTTCAAGAATTGAAAAAATATATACTTATTTTATGACTAGATAATATTGAATATTATCAATCATTAAAATATCTAAAGAAGGTGCAAAAATATTAAAAATGATGTTACAAAGACTTTACTTAGACATATAATTTTCAAATCAATTGACATACTATATTTCACTATTAAATAAAAAAAATTTTATACTAATATTTATTAAAATTTATTTCCCCTATCCTTTAAAATTTTCAAAATATTAAAATGTAGATTTTTATTTGATTTAAGTAAATGAAGAGAATAACAGAATAGGAATTTTGGATTTTTAGGATTCAAGGAATTTCTTCACCCACTCTTTGTAACATATTTTATATATTTTATATTTTTTGTATATTTATTTTGTATTACTATCTTCTTTTATTGTCATTTTTTACCTCCTCTCAAGAATACCCCACTCTTTTCCCTTTGAAATATTTCTTTATCCACACCTCATCTTTCTCCACAACCTTTTCACTCCCTTTGTGATCATTTTCAACCCCTATCCACATTTTCCTCTCCCTATCCACACCTCTCTACCCCTCTCCACTCCTCTCCTTCCAGTTTTCTTACCTCCCCATTTCTCCCTAAAACTTTATTTTTATATACATAAACAGGGACTGATTTGAAAGGGAGGAAATGGGGGTTCAAAGATTGTGAAGGAAAGGTAAAGGGGAGGAATGGGGGTACAAAGGTTGAGGAGGCTGGAGAGAGGGGTGAGGAAAGGTATATGGGGTAGCAAAAAGGTTGGGAAAGTGTTTGAAGGGAAGATTAAGGGTTCTGAGGCATTTTGAATGAATAAAAGGGTCAGGGAGAGGTTGAGAGGGGTGAAATGGGGATCAAAAGAGGATGGCATATAATGGGGCTGGGAGGATAGCAAAAGGAGTGGGGAGGGAAGACAAGCATGTGTTGATAGAATTGAAAGGGATGGGTATTGGTGCAAACAGAGTGTGAAAATAGGAGGATGAGCTCTGTTCTTTGGGCTAAGAACAGAGTTCAGTTCCATAAAATATTAGCTGAAACATAGTTTTCAATTTTGTAAAAACAGTTGTAGGTAATAGAAAAAGTCACTGATTTTTTTTATATGTAATCTGAAAGTCTATAATAAATTTATTGTATTTAAGAATTGTGATATTTTCAATCAATTTTTATTAATCAACTTAATTTAATAAAGTATTATTTACACAAGTTGCTTCAAATAATACTGTGCATTGAGTAGGCTCATTGAATGATTTTTTCTGGCTTCCATTTGGTTATCCTCACACTCTCACTATGTTTTCAATATATATCCATTATTATTTGTGTGATACTTCAAGTGAAAGTTCAGTATTACTTCAGTATGAGTTCCATATGATTTTTATCTGACTTCAAGTTGAGGACTTGCTAGTAAGTCCCCCCCAAATATTGTGTGGTGAGGAGATGGTGCTATCAAGAAATCTTTATGACACACCTTTAATAAAGATTCTGCCCAAATTTAAGCATACTAATAGGATGAGCATAGAAAGAATTTAGATGGTTAATTGTGGAGCAGAAGATTTGTTGTTGCAAGAGGAAAATAATTTACTGTTACACTCTATGGTGCTTAGCAAAAAATTTATTTCATTTTCAGAAGAAGAAAGAGGTTTATTAAAACACTTATATGGGAACCCTTATATTGTTTCAGCCATACCTCATGCACCTTGGAAAAAGAAAGTATTTCCTATACCAGCGCCATAAGAGAAAAATATACAGAATTAATTGAGAAAATGTTAAGGTACGGCTAGTATGAAAAATCAATGTCTTCCTACTCAAGTCCAGTATTTTCTGTTTTCAAGAATAATGCAAGTTATGGGTTGTTCATTATTTGAAAGAGATGAGCAAGGTTATGGTTAAGGATGCAGGATTACCACCAATTCCAGAGGAATTGGTGGAATTGTTTTCAGGAAAATAATGCTATGGATTAGGAGATATTATGGGAGGATACAATGAGCACAAGTTAGATATGTTTTCATGGCCCATGAACACTTTTGAAACTCTATTTGGGCGCTTTAGGCTAACAAGGTTACCTCAGGGTGCTACAAACTCAGTGGAAGTGTATTAGGCACAGATGATGTGGATATTACATGATGAAATTCCAGAATATGTAGGAATTTTTATTGATGATTGTGGTATAAAAGGACCCGTGACCAACTATTATGGAGAGGTTCTAGAAAAGAAACCAAACATTTGGAGGCTTATTTGGGAATATGTGATTACTCTTGAAAGGGTACTAGTTAGGATAGAAGAGGCTGGTTTGACAGTTTCAGTGTCAAAATTTTATTGTTGCATGCCAGAGCTAGATATTTTTGGTCATGTTGTACGTAGGAAGGGAAGAATCATTGTGGAAAAGCAGAAAAAAAGGTACTTAAATGGGAAAGACCAATAAATACTACAGAATTTGGAGGGCTCTTAGGTATTTGTACATATGTGAGAATTTTTATCTCTGATTTTGCCTTGTTATCTTCTACATTGACGTGCTTGAAAAGAAAGGATGTTGTATGGGATTAAACAGAGGAATGTGAAGGAACATTTGAGTTGTTCAAAAGGATTTTAGGAAAAGATATTCTTTTGAAGGAATTGGAATATGGGTCAGGCGTTGGAAATATTTCTTTGGCTGTAGATTAAAGTGCTTCTGCAGTAGGCACAGTTTTAATGCAGGAGGATGAGAAAGGGAATAATAGGCATGTCCTTTATGAGTCAAAGAATTTTACAAAGGTTGAGTCTAGGTACTTTCAATACAAGTTAGAGTTGTGTGGGGTTTCAAAGATTTTGAAGAAGTTGCAATGGATGCTTTCGGGGAAACATTTTAAATTTCAGGTTGATGTGCTATCTTTGGTTCAAATTTTCAGTAGTCCAAGATTACCAGATGTGCCAACTACTAGATGGGCGGAACAGATTAATTTATTTTCTTTAGATCTAGTCCATAAACCAGGAAAATCTTTCACAATTCCAGATTCTTTATCCGGGGGGCTGTTGTGTGAAGGGGATTCTGGGGGGGGAAGAATTTGAATAAGATAAAAGGTAAATAAATTGAATAGATCATTGTTATCACAGTATTAGAAATAAGAAAAAGGACATCCAAAAAGATGTAAAACTAATGAACTAAGTCCGCAAAGACGTAAAAGTAATAAACAGCATCTGGGAAGATGTTTAACTATCATCATTGTTTAGGAGAATCCAGAATGTTGTATAACTAAGAGAATTTAGGGAAGACACTCATGAAAGAGATGATCATGAGGAGATAAAGTGTAAGAATTGAATGTAGAATCTGAAGTGATAAAAAGAGGAGCACCAGATGAAGTAATTCATTATTCAGACACAGAGGATGAATCAAGCAGCGGTTGAGAAAGTAATATACATCCAGAAGACAGAGGTTTAATTGAAGATTAAACTGAGCAAGTAGATCAGCTGAAACATATCTAGAAGGCAATAGTCAACTGGAAATTTGTGATGAAAACACATTGCCCCAGATGGAGAAATAGGCTAAAGATTATTTTATTAAGGATGGAAGGGTATTGAGAGAACACTCTTCTACACCAGAATTAGTAATATCAGAAAGAGGACGAAAGGAAAAAATTCTTCAAGAATCACATGAAAATTTGGGACATAGGGGACAGGATGAGACTTATAGGAGAGTTAAGGAGTAGTTCTGGTAGCTTAATATGAAATCAGAGGTCAAGGATTGGCTCCAATCTTCCCCCATAATGTCAGTGCAGAAGTTAAAGAAAGCCTAAGTAAAAGAAAAAGGCAACAGGTAATGATACTATTTTTGGTAGGATTTGCTAAGATGCATTTCATATTTAAGAAGGATGCTTTTAGTGCTTGGTAGTAGCCAGGGTTGATCTTTCAGGATGAAATGAGGCAGCACCTTTGGTAAATCTTAAGGCAAGTAATTTAGCTAAGTTTTTAAAGAATAAATGGGTTTCTAGATAAAGGCTAATGAAAATGGTAACTGTGAATGGGGGAACTGAATTTTCTGATGAATTTCAAGAAGTTTTCAAAGGGACTGGCGCCAAAATTTGAGTTGCAATACTGTATTATCTAGAGTTGGAGGGTATGAATGACAGAGAGCATCAAGTAATTAAAGATGCTCTAGTTAATCTATGTTGAACTAATGGGGAAAAATGGAAAAGTTATTTTCCATTAGTATTACTTACAGATAGGATTTCAGAAAAAAGAAGAGAAGGTTTTTCACCTTATGAACATATGTTTTGACACAGAGCAGTATTAGCTATTGACCTGGAAATTGGATCTTTTCTAGGTTGTTATTGGGATCAAGTGTTCTTAACTGAATACTTAATTCTAGCAAGAGTGGCTCAGCTTGAAAGAAATGATGAGTTTGTAAAAAAGGCATAAGAAAAAGAATTATGCAGATAAGGGACAATTCAGTTAAATATTTGGATGAGTGCATAGTGCACATTTTAAGGGAACAATTTAAACCAGGAAACTTGATATTAGTATACAATAGAGGTCTTGAAAGTCAATGGGGAAAAATGTTTGTGAGAAGATGAAATGGACTTTATAGAGTCAGGAAACAAATAACTGGAGGATCTTACTTACCGGAGGAATTGGATGGTACTGAGTGGAATCAACGTGTAGCAACCAATCAGATCAAAAGACGCTCTCCAAGAGGGATAAAAGTAAAATAAGAATTACCTAAAGGATGAGGTTAAAATGAATATATATATATATATATATTTTAAAAATCTAGGACAAGTATAAACTATCATCAGTATGTTTGTTAAGATTTCAAGGAGGTTATGAGGAAACTGTGAAAGATAGGGTTATGGCAATGGAAAAGAAACTATAGCTGAATAAGCAGTTGGAATAAGAGCTCGAGTTAAAGTGTTGAATTAACTTAATGTGAGGAGATTTAAAGAAGTGTTTAGACTGGATAGAGGATTCTCTGTCTGAGAAAATCAGAAAGCTATATACAATTATTCGAAGGGGGGAAACTTAGCTGAAGAAGATTGGAAGTTGGAGCACTCAATACAGGAACCCAGATTTACAAAATAAAAGTAATAACAATAAAATATGGAAGATAAGAATTATTGAATGATAGTAGAGGGAGCAATTTCAAGAGCTCTCTTAGAAAAATTTTATATGCTGAAAAGGCAAGTGCATTGCAAAGCACTATGTGCTTTGCACATGATTTTATGAATAATCATGAGTTTATGATAGTTATGAATGATAATGAAAGTCATATTTTAAAAAAGGTAACTATGTACAGGTTTTAATAAGATGAGCACTAAGAAAATTGAGGTAAAAGAAAAGTTATGATTAATCAGAGTCTTCTTTGAAACTGGTGGGGAATCTTTTCCATTCTTTGGGCATGATGAATCTATTGGGATCTGCAGGAAAGCCAGGGATAGAGGTAGAACTTATTTCATTCATCAAATGACCATTAATTTCAATTTGATAGGTTGGGAATTTAATTAATCTTCAGAAAATGCGGGAGAATGGTTGTATGAGGATAAAATGGCATTATAAATGAGGCAAAGGCATGGGAAGATTTTCATTGAATGTACAAATGGAATATTTTGGGGAACCAATACTAAGCAAAAAGATTTTATAAAGCCTTTGAAGAAAGATGAGTTACGAATGATTATTAAAAAATGAAGATGATAGACTTACTTGCTAGTAAATTTGTGGGGCAAGAAGACAGGGATATAACTGTCAAAGAGTTGGGAGCCTGCGAAGAGGATGGTTGTGATGCCATGTTTTGTTTGGAAGATGAAGGAGTTTCTGCCTTGGGCCGTATGGAGATTTCTTGCAAATGGTATGTAGGGAGAGATGCACTGTCAGAAGGCAAGGTTTCAGAGGAAGGATGAGTAGCACTACTGGGACTAGCTATTATAGTAGGAGTGCTAGAAGTATCTCCAGAAGGGAACTAGATATAGACATTAGGAGAATGGGGAAAGTCATAAGAAAAGGTGAAAGTTTTGAAGCATTTATTGCAAGAAGGTGTAAAAGCATCATAACCATGAGGCATGGAGAAAGGACAGTTAAAGTGGTGACGACTCAATTGATGACTTGCGAGTCTTCAGGAAAAGGGAGGTGAATGTGAGGATTTTCTTTCTTGAATGTAAAGGCCAATGTAGGAGGCCTTGAGAACATGTCATTTGGAGAAAATAATGGAGTAGTAGCCTTTCATTCAGGTCAGGCCATAGTATCTTAAATGGTGGGTGAATATACAGTGACAGGAACAACACTCCAGAAAGGATCTTCTTCTAGATCCAAGATAGTATTTCGGTGAAAGGAGTGGAAGGCGTTTCAGCATAGGGAGTGTTAGGGATGTCCAAAATAGGAAAAGAAGAGAGAGAATTTTTTTTAGCAAGAAAATAAAAAGTTATTAAAAAGAAATAAAGGAGAAAAGTAACTTACAGTGTGAATTTACTCTTCAGAGAAGAGTGAAAAAAGCATTGTGTTTGACACAGTGCTCAGAGTTGAAATGCAATAGGATTTTGTAGCTCTCTTAGGAGTAAGGAGCTTGATTGCCAGCTTGCTCATTAAGTTTAATGTTAATGCATTCAGATCAACAGTGGTAGTAGTGGTAGGAGCAGTTATGGTATAGGGACCATTGAGACTGCATTTCTTTTTGTAACTTTTGCAGAAGTCACAAGACTAACAAAAAGGGGAAGAAAAAGGGATCAGTTCCAAATATTTATGAAGATAAGAGAAGGAAAAAGGATCTTATAGTGAAGTAGTTGTTACCACAGCAAGCTTTTGATAAGTGACATGAGGTGATGCCATTCTTAGTGCAGTGCTGACAATGCTTGGCTCCAGTCAAGACTGATTTGACTGTAGGCATGTAAGAAACAAAAGTTTTTGAGAATCACAAAATTTACAGATAGAATTGAAAATTTTGCAGTCAGTGTCCATGAAGGTAAGAAAAAGGATGAATGAGGAAAATTTGTCTGATATGCACCTGGTTTTATAGTACCTGGGGACAGTTTCAAGTAGAAGGAGACTGTGTTACACATTTTGCAGTAATGCAGCAAATGTCTCAGTTAGAGGGAAGCATATAAAATGTGTTTTAAGGAAGGATGGTTAGGAAAGTGAAAAAAAGGGGTTTTCAAGAGCACAGAAAAAGTAGACTCTCTGTACACAGTTTCTTTTTGTGTACTATGGCTATACAAGCCGTGGTAGGTAAAGAATAGAAAAAATTGCTACTGGAATATAAGACAGAGGATATTGTATGTACTTTTGAAAGTTATAGTTATATCTACAGGAATATTATGTAGTTAGGAAGCAAAATAAGCAATGGCACAAGAAATCATGCTTAGATAAGGGAAATTTCCTTTAGATGAACTTGTTTCCACCCATGGAGATAAAAAACAGGTCAAAGAAAGAAGGTAGTTCTAGGAAGACAAGTGGGTCAGAATTTAGCCCTCAATTAATAGAAGATAGAAAGTATGACTAGAAGAAGGGGTACTTACTTAGCCCAAGGGTTTCATGATTAGTGGATACTCACACAGAGTATAGGATATGTATGGAAAAATTAAGCATTGAATACTAATAGTAGAGCTACAATAACCATTCAAGCACTATTTAGACCAGCTTTTATGCTAACCACTGTACATAGATTATTGAGATATTTAGATACTGTTTGCTAATCTTATATTTGTGTTAAGTTTGTGTAGTAAAGCTCATAGGGAAAGAAAACATAGGGAAATGGGGCTGAATATACAGGTATATAAAAACAGCACTCATCTTTTAAAGGGGGGTGTGAAGAGATAGAAGTAGATATTTTTGATGTAGACAAAAGAGAAATGGATATATTTTATTTTTTGTGCATAAGATTTGTGCATACTAGAAGTACTACTGTAGAGTTATTTTATTGCTACAGTAAGGATAGTTTTATATAGAGTGCTTCAAGAGGGAGTGACTGAGAATATATCTAGCCAACAGATATATTACTTATATTAAATATATATTTTTCTTTTCTTAACAAGATATCTGAAAACTTATTTAATTTTCTTCTACACAAAAATATATATAACCACACTTACAATACGTGATTTCACTGTCTTTAAACACATGAGTGTCAGGCGCTTCTTTTAAAATTAGTTTTAGAAAGAAGAACCAACCCATCTTTGATTGTGTTTTATCTTAGTATTATAGAACTTATCTTAATACCCCAATTTAAAAGGGTAGCTGAATATTTTAAAAATGCGGGTTTCAGAAGTGTCAAGAGATATACACTATTATGTTTCTATGGGCTTAGTAAAACCAGTCTTAGGAACACAATTTTTGATGTGTTTTTCAGCAATGATATATAATTTTTTGAATAAAACTATAGGAATTAGGATCATGGGTGATGATGGTATTTGGTTAACAGCAGTCTTATTAGCGCCTAAGGATGGTGGCTATGAAACTAAGTATATTAGGTTTGCAAGCTAAGAAGAAGAAAAATAGTCTTATCAGGATGAAGTGAATGGGTGACCTCCAGGGAGGGGCTAATAATTTCATTTAGGGCTGGCATCTTAGGTATTACTATCTCTTAAGATGATAGGAACATGGATTGTGATCATTCAGTCCAAGATGGGATACATAAAGTGGTACTTCACAGGTGTCTTGGTAATACTATTATAGAGTGTATTGTTCCTAAACTTTTTGATTTATTTAATTTTGGATTTTTTTATGTTTATATAAAAAGGAAAAGAAAAAAATACAATGTAGGTTTAACTTGTAGTTATATAATAAAAGGTCTAATATTAATTAATGAAGGCAGAAACTGGTGCTATCTAGTGTCAAAATATAAACCATTAGCCTTTTAAATTAAACCAGTAAATGTAATGATTCTGGTTTGAACACTCCTTTTCAGAGGCTGAAACTATCAAGAAATTCTTATGAAAGGTGTTTAACAAAGTTTCCACCTGAATTAGCCCCTACTAGTAGGATAAATTTGGAAAGAATTCAGATGGTCAATTTTGGGCCAGAAGATTGTTTTTTTCAGGAAGAAAAGAATTTACTGATACATGTCATGGTATTTAGAGAAAAATCTTTTACTTTTTCAGAAGAGGAAAGAGGTTTATTATAGCACTCTTATGGTAAGCCTTACATTGTTCCAGTTATAACTCATGAACTGTGGCAAAAGATAGCATTTCCTATACCAGCAGCAATATGAGAAAAATATACCAAACTAATTAGGAAAAGGTTAAGTTCTGGTTTGTATGAACAGTCTATGTCTATTTACTCAAAACCAGTATTTTGTGTTGTAAAGAATAATGTAAAATTGAGGGTTGTCATGCTTTGAGACAAATGAACAAGGTTAAAGTAAAAGATGAAGGATCACCTCCTTTGCAATAAAAGTTTGTGGAATCACTTTCAGGACAAGCATGTTACAAATTAGGAGATATAATGCAAGGATAAAATGAGCAAAAGTTAGATTTATTGTCAAGACCCATGACTACATTTGAAACTCCATTGGGAAGCTTCAGGGTAACAAGGTTACAGCAGGCCACTACAAACTCAGTGGAAGTGTATCAAGCACAGATAATGTGGATATTACAGGATTAAATTCCGGATTATGTAGGAATTTTTATTGATGATGGCCGTATAAAAGGGCCAGCAACTGATTATGACAGACAGGTTCTAGAGGAGATCCCAAAAATTAGGAGGTTTATATGAAAATATGCTATTACTCTTGAAAGCGTACTTTTTAGGATAGAAGAGGCTGTTTTGAAAGTCTTAGGGTCATAATTTTCTTGTTGCATACCAGCTCTTGATATTATTTGTCATGTTGTATGTAGAAAGGGAAGAATCATTGTGGAAAAACAGAAAAACAAGGTACTTGCATGGTAAAGACCAATAAATACTACAGAAGTTGGAGGGCTCTTAGGTATTTTTACATATGTGAGAATGTTTATATGTGATTTTGCCTTGTTATATTCTCCATTATGGTGATTGAAAAGAAAATATCTTGTATGGGATTTAAAAAAGGAAAGTGAGTAATCATTCAAGTTATTAAAAAGAATTTTTGGAAAAGACATTCTTTTAAAGAATCTGGAATATGGACCAGGTGCTGGAAACATTACTCTAGTTTTATATTCAAGTTTTTCTGAAGTAGTCACAGTTTTAATGCAAAAAGACAAGGAAGTAACAGATATGCCTTTACTTTGAGTGAAAGACATTTACAAAGGTGGATTATAGATTTTCACAGTCTAAGATGGAGTTGTTTGGGTTTGCAAAAATTTTAAAGAAATTTCAATGGATGCTTTGGGGGCAACATTTTGAATTGCAGGTTGATTTGCTATCTTTGGTTCAAATTTTCAGTAGTCCAAGTTTACCAGATGGGCCAATGACTAGATGGGTGGCACAGATTAATTTATTTTCTTTTGATTTAGTTCAAAAACCAGGAAAATCTTTCACAATTCCAGATTCTTTATTTAGGAAGCCATAATGTGAAGAGGATTCTGATGCAGAAAAATTCAAAGAAGATAAGAAATGGTAAATGGAATTGATGACTGTTATCAAAGGTTTAGCAATTAGAAAAAGATCATCCATAAAGACATAAAACTAATGTCTGTTGTCCATAAAGACGTAAAACTAATGGCTGTTTTTGGCTTAGAGGTAAAGATAAATACTGGCAACTGGAAAGACAATTAACTATTATCAGAATTTTGAGACAGTGTCTGTGATGAAGATAAACTAAGAAAATTTAAGGAGGATATTTTTTATGGAAAAGACCATGAAGAAATAAATAGGCAAGAGTTAGATGATAAAGTTAATGTAGTAACAAGAGGAACATCAGGAAAAATGGTTCAGGAATCAGATGAAGAGGATAATGGATCAACATCAAGTGATTAAGAGATACACTTTCAGAGGACTGAGAGTTAGTTGAGGAGTCAATTGATAAAATTGATTGGCTTAGAATGTAACTGTAAGGAGATAGCTGACTAGAAAATTGCAATGATATTATATGGTGCAAGGTAGGGAAGAGCGCTAAAGATTGTTTTATTCAAGATGCAAATGTATGGAGTAAGTACTCTTCTAAACTATATTTAGTCATAGTGGGTAGAGGAAGGAAAGAAAAGATTCTTAGAGATCTACATAATCATTTGAGATATGGGGGTCAAGATGAAACTTATAGACTACTTGTCAGTGTATCTAGTATTTATGTATGATTTAATAGTATTTATTAATGGTCCTACTACTTTTCAATAAATGATTTAGTGATTAAACCTCAGGGGAAGACTAATGAAATAGTTATACTCAAATAAAACTCACAATAATTGGATTTAAATGTGTGCTAGTTGTCGAAAATAGATGAATTTAATATAGTTATAGCTTATATAAAGATAATATCAATATATAATGGCTTTATAATTTATCTTTGAATAATAATAATTGTGTTGTAATGTTTATTTGAATTTTAGTAAGTAAGTGATGTCCAATAACCGTCAAAATCCTCCCTTATTTAAATCAAAATCCACTGGAGTGCACAGACCTTCAATCCAGATGATGTCCCTGCTATCCCCAGAAATTACAGAACTGTGAGGGCCCATCACCTCCCCATGGCTTCTAATTCAAGCAGATTAAACATCCAGACCTCCATTAAGGACCCTCTATCACAATTAATGATAACACAGACCCATACCATAAATAGAAAATCCAGATAAAAGTGGATACCATAAAGAAACAGGTAAAATAACTCATCCAAAGAGGATATAATGAAACCCAAAGCATATAAAGAAAACAAATGAAATTTCAAAGCCCCCAATAACATTCCCAAGCATCCATATTAACCCAGAAATGAACTCCCAACCCATAAATCCATGAATATCCATCCAAGGAAGCAGATTAAGTTGTCCAAACTGAGTGTATGCGCCTGAAATAGATGTTTGTGCTTCTTTAGGCATTGTGAGTCAACTGGATACGTCTATATGACCTAAAAAAAGCAGAAAAACAAAGTTTATAGGCTATTAATAGGCTAAAACCCACTTATATACCTAAATATACATAATATACTGCATATTTCACTGAATATGTGATTTATGTATACATACAAGCTTAAATATGTCAATAATTACTTAATATCACTTAAGATAAGTATATTATGATTCCATTAACACCTTAATAAGTATTATTAGGCTATGGATAAGCTATTTAAACTACTATAACTTATATAATAGAGTAATAAATATATATATATGTAATATAATCATATATATTATTGTTTTAAACTTATTTTTAAGATATAAGCTTAATTTACTTAATGTTATCTTATTTTAAGTATAAGAAATACTCATTCCTAGGGATATATAGGCTGACACTACTCAAGGAGTGATTCTTGTAGCCTAATATGAGGGCAGAGGTCTAGGATTGGGTCCAGTCTTTTACAGAATTTCAGCTCATGAGTTTCAGATAGCTGAAGGTAAAGGGAAAGGCAATTGGTGAGGATACTATTTTTGGAAGAATTAGCTTAGATGCACTTCATATTAAAGAAGGACACTTGAAGTACTTGGTTGTGAACAGGGATGATATTTCAGGATGGGTTGAAGAAGTGCCTTGGGTAAACCTTAAGGCAAGTAATGTAGCAGAATTTTTAAAAAAGAAATGGGTGTATAGATATGGGGTGATGAAAATGATAACTGTGGATGGGGGCACAAATTTGATGGTGAAATTCAAGAATGTTCTAAAGAAATTGGACCCAAAAATTTGAGTTGCAACACCATATTATCCACAGAGGGAAGGTATGATTGAGAGAGGGCATCCGGTTATTAAAGATGTGCTTTTTAAGTTATGAGGAACTAATGCGGGGAAATGGAAACATTATTTACATTTAGTATTATTTTTAGATAGGACTTCAGTGAAAAGGACCACAGGTTTTTCACCTTATGAACTTATTTTTTGTAAAAGGGGGTATTAACTATTGATCTGGAAGTTGGATCTTTTCTAGGATGTGATTGGGATCAGGTATGCTCAACTGAGGATTTAATTTTAGAAAGAGTAGCACAGTTTAAAAGAAAGGAAAATTTTGTGGAAAAGGCATATGAAAGAATTATGAGGATTAGGGAAAAGTCAGTTAAATATTGGGATGAGCTTTTAGCACGCAAGTTAATGGATTCATTGAAACCAGTAGACTTGGTATTAATATACAACAGAGGTTATTATAGTCAATGTGGTAAAATATTTGCGGACAGATGGGACAGTCCTTATAGTATCAGAAAAAATATTACTGGAGGAGTTATATGGTACTGAATGGAAGCAATTTGTAATGGCAAATCAGTGAAAAATATTCTACCATAGACAGATACCAGTAACATAAGATTTACCTTTGGGAAGAGGATAAAAAAAAATATTATTTACAATTGCTCTGTAAAGAGTATAAACTATTATCAGTATGTTTATATTTTTAAGGAATTAAAAGATTCTATGATACAGCTGTGATGGATAGGGAAATAGCTAGGGAAAACACTACGCAATATAGGAGGTGGAATTTCTAGCAAGTCCTCAACCTGAACTCAGATGGAACTCAGGTGGAACTCAGACTGAACCCATACTGAACTCTACTTGAACACCCACCTAAAACTGTTCTTCTGAGTGTTTTTCATCCGTTATTTTAAGGCTCCTTTATCAATAGCTCAATTTGTGTTCAATATGTGGTGAGTTTGGGTCCAAGGTTGTGGACTTGCTAGCAAGTCTGCCCCCCATATTGTCTGGTGAAAGTGACTATAGCTGAACAATCAGTTGGAATTAGAAACTAGATTAGATTTTATTGGGTGAAGAATCTACTTTGTAAAAGAGGAAATTAAGAAGTAGGTTATCTAGATAGAGGAATGGCTGTCTGGGAAAATCAGAAGGCTTTCAGGGACTTAGTAAAAAGCGGTAGCTTTATCTGAAAAAGGTTGGAAGATGGAGCGCGCAAATTTAGGCATCTGGGTTTTTATAAAATCTCTGATTTTGAAGTTTAATTGATGGGGTTGAAGTAATTTTAAGATAGTAGAGGGTGAGTAAGCAATCACTCTCTGAATCTCTAAGAAGGTGTACATGGAAAAGGCAAGAGTGTCATAAGAGCTATGCACTTTGCTCATGGTTTATGAAAAATTTAAAAATTTAATGAAGATCAAGGAGGTTGAGCATAGTTAAAAAAAAGGGAACTATGTACAAAGAGCTTGAGTTACAATGCTAATAATAGGGAAATGAAGGAAGATAAAGATTAATCATAATCACCATTGAAACTGGCAGAGAATCCTTTCAATTCTTCTGGCATGATGAAGTTATTGGGATCCATGGGAAAAACAGGGATTGATGAGGAACTGATTTCTTTCATTAGCTGAAAAATTATTTCAATATGATGGTAATGGGCATTTAACTCATTTGTGGAGAAAACAGGAGTAAAACTCTAGGGAGATTACATGGCCCCATAATTAAGGCATATGCATTAAAAGACTTGCATCAAATGCAAAAATGGGAGAGATCAGGGGACCCATCCTAAGAAAATATCTTTAATAAAACCTTTGAAGAAATTGAGATTAGAAAATATTATGTGAAATTAAAGGTGATGGACTCACTAGATAAAATATTGTATTCCACACAGATGGGGATAGCACTCTCACAGTTGTGTGAGAAAATGAAGAAGATGGCTGTGTTACCACATTTTGTTTGGAAGGTGAAGGGGATTCTTCCTTGGGCTGGATAGAGTTTCTCACCAATGCTATGTAGAGAGAGCTTTGCTTTAAGAAGGTAAGGTTTCAAAGGATGGATGAGTATTTCTACTGTGACTAGCTAATATAGTGGGAGCACTAGAAGTATCTCCAGAAGGAAACTGGATATAGCCATTAGGAGAATTAGGACATTGTTAGGAAAAAGATCAAGTCTTATGAGACTTAAAGCATTTATCACAAGCATTTCTAAAAGAAGAATAACCACAAGACTTGGAGAAAGTACAGCTAAAGTTTAAAGGGGGGCAAAAATATCAATATCTCTAGATAAAGTATGGTATTGGTTCATGTCTAGCTAGATTTGTGATTGTGCTGGGTGTGGATAAGGAAGGAGTGCAAATTAAAAGGTCTATTTATAATATATTAGGTGCTGTAAAAAAAGGAAACAAAAGTGCTTAATATCATTCAAGTGGGGATGCTAATCAGCAGAGCTGTAAAGTGTAACAAGTTTAACAGGAAAAGAAGGTTAGTCCTAAGGAGCACAAGATCTTGGAAAGATCTGAACTTACTTCAAGAATGTGAGGTTGAGGCAGATGGGGCACTAAATAATTAATTTATGTGGGGAGATTTTTTATTGTCTCACAGTTAAACCAGAAGTAGTAAAAGAAGAGTTTTTAGGAGAAATTTAATTTTTACTAAGAACTAATAAGATTCTCTCACTGTCACAGAATAATAATGGAAAATATTTGGATAAATAAATATTTTTTGGGGTGAAAAAATAATTTTTATTTTTACAAGGGAAAATAATAAATATACCAAATAAATTTTTACAGAGAGGTAAAAATTGATGAATCAAGAAAGTAGCAGAAGAAATGTTGAAGAATATAAAGAATTTGAAAAGAAGTTAGAATTATGAAAAGATAAAGGAAAGGATAGGAATTACTTTAATGCCTACCAAAAGCATACTCCCATTTTTTTATATCTTATTGTAAGTCAAATTCAGTGTTTCAGCTAAGGCAACACAATTTTTTATGTCTTTTTTGTCAAGGGAGGTAGTATTTTCAAAATAAATAAATACTGTGTCAAAGGCAGTATTTACTTGGTCCATTTTTTGATAATATGGAGTAGAAACAACTTGATTAAGGACTTTCCAATATTGAGGGAAAGGGGGATTAATGCAAGGAGCTTCTTCCTCCAATGAAGTAGTTGACTTTGGAGGTGTTGAGAACCAATTGTCAGGAGTGAAGGTTGGGGGAGTGACCTCTCAATCAGTCAGGTGATAAAATTCTTGAAAGCAAGAGAGAAGACGGCACCAGGGGTGGAATCCCAGAAGGGGTCTTCCTTTAGGCCTGGAATAATAATTTTGAAATGAGGAGTTGGAGGTGTTGCAGTGTAAGGAGTTTTGGGGATGTCCTAAGTAGAAAAAGATAGAAGAGGAAAGAGAATTTTCTGTTAGAATGAAAAAGTTATTAATAATAAACAAAAAGAAGAACAACTTACTGTGTGGATTGACTCATCAGAGAAGAGTGAATGATGTGTCATGTTTGATGCAGCTCTCAGCGTTGGAAAGCAATTAGTTTGTTTATCTCTCTTTGGAGTAAGGAGCTTGATGGACAGCTTACTCATGAGGTTTTATTTCAAAGAATTAGGATTGAAAGAAGTAGTAGCAGAAACAGGGGAAGTAATGGTAGGGAGGCCATTGAGACTGCATATCTTTTTGCAACTTTTAAAAAATTTGCATGACTAGCAAAAGGAAGGAGAGAAAATTATTACTGTCAAATATTTAAGAAGGAAAGATAAGGAAAAGATCTTACAGTGAAAAAGCTTTTACCACTGCGAGCCTTTGTGGAGCAACATGGAGTGATACCGTTTTTGGTACAGTTCTGGAAACACTTGGCTCCAGTCAGAACAGATTTGACAGTGGGAGTAGTGGCAAAAAAAGGCTTTTTGGGAGTTAACAAATTAACAGATGGAATTAAAAATTTGGTTTTTAGGGTTCATTTTAAGAAAAAGAAGAAAGAAGATGAGAAGGGAAACTAATATGAAGAGTAAAAGAAACTAGAAGATGCAATAAGAGAAGAAGTGGGAATTAGGAAAAAGTGTGAGATATGCACCTGGTTTTATAGAGCCTGGGGAAAGACGTGAGTAGAGGGAGACTTTGGTACACAACTCAAAGTAATGCAGCTAATTTCTCACTTGAAGGAAGAGCAACAAAGATGTCTTCAAAAGCGCAGAAAAAATAGACTTCCCATGTACAGTTTTTTTTTGTGTACTATGGATATACAAGCCATTTCAAGTAAAAGATAGAGGAAAGTGCATACTGTACTATAAGACAGAGGGTATGGTATGTACTTTTGAAAGTCATAGATAGCGCTAAACGCATGCTATGGAATTAGGAAGAAGCAACAAAAAATTGTACAAAATTCACGCCTAGATAAGAGTGATATCTCTTGGATAAGAGCTACAATTGCCTATTGTTGGAAGAGCACTTTTTAGAGGAAGAAGTTAGGGCTAGAGCAACAAGTGGGTTGATAAGCAGAGCTCAAAAAATGAGAATTAAGAAGGAAGTGTATTGATATAGAGTTAAGGGTTTCAAGATTAGTGGATACTCATATGACAAGCATGGGTTATTACAATAGGTATGGAATGTAGTACAGTACCTATTAATTAGTCAGAGATCTCAAAAGTGATGGGTATGTAGAAAAGGTAGAGTGTTAGGCACTAAAAGCTGTACTTGCACAAATTTTTCAGGTGCTATTGGAACCAAGACTTATGCTAAAAAAATTACATAGACTATTGAGATACTTAGTTACTTTTTTATAGTCTTGAATAAGAATTGAACTTGTGTAGGAAAACATGCAGGGAAAGGAGACATAGGGGAGAGGTGCTGAACATAAAATATATATAAAAGGATTCTCACTTTTAAAATTAGAAGGGAGAAGATTAATATAGAAAAAAAGAGAGTGAAATAGAATTATTATTCATAGAAAAGAAATTAGATATACTTTATTTTTGTGCACATTGGGTGTGCATACCAGAATAAGTGCTGTAGAGTTATTTTATGGCTACAGTAAGGATAGTATTAGATAGAACACTTCAAAAGAGTGACTGATAATACTAGTGCTTATTGAGAATAAATATAGACAAAATATAGACTAATAATATTAAAATATATTATTTTTCTTTTTGAGTAAAGTCCTCTATGAACCCATTCTACTTTTTTCCCAAAAATATATAACCACACTTATAAAATGTGCTTTCACTGTCTTTAAATATTAGATTGGAAGGTGCTTCTTTTTATATTAGTTTTAGAAAGGAAAACAAACCAATCACATATTGTTTCTATAGCTTATTATTATATAGCTTTCTTTCTACAACATGTAAGGCTTTAATCAAAAGAAATAGACATTTTTTTTATGAATTTTTTTTGACAATTGAAATAGAGTAAATTTTGAAGAATTTTATAAAGAAGATAAAAGTAAAGATAAGAATTTAAGGCTTGAATCAGAAGAAATAGAAATTTTTTTTCTGAAAAAAAGTTTTACTGGTCAAAAAAACATCAAAAAAAATTTGAAAATTTAAAAAACTCACATAATCTAAAATAATGGACCAATTAAATATGCTTTAAAAATTGATAAGAATAATTATTACTTTACTGGAATTTGACAAAAAAATTTGTATAAATCTGCACAAAAAAATACAGAAATAATTTTTTTTGTTATTTTGGTGTCCTTAATACCTCCTCCAAACCCGCTCCAAACCCCCCCCAGAAATATGCTCAAATGCTACCTCCAATCCCTACTGATTAGATCAAGAATACCCCTCAAATGCTGCCTCCAAACCCCTCCAATCCACCCAGAATCCCCCTCTAAACCTGTGTATAAACCCCTCCAGAGCCCCCTTAACCCTCTCTTTAGCCAACTCACCCCCCTCTCTTCCTTATAATGAAAGATTGTTAATTGATTTGTTAACTCATTGTTTCATGAACCATTTGATAAGTTAAAAAACAATGGTTAACAGTTTTTTTAAAAAAAGGAATAGAGAGGGTTTAGGTTGGCTAAAGAGAGTTTTAAGGAAGGGGTTATGAAGTGGTTTTAGTGAGATTTATAGGGGGTTGAGGGGGTGACTTGAGGAGGTTTTAGGGGGAATTTAAATTGTTTTTTGAGAGGTTTAAAGGATATATTTGAAGGGGTTTGAAGGGGATATTTGAATGGTTTTGAAGGGGGTTAGAGGCATCCAACAAGGGCTGGATTGAGGGGGAAAAGAGGAGGAAAGTGGGTTAGAGTGAGCCATGAAAGGAGGGAAACAGGCAGCCAGAGAGAAGGGAAAGGGAGAATGGGGGCTATGTCCATACCAAGGAGGGGTGAAAGTGGGGAAAATGACCAGGCCAAGAAGGAACCAAGAGTAGGATGAAGAGAAAAAAAAAGAGAGAAAAGAGATAGACAGAAAAAAAATATTAATTTTACCTAGAAGATAAAAAAGACACTTACCAATAAAGAAAAAGAAAATAATTATAATTAGAAAACATATAAGTAAAAATGAGAGAAATGACTTGCCTGGAGAGATGAGATGAGAAAACAATTGGCTTCCAATTATTTGAGGGATTTTTGAAGAGAAGAGAAAACAGATATGAGGGATGAAAAAAAATAAAAATGAATTTAAAATTATGCAATAGTTTAAAATATGCAATTTCATGTTGAGGTGTTGAACAAAAACAAAAGAGACAGGGAAAACAAGAATTTCACTGAAAATCAAAAAATTTAAAAACCAAGAGAATAATACATGCAACTTGATCATTTTAAGAGTATGAAAAATAATTTCAAAAGGGTTGTGTTAAGAAAAATTGGAGTATTATTCACCGCCAAATATAGGGAGGCGGACTTGCTAGCAAGTCCGCAACCTTGAACCCTAATTCATTTCTTTTTGAGCCCACTTTGAATTAGTGATGAAACCACCAAGAAAAAATATTGACATTTTGGTGAACTCAATATGAATACAACTTGAACATTTAATGAAGCATAGGTAATAATACTTTGAACAAATCTTGAGATATGATGAATGAGATTTTTTTTATAGAAATTTTAATACAGTGAAGACCACACTCAAATTAATCTGAAAAATACATATTTTAAACTATTTAAGCAGTTTCTTTGCAATTTTTTAAAAAAAGAACACCAATGTATAGATCCGGTAAGATACCATCTGATATTATTATATAAGTTTCTTTGGCTAGAGATGCATGGAGAAACAATAATTTGAAATATATCAATTTGTTCATGAAAGGTTGTTTTGTGCATTTATATTATTTATTGTATTATTTCAAGAATTGAAAAAATATATACTTATTTTGTGAACAGATAATATTGAATATTATCAATCATTAAAATATCTAAAGATGGTGCAAAAATATTAAAAATGATATTACAAAGACTTTACTTAGACATATAATTTTCAAATCAATTTACATACTATATTTCACTATTAAATAGAAAAAATTTTATACTAATATTTATTAAAATTTACTTCCCCTCTCCTTCAAAATTTTCAAAATATTAAAATGTAAATTTTTATTTGATTTAAGTAAGTGAAGAGAATAACAGTATAAGAGTTGTAAATTTTTAGGATTCAAGGAATTTTTGCACCCACTCTTTGTAACATATTTTATATATTTTATATTTTTTGTATATTTATTTTGTATTACTATCTTCTTTTATCGTCTTTTTTTACTTCCTTTCAAGAATACCCCACTCTTTTTCCTTTGAAATATTTCTTTATGCTCACCTCATATTTCTCCCCAGCGTATCACTCCCTTTGTGATCATTTTAAACCCCTATCCACATTTGCCTCTCCCTCTCTATGCCTCTCTACCCCTATCAACTCTTCTCCTTCCAGTTTTCTTACTTCCCCATTTCTCCCTAACACTTTATTTTTATATTTAGAAATAGGGACTGAGTTGAAAGGGAGGAAATGGGGGTTCAAGGATTTTGGAGGCAATGTAAAGGGAATAAGTGGGGCTAAAAAGGTTGGAAAGGCTGGAGACAGGGGTGAGGAAGGGTATATGGTGTAGCAAAAAGGTTGGGAAAGAGCTGGAAGGGAGGATTAAGGGTTCCGAGGCATTTTGAAAGAAGAAAAGGGTCTGGGAGAGGTTGAGAGGGGTGAAATGGGGATCAAATGAGGATGGAATACAATGGGGCTGGGAGGATAGCAAAAGGCATTGGGAGGGAAAACAATCCTGTGTTGATAGAATTGAAATGGATGGAGATTGGTGTAAACAGAGTGTGAAAATAGGAGGATGAAATCTGTTCTTTGGGCAAGGAACAGAGTTCAGTTCCATAAAATATTAGATGACACATAGTTTTCAATTCTGTAAAAACAGTTGTAGGTAATAGAAAAAGTCACTGATTTATTTATGTAATCTGAAATTTTTTAATAAAATTATTGTATTTAAGAATTGTGATATTGTCAATCAATTTTTATTGATCAACTTAATTTAATAAAGTATTATTTAAATTAGTTGCTTTAAAAAATACTTTGCATTGAGTAGTCTCATGGAATGATTTTTTCTGGCTTCAATTCAGTTATCCTCACACTTTCCCTATGTTTTCAATATAGATCCATTATTATTTGTGTGATACTTCAAGTGAAAGTTCAGTATTTCTTCAGTCTGAGTTTCATCTGATTTCTATCTGAATTAAAGTTGCAGACTTGCTAGCAAGTCCACCCCCGTATTGCGTGGTGATTGAAATGACAATGGAGTGTAATCCAGTGGGAATTAATATTTGTGAAACAAACGAAGATAGTAATAGTAGATAAAAAAGGGATTAATTTAATAATAAATTGAGATTGAATTTCTAAATATCCCAATGTGATAGTGTAATTGAAAGAATTTTTTCCTGTTGTAGAAAGACTCTTACAGTTGCTTTTCTGTTAGCAGAATCTAAGGGATTTGGATAAATAGAAGAAAACCCCATCCCTTTAAGTAAAATAAGAGCTCACATATAACTAAGCTATAAACTCTAATTGACAGGAAATGAAAAATAAAATATTTTCTATTTTCAGTGTTTAGATGTAGAATCTGTGTTCTTTATAATGAGTTTAAAAAACACAACAGTAAAGTTGTATTTAGAAAAGTTTTATAAATGATTGAATAAAATATTTTTATGAATCATTTATTTTTATAAGATTTAGTTTTTAAAATCTGATCCCTGGTTATGAGACCTTAAAAATGGTACCCTATATGTTAATATTTATGATGATGAGTGAATTTAATAAAATTTTATTTAAAAGTGTTATTTTAATAAGGGTATAACAATCTTATAATTTGTTATGGGAAATAATTAATTATTGTTATATATGCATTGTTGGTCGGTTGTTAAATGATGTTATGTTATGATTCACTGATGATTGTTAAGATACAAGTTGTTAGATACTCTCTAGTTTTGAGTCTATGGGCTTTTATATGTATAGTATTTCATGTGCCCTACTTTCCCTAACCAGAGCATCCAGAGCTCGTCAGGAGCTTGTCCAGTGATCCTCGGAGTTTGTATGGAGCTCTTTTAGACTTCTGGAATCCATTAGAACCTTTAAAATACTGATAAAAATCCAAAAAATTGCAGATAATAGAGCTACTTCTTTGTTATATTCCAATCTAATTTTTGTAGCCTGCACAGCCTTATTCAATTAGTAAAAAATTATCAAAGTTAAGCAAATAATGAAAAATAAAAAATAATCAAAAATACTTTATAAAATTATTAAAAAAAGTAGAAAAAATAGTAAAATTCCAGAAAAGTTACTTAAGGTTGTTGAGACTCCTGACTTTAATTTCATTGATTTTTTAGACCTATACTTGCATTTGATTCTTGGTAATTATTTTTTAAATCTTAACCCACAAAATCAACCCTTTTTAGCCACTTTTAATACTTAATTTATTTAATATAACCATTTTAAAACTAGATTTGCCTTTCCCATCTCAAAAATCATTTCACAAAAATCCATTTTTAATAAACTTGAGTGCAATACTATACTTTTGACTACCACATCCTCCCTCCAATGAAGAATATCCTTATTCTTTAAGTTTGCATAATTGATCAAAAAAATATTCATCCTCTCTTCATCCTCTTCAAACATTTGCTTTAAATAGTCCTGAAAAATTTCAACTTTTATTTTAAAATAAATATCATCATCAATATTTCATTAAAAGACCCCACTGTCCCATGTGAAATTTGAACCAAATATCAGGTTCCTTGTCTAATTTCTAATCCTAGTCTTTCTGGAAGAACTTCCTGTGATCTTTGCAGGTTTAAGAAAATTAAGTGTAATTGTCCAATTATTCCTTCCAGAACTAAAATATATACTGGACCAGACACACTTCCTGATTATATGGTAGCTAAAAAGATATTATCTATAATTCTCACCTTTTTTTGTAACATAAAGGCCAAAACAGCTTCTTCTTTGAAAAAGTCTGATCCATAGATTCCTCCTCCATATCAAGATCCCTATCCTATTATGCCAGTTTTTCCATTAAGTTTTTCTGAAACATTATTTCCTGGCTCAAAAATTTAGTCTTTTAATTTAAATTTAATAAGTCTCCTACTGATTTCAAATCCAACTACTATCTCTTTCAACTCATAAGCTGTTTAAATCACCAATACAGATGATGTTGGCCAGGTCCAGAGTGATTACATAAATCATTATCCTAGATTTCATAGATATCTCTATCTTGTCTTCTGTGATGATATGAAGCATAAATTTTTAATTTATTTTCCAGCTAATAATACTGAACATTTAATGAAGAGAAGAATTTTAATGCAAAGTTTTGATAATGATGTTATAAGATTCCAAAGGGATTATTTAATTTTATTGTCTTCTCTTCTTTAAAATTTTAATAGTTTGATTATTTTTATTTTTTTACTGCTGATGATCATTATTTTTATTAAATTTGTCATATATTTTGAAATAAAAAAAATTATAAACTGTATTTTCCTTTTGATTATTCCACTACTGAGAGAAAGGTTTGAAACCCTTCAGAATCTCCTCTACCAGTCTCCATCATTCTTCACAGCATGAGAGAGTGGTCCTCCCTAATGAGCTGAATACTTTTTATTTCATTCCCATTTGGTTTCCCCCTGAGCCAAATACTATGATTCCATTCTCACCATAAGTTCCTCTAAGCTTCACCTAGAATAGTTTACCAATGAGACCTAATAAATCCAAATCCTTTCCTTCATCTATGATTCAGCATCACAACATTAAAATAAATTTCCAACCCTTTAAAATCACCCATATTTTTATCATATATCATAATTTTCCAGAAATTTTAGCACCATTTTTTTAACTTTTAACAATCATTATTAATAACCTTTATAATATCAATTTTTCTTTAATCCTAAAAGAATTCATTTATTGAATTCTCCATTTCCTAAATTTAGTTGCACTGTTTTCAATAATGACTGAGTTGTTCAAATGAGTGAGTAGCAGTTTGAGTATTGATGAACCAGTGATAAATTAAAAATGACTGAATTGAATATCCCCCTTGATTAAAATTTCCACCTAATATCCTTGAGATCCTAACTTTTAATTGATTTCTAGTTTATTGTCTTGGTGGACAACATGAAAGTAATTTTCCAGTTTAAGGTAATAGGGGACCAATGATTGACATTTTGATGTTTGTTTCAAGCTTAAGGTCTTAAAGGACAAAATCCTATAGTTGATCTCAAGTTTTAGGTCATAGTGGATTAAATATTGTGTCAATTCAAACTTCCTACTACTATTTTTGAGCCCATTTTCACCACATTTTTCTCCCTTTCCTATTTTCCTGTCCAGGTTATCCTTTTTATCCTAATTTTTGTATTTTGAAGATGAATCCTTCCAAATTCACTGCTTCTAGTGACCAAGCCTATGATTATTGCTTCTTTACCCATCAAGAGTGTACCTTCACCTATAAACAGAAAAGATTTACCTACAACAGGACCTGTTTCAACTGCTTTGAGAAGAAGATAAAACACTCTGGCCTCAAATATGGATCATTTCCCCTTCCTACTACCAGCCTTACCTCTCATTACAAGCTATATACTCCTTCTCCAAAATCATCCTCCTCCAAAAAACCTACTCCTTTCACACCATCAGCCTTTTTAAATATTACTTATAACTCTGAGTCTCTAGATCCACCTTCTTCTGCTCTTTATGCTGCTCCCCCTCTCAAATCAAGAATCTATTCTATCATCCCTAGAACTCCTATTTCTCCTAAAAAGATGTTTAATCCACCTATATCAGTTCTGGATGTATCTCCTTCTCCTTCTTCTTTCTCTCCACATCCTATAACAGAGCCTATTCCTCCTCCACCTAAATTTAGCAGCCCTCATTGTACTTCTTCATCATCAAAATATTAGATTTATAAAATGAAATACTTATATTTCAAATTATGAACAATAATAATAATATAATATATACCCTTAATTTATATAAAGAAACAAAAGGTACTACCTAACTATATACATCTACTCCTTCATTATTATACATTTTTCTAATTATGTGTCTATGTGCGTGATGTTGTGTTTTCTTCTAATACATTAAATTAAATAATAATATAATGTGGCTATTGGACCTTTAATCAGAAAATTTTCTCCTCTCAACCTTTGCTTTCTCTCTTTCCAATGTTTAGAAATTATCTCTTACATAGCCTTTCCCCTCTAAACTCTCATCTGATATGTATGCTATATTTAAAATGTATACACCTTCATTCACACTTTTACCTGCTCTTATTCTGATAGTTCCTAATGTCTTTCCATAATATTTAATGTTTTCCCTTTACTCTTTAACATCACTTCATCCCTTTTACCTTTTAATCAATTATTTGTTATATTTTTTTAATTATTCTTTCTCTTTTGATTTGATTATCTTGGATTTTCTTTTATTTGTGGCTATTTGTTGGCGGTCGTCTAGAAGATGGTGAGGAAAAGAAGAAAGGTAAAGAAGAAGAGGGGGAAGTATAATAAAAAATAAAGAAATAAAAAATAATAATAAAATATAATGATTCTGAGATTGAGAGAGGCGATGAGTTTCCTTGGGAGTTAACACAATGGTGAGACTTATTAAATTATAATATATTTTGTTTAAAGTAAGTATTATTTTCTCTGCGCGGCCAACACTATTATTACTATTAGACTTAATGCAACCTGTAGTTAGTTATATAAAATTTAAATTAGAATTGTAATACTAATAAAAATAATAATAAAGCGGCTATATTAAAATATGTTCAAGTTTGGAGTGTATAGTAAGTGATGAGGCTACAGGGGATTATCCAAGGCCCTTTTATAGGCAACGGGTCCTCTGAAGCGCCACTATATTTGTAAATACAAGAATCATAATAAGATGAAACAAGAATATAAAAGAATAAGTGAAACATAACAATGTAGAGAAAAATATGAAACAAATAATTAAAAACCCAAATAAGAATCAAATTTTCCCACAATTAATTCCCAAAACAGTAAGTAAAAATAGTGAATAACTAAACAAGCCTGGGACATAGGAAGTATGAGAAAAATTATTTAAAACAGATGGTACAGTCTGATTTAAGGATTTTTAAGTGAAACAAGAAAAAATATTTTGACACAACAAAATATGTAATCAATTTCAATTTAGTATAAAGAAATTAATTAATTGTTCCAACTATGTAATTAAATAATTAATTTAAATAAAAAAAGTAATTAATTTATTACTAAATTAAGTTGAGAAATCTAATACTATTTTTTAAAATAAGTATTATAATTTAATTTTTTTTATTGACACAATTAAGGGTCCAAAAAACAGTGGCAATAATTATGGATAATAGTATATGAAAAGGTATATTTTAATAATTAAATTTAATTAATTAAAGTAATTACAATATAAGATAAACACTTGAATATAATTATCTTCTAAGTTTTTAATTAATTAATTTATAATTATTAAATAAACAATGTGCCCTTTGTTATGGAATTAAATGCTTTTAAATTATTTTATAATAAAATCAAAATAATATTTACTTTATTTATATGAATAAAATATTAATATAAATTTATTATGTAATATAATATTAATTTTAAATGCATACTCTGTAATTATTATGTCTTTATTTAACTCTAATAAATTGTATGTTTATTTACTGGGCTCCTGGGACAGCCTGGCTGACACTCCCTCACTCCAAAAAAAAACAATAAAAAAAATGCTATTATTTTTTCTTTTTATACTTTTATAATAAAGTAGGTAGGTTTGAAATTTCTTTACCAGGTATCCATGCATCATATTCAGATGACTTATTTTTAAATCTCAATAAATATTCAGTACCTCTTTCAGAAGTGATAATTCTATCATTGAGAATTTTATCAATTTCTGCAGTTTCTGTGACTTCCTGGGGGTTTTTCTTAGGTCTACCTCTTCTTTTTGGAAATAAGTCACTGTTGGAAGTATAAGGTTTTAACACGGAAATGGGGAAAAAAGGATGTTTTCTATTATATGGAGAGTATAACACAACTTCAACTGCATTATCTCCAATCATTTTCTTCACAACAAAAGGACCCACAAAAGGATCTTTTAATTTTTTATTACCCTGTAAACTGAAGTGGACAGTAGATATCAACACTTCATCACCCTCTTTAAATGTGTGTTCTTTATGGGATTTATCCCATCTCATATTCTCATATTCAAAAGCTTTATCAATACAAGATTGAGCATTTTTTCTGCACAGTTGTTGCATATGAACAAAAGATTTGACACCAGGGTGTAATTCTAATTTAGGTAATTTACTATTGAGTATTTGAGCAGGAGTATGAGGAACATAACCTAGCCAAAGCCCAAAAGGTTTCGTTTGAGTAACAGAGTGAACAGTACTATTATAAGCAAATTCAAGACCAGGTAATAAGGTGACCCAGTCATGAGTAAATCTGTCATTGTCTTTATATTCTAATCCAAAGGCACAATACCTTCTAATCATATCCTCTAGAGTTTGAATCATTATTTCAGCTAGACCATTAGTTTGGTGATGGTGAACGGTAGATAATTTCAATTCACAACCACATATATCCATTAGAGACATCCAGAATTCAGATGTAAATTTTGGATCTCTGTCAGATATAATGGCTCTAGGGAATCCAACTATATTGAACATATTACACCACCATAAAAAGCCATGTCTTTGGTGGAGACATCTTTATGGGTGGGAAAAAATTTGCGCATTTTAGTAAATCTATCCACTATTACCCAACAAGAATTATAATTATCTTTACCTGCAATAGGGAGACCAGTTACAAAATCCATATTAATGATTTTCCAGGGAGCATCAGGTGCTTCAATTTACTGTAATAACCCTGCTCTCTTACCAGTCATTCTTTTGGATTTCTGGCATGAATCACAAGATTCAACATATAATTTTGCATATTCAGACATATTAGCCCACCAAGCAGTGTTTTTTAGTCTAATCAGTGTCTTCTCAAGATCAAAATAACCAGCTAATATGTCATCATGAGAGAAATTAAAATTACATTTGTAAGCTTTCTTCTATAATAAATATATCCATCTTCAATAGAAAACTTTTCTTTACTCAAAGCATTTTGATACTTTGCAGGAAGAGTTTTTATCAATGCTTGAATAGAAGCATTCTTAGGATAATTTAAGATAGTAACCAATTTATTTAAATCAGAATCTTTATCATATGAATTTAGTATTAATTGTAACAACTCCTCTTCCATATCAACTATAAATATACCATGGATATGAACAGTATCATCTTCAGGTACATAAGCAGGATTTGAGTCATTATTTGGCAGAGGCAATCTAGACAGCATATCAACATTGGAGTAAAAATTTCCAGCCCTATGGATAATTGTCATCCGTCCTCTGTATTCTTGAACAGCAAGTTTCCACCTGAACATATGTCTATTAGGTGTTTTCAGGTTTAAGAGGGACTTCACAGCACTACAGTCAGTTACCAATTCAAACTTTTGGTCATCTAGATAGTAATGAAGTTTCTCAAGAGCCCAAACAACTGCTAAGCACTCTAATTGAGTGGCACGATATTTCAATTCACTATTTCTCAAGGTTCTTGAAATATAACAAATTAAAACATCTGAGGATTTATCATTTAAAATTTGTTTCTGGTGAAGGGCAGCACCCAGACCAACAAAGCTAGCATCTGTGTATAGGACAAAAGGCTTGTTGAAATCTGGAAGAGCCAATATAGGGGCTGTCATTAAGCAACTTTTTAATGTATCAAAAGCTTTTTGACAGTCATTATTCCAGAGAAAGGCAACATCTTTTCTGGTCAGTTTTGTAAGAGGCAAGGCTATGACCTGATAATTTTTAATATATTGTCTATAATAGCCACACATACCCAAGAAACTTCGGATTTCTCTTACAGAAGTTGGTTCTTTCACATTTTGAATGGCAGCAACTTTGTTTTGGTCTACACAAATTTGTAAGCCTGACACAACATGGCCAAGGACTTTCAAGGATTGAAAACCAAATTTACACTTTTTTAAGGACAAGGTCATATTGATTTCATCCATTTTTTGGAAAACTCTATTTAAGTGAATTATATGTTCATCAAAAGTTTTAGAAAAAATTATAATGTCATCAATATAAACCATGAGCCATCCTTCAATTATTTCTTGATGGAAAGTGTTATCCATGACTTTTTGAAAAACTGAAGGAGCATTTTTAGGGCCAAATGGCATCCTAACATACTTATATATTCCCATATGAGTAGCAATAAGCAAAAAATTTTGAGAATTTTTCTCAACTGGAACTTGATGATATCCTTTATTACCATCCAGAAAACTAATAAAATTTGCACCTTGCAAGGTAGTATGTATTGAATTAATTCTGGGAAAAGGATAAATGTCATCAACAGTATAAGTGTTTAATGCTCTGTAATCACCACATAATCTAGCCTTATCTTTTTCATAAGAAATAAAGACTGGGGAGATGACACAATATTTGGGGGTGACATCCACTTTCTCAATGATATTCATTTTTAATAATGTGGCAATATTATCTTCAATATCCTTTCTTTTTGTTGGAGAATCAGGATATGGTTTTTTCTTAAGACTAGGAGGAATATCACTCAAGTTACAGGATAAGGTAATTTTTATTTCATCCTGAACAATTCTTAAGACATGAGAACCATGAGCAAAAGCCATAGGGGAAGAGGTAATTGAGGCAGTTATAGAATCCTTCTGTTCACTAGTTGACTGATCACCAAAAGAAGAAGTATTTATTTCATTCAAAAAATTATCCATTTCAATTGTTGGTCTGCCTTTACACTGAATCAGTGAGTTATAAGACTTTAAAAGATGCACAGAAGGTTTTCTAGGGGAGGAAATTTTTAATTTTCTTTTGCCATTCAATCCCAAGGTGAAGCAATTATTAGCTGGGTCCAATTTCACACCAAAAATGGTTAAAATATCATTACCCATAATAAACCAATTGCTTAAATTATCATTTTGCATGACAACAAATTCACAAATAGCTCTGACAAAACCACCATTATATTCGAAGAATACAGAGGTTTTTTATTTGCCAATAGGAATTAAGGTAGAACCATACCCTCTCCATTTTTCAGAAGCTATAGGTAATAATTTACTCAAAAAATCCTTATCTACTGAAGCTAAAGCCTTTTCAGACACTACACTTCCTCCAGCACCAGAGTCAAGAACTACATCAACATTTTTACCATTAATGATAACAGGTGCTTTCAAGGGAGATATGGCTACAGAATTGCTAGTAATATTTTTAATTATTTCAGCATTTTCCACTGAAGATAAATCTAATACACATTCTTCAGATATATTATCTAAATAATGGACATCCTGTTCTAACATTAAAACATCTTTAACAGAGTCATTGCCATAGGAGATATTACTTTCACAATCAATAGAAGAATTATTGACATCAATTTCAGCTTCATCAGTGTCTTCATTTTGTTCAACAAGATGAATTTTCTTGTGACAAACATGACC
This sequence comes from Hemileia vastatrix, assembly GCA_030280995.1. NCBI lineage: Eukaryota > Fungi > Basidiomycota > Pucciniomycetes > Pucciniales > Zaghouaniaceae > Hemileia > Hemileia vastatrix. The sequence goes on along the minus strand of JASXTE010000002.1, from coordinate 30,296,416 downwards.
CTTTTGCCATGGTTTTTTACATTTATAAAAAGTATTTTTTGCATATTTTTTAGGTGCAACTGGGGCAGAGGGTTTACCAGATTTTTCTGGGAGCTTTGTAGAAAGTTTATTCTGATCATTATAAGATTTACCAAGGTAAGTCTTTGGTTCATATCTATGGTTGAGTAGTACCTCATTACAGATATTAATAAAAGAAGAATTTTGCCTAACATGCTCAGTTCTAGCCACAATCAAATCTCTAAGAGAATTTGGTAATTTATACAAGATTTTATCTCTCCAAATATCATAATCCATCTTTGGATCAATTGCCCTTAGGATCTTTGTCACTTTCATAAGAAAAACAATGGGCTTTTCAACAGAGGAGGATACATATCTAGTATTCTCATACAGTCTTTGCTGAGCTAACCTGAATTTTGAACCACCAAACTGATTCTCAATCAAGGATTTCCAATCATTCCATGTATAATGATTTTTATCTAAAAGAACAGATTCATACCACATCAAGGCTACATTGGAAAATAAAGAAATTAGCTTAGAAACAATTTCCTCATCAGGTAGTTTATAAGATCTCTTTAAATTATAAATTCTTTGGATAAAGTGTTGCCAATCAGAGGAAGAATCACCATCAAAGGTAGGATATTGGTCTAACTTAGGCCATTTTTTCTGAGTACTGTGATGGTCCATTTTTTGGTTTGAATTATTCATCATTAATAATTCCTGAATTTTAGCCAGGTGTTCAGAAATTTTATTATTTACAGAAACAGCTGGTGCATGACAATCACAAGATTTCTTGCTAGTAGCAAAAGATTTTACAGACTCATTGTCAGCTTGTTTAATGGCTAAAATATGAGGAAGAAAAGAGGAACTCTGCTCAGGTTCTTTTTATTTATTTTTATGCAGCTTATGGACAGCATTCTCATTCATACCATTATTGATGGTTAAAGTTGACAATTTTTCCTGCAGGTCAGACACATAGTTTCTTATTCTTGGAATTTCAGACATCTGGTCATTTACTTTTGCAAGAGATAGAACATTTCTGTCCTCAGAAACTGAGTGTTTGGCACTTAGTGGATGGAAATCATTTCTTAGCTTTTTAAACTCATTTTGAAGAGATTTTATTTCATTTTTGAATTAATAATTTTCTTCAATAAGGGGTTTCAATTCACTCAAGGTCTTATGTAGAGTGATATTTTTATCTGAGATAGCTCTATGGTCACTCCTTATTTTTTTTGTTGGCTAAGAACAATATTCAAGGTTTCCTTGATTTTAAAATAAGCTGTATCCTGTACAGAAGAACTTACTTTACATTGCAAGTGCAAATTATTTAATCTATCATTTTCATGGATTAACACATCTCTCAATTGTTTGTCTTTCACAACATTAAAATCAAGGGTATCTTTCAATATTTCTTCAGAAGTTTTCTCAATTAAGTAATAGACTTCAGGGGAAACATAATCATTCTTAATTGCAAGAGAAGGATTAATTAAAGAAGTAGAAGTAAAATGTAGAGGTTCATCAAATGACAATTTTCTAATTACATTAATAGGGCTACTAGTTACAGTAAGCTGTCTTTTAACAGGTTTAACTGTTCTTTCACCACTTTCAATAATATTACCTGCAGAAGAAGTCTTATTAGAAAACATTCCCAAGTGACTATCAACCAAATTACTTACCATGGCAGAGGAGGAAACTTCCCCTGAGACTGAGTTTGGGATTGTGCTTGGGCCTTCTTTCTCCTGCTTGGTTGGTAAGGATGAGGAGGAGGATGGAAATTGGGTGTTCTGGATGGGCCAGGCTGATGATGAGGAGGATGTTGTACATTATTCTGGTAGTGACTCATTAGATAATCCCATTTCCATTGCTCTACTTTCATAGTACTTTGATTTTGGGTGAAGGAGCTGGGGGTCTGTGAAGGTTGAGCCTAAAACTGAGGCTGATTGGGAGGCAACTGAGGAGGGGCCTGGGCCTGATTTTGGTTCCTGAGTTCCTGAACTTGATCCCACAAGGTGTCTACTTTTGCCTTGTATTTCATGTTTTCTGTCCTCAGTTCTTTGATATGACTGGACAGATTGCTAATTTGTTGGGGCAGAGGAAGCTTTTTTATTTTGAATCCTTTTGGAAGACCTTCTTGAGGTACTGGAGGTTTTACTTCCTTCTGTTGTGCTGGGGGAAGGGGGTTTGATTTGTTTATTTCTCCTGTCATTTCCACATCCTGAATTATGTGAATTTTTCTTGTTAGCATAAGATTTTTTATGTTCAACTTTAGAAGAACTCACAGTATCAGCATCATAATCAACTTCTATTTCATCCACTTGCATGTTATCCATTTTCTCAGCCAAATTGCTGGACATAATAGTGGGAAGATTAATTAATTCTTAAAAAAAATTAATAAAAATCAGTGAATAATTTGCTCCAGATAAAAAAAATTTTTTATTAATTAAATTATATAAAAAAAAAGTTTTTAATATAAAGTAATATTTATAAAAAATAATTAATAAAATGGACTGCAAAGAAAAAATTGGGAATAAACAATAAAGTTGCTTCAACCAATTAATTAAATTACCAATATTAAATATGGCAATATATGGGACTAAGCACAAAGTACTATTTAAGTCAACCAAAATTAAACAAAAATTAATAATAATAAAAAATAATTTAATAATTCAATTTTTATCAATAATAATGTTAATTCTTCTAGGGCTAAGAGGAATTTAACACTCTATAATGGTCAATTAGGAAAAAAAATATAATAAATGAACACTTACACTCAGTGAATCAGCAATTAAGCCACAATCACTGTTATTGCAGTAAAAATATAGTAATATTAGTGAGAGGCGCAAAGGTTAACTTACTATAATGATCAGAAAATCACTTCAAAATAATAGATGTAATAATTCAATATAAGCGTAAAAGATTGAACCCAAGTTCGAAACATGGTTGCGACAAAAGTTTCTTTTTTGCTGGGTGGTCCCTGCGTTATGTCGTTCGTCAAATGTCTCGATTGTCCTCGTCGTTTGGAAAGGTCCTCACTTGTCTGCAGGTCGTCTAGAAGATGGTGAGGAAAAGAAGAAATGTAAAGAAGAAGAGGGGGAAGTATAATAAAAAATAAAGAAATAAAAAATAATAAAAAAATATAATGATTCTGAGATTGAGAGAGGTGACGAGTTTCCTTGGGAGTTAACACAATGGTGAGGCTTATTAAATTATAATATATTTTGTTTAAAGTAAGTATTATTTTCTCTGCGCGGCCAACACTATTATTACTATTAGACTTAATGCAACCTGTAGTTAGTTATATAAAATTTAAATTAGAATTGTAATACTAATAAAAATAATAATAAAGCGGCTATATTAAAATATGTTCAAGTTTGGAGTGTATAGTAAGTGATGAGGCTACAGGGGATTATCCAAGGCCCTTTTATAGGCAACGGGTCCTCTGAAGCGCCACTATATTTGTAAATACAAGAATCATAATAAGATGAAACAAGAATATAAAAGAATAAGTGAAACATAACAATGTAGAGAAAAATATGAAACAAATAATTAAAACCCCAAATAAGAATCAAATTTTCCCACAATTAATTCCCAAATCAGTAAGTAAAAATAGTTAATAACTAAACAAGCCTGGGACATAGGAACTATGAGAAAAATAATTCAAAACAGATGGTACAGTCTGATTTAAGGATTTTTAAGTGAAACAAGAAAAAATATTTTGACGCAACAAAATATGTAATCAATTTCAATTTAGTATAAAGAAATTAATTAATTGTTCCAACTATGTAATTAAATAATTAATTTAAATGAAACAAGTAATTATTTTATTAATAAATTAAGTTGAGAAATTTAATGCTATTTTTTAAAATAAGTATTATAATTTAATTTTTTTTATTGACACAATTAAGGGTCAAAAAAACAGCGGCAATAATTATGGATAATAGTATATGAAAAGGTATATTTTAATAATTAAATTTAATTAATTAAAGTAATTACAATATAAGATAAACACTTGAATATAATTATCTTCTAAGTTTTTAATTAATTAATTTATAATTATTAAATAAACATTGTGCCCTTTGTTATGGAATTAAATGCTTTTAAATTATTTTATAATAAAATCAAAATAATATTTACTTTATTTATATAAATAAAATATTAATATAAATTTATTATGTAATATAATATTAATTTTATATGCATACTCTGTAATTATTATGTCTTTATTTAACTCTAATAAATTGTATGTTTATTTACTGGGCTCCTGGGAAAGCCTGGTTGACACTATTAGTAATGCAATTGAATTCAGTTGTTTTGTAATTGTGATATGCTGTGTGGATACATAGGAGGTTTGACATTTCAATGTTAACACTCCCCCTTCCACCAAGTATCTCATAATCTTCCATACCCATTTTTTGCATAAATTGAAAATGTTTAATTTGGTCTAAGGTTTTTATAATGATGTTAGATACCATTTCACTTGTTGATATTTAATCTATTAATTATTTTTGTTTTTAATTAGATCTATTACATAGTTTTAGTGAGTATCAATGTGTGTAGTTCTAGAATGGAAAACTGAATTTTTTTAAATTTTTCATTGCGCTTTGGTTGCCTGATTCAATAATTTTTAGTCTGTATATTTCTGTATTAATTTTTCTATACACTTTTCTCCACCATACTGCTTCTTGCCCAGCTGCCAAGTAAGCTCAATACTCTGCTTCTGCAGATGATATTTTTAATTCTTCTAGTTTCTTGCTTCACCAAGATATTGCACTGTTATTTTCTATGAACACATGGTCACTAGTAGATATTCTTTTTTCATTTTCTACCCATCCTAAGTCGACATATCCTCTCAAGTCTTCACTGTCATTTGAATTTTTAATCCCCAAAGTTTTAGAACCCTTTAAGTATCTTAAGACTCCTTTTAATGGGGTCCAATGAGATTTGTTTGGTTTTTCTATGAATTGTGACAAGATTACCATGGTGTATGATATGTCTGGTCATGTGCATTGTGATAAGTAGTTTAAAAACCTGAAGGCCAATCTATAATCTATTCATTCTTGCTCAAATTCTTCATGCTCTTCTTTAGTTAATATTTTTAACTTTTGGTTAGATTGAATTGGGGTTCTGCTTATTTTTGATTCCTCTAGTCTTTAGTCTTGTATTAAGTTGTTAATATAGTGTTCCTGAGACAAAAAGATATTCCCGTTTTCTTAAATGGAAACTTTGATTCCCAGTACATGTTGTATTACTATAATGTACTTTATGTTGAACTCTCCTTTCATTTTCTTATTAGTTTCATTGTTTTTTGGTCCTACTAAAATTATATCATCTACCCAGTCAAACTCTAAATCTCCTTTTATATGGATAAAGAGGCAGGGATCTGCATCACTAATTCTGTATTCATTTTCTGTAAGCCATATTTTCATGGTTAAGTACCACTCCCTAGCTTCCTGCTTTAGTCCATAGAATGTATTCTCTAATTTTATTATATGTTTCTCTGGGTTTTCCAATAGATTTTCTTTATACTTTTCATTATATGTCTCTTATTTGTCCACTAACTGAACCCTTCCTGTTTCTTAATATAAATGGAATCCTCTTCACTGAAATTTGAATTCAAGTATGTCATAACAAATTTGGCTTGACATAGTTTTGGGTTTATTTGAGGAGCATTATTGAGTATAAACCTCATAGTACTGAGTCTTCCTGTTGGAGAAAATGTTTCCTCAAAATCAATCCTTTCTTTCTGTTTGAAACCTTTTGATTCTACAATGGTGGTTTTCTTTAAAGAGAAAACTTGTACTTGGTCCATGGCTTCTTACATTCTTTGGCCAAATGCCCTATTTTACCACAATTGTAACACTTAATGTTTCTTTCTTTACCAGTTCTTATATTCAGGGATAAATTTTCCACTTTTTTGTTGGAGAAATTATAAATATCTTTGTCTAGCCGCTCATGAACCTCTTTAAGCCCCAGAACCACTTCTATTTGGATTAGAATCCTAATGGAGACTCATATTCCTTTGGTAACTTGTGAAGTGCTTGAAGCAACAAGAATTCCTCTTCAATCTTCAACCCAGTAAGTCTTATGTAAATTTTTATGGTTCTTATTGTTTGAAATTTGAAAACTCTATTCCCAACAATTCATTGAAAGCCATTTGTCTGCCTTGAGGATCACCTCCAGCCTACTTACCCTTAACTAGATCCCAAGAAACCTGTCCATATTCTTTTTCTCATAAAAAAAAACTTGCTCACTATCATGGATATGTGGTCATAATTTAAATTTCAGAAGACTAAATTTTAAGCCTTTCTCTTTCTTTCTTCCATTTTGTCAGTGGGTTTTCCAAGGACAAAATCTAAGCAATTGATATTGTATAACTTGGCTTCAATTATTTTCAACCAGATGAATTAATTATTTTAGGTTAAAAGCCACAAGGATTGTTGTTGTTATTATTGTTGGACTTGGACATGTTGTAATAAATGATTTATGTTGAATTTTAAAGTGAGTGAAATCAGGTACTGATAATGTATTAGATTTATGAAATAAAATACTTATATTTCAAATCATGAACAATAATAATAATATAATATATACACTTAATTTATATAAAAAAAGGCACTAACTAACTATATACATCTAAACTTTCCTTATTATATATTTTTAAACTCAAATGTCTATGTGGGTGATGTTGTGCTTTTCTTTTAATACATTTAATTACATAATAAGATAATGTGGCTATTTGATCTTTAATCACAACATTTTCTCCTCTCAAAATTTTGCTTTCTCTCTTTCCAATGTTTGGCACTTTTCTCTTAAGTAGTCTTTCCCATCCAAATGCCCATCTGATATGTATATTATCTTTAAAATGTAAATAACTTCTTTAAAACTTTTCCCTGCTCTTTTTCTGATAGTTCCTAATGACTTTCCATAATATATAATGTTTTCCCTTTATTCTTCCACACCACCATATCCCTTTTACATTTATGTCAATTATATGTTCTATTCTTTTAATTAGTCTTTCTCTTTTGATTTTATTATCTTGGCTTGTCTTTTCTTTGTGTTTATTATTAATTCAATTTAATTCATTTGTTTTGTCATTGTTAGATGCTGTGTGGATACACGTGAGGTTTTCCATTGCAATGTTAACACAAAAAGACCCAGATATCCTAGTCTTCCATTCACTTTAAAAAATAAATTCCTTCATTTAATGGTTCTCCAATCCCTGCTCCTTCCAGAGACATCCTAACTTTCCTTAAACCACCTTCATATCACAAAATTCAAAATTCATACTCTTCCCTTCTTGTAGAATAAATTTCTGCCAAGCCTGCTTTTAAATCTTCAGATTGGCACAGTTGAATCTAGTAAGCAGATAATAATATTTTAAATCTTCTTTTGAAATCCTTCTCTTGTTTTTTTATTGATGACCTGATATAGATTCTTTTGGATCCTGTTATTCTCCATCTGCTTATTTTATCCCTGATACAGAACCCACTTCAACTATGGTGAAATGTAATGAGGTCTCTCAAAAACTATATTCTATTTTCAACGTTAACCTGGCCCATTATACAGATTATCCCCCAATATTTTGTGCAGAAGTATTTTACAGAGAGCAAGTTTTGAAATCTTACTTTAAATTAGCCACTTGGCTGGACAATAAATAACTTTGTAAATTTTAAGAAATTGAAAGATTTCATAGAGCCTCTGCTGAAACCTTCACTGTTCCATCTTTATTGAAAAAGAAAATTCCTTAATTCTTCAAACTCCTTCTAGAAATTTTAAAGAATCTAAAAAAAACCATATATATATAATCCTAAAAACTTCATACTACTTATTTTCTTATTTTATTATTATTATTTTCTTTTTTTTAATAATGAAATTATAAATTTAAAAATTAAAATTAAATAAAACTACATTTAAAGTTTTTCTAAAATTTAAAAAAAAATTAAATTAAATATATAAAAGATGCCCCCCAGCCATTTTATGAGCAGTACCCCTTACATCATACCCTCAACCAAGGGCACCTTGATTTGGGATACACAAGAAAATAAATTGAAAATAAAAATTAATGGTTTTTGAAGATTTAAAAAAAACATAATAACAAAAATATAAATTATCACTAGGTGGGCTCCCTCCAATTTGTAAAAATGATTGGAGACCACCAGTGATCATTATCTTTGAACCAAATATTTTTTATAATTTTAAAATTAAAATAAAATAAAATTCTTACATAAAAACATTCATTCAAAACTGAAATATCTTAAAACAAAAATAAAACATAAAAAAATCCTTGAATCCAGCTTTGAATGAGCATAATCATTTTAAATTTGTATTAATCCAGCTTATAGTCTTAGTGGACTTCCTATATAACAAAAACAAACCAGGATTCAACTAGAGACAAGAAACTATTAAAAAAAATTCATTGGGTAATTTGTATCCCATCAATCATCCCCAAACTTTCCAATATTAAACTTATAAGGTTCCCATGTGAAAACTTCTACCATAAATAAATACAATCCAACATAATTCTTCACCACAAACCTTTAACATTTGAATTTAGTTATTGATAAATTTTACATTAGTTTTTAGTTTATATTCCCTTGAAGAGTAAATCTTCTTTAAACAATGATAAAGTAGTTTATTATCATTTTAAAGGAAATCTTCTAAATAATAGTGGGTAGTTTATCCTCAATTTGGAGTTAGACTTTGGAACACCTGGTTCCACTAAGATAGAACTACTTTACTTGATCAGATGATACCTTCTTTTTCAGAAAAATTTATCCAACTCTTCTAAAACATATGAACATCCAGATACCTGTTCTCTAACTCTGTATGGTCCATTTCACCTATCTTAAAACATTCTTCCCCACTGACTTTCCAAAAACCTATTATACACAAAGACCATATGACAAGTTTTTAAAGGATTATGTAACCTATGAGCCAACCTCTTATCACAATATCTGACTGTCTGATTCCAAATATTCATCATTTTGGAATATGCCTTTTCTAGATTTTCTTCCTTCTTTTCTAACTGAACCATTCTTGCACATAATAATTCTTCAGTAGTTTTGACTGTATCCCAATCTACTCTAAGATATGATTTAGCCTCTAAATTAACTGGTATAAGTGCTTTCTGACCAATAACTTTATTGTATGGCTAATATCCAGTTGTCCTTTTGGCAATGATTCTTTCAGCAAATAAAACTAATGATAAATAGTACCTCCACTTTTCAGCTTTTTCTTTAAACATTTTAACCTAAGCATCCTTGATAAATTGATGCCCTCTTTCTACCATTATTTCAGCTTCAGGATAATATGGGGTTGCCACCCTAGCTTTTGATCCAACTTTTGATATATCCTCTCTAAACTATGGCCCAAATTCAGGACCTCAATCAACAGTTACCAACTTTATAACTCCATACCTATATACCCATTTTTTCATCAAAAAAAATCTACCACATTCCTTGCTTTCAAATTAATAAGAGGCGCTTCCTTTACCAAACCAGATAAATCATCTCTGGATACAATCAAATTTTTATATCTCCCCTCCTTATTATGAACAGTGTCCAAAATAACCCTATCAAAAAGAGTATTTTTGCTGGTTGCATGCCCAGTTTCTATTTGCCTTAAAAACTTCTTCTTTGAAATTCTTTGCATGACTGAACCAATTTTTTAACCGTCAGCTTCATACCAGGGCACCAAAATTTATCAGAAAATTTTCTATATGTTTCACCAATTCCTCTATGCCCAAATTCTTCATGCAGTGATTTCATAACCAATTCTTCCCCTTTCATTCGAGTAATAACTACCTGAGGATTTGTATACCACCTCCTCATTAATCTTCTTCCAGAGAGATAAAATTCCAGTGACTTCCTTTTGATACCCCCCCCATTCATCATTATCACTATCATCTACCCTTTCTAACATTATTAAATATTTAACCATTTTATCTTATAATCCAGTCTGTCCACAGACATCATCTTGAAAATCCATTAAAAATATTTAAATGAACACTTCCCTATCTTGTCAATCACCTGCACATGATTGAGCCTATAAATTTAAGTCTTGACTTTGCCTTTTAACATAAAAGATTTTTGAAATTTCCATCTTTAAACCTTCCAACCTTTTAGAAACTACATTTTATTCTTTCCCTTTTTTACCTTTTTTAGCCTCACTATTTTCATCTTTGTCCAAACTCCTTTTAACCAAATTTTCAACACCCAATCTCTCTTTAACCAAATTTTCTAAAACTCCTACATTTACACCATTCACCAAAATTTTACTATTGCACAATGTTTTACCATCCTCATTCATATACAGAACATCTCTAACCTCTTTTTTACCAAACTTATATAAACAATCATCAAACTCCCCAACACATAATTTATCATATTTTTATTATTTTCTAGTTTATCTTCTTGGTGGACTTAATCATCATCTATATATACAGATATTAATCCTGCCAGTTTAGCCTCATGGGGGAGGTAAGAAAAGTCTTCAGCACCTTTTTTAATGGCCTTGATCACAGATATATCTTCATTGAATTCCTCTGAGTCAGAATTCTCTTGAGTAGGTGGTCTTCTTGATAAGCCATCAGAGATAGTAAACATCTTTCCAGGCTTGTGAAATAAATCAAAAGAAAAATGCTGTATAAAAGCTAACCATCTTGTCATGGGCGCTTTTGGTAGACTAGGGGAACTGATAATTTGAATTAAAGTTTTTGCATTGACTTGCAATATGAAGTGTTGTCCCCATAAAATGTTTTGAAGTTTCTTTAAGATTTTTTCTACAACAAGAAGTTTCAATTTTAGCTGAGAATATCTTGATTCCACCTCAGAAAAAACAACAGATTCATACCTTACTGTTCTAATATAACCAGCTTTATCCATGTGAGACAGAACCTCCCCATCAGCAATCTGGCTTGAATCCACAGCTAAAAAAATCTTTCCTGAATCTTTCCCATAATCTAACTTATTCAAGATAATATCTTTACCAACAACCTTTTTTAACCTAATGAATGCCTTCTAGAACTCCTTATCCCACTCCCAGTCATCATCCTTTCTAGTAAACTGTCTTTAAGGAGCTTCCAATAAAGAAAAGTCCTTGATAAACATTCTAACATTATTTCAAACGCCTAAAAACCCTCTGATTTCAGTCGTATTCTTGGGTCTTGGGCAGGACTGAATTTTATTTACTTTCTTCTTTGACATAATCCCACCCTCTCTAAAGATCACATGACCAAATATTTCAAAATCTGGCACACAAAAAGAAAATTCGGGACCTGAAATCATTAAATCAGCCTCTTCTATCCTAAACAAAATCCTCTCTAGAGTTACAGTATATTCCCAGAAAAAAATTTTGTACTCCTTGATTTTCCTTCAATACTTCATTACTGTAATATTTTGAAGGTCCTTTTATTCCACCATCACCAATAAACATAGCAGCATATTGTGGAATTTTGTCTTGAAGGATCCATGCCATCTGAGCTTGATAAACAGCAACTGAATTTGTTGCTCCTTGAGGCAAGCTAGTTAGCTGTGATTGTACTAGTGGTGTATCAAAAGTTTTAATTGGTCTTGAGTTAGGATGCAACTCTCTTTCATCATATCCCACCATTTTATCTCCTAAGCCATAAAACACTCTCCCAAAAAACATCTCTACAAACTCCTCTTACTAGGTGGTATTCCTGCATCTTTTATTGTAACCCTATTTAGTTTTCTAAAATCATGAACTACCCTAAGCTTGTAATTAGGTTTTTTAATAAAGAATGCTGGACTTGAAAAACTTGATAATGATTGTTCTTATAATCCAGTTTAAATTATTTCTCTAATGACTTTTATATAATCTTTTTTTAAAGAAGTGGGTATAGGAATCAGTTTCTGTTGCCATGGTTCATGGAAAGCCACTGGAATATTGTAGTGATCCCCATGAGAATGCTTTGAAACACCTCTCTCCTCTGCTAAAAATACAATGGTCTTCTCCCTCTTAACCATTACAACCAAAAACAACCTTTTTTATTCACCTGACATCTGTCCTTCAGGTCTGAAATTAACAACCTCTAATCTCTTGAAAGTGATTCTGGAAGTTTTACAAAATTCAGGGTGTATTCTTGACTAAACAAAAGTCATATGGATCTCTTGATAATTTTGGTCTTCTCAAAGGCAGATTTAATTCAGATGGCAAATATTTGTTAAATGGCCTAGTTATTTTTGCTAACTTTTTATATTTTTAGGTTCCATTTCCACTTTTACTTCAGATACTTGATCCACATTTGTCATAAAAATTTTCTTCATCTTCAGAACCAGAATCAGAAATAGAGTAAGTTGAAACATACTTTATATTTTCAAAATTTTCATTTTTATCACTACCACTCCCTTTTCCTTTGTCCTATTTTTCATATAATTTTTGAACACCTTTTTCCCTTCCATCTTCTATCACAAAATCACCACTAAATAAAGTTGGCAGTTAAACCTCTTTTTGAAAAAAGAAATAGAATCATAAATAATATTTTTTTTGTGAATTAATTATACTAAGATTTTTTTGTTGATTTTGATATGACAATTGCAGTTTATCCTCTTTCTTGAGGCCCCTATTATGCAGTTTATCCTCATTCTGGAGGCAAAAAATAATCCCCCACTATTATCACCATAACTAACCATATACCCTTTCCAATTTTTATCCAACATAATATATCCCATATTTCCCTTTGAACCATTTTTAAATTTTATAGAATAATTTGATAAAGTCAATAAACCTATAGAAAAATTCAACACATAATGACATTCCAATGAAATATCAACAGAAAATAATTGAGAATCTACTTGAATTATCTCCAAGAGAGCTGACCTATTCCAATCCCGGACTTCTTCATGAGAAGAGATTTCAACCTTGTAGCAATCAGCTTTATCAAGCCCAAAAAACAAGGGTCTTCATATAAAATATTGAAGGTAATAAAGAGTCCAAAATAATCCAAAAAATAGATAAAAAAATTCAGCCAATTTAAAGGTTTTTTATCCTCTTTTCAGAAGAATTAAATTCTTGAGATCCCTTGGTTGAAATACATAAATTTTCCCAAGGAAATTTCCACCAATTCCAAAACTGATTACAATCATTCACCAGAATATTTCCTACCAGAGGACAAAAAGAAACCAATACCTTTTTCCAAATTTTAGGCAAATCCAAATCATTTACCCCATATTTAAATGCCTCTTCACTCTTTATTAGTTCAGTAAAAACATTAGTCATCACATTTTCTTGACCAGCCTCTACTGGCCTTTCATACTGAACTTTATTTTATCAACCTTGGCCCTGGGCACCTCTTGAGGACTCACATTGCCACCTTTGCCCTCCATAATAAAATCTTCATCTGCAATAACCCTAGCTCCATTGCCTACTGCTTTAACTATTCCAGATTTATTGGCCATATTAAGCTTTTCATTGCAGAAATTCTCTGCTTCTAAAGTAAAAACTTGAGGAGAATAATCCTCTAAATCTAACTCCAAATCATCCATCCCAAAATTTTCCATAAAATCCAAATATTCTTCATCATTGATAATAACTTCAGTATCTTTGGTAAACACTAATTCCCCAATAATTTCATCTACCACCACTTTATCTTCAGGAATAGTTGAGTCCAAAGTCCTACACAAGCTACCTCTTCTACCTCTTGAGTCAATGAGCATATTCTCCAGAGTCAAAGTCAACAGTATTATGAGTATCCAGATATTCCAAAATAACCTTCTTTAGAACCTCAATTCCAGGAATAATAGCTTCTCCATATGGAAGATTATTCATCAAATTAACACAAATAAGCACCATCAAAACATCTTTCTTAAAATTTTCCCCCATAGCATCCCAATAAAACATACTTTGAACCTTTTTCATGATAAAAAATTTCATAAACCACCAAATAATCCAAAACCACCTGGAATTCAACTATAAACTGATTATACTGACCAAGAGAGTTGTCACCTACTTTAGATTCCCATCTCCTAGAAATATCCTTAGGATCCACTATTGAATAAACCTTTGGCCACTTTTTTCAATTTCCATCTTCAGCTTTTCCCAATTTCAACCTTTATAGCCATCCATATCAATAAACTCTTCTTCCACCTCTATGTCTCCTATAAAAATCTTATCTGCTTCACTATATCCAAAGGTAAAGCTCCATCCAATTCACAGAATTTTCATACCTAAATAAAAATACCTCTAAATAATCAGCAGAAAACTTGGACCCATCCCAAGATACAATCCTTACTTATGCTCTGATAGGTACATCAGTAGCCAAAACTTCAGATATATTAGAAGAAGACATTCCAAAAACATAAGATTAAACCATTAAAAAGAATATAAGTGTTTGTTAGATAAGACTCTTTTGGGCTAAGCAAATCCAGATACCAAGTAAGATCAATTAAAAGCAAGAGAATTCAAACCCCACATTGAGCGCCACCAATGTAGAAAGACTCTTACAGTTTACTTTCTGTAAGCAGAATCCAAGGGAGTTGGATAAAATAAAGAAAACCATGTCTGTTTAAGTAAAATAAGATCTCACAATTAACTAAGCTATATTTTCTAATTGACAAGAAATCACCAATAAAATATTTTCATTAATGGTTTTGAAATGTAGAATCTGTGTTCTTTATAATGAGGATGAAAAAAAGAACAGTAAAGTTGTATTTAGAAAAGTTATATAAATGATTGAATAAAATAATTTTATGAAGCTTTTATTTTTATGAGATTTAGTTGTTAAATCTGATCACTGGTTATGAGACCATTAAAATGGTACCCTGTAAGTTAATATTTATGATGATGAGTGAATTTAATAAATTTTTATTTAAAAGTGTTATTTTTATAAGCATATTAAAATTTTATAAAATTTTATGAAAAATAATTAATTATTGTTATATATGCGTTGTTGGTTGGTTGTTGGATGATTTTATGTTATGATTCACTGATTATTTTTAAGATAAAATTTATTAGATACTCTATAATTTCAATTCTACAGGCTTTTATATGTATAGTACGTCATGTGCCCAACTTTTACTAACTTGAGAATTCCAGAGCTTGTCCAGAGCTTATTCAGTGATCTCCAGAGTTTTTACAGAGTTCAAATGTACTTTGGGACTCAATTAGAAAATTTAAAATACTAATAAAAAATATAAAAAAATTAATATGATAGAAGTACCTATTCTTTATATTCCATTCTAATTTTTGTAGCCTGCACAGCCCTATTCACCTAGTAATGAATTATGAAATTTAAGCAAATTATGAAAAATAAAAAATAATAAAAAATACTTTTTAAAATTTTTTAAAATAGTAGAAAAAATATAAAAATTCCAGAAAAATTCCAAAAAGATTCTTGAGACTCCTTAATTTAATTTCCATGATCATTTAGACCCATAATTGCATTTCATTCTTGGTAATTTTTTGTTAAATCCTGAACCATAAAATCAACCCTTTTTAACCACTTTTAATACTTAATTTATTTAATATAACCATTTTAAAATTATATTGGCATTTCCAATCTCAAAAAAATCTCTCAAATATACATTTTTAATAAACGTGAATTCCATGCTAAAATTTTGACTACCACACCATATGCTAGTGGCTTGAGATACAGAAGTGTTGGATAAAGTGGGAGGTGTTTCAACCTCTTCATCTTCATATATTTCAAGTGGTCCTTTGGTCTGGAAGAATTTTCAATGTTCCAACGGCAGTGATAGGTGAAGGAAGACTCAATATATCAAAATATGTACATATTTATTTCTTTATAAGATATTATTCCACATAAGAGGTAAAAATATTTTATTATTATTCTTTCAAGTCTTAGAGATATCCAGATGTAAATACTAAGATGGTAGATAATAGTAATAGATTGATTTTTTTATATAAAATATAATAGTAAGTAAGAATGGAATGAAAGAAAAGTAGTCAGATTAAGAGCCCTTATATAGACAAAAAGGAGAGAAACTATGGAACCACAGTTCTATATACATGAGTATCAGAGAAAGGACAATTCCACAAATTGAAATTTCAAATATTTAAAGTTGTTCTATATATAATGTACTCATATACAGTATTTATCTGTATATTTCAATTTTAATTATAATTTATTTGATTTATTTTAAGTTTCTGTAAATTTCAAAGTAAAATAAAAATATTTGATTTTAATATTTGGCATTTTTATAGTTTAGTTTTCCTTTTAGCTTTCATGAGGAGGATGTTGAGGAATAGCTAATGAGGTAACATTAGAATTATATTTTTACTTCATTTTAATTATTAATTAGTTAAAAATATTCAAAGTAATTTTTAAAGTAAGTATAACTAATAAAATGAGAAGTAAAGGTGTAACTCTACTCTAGTAAGTAATTTATTCTTTACAGGGTAATTCTAGTAGCCTGTCTGAGAAGATAACTATAGCCATTGATATTTGAAGTCAGAAAGCATGTCAGGATAGGCTTTTGGTCTAGAATATTTAAAAGGAGATTAAACAGCATTGGAAGGTGGAGTTTGAAGCTTTCAAAGTCAAAGGTATGTGAGGAATTATCTTTTAATTTATTTACTCAAATTGTAAGGTAAAAAAATTTATAATTATTATTATAATTAATTATTTTAGAAATACTTACGTAAATACTAAAATAATTAACTGCATTAATAAATAATATTTGATTTGTAGTAAATCAAATAAATGTGTAAGTAGAGGATGATCTGAAACAACCAAAAATGGAAACCTTATATAGGCAAAAGAGAGAGAAATCATGGGGTTAAAATCCTATATACATGAGTATGAGAGATGAAGAAGAAAATTCCAGAATAAATATTTCAAATATTAAGATTTTTCTATAAATAATGTATGTAAAATATGGTTTTTCTGTATATGTCAAAATAAATTGATTTATTTAAAAATTACTGTAAGTGTCACTTTTAAATAAGTAATTTGAATTTTTTTTCTTTTTGTTTATTTTTATTTTAATATTAATTTTTATTTCCTTTAAACTGTCATTGAGCACAGTGTTAGGAAATAAAATATAAGGGACATTTTATTATTAATTTTAATTATTTACTAAATTTTCTTTTTTGTAACTAGTTAATTTATTAAAAGTAAATTTAAATTAAATATATTATAATTAATAATAATATATAAGAAATAAAAAGGTGTGGCTTCATCCCAGTGAATAATTAATCATTTTACTGGATATGTCTAGCAGCCTGGTGGACAAAGCAGGTTATGAGGTATAGTGCAAAGCAAATTCCAGTTGATCACTGCCATCATTTTGGATTTATTTCTAAGAGGACTTTTTAATTCCCTTAAACTGGAAAAATGAGCTTTCAAGATTCCAATAAAACATTTAATACAGACTTTTGACTTTTCCAAATAATTGTTGAACTTTGAATTTTGAATTTCTTCAGATTCTTCTCCCCAATAAGCAGGAATGACATAATTTCCATTCACATAAGTAGAATCTGCCAGAATATAGTGATCCTCATCAAAGAATCTTTCAGGTTCTTTTGAAATTTGAATTCTCTGAAAGACATACGAATGATGACATTATCCAGAATATCCAATAAAGAAAGATATAAATTATCCATTGATTTCACATATAGGCTGAACATAAATTGAATATTTATAAAGATGATATAGTTTCTTGGGTTAGTATGAAGAAAAGAAAGAATGGAATAAAAAATAAGCTACCTCTTTCTTAAGTCAAAGTAATTTTTTTTACCTTGAGCAAGTTTCTGGCTCAAAGGAACAGTTGTACCCTCAACAAAACTAATACATCCTGAGAAACTTTCTCCTTGCATAACCTGAGATGATTCAATTCATTCTTCTTTATTTAGAAAGGTGAGAAATTTATATTCCAAGGAGTTAATAGCAGTGATGCATCATTTTGTATAAGTGTTAACAGAGCCATTCCCTAAATCAAAGACAGTTTCCAAAATTATCAAGGCATCTCCATTCCTATTGAAACCCAAAAATCATAGTGTAATGGCAAATTTCATTGAAGGATCACATTTTGGTTTTTGAGAATTATAGTGAAAAACAGGGTGGTCCTGAATAAGCTCAAGCAATTTAAGGGAATATTCCAGAGAATTCTGGAGCAACTGTCCAAAACAGGGTACAGATAGGTAAGGATGTTTTTGGATGGTGTACTTGGGGTATGAAGTACCTGATTATTTCTTGGAAGAAGGTAACATTTCCTGGACATTTTTGATAAAAAAAGAAAATCTTCTTCAAGATTTGAATAAGAATCACAATCAGAGTCAAAGAGAAGACCAAGAGATATGAAAGTCATTGTTTGATGTAGCATATCATGATTTGAGAGTGAGGAAGGCATGAATCTTATATGGTATAAAAATGAAAATGATAAATAGTTTATTTATTTATGAATTGTTGTGCTGAAGAGTGCTGTGTATGAATGGGATGATTCTGACAAATCAGTGAAATGGGACTTTGTGAAGAAATCAGCACTTTTGTTTGAGAAATTATGGATTTAAATGATATAAGTGACTTATTTCATTTTTAAATCCAAAAGTGTTGGGGCTAGTGTGTTTTGTAAATCTGTGCTTAATTAAGTGGGGATTTTTAAGTGCCGATTTTCCAACACTGACACTCCCTAATGTTTATTCAAATAAATCAAGTCCATTATCATGTTTTCATCTTCTGAAGAATTAGAAAAAAGGAAGTTGGTCACAAATAAGATTCTGATGATATCACTGTGTAATATGGGGGGAAGACTTGAAAGAAAGTCTGTAACCTTGACTTTAAATTCACCACAGATTGAACACACATTGAGCTATTAACAAAGGAACCATACAATCAGGGATGAAAACTTCTCAGCAGAACAGTTTTAGGTGGGTGTTCAACTAGAGTTCAGTCTGTTTTCAGCATGATTTCAATCTGATTTTCATCTGAGTACTTTCTGAGTTCAGGTTGGGAACTTCTAGAAAGTCCACCCCCTATATTGCATAGTGTATGATTTGACAAAAAAGTGCTAGACAAAAATGAGCTCAAAATCATTCTGAATATAATGATAGAAGATAGAAGAAGTCGAATAGGATATTGAACAATATAAAGGGGAAGTTATGAAATGCAACACTGAATGGTAGAGATAAGGGGGAAGTCATGAACAGACCTGTCAGCCAGGCTATTAGACTTATGCAGTAAATAACTAATTATTTACTGGGATAGAGCCATGCCTTAATTTATTATTTTATTTAATTTTAATTACTTTGTAATTTAATTACAATAATTTAAATATTTAAATAATTAAATTTAATGTTCTCCATTTTTAATCATCTGACAATGTCCTCATGACATTTGAGAAGTGAAAGAAAAATATATTAATACTTAATATCATATTTTAAATTATTTTATTTACAATTGAAATTTAAAGAAAGTTTAAAATAGATCAAATAAAAGGGACATATACAGTAAATACAGTATATGGGTACATTCTTTATAGAACAACTTTATTATTTGAAATGTCTAATTGTGGAATTTCTTTTTCTCTTATACTCATGTATATAGATTTTTTGACTCTGTAAATTTTCTCTTTTTTGCCTATATAAAGGCCTTTCATTCTGTCTGGTTTTCTTCATTCCATCATCAGCTTTAAAATTTATTTTTTTTGTATAAAACACATCTATTAGTACTATTACTACCTAAGTATTTACATCTACATATTTCTAAGTTTTCAAGTAATAATAATAATTATCTGTTACCTTTTTCATTGAGTATTAAAATTATAAATATAAAAAATAGGTATCTTGTTAGAAGGTCCTCTTGGTCTAGAAGGTTTTAGCAGAGGTCCAATGGCAGTGAAAAATGGAAAACTTAAGATTTCAAGGAAGGTACATAATTTTTATCTTTTATAGTTTATTACTCAAGTTAAAATGTATAAAGCTATTATTATTATTACTGATAAGGATTGGAATTAAGCAGTTGTAAATACTAAAACAGTATTAGTAGTAATTGAAATGATTGATTTTATTTAATAAATTATAAGTAAGTAAAGAATGAGGAAAAAAACCCAAAATGGGAGGCCTTATATAGGCAAAAAGGAGATAAACCACAGAGCTAAAAAATCAATATACAGGAGAATGGGAAGAAAGAAAATTGCAAAATAATATAATGCAAAAATTAAGATTGTTTATATAAAGAATTTATCAATATAATGTATTTACTGTATATATCAAATTATTTTATGTATTTAGAGTTCCTGTAAATTACAATTTTTAATAAAATAAATTAGATATAATACTTAGTATTAATATATTTTTATTTCACCTCTAGACTTTTATGAGGACTTTTTCAGGGGATATAAACAAATGAGGGACATTTAAAATTAAATATTTACTTTATTTTTACTTAATCCAATTTGTTAAGTTATTGTAAAAAGTTAGAAAGTAAATATAATTAATAAAACAAGAGATAAAGGCATGGCTTCATTCTATTAAATAATTAATTATTTAATGGCTAAGTCTAGTAGCCTGGCTGACACTCCCTCACTCTAAAAAAACAATAAAAAAACGCTATTATTTTTTATTTTTATATTTCTTTTGTAGAGCAGGAAGGTTAGATATCAATTTCCCAGGTATCCAAAAATCATATTCAGAAGATTTATTCTTGAATCTCAAAAAGTTTCAGTACCTTTTTCAAAAATGATTATTCTGTCATTTAGAATCTTATTAATATCTTCTGTTTCAGTGATTTAATTACGGCTCTTCTTTGGTCTTCCCCTCCTTTTGGGAAAAAAATAACTATTGGATGTATAAGGTTTCAGAAGAGATATTTGAAGAACAGTATGTTTCCTTTCATATTGAGAGTACAGGATAGCTTCAACTGCATTACCACAAGTCATTATTCTGACAACAAATGGACCTAAAAACAGGTATTTTAATTTGTTATTACCTTGTATATTTAAGTGGACTGTAAAAATCAGTACTTCATCACACTTTTTAAGGGTGTATTCTTTATGGGATTTGTCCCACCTCTTCTTCTCATATTCAAAATATTTTTCAATACATTTTGAGCATTACTTCTGAAAAGTTGTTGCATTTGAAGAAAATATTTTACACCAGGATTTAAATCCAATTTAAGTATTTTATTATTGAGAATTCGGGCAGTATTATTTGGAACATATCCAAGCCAGCTCCCAAAAGAATTTCTCTGATTAAATGAATGAACAGTGCTATATTAAGCAAATTACAGAGTAGGTAGTAAGGTGACCAAGTCATGCGTGAACCTGTAATTTTCTTTATACTCAAGTCCAAAGGCACAATACCATCTTATCATGTCCTGTAAATTCTGAATTTTTCACTCAGCTAATTCATCAGTTTGAGTATGATTGGCAGTAGAAAGCTTCTGATCACAACCATAAACATCCACAAGAGACATTCAAAATTTAGAGGTAAATTTAGGGTCTCTGTCAGAGATTATGGCCTTTGGGAAACAAGAAGTATTAAACATATGCCACCACCTCAAGAAGGCTTATTCTTTAGTGGAAAAATCCTTGTAAGTGGGGATTAATTTTTACATTGTTATGAATCTGTCCACAATAACCCAGAAAGAGTTATAACTGTCTTTTCCAGTAATGGGAAATCCTGTTACAAAGTCCATGTTTATAATCTGCCATGGAACATCATGAGATTCAATATTTTTCATCAATCCAGCTATTTTTCCAGTTAATCTTTTTGATTTCTGGAAAGATCAAAAGGATTCAACACATAGTTTGGTGTCTTCAGACATATTAGCCCACCAAGAAGTGCTGTTAATTCTGATAATTGTTTTTTCAAGATCAAAATGTCTTGCCAATATGTCATTGTGACAAATTTTCAAGATGATTTCTTTCATAGAAGGAGGAATAAAAATAACATTACTCAACTTTCTTCTATAATAGTGCTAGCCATCATAAAATAAAAAGGTACCTTACTCCAAACCAATCTGGTACTTTGGTTGGAGGGTTTTAATTAATGCTTGTATTGAATCATTCTTTGGATCATTTCATAAATTGCAAAACTTTATTAAATCAATGTCTTTATCATATCAATCCAGAATAAGCTGTAATAGCTCTTCCTCCATATAAACCACATATATCCTATGAGTGGGAACTATTTCATCCTCAGGATCATATGAAGGATTAGAGTCATCATTTGGCAAAGGCAACCTTGATAGCATATCAACATTTGAGTTAAAAATTCCAGCCCTATGAATTATTTTCATCCTTCATCTGTATTCTTGAACAGCTAACTTCCATCTGAACATATGTCTGTTAGGTGTCTTCTGGTTCAAGAGGGATTTTACTGCACTGCAGTCAGTGACAAGTTCAAATTTCTGGTCATTCAGATAATAATTTAGTTTCTCTAGAGCCCACACTACTTTTAAACACTCCAGTTGAGTGGCACCATATTTCAATTCACTATTTCTCAAGGTTCTTGAAATATAACAAATTACTACTTCAGATACTTTGTCATTCATAACTTGTTTTTGATGGAGAGAAGAATCAAGGCCAATAATACTGGCATAAGTGTATAAAACAAATGGATGATTAAAGTCAGGCAAAGATATTATTGGTGCTGACATCAAACAATGTTTCATAGTGTCAAAAGATCTTTGTCTTTCACTTTTCTAGACAAAAACAACATCCTTCCTATTTAATTGGATTAGGGGTAACACTATGACCTGATAATTCTTAATATATTTTCTATAGTATCCAAACATTCTTGAAAAACTTTGGAGGTCTCTAACTGTAGTAGAAGCTTTTACCTGTTGTATGGCTGCCAAGTTTTTCTGTTCAACACATATCTGTAATTCTGAGACAACATGACTAAGCACATTTAAAGAATGAAAATCAAATTTTCATTTTTTCAAGGCAAGTGTCATATTTATCTCATACATTTTATGGAACAATTTACACAGGTGGTTAAGATGGTCCTCAAATGTTTTAGAGAATATGATAATATCTTCAATGTAAACCATCAGCAATCCCTTATATATTTCTTGATGACATGTGTTATCCATAACCTTTTGAAAAACTGAAGGGGAATTTTTGGGGCCAAATGGCATCTTACCATACTAATAAATACTCATATGAGTATCAATCATCAGAATATTCTAAAAATTCTTCTCAACAGGTACCTGGTGATATCCTTTATTACCTTCTAAACAGATGATATATTTAGCACCTTGGTGGACAGAATTTATAGAGCTAATTCTGGGTAAAGGATAAATATCATATAAAGTAAAAGTGTTTAATTCTATATAATCACCACATAACCTAGATTTATCTTTCTCATAAGAAATTAAGAAAGGTGAGATAATAAAATGTTTAGGTGTTTCAACTACCTTTTCAATAATAGTCATTTTTAAAATGGTAGAGATATTGTCTTCAATATCTTTTCTCTTTGTGGGAGAAGCAGGATAAGGCTTCTTCTTAAAACTAGGTGGTATTTCAGTCAATTTGTGAAATAATGAAAGCTTCATCTCTTCTTTTACCAATCCTGATTGATGTGACCCATGAGCAAAGGCCGTAGGAAAGGATTTTATCAACCAAATGATCAAATATTTTTCCTCACCTGAAAGTTGTTCTTTAAAAGAAGCTGTGTCAATTTCTGACGGAAGGGAAGGAATTTCTTTTGTATATCTTCCTTTATATTTAACTACAGAAAGAAATGTGTTCAATCCTGGTGTTAATAATTTTTTTGGGGAGGAAATTTTTAATTTTCTCTTCCAATTCAACCCTATTACAAAACATTGGTTTGAGGTATCCAATTTAAAACTATATGTGGTTAAAATATCATTTACTGCAATGAATCAGCTATTTACGTGATCATTTATATAACTACAAAGTAACACATAGCTCTTACAAAGCCATGGTTATATTTAGAAAATACAGTAGCTTTGTATTTACCAATGGGGGACAAAACAGGGCCATAACCTCTCCAATTTTCAGAAATGACAGGCTGAAATTTGGATTTATAATCCTGATCCACTGAAGTAAGTGCTTTTTCAGATACGTCACTTCCTCCAGCTCCAGAATCCAAAACAACCTCACTTTCCTTTTCATTAATCAAGACTGGTGCCATGAGAGGGGTAATAATTATTGAGCTGTCTTCAAGATTTAATATGATCTCAGCATATTCAAATGTAGATAAATAATTATTCTAAATGTTAATATTATTAAAATAATCAATATCTTCTTTCAGAATTAAAATTTCCTGGTCAGATTCATAAGAAATATTTCTGGCACAAACACTTGAAGTATCATTCAGTGAAACTGTGTTATCAGCAGGTTCTTCTGTTTTTTTAACGAGGTTTTTTTTCTTTTCACAAAATTGGCCTTTCTTCAAAGGCTTTCTGCATTTAAAGCAAGTGTTTGTTGCATACTTTCTAGGTGCAACAGGGGCAGAAGGTTTTCCAACTTTTTTAGGAAGAGTATGTTGGTAATTGGATGTCTTCTCCAATGGAGGTCTAGGAGTGAACCTTCTATAATCACAATTTTTATTTAAAAGAACCTCATTAAAAGTATTAATAAAAGAAGAAGGTTCTCTTGAGAGATCAGTCCTAGCAACTATTAAGTCTCTCAGAGACATAGGCAATTTATAATGGATCCTGTCCTTCCATAATTCAAAGTCCATGTTTCAATCCATTGCTCTCAGGATTTCTACTAGTTTCATCAGGAATTCAATAGTTTTTTTTGTAGAAGAAGAGCCATATCTAGCTTCCTCATATTGCCTCTGTTGGGCTAATCTAAACTTTGAACCACCAAACTGTGCTTTGATAAAATTCTTCAACTACTCCCAGGAGTAGTCATTTTTATCTAAAACAAAAGATTCATACCACATAAGGGCAATATTGGAAAATAAAGATATTTATTTAGACACAATTTCTTCATCTGGACATTTATAATAATTCTTAAGGCTATCAATTCTGAAAATGAATGGCTTCTAATAAGAGGAAGAATCACTATCAAATTTTGGGTATTGGTCAAGTTTTGGCCAATTCTTTTGATTTGAGGCAACTTCCTTGTTACAAACTTATTTCTCTTTAAGAAGAAGATGTAGTTTTTCTAACTGAGAAGGAATCTCATTGTTTAACCTTTCTGTAGATATACAAGGTGCATCATCAATTTTTGATGGAAACTCAGGAATATCTACAAGAATTTCTTGCACTAATTTTACTTTAGATGAGCTAGTCTCAGTTATAATTGGAGTATCTTGTGCAACAGTTTCTTTCAAGGAAGTGGAAGAATACTTTTGCTTATGTAACAATGAGTTCAACTGTTCTCCAATTTTTTTAGTCTAGTTTTCATTCTTGAAATACTGGATAATGTCTCATTGATAGTTGAAAAAGATAATTGATTCATGTTTTGCAGAGATGAGTAATGGTCACTTACTCTGTTCATGTTCAGCTTATTTCCCTCTAGTTCCTGGAAACTGATAGACACAGATTCTTGTAACTTGGACAAATCATTTTTAATATTTTGTCACAAAGCAACTTTCTTCTCATGAGTTACTTTTTAATGGTAAAAATCATCAAACCCCTCTGCAATTCACTCCTCACCGCTTGGTAACCTTGTTCAGTTAAAAAACTATTAAATTTTTGAGTCAATTGGAGGTTGTTCATTTTATGCTTCTGTTTAGCAATAATATCTCTCAAATATTCATCATTAATAGTAGCTACATCAGGAGTACTTATCAATAGGGAAACAGAGTAATTTTCCAGACTCTCATAAACTTCAGGATCAATTGTTTCATCTATAATAGTTTTATCAGGGTCTATCATTGAAGTAAAAATTTTTACTAAAGGAGTAGCCCCCAGTGAACTCCCCAGAAGAGATTCAAAGAGGCTTCAATATAAAAATGATTCCCTTGCAGCAGAAAGTCAACAAACTGATCAGAATATTGAGTAATATTCCTACTAGAGGCAGCCTCTACTGGCCTCAAGGTATCATCTTCCCATCCAGAATTACCCGAAGGAACTGAATCAGTAAAAAGAAAGGGCACTTGTGATTCAATAGAGGGGCTTACCATGGTTTTGGTAAAATTTGGAGTTGATTTTTCTTCCTTTTTCTTCCTCCTTTGAAGGGATGAGGAGGGGTTGGGTTGAATTTTGGGGTCTGGAAGGACCTGCCTGAGTTCCTTGTTTCAGTTTTTGAACTTGGTGGGATTCCCACTGCCATTTTGACATTTCTACCTTTTCCTGCTGATAAGGAGGCACTTGTGGAGGGGTTTTTTCTGCTGGATGAGGTTTCCTCTTCTCTTGAAGAAAAGTCTCATCATTTTTTAGCTTTTCTTCCAGAAACTATACCTTTTTTTAAACCTGAGGCTCTCTAATGTCAACTCCTTGATGTGAGCTGGCAGTTTGATGACTTGCTGCTTCAAGGGAATCTTTTTTATATTGAAGCCTCTTGGAATCTCTTCTGGGGAGTTCACTGGGGGCTTTGAATCCAGAGCAGTCTTTTCTGATTTTATTTCCATTTCCAGCATTTCCACATCGTTTTTGGTCCAACAATTGATTAATTTGAGAAATTTTTGCAGTACAAGAAGAACTTACAGAAGTCTCATCATAATCAATTAAGTCTAATTCCACTTCACAGGCAGCAGAAACCCTTTGATCAGTAATTTTTTATATAACCTAAACTGAGAGAAAGAAATCTTTATATTTAATCAGTTATTATTTAATTGTTGAAAGAAAAAATGAGAGATAAAATAAAAATATTTCAAGTAAATGATCAATTATCAGGATTATTAATCAACTGAAATAATGAAAATATATTATTTATCAGGAAAAAATCAACTGAAATAATTATTACAATTTTTTAACTAATCAAGAGAATGAAGATATTGATAATTTATTACCTGGATTTAAATAAATCAACTGAAATAATAAAATAATTTATTAACTATCAAGAAAAAAGTGTCAACTGGAATAATTAACACAATTCTTAATTAAGTACTAATTTATATATTGATATATAATTATCAGGACTAAGAGTCAACTGAAAATTTAATTACCAGGACTTAATTTCAACTGAAATAATATAATAAAATTAATTAATTAATTTTTAAATTTATTATTTTACTACCAGGACTAATTTTCAACTGAAGCAATAAAATAATATTTTAATTATCAGGAAAAAAATGTCAACTGAAATAATAATAAAAATATATAATATAATTTATTTAATTTATATAACTTCTAGGACTAAGAACAAAATGTCTCTATCTTGGTCAACTAAGAAAAAAATTCATTTTACGCCAGACACCTCTCCCTGTAATGTGAGCAATTTAATGCTACTACAGAGTGCTGAGTAAAAATATATACATGTAATATAAAATATGCAGAGTGAGACTTACAGATAGTAACTGTTATAGTCACTACAAATATATAAGACTCTTTCCACTATATAAAAATTAAATTTGGGGCAAGGTTTGATTCACAGTCGCGGAAAAAATATAAATTACATGCCTTTTGATTTTTGTTGTTTTTGTTTGTCCACAAAGGCTTATTGATCCTCATAGTCAATGGTTCCATGGTTGCCAGCATAAAGGTGTTGGTGTGTCAACAACAATTCAGAAATGCTCCCAGGTGTTAGAAGTCCCTCTAGGTCTAGAAGGCTTGACTGGTGTATAATATCCTATGGTACTAACTATAGGCCTCAACCAAGGGAGCTGGAGTAAAACTGGAGAGAAAAACCCCTGACCCTTTGATAAATACCAGGTGAGATTTATTTGCTACAGAAAATCAGAGACTTTTACAATAACCCTTAAAACACACTTCTTTACTGCTTTTTAAGTCAAGAAAGTAGCCAATAGCAGACCACTGAGAGCTAAAGAACCTGAAAACCTGAAATTCAGAGAGATCCACACCAGAAACCAAAGACACAGTGCACTTTTTGCACAAACACAAGAAAAAATACTTGATGTAGGTTTCAAAGCTACAACAGGTAAATAAGTTTCCAAAGTTAAGTTAAATGAGGAAATAACCTTGCAAAAAACACAACCAATTTTGGCCAAAAAACAGTGAAAACTGATTGAGAAACAATGATATAACTACCAGATGGTTGTGTAATAATTAAAGTTGCCCCAAACTGTCTTCTCCAGTATGTAAACACAGACCACCTATCTAAAAATCCATGCACAGCAACTAATTTTTCTCTTTTGATAGCCAAATTGATTAAAAAACCTCTAGAAATGCTCCCCAGCCCTCTAGAACTGAGGAGGGTGGACCTCCCTTAGGCCAGAAAACCACCAAAAACATCTAATAAGGCCCAAAATACTTAGAAAAATCCACCATAACTACTAAAACCCTTAAAACAAAAAATTAAGTTATGAAAACATTTATACATAAAATATAGAGCCAAATTAACTCTACTTAATGGTACTTAGAACTTATCCTTAAGACTTATGGTTAGCCCGTAAAGCACAAAAAAAGAAAATTAAACAGCTATCTTTTAGAAATGAAAAAAGAGGTAATGACCCTTTAAAACTTGGAATATGAAACAATGATCAAGAAATCAAATATGGAGAAAACCCAGGGCTATCCAATGGTTTTACCCATATATCCATAGTCCCAATATTCTCTGAATAAAACTAAAAAAACACCTAATTCCTTGACCAATTTCAATTAAGACATACACAAACAGCACCGAACAGCCCAACAAAGGCCTCTGAAAATGTTGGAAGACCACATCCTCCCTTCAATCAAGAATGTCCACACTCTTCTTCATTGGATTCACCAGCTTCAACTTTCTTTCAAAATCTACCTCTGACATGGGCCCTTACCAATACTGCATTGACAATAATCTGATCTGCGCCATCACACCACCAGCTCATCCATACAGAACCTCCTGTGATGTCTACCAATCCAGAAAAAAGACTTTCTACAGAACTGGTTCATTAGCATCTTCAACAGTTTCCCCTCCAACTCAACCTGGTCAATCTTCTACCAGCACAAAAAAATCCAGTCTCTCAATTCTGATACCCAAATTAATTAACAATTTAAACCCTTTAAAAAAGAGTGCCAACAACACTACAGCAATCAATACCACCATGCTTTGTCCATCTGACGGTAAAAAACTTTTATTCCTTCTTTGTACTTTTAAAACTAGTTATTTCTCAGCTCCTCCATCTTCTGCCAGTGATGATGAAAATGTAAGATCCATTGAGCCACCAACACCTATCCACTTTCCCATCATTAAGGCCAAGTTGCAACAAAACTCCTCTTATCAAAAATAGCTCCTACTAAGCTACTTCCAATCCACTCTTGCTAGAAATGCACAGGACCTTGAGAAAAGGAAACAACTCATCAACCAGTTCAATCGTTTCATCTCTTGATGCTTTATCACATTTTTTTTCTTGAATAAACTTTTGGCTTAGAAATGATATTTCTTGACCACCATCCAGACTTCCTGAATTTAGCCAATCATAAGAAATATGTCAGTTTACAGTCTTGGGCAACTCATCCTCAGTTTTAAGTGTTGGGGGACTAAAAGCCTTCATTTTATAGTCTTGGGGGACACAAAACCTTCAATTTATAGTCTTGGAGAACTTTAAACCTAAATCATAAAGACAGAACCAGAGATAAAACCATTAAAGACCAAAGAAATAAACTAACATTCTGGGATAACTTTTCTATGGAGCAGCCAGCTAATCTGTTACCCCCACACTTGCCTTAACTAAATTCAGAGACTCTCCCTTTGGTTGTCCTCTGCCATAATGACACCAACACCACATTATCAGTTTGTAGTCCTGAAGGACTCAACCATCAAACCATCCTCAGTTTATAGTCTTGGTGGACTATACCATTTTTCAGTTTAAATTCTTGAAGGACTGGCCACAGTGTTCAGTTTAAATTCATGACAGACTTTCCACACTTTACATAAAAAGCCAAAACTAATTCTATGCACAATTCCCCATAACCAAACTACTGAAATTTCACTTTCTCTCCATCATCTACCCATCACTGAAAATTTTTTTCTTCTTATCTCTTTTATCTTAATTTTTGTCTCATCATATACTATGGCTCATTCCCCTGATTTTAACCCAGATCTTTCTTGCTTCACTGCTCCAAAGTAATATGCTTGCAAACAGTGTATCCACATGTGAAGACCTTTCACCTTCACTCTTCCAACTCCTGACACTGAACTCTACAACAGCGCCTGTGATTCTTGCAACTCCAAATAGAAAAGATGTGACAGAGACGCCAATTCTCCTATACCATCACCTTCACCTTCACATAAATACATCTCCAGATCCCCTAATAGATCACTAGAGCTTGGTCCTGCTTTTTTCTCTTTATCTTCAGCCTCATCCAGAAGATCCTGGAAATAAGTTCCCAGAATAATCTCCAAAAGAGCTGCTTAATCCTCTAAAGCAAAAGCCTTTATCACTGTAAATTCAGCTCAAACAGCTTCATTATCAGATACTAGGCTGTTAGACCCCGTTCAGAAGCCCGCCCACCTTGCTAGGAAGCATAAATCAGGCTTAAAACCTACAAATTAAGCCTGAAAACAGTTAAATTCCGCCAGAATACATCAATAACACCACACAACAACCTTCTAGTTCTCTCAGAGTAATGTGCTCAAATTCTCTTACTTCCAAAATTTCTAAAACCTCTAAAACTTCTAAAACTTCTAGAAGACCTACCAGAAGAGCCTAAGAAGACCCCAGAGTACAAACACTTCACCCAGACAAAAATCTACCTCTCAACCAAAAAGAAGCAACTACACCTCTTTTCTACCAGCTAATTATTCTTCTGAAAGTTCAATTTCTTCCAGAAATTCATCCAGAAAATCCCAATCAGCTTCTAGGCTACCTTCTCCTTCCCCATCCTACAAAAATACTGGTACACCATCACCAGTACCCAACCAAACTGAACTAAGCAACAAGATCATCAACAACAGCAACAGACATGCTGCTCCAACTAGGCCCCATGAATGTCCACATCCTAGTTCATATTCTCAACACCTTTTAGAAGATGACCAAGAAAATCCATACCTCCAACTGGTTTATCCTCCTACTATATCCAATAAAAACCCTTCAACAGTTCAAATTCCAGCCGCTTACAAATTAGATGAACCTCCAATGTGTAAGTACCAAAATATTTAATCCAATATCTTCAACAGAAAATAATTACTGATTCAATTTTTCTTTTTAGTTAACAACCCTGCCTCCTGAATCTACTATTTAGGTTGGCCAACCTCTGAAAACCAAATTGACACTGGATTACCCAATATGAAGCAACACCTAAGTATAATGTGCTCAAAAATTCTTAAGGCCTTTGCTCTTCATGGTCCATTGAATGAATTTGAGATAAAACTGAGGAAACAACTTCTTCAACCACTGGAAAATTTTGAGAATAATTAATCACACCTTCCAACACTCCATCCCAGCTTCTTCTGCTTCCACCCAAAAATTACCTTCAAATCCAGTTCCTGAATATTACAATCCCTAAACTCTATCCAGCAGACTACACAACAAGGAACATAGTGCCTCCTCCAATCCAAACAAGAAGCAAAGAAGCCAACATAATCCAGACCAACCTTCAGAAGCTTCTTCTTTCAGACATTATTTATAAAAAAAAATTAATTTAAATTAATAAATAGAGAAAACCATAATAATTAGCAAATGTATTAGAAAAATTATTTTATTTTTATTTTTATTTTTATTTTTATTTTTATTTTTATTTTTATTTTTATTTTTATTTTTATTTTTATTTTTATTTTTATTTTTATTTTTATTTTTATTTTTATTTTTATTTTTATTTTTATTTTTATTTTTATTTTTATTTTTATTTTTATTTTTATTTTTATTTTTATTTTTATTTTTATTTTTATTTTTATTTTTATTTT
Source organism: Hemileia vastatrix (assembly GCA_030280995.1). Classification (NCBI taxonomy): domain Eukaryota; kingdom Fungi; phylum Basidiomycota; class Pucciniomycetes; order Pucciniales; family Zaghouaniaceae; genus Hemileia; species Hemileia vastatrix. The sequence continues at coordinate 30,264,572 of JASXTE010000002.1, read as the reverse complement.
TATTTTTATTTTTATTTTTATTTTTATTTTTATTTTTATTTTTATTTTTATTTTTATTTTTATTTTTATTTTTATTTTTATTTTTATTTTTATTTTTATTTTTATTTTTATTTTTATTTTTATTTTTATTTTTATTTTTATTTTTATTTTTATTTTTATTTTTATTTTTATTTTTATTTTTATTTTTATTTTTATTTTTATTTTTATTTTTATTTTTATTTTTATTTTTATTTTTATTTTTATTTTTATTTTTATTTTTATTTTTATTTTTATTTTTATTTTTATTTTTATTTTTATTTTTATTTTTATTTTTATTTTTATTTTTATTTTTATTTTTATTTTTATTTTTATTTTTATTTTTATTTTTATTTTTATTTTTATTTTTATTTTTATTTTTATTTTTATTTTTATTTTTATTTTTATTTTTATTTTTATTTTTATTTTTATTTTTATTTTTATTTTTATTTTTATTTTTATTTTTATTTTTATTTTTATTTTTATTTTTATTTTTATTTTTATTCTTATTTTTATTTTTATTTTTATTTTTATTTTTATTTTTATTTTTATTTTTATTTTTATTTTTATTTTTATTTTTATTTTTATTTTTATTTTTATTTTTATTTTTATTTTTATTTTTATTTTTATTTTTATTTTTATTTTTATTTTTATTTTTATTTTTATTTTTATTTTTATTTTTATTTTTATTTTTATTTTTATTTTTATTTTTATTTTTATTTTTATTTTTATTTTTATTTTTATTTTTATTTTTATTTTTATTTTTATTTTTATTTTTATTTTTATTTTTATCTTTATCTTTATCTTTATTTTTATTTTTATTTTTATTTTTATTTTTATTTTTATTTTTATTTTTATTTTTATTTTTATTTTTATTTTTATTTTTATTTTTATTTTTATTTTTATTTTTATTTTTATTTTTATTTTTATTTTTATTTTTATTTTTATTTTTATTTTTATTTTTATTTTTATTTTTATTTTTATTTTTATTTTTATTTTTATTTTTATTTTTATTTTTATTTTTATTTTTATTTTTATTTTTATTTTTATTTTTATTTTTATTTTTATTTTTATTTTTATTTTTATTTTTATTTTTATTTTTATTTTTATTTTTATTTTTATTTTTATTTTTATTTTTATTTTTATTTTTATTTTTATTTTTATTTTTATTTTTATTTTTATTTTTATTTTTATTTTTATTTTTATTTTTATTTTTATTTTTATTTTTATTTTTATTTTTATTTCTACATGGATTACTACTTAAAACTACTAAAATACTAAAAAAAACTTGAAAAGAATTAAACAAAATTACCCCAAAAAATATGAGAGCTGAGAAAAAAAATGAAATAATAAATAATTTCAAATGGTATCCTCCAGCCAATTGATGAGCTGATGCCCTGATACCTTATCCACATTCAAGTGCACCTCGATGTGGATACACCTTTAGATAAATTTTAAAATATTTGAGATGCAAAAACAAATTAAGAAAAATAATATAAAGATGACATTAAATGAATAGAAATTAAAGTAAATAATAAAAAATGAAAGAAAGATAAAAAAGAAAATAGCATTACCAAGCCAATTGATGGGCCTTCCCCACCAATTCTTTCCCATGTTCAGGTGACCCTGATGTGGTGACACCATATAATATAATTTTTTTATGATTTTTACCCTCTTTAAATCTGAATCACCACCATATAAAAAGTAAAAGAGAGAGAAAGATAAAAAAGAAAATAATGTAAAACTACTATCTAACACAACAATTGCCACAAAGTCAAGGAAAGAAAAAGAAAAAGTCCAGCTCCATAGAAGGTCCAGTCCAAGGAAATGATCACTGGGTGGGCTCCCTCCATTAAGTAAAAATGATGAAAGACCACCAGTGATCCACTACCAATAAAAATAGACCAAAGATAAAGAAGCCACTTCCAAGTGATTTTAAAGTCATAGTGGACTTGAAAACACAATAAAAAAAATAGAAATAGGATTCAACTAGGACAAACAAAATACTTGAAATAGACATTATGGGGTAACTGTTCTACAGAGCAGCCAGATCATCAGTTATTCCCACACTTTCAAAAATAAAATATAGTAGCCCCCTGGGTACCTTCTTAAAAAAACACAACATCTAGAACAATAATATAAAAAATAAGCGTGAAGAGTCCAGCACTTGAAGACCAAAAGAATATCCAGTTTAAAGTCATAGAGGAGAGAAATCTGCGTAGAGAAACCAATAATAGGGTTTAAAAAATTAAGAAAAGGGGTTGGAAACATAAAATCTGGGGTAACTGTTCTACAGAGAAGCCAGCCCATCAGTTACATCTACACTTGCCAAGATTAAATCTACAATCCCCACCCATGGGTACCTTCTAACAGACAAGTTTCCAACAAAACAGATGCACATCATCACTGAAATCTAAAATTTAAAGAATAGTCCCTAGTTTTTCATCATTGCAGGGTCAATCTTCTTCACTTCTAGTGCCTCTTGGGTAAAATCTCTTCACCTGATCATCAGAAACTCTCTTCTTCAAGACTGAATCATCTAACTCCACCAAAAAAATAAGAAACTCCAGACACCTGAGATCTAACTCTTTAAGGTTCATTACATCTTTTAGAAAACATTTTTCCCCACTGACTCTCCAAAATTATATTATACACCAAAGCCAAACAACCAGGTTTCAAGGGATTCCTGAGTCTATGAGCCAACTCATTGTCCCAGTATCTTACTGATTGATCTCTTATCTTCATGATTCTTGAGTATGCATTTTCTTGAAATTTCTCTCTTCATTCCAACTGTTGCATCCTGGCACAGAGAAAATATTCTGTTGAGCACAAATCATCCCAATGCATTCCAAGATAAGAGAAAGCTTTCAAATCCACTGGTAAGACAGCATTCTCCACAGACATTAATTCATAAGGGGAATAGCCAGTTGTCCTTTTCCCAGTGACCCTATCAGAAGATAACACCAAGGTTAAATAATGCCTCAACTTTTCAGCACTATCTCAACAAATCTTCTCCAAAAAATTCTTGATAACTTTATGGCCTCTTTCAACCATTCCTTCAGCTTCAGGATAATAAGGTTTAGCCACTCTTACTTAATAACCAATACTTTCCACAGCTTGATTGAATTCAGCCCCAAACTCTGGTTCACAATCAACAGTCAGAAACTTCATCAACCCATATCTAATTACCCATTCCTTCTTTAAAAACTCTTCCACATTATTGGTAGTAAAATTAACCAGAGGCACTGCCTCAACCCAACCAGAAAAATCATCCCTGGCAACAAGCAATTATTTATACCTGCCCTCTTTGATATGAACAGCATTCACACTGACTCTTCTAAACACAGTTAATTCACCAGTAGCATGGCCAACCTCTTAAGGTTTCAAGTGACTTCTTCTTTGACATTCTTCACAAGATTGAAACAAACCCTGAACAGCCAACTTCATACCTGGCCACCAAAATCTGTCTGCTACTCTTCTATAAGTCTTCCCAAAGCCTCTATGACCAAGGTCTTCATGCAAAGATTTCAACACCAGCTCTTGACCCTCCTTCTGAGTCAAAACTACTTGAGGATATGGATGTCTCCTCCTCATGGACCTTCTTCCTGAAACATAGAGGTCAGGACTCTTCTTCTTGATTGCTACTCAAGTATAATCATCACAACTATCTGGAATCTCTAAGGTTAACATATATTAAACCCTAGTAAAATAAAACCCAGAATGACCCCGATTCTCATCTTAAAAATACAACAAAACAACATCCAAGGGTTTAACCCTGTCATAAAAATCTCCAGTGTGCTCATGAGATACTTGACCAGCCCAACTAGGACACCAATCCCTAAATTTTGGTATATCCTTTTCCTTACACTGAATCTTAAGATAATTCAGTTCACTAACAAAAACACCATTTTCCAATTTTAAGCCTTGCCAAACAACAGCTTCATCTTCATGCATAAAAGCACCCTGATCACCACAATCAAGATTAGATCCAGCCAGTTTAACCTCTTGTGGGTGGAGAGAATCATCTTGCAGTTTAGACTTATGGGAAAGGAGAGAAAAATATTAAGAACCCTTTTTGCTGGCCCTAACCACTGGGACATCTTCATCAAATTCTTCAAAATAAGAATTTTCATCTGTGGGTGGGCTCCTTTATAATCCATCAGGCATTGTAAAAGTTTTTCCAGGTTTGTGTACCAGGCTAAAAGAAAAATGCTGAAAAAATGCCACCCACCTTTTCATTGGAGCATTTGATAGACTAGGTGTGTTTATTATTTGAACCAAAAACTACCCAATATAGGGGGTGGACTTTCTAGAAAGTCCTCAACCTGAACTCAGATAGAACTAAGGTGGAACTTAAACTGAACTCATACTGAGCCCATAGTGAACTCTACTTCAACACCCACTTAAAACTGTTCTGCTGAGTGGTGTTCATCCCTGATTGTATGTTTCCTTTATCAATAGCTCAATGTGTGTTCAATCTGTGGTGAGTTTGAGTCCAAGGTTGTTGACTTGCTAGCAAGTCCGCCCCCCATATTGGGTGGTGAAAGACTTTGCATCCACCTGAAGCTTAAAATGCTTCACTCACAAAACAGTTTTCAGCTTCTTCAAAATTTGTGCTACACAAAACAATTCCAACTTAGGTTGAGAATATCTAGATTCAACCTCATAAAATACCACAGACTCATAGATTACTGGCCTGAAATTCCCAGTTTTATCTTCCTGAGACAAAACAGCACCAGAAGCAATATAACTTGAGTCCACTTCCAGATAAATTTTTCCAGCTACCACACCATACTTCAACTTGTAAAGAAGAATATCTTTACCAACCACCTTTTTCAACTTCTGAAGAACATTTTCACACTCTTCAGTCAATTCCCACTCTTTATCTTTCTTGGTCAGCCTCCTTAAAGGTGAAGCCAAAAAAGAAAAATCTTTAATAAAACATCTGACATACACACAAACCCCCAAAAATTCCCTCACTTCAGTAGTATTTTTAGTTCTTGTCCATGACTGAATTTTATTAAACTTTTACTTTTCAATAATCTTTCCCTATTTACATACCACATGACCCGAAATTTCCAGAGCAGGAACACAACAACAAAACTTTGACCCAGAGATAGTCAAACAAGACTCTTTAATCCTAAACAATACTCTCTCTAGAGTAAATGCATATTCCCAAACAAATCTCCTTATACCTGGGCTCTCCTTCAGCACCTCATTCCCATAATCAGTGGACGGTCCTTTGATTCCACCATCATCAATAAAAATAACAGCATGAGTAGGAACCTCATCCTGTAAAATCAAAGCCATTTGTGCTTGATATACTGCTACTGAATTATTTTCTCCTTGAGGAAACCTAGTGAGCTGAAATCTTCACAGAGGAGTCTAAAAAGTTGTAAGTGGCCGTGAATCCATATGAAATTTCCTTTTATCAAAACCACCCATAATATCACTCAAACCATAACACACCCTTCCAGCAAAAGCTTCAACAAATTCCTCTGAACTTGGCTGCATACTAGCATCCTTGATAGTGACTTGTTTCAAGTCTCTAAGATTATGAACCACTCTCAGCTTCCTGTTCTGCTTCTTTACACAGAAAACTGGACCTGAGTAACAAGATTTTTATTTTTTGTATAAGCCAGTCTTGACTCTTTCCCTAACAATCTTTACAAAATCATCCCTGATAGCAGCTGGAGTTGGAATAGGTTTGATTTGCCAAGGTTTGTGACAAACCACAGAAGTCAGGTAAGGTTCCCCATAAGAGTGTTTCAACACCCCCCTTTCCTCTTCAACAAATTCAACTGCTTTCTCCCTCAGCACAATAACATGCAACAACAAAATATTTTCCTTATCAGAATACCACCCATCAGGACAAAAATTAACAACATTTACCTTTCCACAGTCACCCTAGCTGTCTCTAAAAAATCAGGAGGACTCTTCACCAGAGGAGTACAGTACAGATCTCTTTAAAAAGAAGGCCTCTTCAAATGAGGATTCAAACACATCTTCATAGGCTCATTGACAGGCCAAATCTTCTTCGCTACCTTCTTATAATTTTAAGCTCCACCTTCAAATTGAGGGATCTTCAGGACATCCTCACCACCAGACCTAGAACAAAAACCAATGGTTTTCCCATTCCTCACATCTGTGGATGAGGTAATGTTTTTGAAAGGTGTAGAAGAAACCCTAGTGGTGCACAATTAGGAAGACTTAATTTTATACCCCAATCTTGTCACTCCAAAAATATTCCACGATTCCACATCTTCATCCTCACATCCATCTTCAAAACTTCAAATCTTGGATCATCTGCTGAATCACATCTTCTAAAGTTGTGCAGTTTATCTTCATTCTGAAGGCCCAAAAATTGATCTTGATGATCTTCTTTCTTTAAAATTTTGTGCAGTTTAACCTCATTCTGGAGGCCCAAAATTGATCTTGATGATATTCTTTATTCAAAAAATTTTTCAGTTCATCCTCATGCTGGAGACCCAAAAATTGATCTTGCTGATCTTCACAAAAATGTTTCTTGTCTTCTTTTTTAATTATCTTTAGATTTTTTTCTTGATTTTCTTTGATTACCTTAAAATTTTTATGTTCTTTTATTGAGTTTTCTTCTAAACTACAAAAATAACCAGGGGTTTCCCCAATGCTCATAGGCATTGCCAAGGTAATTTTATTGAAAGGCGTAGAAGAAAACTTAGTGGTGCACAAATAGGAGGACTTACTTTTAGACCTCTATCTCACCACTACACAGCTTTTTAATATATCTTTCAATAAAGATATATAACCAATCTTGTTATTTGAACTTAAATTAGAAATAATAGAGAATCTTGAGAGAGAACAGATACTAGATTAAAAACTTGAAGAATACTTTCAGAGAAGAGAAAAATTAAAAAGATAAAGTTGAAAATCCACTTGGTATGTCCCCAAGAGAGCTGACCTACTATAAACTGTGATTTCCTCATCTTGGGGAGAGGTTGTATCACTAGGGTGATCAGCACTCATAACTCTAAAAAAGAGATACTCCCACTAGAGCCTGAGCCACACTCCAAAAAACCAGAGTCAGAACCCACTTCTCTTATTCTCCAACAACAATCCATGCACTGGTACATTGAAGACAAACCAGGCCTGGTCTCCAAACTATCCTCTCCAGGGGATAATAACCTCATGTTAAGCCTCCTTTCATCTTCACCAGTCAACTCCAAACTGATTTTCAAATAAAATTGATAGCTAATTTTTTTCTTGAAAATCCATTAAGAATGGCCTACCCAAAACAGCTTTTACTGTTCCTTTGGCAATGTAAAAATGAACCTTTCCTGAGGCTCAACCAAAATCTAACTTTACAAACTCAGATGTGCCAACCAATTTAGTTACATGGCCACCAATCTCTCACAAATTTCCACCAATTCCTGTTTTGATGGGGAGGCCCAGATGAGTTGCCTCAAACAAAGAAATCAGGCGAATATGAGAGCCGGAATCCACCAATGCTCTAGCCTCCCTGCCATTCAGAGTGACATTGACATAACCCAGAGGCAAAGAAAAATGAGTTTCCAAACCCTCACCAAATTTTTTGGCAGAATCACAAATGTATTCTACCTCCCCAGAGGAAACCCTTCTCCTGGTCAACAACTTTTTCCACCTATCAGCCAACCCAGGACTGATAGCATACAACTCCCCATAATTAAAGTAAACCTGACCCTGATTCATCCTTTCCAGGACAGAGTCCACAGAATTAAATTGGCCAGAAACCACTGGCCTCTCAAAGTGAGCTCTTTGCTTCACTAACTTGGTCCTAGAAGATTCCTGAGGACCAGCACCACAAACAGTTTACCTTCAACAGGAACCAAACCAGATCCCTACCCAGACCCTTTAACTCCAGCAGTCTTTGGAAATGAAGCCAAAGGGACATCCTCTGTATTGTACAAATCAACATCCACAGGTATTGGATCATCATTCATGTCCAATTCTTCAAAACTAGGGGGCCCATAAAAGCTATACCCTTCTGAATTTTATACAGATCTCTTTGCTTTACTTCTTCATAGCTTCACTCAGCTTAGGATCCACCTTTGAAGCCTTAGGCTTTTTTTGGGCCTGAGCACTACTCTTAGGCCTTCCCAACTTCCTGCTTCCACACCATAAACACCAGACAAGCATTTCTCACTTGACTTTCCACCACAAGAATATGACTCCAAACCATTAAAGTAAGATGTAAATGAGACTCTATTGGCCTCCTTTTCTTTTCCCTTACCTTCATCTCCAAATTTACCAGAAGAAAAAGCCTCATTAGGAAAGTCCTCAAACCTTGGCCTCCTTGATTCAAAATTATGTCTCCTTCTCACCAAGTCCACTGGAGCCTGACCATCATAAGGCTTCACAAAAGAACTATCTTGGAACTTGAACACTTTCCCATCAAATTCCACTTTCCTATCAGACACATCCCTATTCAGTTCGCAACAATCATTGTACTTGTGGCCCTTCCTGCTGCAATAAGAGCAGACCCAAGGATCACTCCTAACAACCCTCATTTTAAAATCTCTAGGCTGAGAAGGAGACTTATTCGCCTTCTGATATTCCTGAACAAAAATATGTAGCTGTTTTGTCAGATCAACTAACTGCTCCCACTACTGGATAAACCTCTTTAGGCTTCTCAGGAGCCTTTCCCTTGTTCACACTTTCATTCTTCCTAGATTACTCCACATCTTCAGAAAAACTTCACTGACCTTGCTAACATACTTAGTGCTAGCTTCTGTTAGGTTTTTGATATTAATGACTTAATATTAATTGTAATTATAGAATGGAATGAGCTCGGGGATGGCCAAGAGAAATATAGTTGAGCGGAAGGATGATCCAGCGATTAAAATGAGATGGGAAACGGTGAACAATCAACCCGTGCAGAGAATGTGAAACGGGGAACAATCAATCCGATTTTAATAAAGATGCGGGGAACACTCTACCCGAATTTGATGATTATGAGAGCAAAGGGCACACAGTCTACCTGGCTCAATGATGGATGCAAGGCACACAGTCAACTCGTCTTGATGAGGCGGGGAACAGTCTACCCAACTTAAAATAATACGACGCAGTGCGAAGGATCTCAGGCTGATGATAATATGGAGCAAAACAAAGATAGCGAAAAGAATGAGTGTCACAATCAATGTATACTCACTATTATCATCAGGATAGGTTATAATACTATAGGGTTTAAAAGAAGAGCTTCTTTAAGTATATAATCATATGTATATGTTTATTTTATATTTATTTGACATGATATAGACTAATGAGTGACGTTTGAGTAGAAATATATATATTGATTTATTTGTGTCTCTAATTTTGGACATGAAATATTGCAAGTGATCTGAAGAGACAACTAAAGTAAGGCTAGAATTCTGACAGCTTCTTGGCAAGAATCCACTGCCAAAAGTTTCAGATGACCCTCCACAAACTTCTTCACCACAAAAAGAGCAGCCGAGATCTGATTCCCTTTAAGATGAATCATCATCTTGTCCTTCCTTGCCAGCTCATTCAGCACATCTATTCTTCCATTCCTGGCAAGAGCAGACCAGAAAATATTGCTTGCAGATTCAGTACTCTCAAACTCCTGCATAGAAACCAAATAGTCCACCACTGGCTTCAACTGAGCTAGAAACTTCCTATAAGTATGGATGCTGTCTGCCCCTCTATAAGATTGCCATTCACTTGCAATCATATTGAGATCCACCATAAAGTACTTGGATCCCCACCTGTCTGTCATCTTCAGACACAACATTTTCCAATCCTTTCTCCTATAACCCTCCATAGCAGCAACCTCTTTCACCGGAGACCTGTCACCAATGTAGAATATGACTTGCTTCACCATGTCCAAGTGAGAAGCACCATCCACGTTTCCAGAAGCCTCAAACTGCTCTAGAAAAAACTTCACATCTGTCACCGGACGACCTACGCACAAGGTCGAGGATGTTCCTGCAAGTGAGATGAAAGGTTTAGATACTTCTTTGAAGCACAGAGGGATGGTTTGAGGAAGTGATTGGAAGATGACTCGAAGGAAGAACTACTGCTTTGAGTTATGTTTGAGAAGGGCTCTAATATAATCGAAAGGTAATATTAAAGTTCTTAAGATCTCACAAAGGGTTGGAAACTCAACAATCAAAGATTTAGGATTTAGAAATGATTATTGAGAAAATAAGGAAAGATACAATAATAATGATTTTCACTTTAGAGTTTTATCACTATTAACTATAAATACATTTTATAATTTAATTCTAAGGAATATCAAACCAAAAACCCAACCCTTTTTATATCCTTTACTCCTCCTCGCATTGACCTCATACCCATCCACTATTCCGCCCACCACAAACCATTTAAAATATATCCGTTACACCTGGACCCCCCTCACTAACATCCCTTAACCCCTTAATCCTACACTAACCATTCCGTCCATGCTCACTACCCCTTAATAGCCCACAGACATTTCATAAACCTTTTAATGTACTATTATATTGATTATTGCGCTGTGCGTCGCTTATTGAGAAAAAGACTAAGACACACTATTGAGAAATTGACTAATTTAGATTTAGAGTTTATACTAGCGCAGTTGAATAGCGAGTACACAAAGGAAAGTTGCAGTTGCTATGGAAAATTGCTTTCTGCGCTTCAAGTATGGATTTGAGATCCTTATTATTGATTTAATGAGCTGCTTTTGCCTCGAGTGTCATGTGGCGCGTGACAGATGCCCGGGTATAAGAACGCGAGCTCCATTGAGCGTAAGACATATTTCTTACACTAATTTTCCTTCCTATTTATTTAATTATTATTATTATTATTTTAACTCACTATGACAGATTTCCCTACACCGACTCCCACGCCTCCACACCTTAAAGCGGATGAGGGTGTTGTTACACGGCAATTTTCAAAGACTTGCACGGCTTGCGAGTCGATGGAGTATTTTTGCGTGGAGAGCACGGCGACACGAGGGCCTTGCCAGAAGTGCGAGTTTTGCCAATGGAGAAGGGTGGCGTGTGATGCCTTAGCAAAGAATTCCAACATTGAGAGACGGTTTAGTAAGACGATGTATTGGGTGATCCCCAAAACAAAGTAAGTAGTCGAGGACATTTGGGATGTGTCCATTGGGGACAATCAATTGGTGGGGGAGAATGAGGAGGAAGTTGAGGATGATGTGACAACCTGGGTGACTAGGGATGCGAGCAAGAGGCGGGTCATCGAAGAGGAGGTTGAAGAATTGGTTGAGGAGGAAGAAGAAATTCCCATCTCAAGGAAAACCCCGAAAAAACGACGGGTTGACATCGAAGATGATGAAGAGGAGAGGGAGGTGGCAGAGAAAGTCACTCCTAAATTATTTTTGGAGGTTGACCCAATCTTCGAATTAAGTTCACTTTTTTAAAATTCATAAATTTAATTACTGATGATCCTGTTTTATAATTCAGATGTCATTATCGAAGTCCCTATGATGGGAGCTTCAAATGTGGAAGCAACCCTTGTGGAACCCACTGCTGTGGAAGTGGCAGTGTTGGTGGAGGATAGGTTACCAACTGTTACCTCGAGGGAGGAAAACGAAGAAACCCTCAATCAAGTATTGTCAAAGAAGCCTTATCAGATTTGACGAGCAAAATTTATTGAAGACTTGAGCGGCGAGATCGATAAAATTTTCGATGCTGCTTCCTTTGACATAGCCGAGGAGCTACTGGAACTTGGGGAATTGATTCCGGTAGGAGAGGGAGAGAATTTTGAAAAATGTAGAAAGGGGATAAGGGAAGTTTTGGAGAAGATGAAGGGATTGGTTCGGAAGAAGATAAAAGAGAAAAGAAGAAAAAAGGAATGTAGAAACAATTTTTATTTAGTTATTTTATTTTATTTTTATTTTATTTAGAATTTTAATATTTATTTTTTTATAAGATTTGAATGAGAGAAGAAAGAAGAAGAAAAGAAAAAAATTGTTGATTGAAAAATTTGTTGTAAAGAAAATTTAATGAAAAGAAAAAAATTTGTTATTTAAGTTTGTTAATTGAAGATTTGAGGGATTTTAGTTATTTGAAAAGAGAAAAGAAAGAAAAGTAAAAGAAGAAATAAAAATTTTATAAGGATTTTGAAAGAAAGAAGTAATTTGTTTCGAAGAATTTTAAAGAGTGATTTAGAAGTTAAAGTGAAGTTCAAGAAAGATGGTCGTGTAATGTTCGTGGAGAATTTTGATAGTTCGAGGAAGAGAAAATTTTAAAGAAAGAATGTATATAGAAAATTGAGAAGGGAAAAGAGAAAGAAGTAAATTTAAAAAAAAAGATTTTAACTTTATTTTATTTTATTTTATTTTATTTTTATTTTTTGATTTTTATTTTATTTTAATTTTAATTTTATTTATTATTTTTTTTTAAAAAAAAGTTGAAAATTTTTGAAAAGAAAAGAATAAAGAAGAAAACAAAATTAAAAGAATTTTTTAGAGGTAAGGATGTTTTAGATTTTAAAAGGAAAAAAGAAAAGAGAAAAAGAAAAAAGAAGAAAAAGAGAAAGAAAAAAGTAAAAGAGAGTTTTAAAGTTTTGGTTTTAAAGGATATTTAAGATGAAAAGATTTTAGGAGTTCAGGGGCGTTAGAAACATTAATGGCTGGTTCCCAGGATGTTTTGTCTGAGTCATCGAGGAAGCCTTCCCATTCCACAAGGTATTGAAGTTTCCCCTTGCGCATTCTTGAATCAAGGATACGGCTTACTTCCCACTCTAGATGGTCTTTTACTTTGACCGGTTCCGGAGTAGGTTGGTTCTTTCCCGGGTATGTTTCTCGAGCCAGTTCCAGGAGAGATACGTGAAAAACAGGGTGAATAGCCTGCCATTTAGAAGGTAGATTGAGTCGAAATGCAGTTTTAGAGACTTCAGAGTCGATTTCAAATGGCCCCAAGCGTTTTTCAGCCAGTTTCTTTGATGGTAGAGTTGTTTGAATGTTCCGTGCATCGAGCCATACCTTGTCGCCTGGTTTAAAAGAAGGAGCAGTTTTTCGATGTTTGTCGGCCTGTTCCTTGTACCTTCGAACCACTAATTCCAAATTTGATTAAATTCCTCTTGGAGTCGTGATATGATTCGAAGATAATGTTCCGCAGGATGATTAGTTCCTACATGGATTGAATTGAATTGAGGATGTCTTCCATAAACAGTTTCGAAAGGAGATTTTGTGTCAAAGAATGAGACGAGTTATTATAAGCAAATTTGGCCAATGGTAACCATGTGGTCCAATCGTCTTGTTGGTAACTGACATACATTCGAAGGTATTGTTCGAGGATTTGGTTGACCCTTTCTGTTTGCCCATTGGTTTTGGGATGATAGGCTGTGGAGAGATTCCTCGTGATATTGAGTTGTCGACACAGTTGAGTCCATAATGTGGATACAAACAATGAGCCTCTATCTGAAATAATATCATTAGGTAAGCCGTGTTTGGAAAATACATATTCTAGAAACAATATTGACAAATCTTCTGCAGTAGCAGTAGTAGTGGTTTTAATGAAAATAGACATTTTTGAAAATCTATCTACTATTACTAATATAGCATCAAAATTATTAGAAAGAGGAAGTTGAGAAATAAAATCCATCAATAAAGATTCCCAAGGTTTAGAGGGAATAGGAAGTGGTTGAAGCAACCCATACTTCCGGTGACGGGGAGCCTTATTCCTATTACATTTGTAACAAGATTTTATATAGGCCTTGATTTCCCTGGTCATACCTGGCCAGAAGAAATCTCTCGCTATTAACTGGTAGGTTTTATCAACCCCAAAATGACCAGCTAATGGAGAATCATGTCAACTATTGAAAATCCATAATTTTATCTCATTGTTGTTGGGTATGACTACTCTACCTTGGAAGACTAATAGACTTGATTCAATACTAAATCTTTTGGCCCCTTGCTTCGAGAGTATTTCGTCTTTTAACCCTAAACAATAATCGTCCTTCGACTGAGCTTCGAGGATGTTGGATAGTGGATTTTGAAACGATTGAATTGTCATCGAATTAAGTTGATTCGTTGAAGATTGATTTCACATTTTCTGGATTTTTGTCAGCAAATTTGTCCCCCCTCTGTGGGTAAATGTCGTCCCGATGTGACAAGATATCTGGGACAATGCAGTTCTTACCTGGGCAATAGGAAATAGAAAAGGGAAATTCAGACAGAAATTCAGCCCACCTGGCTTGACGCCTGGTCAACACTTTGGAAGACATGAAGTATTTTAAAGCATTATGGTCTGTTAAAATTTGAAAAGGACTATCTAAGCTGAGAAGAAAATAGCGCCATTTTTTAAGACAATGAATAATAGCTAAAAGCTTTTTGTCATGAATTTCATAATTTAATTCTGCTGCAATGAGTTTGCGTGACTCAAAAGCAACAGGATGAAACAGTTTTGTTTCCGGATTATATTGAGAAATGACCCCTGCGATAGCATAATCGCTTGCATCTGTTTCGACTATTGTCAAAGCAGAAGGATCAAAGTGTCGAAGAATTGGAGCTGTGGTGAATGCCATCTTCAATGCTTCGAATTCCTTTTGTGCTGTAAAAGTAAAAACAAAAGAAATATCTTTTCTAAGAAGAGCAGTAAGATTGGAAATAGTTTTAGAGTAATCATTAATAAATCTTCTATAGAAATTTGCAAAACCCAAAAATCCCTGGAGGGATTTAGCGGATTTGGGCTCAGGCCATTCGAGAACCTTTTGAACGTTTTTGTCGTCCATGACTAAACCATCAGTGGATAATGTAAAACCCAAAAAATCAATAGATTTAAGATTGAATTCACGTTTATTATGCTTGGCGTAGAGTCCGTGATCTCGAAGTCGATTTAAAACCTGTCGAACATGATGAATATGTTCATCCAGTGTCTTTTAGAAAATTAAAATATCATCTAAATAGAAGACAACAAATTTTTTGACAACATCTTGAAAGATGTCATTGACAAAAGTTTTAAAAGTAGATGGTGCGTTACACAATATAAAAGGCATAACTAAATATTCAAAACTACCAAATCTAGTGCGCATTGCAGTAAGTTGTTCATGACCTTCCGCAATACAAATATGATTGTAAGCTCCTCTAAGATCAATTTTAGAAAAGAAATTAGCACCATTAAAAAGGGTAAGAAGCAATGACATAGGAGGAACAGGATATGCATTCTTCTTAGTGACTGTGTTGAGCTTTCTATAGTCAACACACAACCTAAGACTACCATCCTTCTTTTTTACAAAGAGGACAGGGGAGCCCGTTGGAGATTTACTAGCTCTGATGAAACCTTTGGCTACATTCTCGGCAATGTAGTCTCAAAGAACTTGAGATTCGTCCTTTGACAAGGAATAGACAGGACCTGCCAGAGGTACTGGACCTATTAACTCTATCTGATGGTTGTAGGGTCGATGAGGTGGTAACTTATCGGCCTTGCGGATTGAAAAAACATCGAGGAAATCATGATAGAGTTCTGGTAGAGTGGATTTAATGGCTTCAACGTCAATTTTTTTGTCCTCATCATCTTCGAGAGAATCTGTTGTGGGAAGACCAGAATTGAGAGAGCATATTTCAATTACTTCGAGGCAATTTAAATCCTCTTCGAGTGAAGTCATTGAGCTAGAAGGGTTAGCCAATTGCTTATTTAAAGAAAGATCAGATGCTTGCAAGTCATCTGGCAGAGATTTGTCTTCTAGCAGGACATTGTAAGGCGGGTTGTTTAATTCCCTATTGATATGCATTGAAGAATCAGAAATATACTTAGTCCGTGGGGTGATCAATCCCCGTGTCCAATCAATTTCAGGATTCCAATGCGTTAAAAAGTCATGGCCAAGAATGGTATTGTCCATCCTTGGGGCGTCCAAGACTGATAATTCCCACTTGAAGGGGGGAAAATTTGGAAAGTTGAAAACCCATAAAACTTTCTTACGGACCCAATATTTGGGTTCCTCTGATTTGACCAAGTAAATTGGAGTTCGATCAATATCTGTAAATGTCAGCTGTAACTTCTTGGCAAAAGATAAACTGACAAAAGAAATTGAAGCTCCAGAGTCCATAAGACAACTGAAGGGAATATCCTCCTTAAAAAGAATAAATCTCAAGCGGTTTAAGGCAACTCCAGTCCTTAAGACATGGAGGTTCTGTGCACTGGGAGAGATAAGATAGTTTGCTTTGCATACAAGTAAACTATCTACTAGTTTTTTGACTTCAAACTAGTACCTTCTCTTTCCTTCAATTTTACACAATCTTCCAGCTTGTGCTTACCCCCACAATACATACATAACCCATTATCTGCTTTCCTCTTCCTCTCAGCTTCTTTAAGTTCCCCTTTAGGATCCAGTACTTTACTGATATTGCCTGGGGTCAAGCTTTTCGGTCGAGGTTTGTCCTTTCCCTTAATAGGTTTGGATTGAGTCAAGGAGGATTGAGTTGTTTGTGGGTGTGAAGAAGGTCCCGATATGAAACTTAAGCCTTGAGATTTGTTGGTGTATCGACAATGTTGAAGTCGTCCTTGGTAAATTCCGTATAGTTCGAGGGTTCAATCCATTAAATCTGTTAAAGTAGTCATCTTCTGACCGTGAAAATTTAACTGATCCAGAATCCTCGAAGGAAGTCCTTTTTTGAAATGATACTTAAGGGCAGCATCATTCCAACCTACTTGAGTTTGGAGCGCTCTGAAGTTCGAGATATATTCAGAGGCTTTCCCATTATCACTCATGCAAAGAAAATCAAGTTCAATTTCTGCATTGTCGATTTCATTAGGGTCACCAAACAACGTGGAGAGTTGGTCTTCGAATTTATCCCAGTTATTAATAAGTAAGTGGGTTTTGGTTGAAGAGAGCATGAGGAGATAAGGTTCGAACTATCTTGCTGCTTTCTCAGCCAGGAATGAAGAAGCATAAACAACCTTCAATCGGTCGTTATTGAAGGTTTGAGGGTTATTATGGAACAGGAGCTTGCAGGTTTGCAAGAAGGGTCGCAATCTGTCTGGATGTTCTCCATCAAATTTATCAGGAGATTTCATAGAAGGAGTTTTGAATTTAGATCCCTCTGAAGACGTTGAATTTGAAAGGGTCTTCATGAAAAGTCTCATGAAATCTTCTAGAGAATTGGATGGTCCAGGTTCTGAAGGTTGACCAGAAGGGTGATTAGCAGTGGCGGATGGTGCCTCGTGCATTGTATCCTCTCCTTCTTCATCATCACTAGAATCATCGAAATCTTGTGGGATGTCTTCTACCAATTGGACTGAATGTTGCCGTTCCCTAAGGTCGAGTGGCTCCAAGGAGTGAGTGCGGGAAACAGGCCTAGTGGTTGTTGGCCTGCCTCTGGCGTGAGATCTAGTAGTTGCGCCTGTAGGAGGAGTGCATTGAACAGGTGCCATTTTAAGAATTTAGAGAAACACCTGAAAAGAGATGTAGTAGTGCAAAGAATGAGAACTACGGAGAATTAAATTAAACTGTCACTGGAGGACCTACACACAAGGTCGAGGATGTTCCTGCAAGTGAGATGAAAGGTTTAGATACTTCTTTGAAGCACAGAGGGATGGTTTGAGGAAGTGATTGGAAGATGACTCGAAGGAAGAACTACTGCTTAGAGTTATGTTTGAGAAGGGTTCTAATATAATCGAAAGGTAATATTAAAATTCTTAAGATCTCACGAAGGGTTGGAAACTCAACAATCAAAGATTTAGGATTTAGAAATGATTATTGAGAAAATAAGGAAAGATACAATAATAATGATTTTCACTTTAGAGTTTTTTCACTATTAACTATAAATACATTTTATAATTTAATTCTAAGGAATATCAAACCAAAAACCCAACCCTTTTTATATCCTTTACTCCTCCTCGCATTGACCTCATACCCATCCACTATTCCGCCCACCACAAACCATTTAAAATATATCAGTTACACCTGGACCCTCCTCACTAACATCCATTAACCCCTTAATCCTTCACTAACCATTCCGTCCATGCTCACTACCCCTTAATAACCCACAGACATTTCATAAACCTTTTAATGTACTATTATATTGATTATTGCGCTGTGAGTCGCTTATTGAGAAAAAGACTAAGACACACTATTGAGAAATTGACTAATTTAGATTTAGAGTTTATACTAGCGCGGTTTAATAGCGAGTACACAAAGGAAAGTCGCAGTTGCTATGGAAAATTGCTTTCTGCGCTTTGAGTATAGATTTGAGCCCCTTATTATTGATTTAATGAGCTGCTTTTGCCTTGAGTGTCACGTGGCGCGTGACAACATCCTCCACCATAAAAATAGGCCATTCCAGGACTTGATACTGACAGAAGGCCTAATAGAAACAGAAAGATTATCATCCTCAGTAGCACCAACAGTGCCACTACCACCACTATAGAAAGAGGGTCCAAGAGCCATGGTCCAATAGATTCCAGAAAACCAACCTCTTACCACAGAAGTGAGTCCAAAAGTAACAGAAAGTTCAAAAAGCTAAAAAATTCTCTCCCCACATTGGGTGCCAGAAATTTAACAATCCTATAGCACTAGCTATAGGCCTTTATCAAGGGAGTTGGAGTAAAACTGGAGAGAAAACCTCCTGTCCCTTTGAGAAATACAAGGTTAGATTTATTTGCTACAGCAAATTAGAGGCTGTTACAATACCCATTCCAACACAATTCTTGACTGATTTACAATTCAAGACATTACCCAAAAGCAGACCACTGAGAAACAAAGAACCAGAAAACCTGAAATTCAGAGAAATCCACACCTGAAACCAGAGACACAGTGCACTTGTTGCACAAACACAGCAAAAATACTTGATGTAGATTGCAAAGCTACAACAGAGAAATCAGTTTCCAAAAGTAGGTTAAATGAAGAACTAACATTGCAACAAGCAAAGCCAATTGTGGCAAAAAAACAGTGACAACTGAGTGAGAAACAATGATATAACTACCAGATGGTTGTATGATAATTAACTTTTTGCCAAACTGTCTTCTCCCGTATGTACACACAGACCACCTATCTAAAAATCCCTGCACAGAAACTAATTTAGCGCTTTTGACAGCCAAATTGAATAAAAACCCTCCAGAAACACTCCCCAGCCTTCTAGGACTGAGGCAGGCAGACCTCCCTTAAGCCAGAAAACCACCAAAAACATCTAATAAAGCCAAAAAAACTTAGAAAAATCCACCACTACTACTAAAATCCTTAAAACACAAAATTAAGCTATGACAAAATTGTTACATAAAATATAGAGCCAAATTAGCTCTACTTAATGGTAATAAGCACTTAACCCTAAGACTTAAGTTTAGCCCATAAAACACAAAAAACTAAATTTAACAGCTATCTTATAGAAATGAAAAAAGAGGAAATGACCCCTTAAATATTAGAATATGATAAATATCATTAAAAAATCAAATATATATAAATACGAGTACTATCCAATGGTAGTACCCATATACTCATAGTCCCAATATTCACTGAATAAAACCAAAATAACACATAATTCTTCAACCAATGTCAATTAAGACATACACAAACTGCACCAAATAGACCAACAAAGTCCTCTGCCAATTTTGGAAGACCACAAAAGTGGTCCAATGGCGGTGAAAAATAGAATACTCAAGATTTTAAGGAGGGTAAGTAATTTTTATCTTTTATAGTTAATCACTCAAGTTAAAAGGTAAAAAGATATCATTATTATTACTTCTAAGGATGAGAAATAGGCAGTTGTAAATACTAAAACAGTAATAGTAGTAATGGAAGTGATTGATTGTATATAATAAATTATAATTAAGTAAATAATGAGGAAAAAACAACAAAAATGGGAGGCCTTATATGGGCAAAAAGGAGAGAAACCACAGAGTTAAAAAAATCTATATACAGGAGAATGAGAGAAAAGAAAATTCCACAATAAGATATTGCAAATATTAAGATAGTTCTATAAAGAATGTATCAATATAATGTATTTATTGTATATATTAAATTATTGGATTTTTTTAAAGTTCCTGTAAGTGTCACTTTTAAATAAAATAAATTTGATTTAATACTTAGTATTAATATATTTTTATTTCACCTCTTGACTTTCCTGATGATGCTGTAAGGGGATAAAAATATGAGGGACATTTAAAATTAAATATTTACTTGATTTTTACTTATTCCAATTATCTAAGTTATTGTAAGTAAATTATAAAGTAAATTTAATTAATAAAATAAGAAATAAAGGGGTGGCTTCATCCTAGTAAATAATTAATTATTTTTTGGGTAAGTCTAGTAGCCTGGCTGACATACCTTTTGAAAGCTTGAGTTTCCCACCTTTCACCACTGTTGGACTGCCATTAAATCTTCTAGACCAAACGGAACCTTCTGACAAGAACTAAAAAAAATGGGTGAGTTTTAAAGTGGAAAAATAAACAGAATTGGGCTCAGACACTACACACCAAGTAAGATTTCCTTGATGGGGATATCCAGTACAAGTTGGGGATATTGTAGGGAGAGACTTTAGGATAGAAAAATATGTGTGAGAAAAATATGGGTAAGGAAGATATGTGCAAAAAAAATATGTGAGAAAAATAAATGTAAGGAAAATATCTTGCAAGCATGGCAATTTTTTTTCTGTTATTTAACAATTTTTTTTGAAAAAAAAAATTCTAATTGTTGAAAATGATTTTTCTTACACTTATTTTTTTCACACTTACTTTTTATATCTTTATTTTTCTTACCTTATGTCCCTCCCTAAAATATCCTCAACTTTTTCTGGATATCCCCATCAGGGATATCTTACTTGGTGCGTAGTAAGTCAGCATCATCTATAGAATCACACACAGGGTCACAACCAGAAACCAAAAAAACAACTAGACGTCTATTTCACTGATTTTTTCTCCTGTGTATTCAATTAAAATTTGTAGAAATAGTAGTAGAACTAAATCAGATGAAGGTGAGCTTTCAAGACATGGCTAAGTTGAGTGAGAAAAGTATTGTCCTGCATTTTTTGTTTCAGTTGGTGATGGGCTAGTATTTTGACAGTATCTTATCTGACTTTAAAATAGGGGGTGTCAAAAATTGCAAATCAGCCATAAGAAAATCTCATTTTTTCAATCAAAATAATAGCTTATAAACTTCTAACTATATTAAATTTAACTGTTAAATATCCTTCTTTTGATGACCTAATATAGATGTGGTTCCTATTTTTTTGTGACTAGAAATGAATTTAATGTGTTTTCACATTTGCCATGCCTGACACCCCCTAATAGGGGGTATCAAAGTTAGAAATTTGTAATTATTTAAAATGTATTTGTAAGCACAAAAAAAAAGCCACGAATTCGATCTTTATTCTCAGTAAAAAGGTGGTTTTGGGGCGAAAGATGGAATATTTTAAAAATAATCATGGTTGATTTGGTGGAAAAAAGAGGTATTTTGAAATGGAGGATTTCTAACTTTGTTACCCCCTAATATGTTCTCTACTCATCAGTCAGTTTTGCAAGTAAAGATAGGTTTCTAGTTCTCATCTGTTTTCTAGCCTTTATTATTGTTTGTACAGTGTTGAAGGAACGTTCGATGCAACTTACACCCTCATTGTCTAGCTTTCATCTCCTTATAGTGTTTGAACTATTTCTTCACTCATTAAATTCGATAAAGAATGATTTACCTTGGCTACGCTATCGAACTCACGTAGTAGCACGCGTTACCATCTTGTTTTACTTTTATTTATCTTATCTTTTATATCTTTCTTATGCTTGTAGAATTGCTTCTTTTTAGTTCAAGTTTCACTTCGTGTTTGTTAGTGCTTATTTAAAGCTTCAAGTTTAGGTGATCGAACGAACTTAAAAAATTAATAAAATCTTATTTTAATGATATTCAATAATATTTTGGATGCTCTCCAAGTTAGTCATAGATCTTGCTTCAAGTTTTTTAGCCCAAACCAGATGAGTTTTGTGTCTAAAGGGCGGGCGATCCTGAGCAATAAATTAATAAAAAATTTATTTTTTAGAGGAGATGAGTAAAAATGAGTCTAATCATTTACTTTTTCCTCATGAATCGAGGAATTGTTCCATGTAAATAAAGCCTATTGCCGTCGACTTCATTTCCTCATTCAGAAAAATAATTTCGCTATTCATATTCACTAACATATCTCGCTTCATTAAAAAATTACATTTTTGTTTCTTGCTTTTGATTCCTCACAATGGATAAAAAAAATTTATTCCTAATATTCTTTATTTTGTTTGCCTTGCAAATATACAATCCTGCGTGTTGTTCTAAAATACGTCAAGTGCTAAAAAAGCGCTCTGGCCAAAAAGTGATTATTGATTTTTCGAAAGGTGAACATTTAAAAATGAAGTATCCCGGTAAGTTGGTCTTCTTTCAAATTACTATTTAGAATTTTAGGTCAGACGAAGATGCTAAGTAGAGTAAGTTGATTTATTCTCTCTCGGTTCTCTCATATGAGCTAATGAGTATATTGTTTGATCTTTTCGTTTATGAAAAAAAAAATCTATCTTTCAAAAAATCCAAACTTAACACCTTTTCTTCTACCAGTGAGCGCAAAAACAATCATTTTTGGACAGAAAATGCACTTATCAAATCTTACAAAAATTTTGTAAAGAAGTAAATTTTTGACCTAATATTGTACCCTTTCATTCTTTCTTTTAAAGATGCAGCACTCGAATTCGCGGATAATACAGTAGTGTCTCGCTCCAAAAAACGTAAGCTTTTTACTTGAAGATAACTTATTACTCTGCGCATTTTCGCCAGATGACGATATTGATTCTTTAATTCATAAAAAACAAAAATTATTTACCATCATGCCCTGCTATGTATACAGCGGGAGATTATTCCATTAAAGAAGAAGATTCGTCTAAAGTCAAGAGTGGTGAGCTTTTTTGACCAATTACTTTTTGAATGTCTGATTCTGAAATGCTGATAAGATTCATTTTAAATTCTCTGAAATACTCAATAATGTACCTTCTCTTCATTTAAAATTCAGGAAATACAGGATCTTTTGAAAAACAATCTTTAGAAGAAGCTCAGAAAAAATATAATTGACTTCATAAGACTAATAGAGGTCAAGTCTGAGATTATCAGCTAAAGTTGAAAAGTAGGATAAATTATTCAGATTATACATACTTCTTCCCAGAAAGAAAGCTATTTGGGAAAAAAAATCAAAAAAATAAATATTTTTAGAAAAACACGTAGATTTACTGAACCATAAAATTATTCATAGATGGATTTTTTATATCTGTAGACTATCCAATATCGTTAAGAATGCTAAGTATTTAAACTAAACCGAAATTTTTCTAAAAATTGACGAGCATGAATCAACTCTGAGTGATATAATTCAACTTAGATTTAGCATAAATGCAATACAACCAATAAAAATAAATGTGTAAGCGCAGTGCAGATTGTAACAATGATTATATCAATTCGTGAAAGAAATCGAGCGCTTTTATCAACATTGAAATCAAGGTATTTTAAATTTTAAATTATACTCAAGATATTTGACCAGTTTAAGCAATTGAGTCAATGGCGAGTGGATAGGAAAAAAAGTTATTAGTAATATAACTTAAAAATAGAACCCCGTTAGAATTAAAGAGTAAAAAATAACAAAGAAACATGAAGGGATATCTTCAAATAAAGCTTACACGCATTTCGCAAAATAAAAAGGAATGCAGTTTCATGATTGATAGGCGAATGATCTTAAATAATAATAAAAATAGAGAAGAGTTGGAAATGAATATATAAGCATAGGGCCGAAGAAAACAGTGGCGTAGTATGTGTATGACACCACGTGCAAACTGTTAAGTCACTAGGACTATGTACTTAGTTATGTGTGCGAATGTATATAGACTGTAGTCGCGGCGTCCCCTGTTCTCCGGTTCTTTCCGGAGTTCTACAGGCTGACACCGTGCTACATGTTATGGGCTGTACCCATGGGCACTGAAATGTTAGCTGTAAAAAACTCCACAACGTTAGCGACACTAGGAACGTTAGTAGCCGAGAGACCCCCAGCGTATGTCTAAAGACACACCAAATTCTTGCGCTGGTAAAACAAAACCTACCTGACTCACTCGCTCCATCTCCAACTGCGAGCTAAGAAGCCTCAGTATCAATCCACTAGGCATCCTTGATTACCCCTCACCCTCTACCTTGCGTAATACTCACACTCATATGTCTATTACACCCACACCAACACTTACCCCAATACCGCATACCCCACCCAGTCCCAATCCCAAAGCCTCCCTTCCCCCTACCTCCCCTCCCTCTCCCTTGCGACCCCTAGAACCTAATCCCAAGGCCCCCCTTCCCCCTTCCCCCTTCCCCCTACTACCCCTCCCTCTCCCTCACAACCACTAGGGCCTAGTGAAGCCTTTCCTTTAACTTCCCCCTCTCTCTCCCTTACATGCTTCAAAGCCTAGCAAGGCTTTTGCTATTGCCCCTACACATAGAGCAGCCCCCACCCCTGATCTAACTACCCCTATCAACAAAATAACCCATGCAATAGGGGACCTGAATTTGGGAAACTTACCTGCTTCCTCTACTGACAATATGCCACCTGCCACTTCACAACTGTTGCCTGCAAAAGGCCATTTGGTTTCCCCTTTTTGCGGCCCTGTTCCTCCACATCTAACACTATCTATAGGAATGTTGGAACAACAAAGAAATTTAAAAAATGTCATTGATTTCACCAAGTCCATCCCCGGTCTTGAGGCATCAAATAGCAACTTTTCTGAGTGACAAAGTAATGTCATGGCACTGATAAAACATTTTGTTGGCACAAGAGCTTATGCAATGAATGATGAAGCTGGTCTTGATGATTTTAAAGACAGAGTTACTCACCTAATCTTAGTACACTCCATTTCACCACAATTACATCATGAAATCTCCACTGACTGGAAAGCGCGTCAAACTTATCTTCATATCAACAAAAAATTCTCTAGAACTAATCATACTTCAACTATGACAGCAATATGCAATTTTATTAATCTAAAACAAACTCAATTTAAGTCCCACATCGAGTATCTAAAGGTATTCAACAAATACTTTGAGGCCATTGAATGTCAAGGAGTGATTTTTGATCATAAAATATTTAAACCATTAATGTCCCACACTTTGTTACCTTTATCTCTGAAAGACCTTTATGTTGATTTTTGTGTTGCTATGGATAACCACCCTGACTCAAAATCTGTCACCTTTGAGGATTTTTGTCAACTCATGCCATCCTTAGCTCAGAACAGGGCAGATAGGGACTCTGTCTCAACAGCTCCTACTGCCTCTTTGTCAACTGAACCCATCTTTAATGCGGCAGCTCATCCACAACGTCAAACAGACTCTTACAAGCCACCTAATGCTCAAAGACAATGCCATGAATGCAAATCAACAGCTCACCTTTTTTCTCACGGTCCATACAGCCTTAACTCATCAACCTTTTCTGAAAGACTCTACTTCATAAGATGAAGTCACTATCTTTGAAGAAAATATGAAGGCCTTGTATGAAGAGGTTGCACAAATTGATATGAACAGTGCAGAGTGGTCACCTGAAGCACTTGCAGGGAATGTGGCAATATTAGATTCTGGAGCTACCCATTATATCACTGGAAATGTGAGCCTTCTCAGCAATCTCAGACCTCTTAAAAATCAAATACCAATCAAAGTAGCAACTAGCTGTCCTTCCTCATTTATTACTGGTATAGGGGACCTGTAAGTAAAAGGAGATGGGAAATTTGTTACTATTACCATTGTTTTTTACTGTCCTGATGTTAGAATTACTCTTATTTCTCTTTTTAATTTGGTGGACAGTGGTTTTTGTTTTGTTTTATGTTCTGAAGACAAGAACTTAGGGATTTATTTTAAAAATGGTCTGATTATTACAGGAAAGTTGGAAAGTACAAGGAGGCAATGGATCTTAGATGTAATTAGGTTTAGTGACTGCAATCAAAACAATGTTTTCTCTTACCACTATTCTTTGAATCCTTCACTCCTTTGTACTGTTAAAAAGAATGAAAACATCAATTGAACCCCTGCTGCAAAAGGCTCCCTCACGGACTGGCATAGAAGACTTGGCCATACCAGGGAAAAAACAATTAGAACTATAATCAGAACTGGAATTGGTACTGGCTTGCCCCTCTCTTTGCCGCCAGGTAAGATTGACTGTGAAGATTTCTTGATAGCAAAAAGTACCAGAAAACCATCAGCTTCAGATGAATCAAGACCTGATTCTATGATGAGCCTTATTCTTGGAGACCTTGTTGGTCCTATGGATCCAATTGTTCATGGGAAAAGATGGACTGCAATGTTCAGGGAAATTTCAGCTTCTAATGGTGAGGTATTTCTTCTCAATGTCAAATCTGAGACCACAACTGCTTTTGTTACCTTTTATAAAAATCTGGAAAATGTTACTGGTAAGAAATTACAAGCATTAAGAACCAATGGGGTAGAAATTCACAGTAGACAGATGGCTCAGATCCTGGTTGAAATTGGTTCTAATCATGAAATTACTTGTCCTCACCACCATGAACAAAATGGATCAGCTGAACGTTTCAACAGAAAAGTTGGGGACATTGCCATGACAATCTTACTAGCAAGTTAACCACCTGAATGCTTATGGGGCCTGGCTTACAAATGTGCAGCTCATGTAAACAGCCGGCTCCCCAATGTTAAGACTGGTGACAAAACTCCTCTGAAGCTCATGTACAAATGTGACCCAACCTACTCCAACCTCAGAATATTTGGTGAAACAGATTTTCTCAATATTCATAAAGAAACTAGATGCAAATTAGACCAGCATGCTTTGATTTGTAAGTGTGTAGGTTACTCTTTAAATAATGCAGGTTAGATTTTCTGGCACCCAGAGTCAAACTCCTTTTTTGAATCTGCTATGGCTGTTTTCCCTGGTGACCAACTCCCTTCTTAAAAATCTGCTTATCAAACACCACCATCCAAAGGTTCTCTTCATAATATCCTCAAAAATATAAAACTAGGTGATTTAAAAGATGAAGAAACTCTTCTTTCTCAAGAAAAAGCGGTAAATGAAACTGTTAAAAAAGGTTTTTACCAATCATTTATTATCCCCAGAACCCATTTGCAACCTATGCTCTCACCTGATAGCCGTAAGTGGGAACAAGCATGCAAAAAGGAGCTGTTGAAAATGAAAGATATGGATGTGTGGTATGAATAAAAGCTTCCTCCTGGCCCCAAGATGAACAATACAAAATGGGCCTTCACCATCAAAAATCCTTCATCCAAATCACCAACATACAAAGAAAGATATGTGGCCAAAGGTTTTTTACAGCAGTATGGTATTGGTTTTACTGACACTTTTGCCCCAACTGCCACTTTTTCTTCACAACACATTCTCCTCACCTTAGCTGCTTATCAAAAATGGCCGGAATTTTTTTTTGATGTTACAGCTGCTTACCTTCACAGTCTAATTGATGAAGCAAGCTGGGTAAGCCCTCCTGAAGGTTACCAGCTACATTCCATTGGGAATGCACTTCACTTAAAGAAAGCCCTCTATGGTACCAAATAAGCATCAAGATACTGGTGGCTTTATATAGCCATCAAGTTGGATGCTCTGGGGTACAAGGCAAGTCAGTATGACAAAAGTTTCTATGTTCTTAGAAAGAAGGGATGTTTGGGTGTGATATGGATTCATGTTAATTATGGTATAGTTACTGGAAGTAGTGAGGAGGTATTGAAGGAATTGGAGGATGGTTTGGATGGTAGTCTGAAGGTAAAGTGGAATTATTATGTGGATTGTATTGTAGGTTTTTCTATCAAAAAGTTCCAGAAGATTTTTATCTGCACAATTTTCAGCTCATTGACAAGATTCTGAGGACTCATAACCCCTCTGGATTGACCACAATATTACCCCTGCCAAATAATCTAGAAATCACCACAGCCAAGGATGAAGAGGTATCTATTGATACAACTAAATATCTCTCCATTCTAGGTGCTGATAGATATTTGGCAGTAGCACTAGGCCAGATATGTCTTTCCTGGTAAATTGTTTTTCACACTTCTCCTCCAAACCTACTGCCACCCACTGGATTTCTCTCAATCATCTTCTCAGATGTTTCCAACACACGGCCACCCTTTGTCTTCACATCCACCCTGACCAAAATCTCTGCTTGAACTCCTTTCTTTTTCTTATTCCACATGGAATAACAAAGAATTCTCAAGAGCTCAAAGTGGACATCTCCTTCTTCTTAATTCTTGCCCTATTGTGTGCACCTCAAGACACCAGTTGACAGTTATTGATCCATCATGAACTGCTGAATATGTGACACTTGGTGGTGGTATGAAAGATGCCATTTGGATCTCAAATCTTCTTAAGGACATATTTTCTGATATTCCCCCAATCAAGATCTTCTGTGACAACAAAGGAGCGATTGTAAATGCAAAGGATAACCCAGGGAACAAAAGGACAAGGCATGTCAATAGGTGTTTTTTATATTGTGAATTAACAGCTATTCATAAAAAAATCAACATTGGAATGGGTTCCCACTGCTCAGATGCATGCAGATATACTCACAAAATCACTGGGCCCATCTCTGACAATTCTTAGAGGGAAAGATGTGTGTGTGTGGTGATGGGGTTATATTTCTTTTCTCATTTTCTTTTTTTCCCTTCTCTTATTTATCTTATATTTATCATTTCATTCTATTTGTTTTCACATTGGAGTTGGTCATTTTTGCATGGGGGGGATATCAGTAATATTTTTCATAACTAAGTGGGGGGATGTTAAGTCACTAGGGCTATATACTTAGTTATGTATGTGGATGTATATAGTCTGTAATTGTGGCTTCCCCTGCTCTCCGGTTCTTTCCAGAGTTCTACAGGCTGAAACCGCATTACAGGTAAAGTAATGAAACTTGGTTCTTTCCAGAGTTCTACAGGCTGACACCGCATTACACAAACAGCTGATGTTGAAGGCCCCACATCCCGCTGACGTAGATAATGGGTCATTCCCCCACATTAGCTGATCTGAAACAGAGGCTTTCCCCTAGTGGCGTAATATGAAACATATGAACTTGCCCACTTCAACAAACAATATTTTTTCTGTTTCCGCCACTTTGCCTGTTTTGTAAAACTCATTTTGCCCCATGTCAGCTACTATGGTAGCAACATTAATTCTTGAGAAACTACACTTAAAAGAGATTATAAGGTTATTAAGGGTATTTACCCTTCATTATATTAGTCAGAACATGTCTAAATTTGGTTTTATTTGACAACTTGAGGTTTTCATAAACTTTATTGATATTGTAAAGTCATCCTTTTTTATTGGGCCCAACAACTGTATCTATTAAGTTACCATTCAAAGGGCTAAAAAATTACAATCTCTTTATTTCAATCCAAGTTAAAATTTAAGATTTCTTAGCCTTCTTTAATATTCTCCTAACTTATTAAACTAAAAATTCAAAGTCTGTATCACAGAATCATTTTCAACCAGTGATTTCTTAACCTCCATTTACATTTACCTGATTCAGTAATCTATAAATTCAGAATCTGTAACTCACAACCATCTAACAATGACTACATATAAAATTTTACACCCCCTAATCTTAAAAAAAAATTAGTCTTTAGTTACTTTTTAAATATGAACAACTTTGGCTTACCCAAGGCCAACCATGAAAATATGCCTAACAATTCCCAACAGCAACATCTACAGAATCACCCAGAAACATTAGCAGTTCATGATAAATTAATATCCCAGCTGATGGAAAAAGTCAATATCCTAGAACTGGGCTCCATTAAAAAACAAAAAATCAAAAATAAAAATGAATATTTCAAATAATGTCATGAGCAATTGAAATATTACACCACAACTTAATTCTCATGGGTCAGCTCAAGACTCAAACAACCCAAGTAAAAAAAATATAATAAAAGGTCATCACAAAAACCAAAAACCAAAAACCCTGAAAAAAAGAAACACAAAAAAGATCTGTAATTAGCAGATTCACTTAGGTCAACTGGGAAAAAAAATCCTATGCAAATGATCATGCAAGAACAGCCAGCAGGATTTGAGTAGAAATAAGTAATTTATATAATATTTATATAGAATCCTTTACTATCTATACCTTACCAGAATGCATTTTATATTAGGATTCATTTTTCTTTAACATCAGAGTTCTTTGGGGCCTGCTTGAAACTCATCCTGTCCCACAAGCTCCAAATCCTGTTGAGAGAAGGGAGTTTATGCAATGATTTTCTAATACCCAGAAGTTAGAAAACACAATTGTGGACAATAATTCTGTTTTAATAATTGCTTTAGATAGGGTAAAAGCTTTTAAAGACTTGAAAATGGGTTGTAAAAATATTGGTACTGGTGTAATTTTTACTTCAGAAATTTTTCCTTCTCTACATGAGTTCTTCCTTGGCCAAGATTGGAATTTGTCGCTGGGCACCTGACTTTGAGGAACAAACGGACTCCTTGTAAAATAAAGCTTACTAAATTAGTGCAATAATTACTTTTTTACAGGTACTGGTTGGCCAAGCTTACAAATTTATGAATGTTAATAAATCATACACTAACAACATTGGCCTGCTTCGACAAGCTTATGATCACTATGTTCACTATTTGATGGCCCAATTCTATAATTAAGAAAAGGAGGAAGTAGGAATTCACAATAAGGATGAAGAAAAAAAGGTGATTCAAAGGGCACATCAGTATGTAAGTTATTCCATAAATTATCTATTTAAAAAATACTTACATAGAATAAAAATAGATATGTGATGCTCAATATAAGTTTTCTGATTGCAATAATTTTCCACAGTGCTACAAAGAAGTTATTAGTCCCATCCAGTAACACAGAAACAATGAGTTCTACAAAAAAAGAATTTTTACATAGTCAAAAAACTACCTTACTGATCAAAATCAGCTAATATATTTTTCCCACAGCTTGATGAAGAGATGTACAAGGTTGATCAGCTTGAGGGTAAACTCAACAACATTGCAGTCAAAGACGTGTCAAGAATCCAGATAGTAAAACATTTCCAAAAGCACCAAAATTACCACCACTAGACTTTTAAAACACTACATGGTTCAACAATTTGCTTCCTGCCCAAAAGTCCAGAATTGCATCAAATAATAAGGTGGCCTTCTTACCTCCTTATTAACTGATCTTTCAGTCAGGCTACTAGACTTAACCAGTAAAATAATTAATTATTTACTGGGATAAAGCCACACCTTGAAATTTTTATTTTAATAATTATATTTACTTAAATAAATTACTTGTAATAATTGGAAAAATTAAAAATATTAAATTAGGTAAATATTTAAAAATAAATGTTCCCCATATTTTTATTACCCAACAGCTTCCTAATGACAGGTCAGAAGTGAAATAAAAATATATTAATAAAAAATTTTTAATTCAAATTATATTATTTTAAAAATGACATTTACAGAAAACTTTAAAATAAATCAAATAATTGGTATATGCAGGAAATACATTTTATTGACACATTATTTATAGAAAATTATTAATATTTGCAATATTTTATTCTGGAATTTTCTTTTCTCTCATACTCCTGTATATAGGATTTTTCAGCTCCATGGCTTCTCTCCCTTTTACCTATATAAGGCCTCCCATTTTGATTTTTTTAAATCATATTTTATTTACTTACATTTTTATTAAATACAACTAATAACACTTTTATTGCTACTAATTATTGCTTTAGTATTTACAATTTCGTAATTCTAACCCATCTAAGTAATAATAATATTATATTTATACCTTTTATTTGAGTAATAAATCATAAAGATAAACTTCGATGTACCTTTACTTTTAAATCCTTGTGAATCTACCTCTTACCGCCATTGGACCACCATTAAAATCCTCTAGACCATTAGGACCCATTGACATGTTCCATGGAAATCACTCAAAGGAAAGAAACATCTGGATGAGTGACTGAATGACAAGAATTTTGATAAAAAATATTAGGATAGTATGACAAAAGACAATGAACTTTACCATGAAGAACAAAGTAAATATTTTGAAGAAGAAGATTATGCAAGTAATGAAGAAGAAACTGATGACAAAAGTATTAGCCTGTACAGTAACTCTGAGAGAATTCAAGACAGTAAAAATGAATACAGTGAGGAGAATAAAAATTGGGTAGATGAAGATCAAAATTCAGAAGGGCAAGAAGAATAGTAAAAGGATATTGTGGAAAATGAGGAAAGATATATTGATGTAGACTTTAATATCAACATTCCTATTGATAAATATAAGACAATTAATTATGGAACTAAGAGAAATTTGAAAGAATCTGATTTGTAATTTTTGGAGCAATGGTAAATCAGTTTAGATATGAAGAGTAGTAGAAATTTTAGTGATTACATATAGAAACAATGTAGTAAATGATCAATAAAAATCTTTTAGTAATGTAGTAGTTGCAAAATAGGTCAGTGTTAAGAAAAAAGCAAGAGTCTGTAACAAAAATTGGCATTGTGTATTTTTCTAACATAGTTACTATTGGCATAAAATTGATACAAAAAAAGCTATTAGAAATTTATTAGCTTACTTACTTGACTTAATATAAAATTGAAAAATTAAATTGTAAATAAAAAAGTAAGTATAAAAAATATGTCTTATCCTAAATAATATTATATTACGTGAAGGAATTATAAGTGCAGAAATCAAGGAAAAAGCTCATGATATATATAGTCAACAGCTTGTAAGAAAAAAATGAAATATTATCAAAAAAAAATTTACTGCTAATGCATATTTTTTTAATTTTTTTAGCTCAAGAAACTCAATTTCCACCACCAAAACTACACTTTTAGAAATTGAGTTTAAAGTAAATAATTTTATTTGAATATACATTAAAATTTTCCACTTGCTCTTCATGGGTTGATAAATTTAGTGCAATAAAACTAAATTAAATGAGATGATAAATTTTTCCAAAGTAAGTTAATCTTTTTTTAAAATTTTTTTTAAAAAAACCCTTACTTCTCCTGAACTCAATTATATTTTACTGTTGCTCTAGATAGGGTTGTTTGTGTAAAAACAAGTTAATTTTTCTTTCTTGAGTTGTGGCTAGATTTTCCACTTTTTCTTCAGGGGTTGATAAATTTAGTGCAATAAAAGTAAATGAAATGAGATGATAAATTTTTCAGAAGAAAGATAATCTTTTTTTCAATAAGAAACAAGAAGTTTAATTTCAAAACTAAAATAAGTTGCATATCATTTAAATTTTTCTAATTTTTTCCCCAAAAACCATTAATACATTATTTAACCAGCAGCAGAAAGGAACTCCAAAATCTAAACAAAAAAATCACTTCTCCTGAACTCAATTATGTTTTACCTGTGCTCTAGATAGGTTTTTTTGTGTACAAACAACTTTATTTCTCTTTCTTGAGTTGTGGCTAATAAATTAAAGTTAATGCAATTAAAAAATCCCTCAGCAGGTGAGGAAATACATAAAAAAATCTGGCAGGTGCTCCAGTTAGGGGCATTGGTTGAATAAAAAAAATTAGTCAGAGCCAAAGTATAATTTTTTCTCACATGATTACTGTCTCCTAATTATAGCACATACTAATGAAAAAATCCCCCTCATTCTCCTCTCATCAGTTTTTTTTACTAGAATATTGATAATAAGAGTAAAAAAAACCCTCATTAGTGGAGGGCATTCATTAACTGAGGCACTAACTCACCAAGAATTGAGAGGGAATGATGGGTGGCCATTCATTTGGTAGAAAATCTCTGTTTGGAAAAAGGCACATTGTGAAAAATCTCACAAGATAAAAAGGCCTCCCCATCTTAAAATTCCCCTATCATTTGATAAATTTTATAATATAATAATAAATAATTTAATATCATAAAATAATAAAATAAATAAAATAAATAAATAAGAATAATAATGTTAACAATTAAATAATAAGTTAGTTATTTTTAAGAGATTGATGCAGTAAAACAACATTTTATTAAGAATAGAGGTCTTTACTTTTTAGAATCATGCTGATTATTGTTTTATTATATATTTTGAAAATATTATTTTTTGATTTATTCAATTTTTGTGTTATTTTCAAATGAAATTTATTGAAAAGCCTATCTTCTGCACTCTTCTATATTAGACTTAATTTTATGGTGATATTTTTTTTCTATATAAGTGTGATTTTCAACTGAAAATGTTGTAAGAAATCCTATAGTAATAGCTATATGCCTTGAGAAAAGGAGTTGGAGTAAAACTGGAGGGAAAAGCCCCTGTCCCTTTAAGAAGTACCAGGTGAGATTTATTTGCTACAGCAAATTAGAGACTGTTACCATACCCCTTCTAACACACTTCTTGACTGCTTAACAAGTCAAGAAAGTAGCCTAGGTAGACCACAGACCAAAGAGAACCTGAGATGGAGAAAGATCCACACCAGAAAACCAAAACACTGTGCACTTGTTGCACAGAAAACAGCAATAATACTTGATACAAGTTGCAAAGCTACACCAGAGAAACCAGTTGCCAAAGTTGAGCTAAATGAAGAACTAACCTTGCAACAAACAAAGCCAATTGTGGCCAAAAAACAGTGAAAACTGAGTTATAAACAATGATATAATTAACAGAGGTTGTATGATAATTAAGGTTCCCCCAAACTATCTTGTTCAGTATGTACACACAGACCACACATGTAAAATCCATGCACAGCAAATAATTTGGCACCTTTGACAGCCAAATTGAATAAAAACCCTCTAGAAATGCTCCCCAGCCTTCTAGGACTGAGGTGGGCAGTCTGCCTAGAGGCGGGAGGACCTCCCTGAAGCCAAAAAATCACCAAAAACCTCTAATAAAGCAATAAAATACTTAGAAAAATCCAGCACAACTACTAAAACCCTTATAATTAAAAATTAAGCTATGAAAACATTTAGACATAAAATATAGAGCCAAATTAGCTCTACTTAATGGTACTAAGAGCTTAAGCCTAAGACTTAAGGCTAGCCTGTAAAGCACAAAAAACAAAATTAAACAGCTATCTTTTAGAAATGAAAAAAGAGGAAATGACCCTTTAAACTTGGGATATGAAAACAATGATCAAGACATCAAATATTGAGAAAAGCCAGGGCTATCCAATGGTGGAACTCACATACCCATAGCCCCAATATTCACTGAATAAAACTAAAAAATACCATATTCCTTGACAAATGTCAATTAAGACATACACAAACAGCACCAAACAGCCCAACAGAGGCCTCTTCCAATGTTGGAAGAATACATTCTCCCTACAATTGTGAATTTCCTCACTTTTCTTCATCAGATCAACCATGTTCAACTTTCTTTCAAAATCTGCCTCTGACATGGGCCCTTTACAATATTGAATTGACAATAATATGTTCTGTGCCATCACACCACCAGCTCATCCATACTGAACATCCTGTGATGTCTTCCAATCCAGAAAGAAGACTTGCTACAGATCTGGTCCATTATCATCTTCAACAGCTTCTCCTCCACATCAACCTGGTCCATCTTCTACCAGCACCAAAAGATCCAGGCCATCAATCCTGATACCCATATTAGTCAACATACTAAACCCTTCAAAAAAGAGTGCCAACACCACTACAGCAATAAATACCACCATGCTTGGTTCATCTGATGGTAAAAGCCTTTTATTCCTTCCTTCTAATTTTAAAACTGATGACTTCTCAGTTCCTCCATCTTCCGACAATGATGATGAAAATGTAGGATCCATTGAACCACCGACACCTAACAACTTGCCCGCCATTAAGGCCAAGTTCCAAAAACACTCCTCTGAACAAAAACAAATTCTACTAAGCTACTTCCAATCCACTCCTGCTAGAAACCCACAGGACCTTGAGAAAAGGAAAGACCTCATCCACCAAATGAAAGCTAATTCTGAAAACTTTGTTACATCTCTTGATTCTCTTCTGCCACTTGACTCTTGATTGGACTTTTTGACTTAGAAATGAAAAATTCTTGACTACTCTCCAGACTTCCCGAATGTATCCAATCATAAAAAATTCCTCATTTTACAGTCTTGGGGGACTTATCCTCAGTTTATAGTCTTGGGGGACTCAAAACCTAAATCATAAAGACAGAACCAGAGATCAAACCATTAAATAACAAGGAAATAAACTATAATTCTGGGTTAACTGTTCTACAGAGCAGCCAACTCATCAGTTACCCCCACATTTGCCTTATGTAAATTCATAGACTCCCCCTTTGGATGCACTTTTCCAGAATCACACAAACACCACATTATCAGTTTCTAATTCTGAAGGACTCAACCATCAAACCATCATCAGTTTAAAGTCTTGTGGGAGTATACCATTTTTCAGTTTAAAGTCTTGATGGACTGGCCACAGTGTTAAGTTTAAATTCTTGACAGACTTTCCACACTTTGCATAAAAAGCCAAAACTAATTCCATGAACGATCCCCCACAACCAACCTACTAAAATCTTACTTTCTCTTCATCATCTACCCATAACTGAAATTTTTTTTTCTTCTTATCTCTTTTCTCTTCATTGTTGTCTTATAACAGATCATGGCTTGATCCCCTGCTTTTGACCCAGATCTTACCAGCTTCACTGCTCTAAAGGACTATGCTTTTAAACAGTGTATCCACATGTGAAGGCCTTGAAATTCACACTTCCAACTCCTAAGGCTAAACTCTACAACACGGCCTGTGATTCTTGCATTTCCAAAAAGAAAAAATGTGACAGAGACTCCAATTATCCTATACCACCACCTTTATCTTCACATAAATACATCCCCAGATCTCCTTCTAGATCCTCAGAACTTGGTCCTGCTTCTTCTTCAGCTTCATCCAGAAGATCCTGCTGCTCTGTCACCTTAACACTCTCCAAAAGACCTGCTTTATCCTCTCAAAAAAAGCCTTTATCTCTTTGAGCTCAGCACAAACAGCTTTAAAATCAACTTCTGGGCTTCTAGATTGTGTCCAGCCATCCCGCCTGCCTTTCTAAGAAGCAAAATTCAGGCTCAAAACCTTCAAATTCAGCCAGAAAACAGCGGTATTCCACCAACAAACACCAATATTTCGACACAACAACCTTCTAGTGCTCCCAGAGAAGTGTGCTCAAACATTTCTTGGTCCAAAAATACCAAAAATACCAAAACTTCAAGAAGACCTTCCAGAGGACCTCAAGAAGACACCAGAGCACAAAAACTGCTCCAAGACAAAATTCTCCATCTCAACCAAGAATAAGCAACTACATCTCTTCTCTTTTAGCCATTTATTCATCTGAAAGTACAATTTCTTCCAGAACTTCATCCAGAAGATCCCAATCAGCTTCTAGGTCACTTTCTCCTGCTACATTCTACAACAACCCTAGTACTCCACCACCACTACCCAACCAAACTGACTCAAGTAACATTATCAACAACATAAAGAACAACAGCCCTGCTGCTCCAAATAGGCAACAGGAACATCCTCATCTTAGTTCATATTCTCAAAACCATTTAGAGCATAACCAAGAAAATACATACCTCCACCTGGTTGACTCTCCTACTATCTCCATTCAAAACACTTAAACAATCAAAATTCTGGCCACTTAAAAATTTAATGAGCTTCCAATCTGTAAGTACCAAATTAATTAATTAAATTTCCTCAACAAAAATTAATTACTGATATAATTATTCTGTTTAGTTGGCACCCCACCTCCTGAAGCTACTAATGAGATTGGAAACCCTCTGGAAAGCAAATTTACACTAGATTATGCCAATATGAAGCTAATCACCTAATTGTGATGTGTTCAAACATGCTTTAAGCTTTTGCTCTTCATTTTCCATTGAATGACATTGAAAAGAAGCTGAGGAAATAACTTCTTGACAACCACCGGAATATGTCTAGAATAATTAAGCACATCTTCCAACACTCCATCCCAGCCTCCTCTGCTTCCACTTAAAAATACCTTCAAATCAGTTTCCTGACCATTACAATCCTTATACTCTCTCCATCAGACTACACCACAAGGAACACAGTGCCTCCTCCAATCCCAACAAGAAGCGAAAACGCCAACATAATCCAGAGCAACCTTCAGAAGCTTCTTCTTCCAGACATTTATTAAAGAAAAAAGAAAAGAAAAGAATATAAATCTATAAACAGAGAAAACAAATAGTTATTAGCAAATATATAAAAAAAATTTATTTGAGTTAAATTTTTATTTTTATTTTTATTTTTATTTTTATTTTTATTTTTATTTTTATTTTTATTTTTATTTTTATTTTTATTTTTATTTTTATTTTTATTTTTATTTTTATTTTTATTTTTATTTTTATTTTTATTTTTATTTTTATTTTTATTTTTATTTTTATTTTTATTTTTATTTTTATTTTTATTTTTATTTTTATTTTTATTTTTATTTTTATTTTTATTTTTATTTTTATTTTTATTTTTATTTTTATTTTTATTTTTATTTTTATTTTTATTTTTATTTTTATTTTTATTTTTATTTTTATTTTTATTTTTATTTTTATTTTTATTTTTATTTTTATTTTTATTTTTATTTTTATTTTTATTTTTATTTTTATTTTTATTTTTATTTTTATTTTTATTTTTATTTTTATTTTTATTTTTATTTTTATTTTTATTTTTATTTTTATTTTTATTTTTATTTTTATTTTTATTTTTATTTTTATTTTTATTTTTATTTTTATTTTTATTTTTATTTTTATTTTTATTTTTATTTTTATTTTTATTTTTATTTTTATTTTTATTTTTATTTTTATTTTTATTTTTATTTTTATTTTTATTTTTATTTTTATTTTTATTTTTATTTTTATTTTTATTTTTATTTTTATTTTTATTTTTATTTTTATTTTTATTTTTATTTTTATTTTTATTTTTATTTTTATTTTTATTTTTATTTTTATTTTTATTTTTATTTTTATTTTTATTTTTATTTTTATTTTTATTTTTATTTTTATTCTTATTTTTATTTTTATTTTTATTTTTATTTTTATTTTTATTTTTATTTTTATTTTTATTTTTATTTTTATTTTTATTTTTATTTTTATTTTTATTTTTATTTTTATTTTTATTTTTATTTTTATTTTTATTTTTATTTTTATTTTTATTTTTATTTTTATTTTTATTTTTATTTTTATTTTTATTTTTATTTTTATTTTTATTTTTATTTTTATTTTTATTTTTATTTTTATTTTTATTTTTATTTTTATTTTTATTTTTATTTTTATTTTTATTTTTATTTTTATTTTTATTTTTATTTTTATTTTTATTTTTATTTTTATTTTTATTTTTATTTTTATTTTTATTTTTATTTTTATTTTTATTTTTATTTTTATTTTTATTTTTATTTTTATTTTTATTTTTATTTTTATTTTTATTTTTATTTTTATTTTTATTTTTATTTTTATTTTTATTTTTATTTTTATTTTTATTTTTATTTTTATTTTTTTTTATTTTTTTTATTTTGCTTTTTATTTTTATTCAAACTACTAACATACAAAAAAAAACTTGAAAATAATAAACAAAATTAACCAAAAATATGAGAGCTGAAAAAAACTAAAATGAAATGAATAATAATAATAAGATGAGATAAATAACAGTTACAAATGGTATTCCCTAGCTAATTGATGAGCTGATACCCTGATACCTTACCCACATCCAAGTGCACCTTGATGTGGATATGTCTTTAAATAATTTTTAAATGAGTTGAGATAAAATAAATTAAGAAAAAAATGATATAAAAAAGAAAATATGAAATAAATAGAAATCAAAGAAAATAATAAAAAAATGAGATAAAGATAAAAAAGAAAATAGCATTGCCCGGTCAATTGATGAGCCTTTCCTAACCAATGCTTGCCCATGTCCAGGTGACCCTGATGTGGCAACACAAAATACTATAATTTTGTGATTTTTCCCTCTTTTTATCCTAACAACTCCCATAAAAAAATTAAAAGAAAAAAAGAGAAAAATGAAAATAATCTAAAACTACTATCTAACACAACCATAGACACAAAAATTAAAGAAAAGAAAAAGAAAAAGTCTGGCTCCATAGAAAGTCCAGTCTAAGGAAATGATCACTGGGTGGACTCCCTCCAATAAGTAAAAATAATGGTAAAGCACCAGTGATCCACTACCAAAACCAAATAAGACACTTTAAAGTAAAAGAGAACTAAACCTGTTAATATGAACCAATACTAGGTTTCAACCAAATTCACAGAAGCAGTTGGAAACAGAAAGTTTGGGGTAACTATTGATAGAGCAGCCAGCCCATCAATTACCCCACCTTTTCCAAAATAAAATCTAGAAGTCCCATTCATGGTTACCTACTAACAAAAAAAAGTTTCCAACAAAACAGATGCACAGCATCACCAAAATCCAATATTAAAGAATGGTCCATAGTTTATCCTCATTGAGGAGTCAATCTCCCTCACTTCTAGTGCCTCTTGGGTAAAATCTCTTTACCTGATCATTAGACACTCTCTTCCTTAAGACTGCGCCATCGAACTCCTATAAATAATAAGAACCTCCATAAACCTGAGATCTGACTCTGTAAGATCTATTCCATCTTTTAGCAAACATCTTTCCCCACTGACTATCCAAACTTCTATTATACACCAAAACCAAACAACCAGGCTTCAAGGGATTCCTGAGTCTATGAGCCAACTTCTTGTCCCAGTATCTGACTGATTGATTTCTTATCTTCATCATTCTATAGTATGCCTTCTTTTGACATTTCTCTCTACAATCTAACTGTTGCATCCTGGCACAGAGAAAATCTTCTGTTGAGAACACATCATCCCAATCAATTCCAAGATAAGAGAAAGCTTCCAAATCTACTTGTAGAACAGCTTTCTGCCCAAAAATTAATTCATAAGGGAAATATTCAGTTGTAATTTTCACAGTGACCCTATTGGCAAATAACACCAAGGGTAAATAATGCCTCCATTATTCAGCACTATCTCCAGACATTCTCACTAAATAATTCTTGTTAAATGAATGGCCTCTTTCAACCATGCCTTCAGCTTCAGGATAATAAGGTGTAGCCACTCTGAGTTCAGAACCAATAATTGCCACAGCTTCTTTAAATTTGGCTCCAAACTCTGGCCCACTATAAACAGTCACCAACTTCATCAAACCATACCCAAATAACCATTCTTTCTCTAAAACTTCTGCCACATTTTTGGAAGTCAAATTAACCAGAGGCACCTCCTCCAACCAACAAGACAAAGAATCCCTGGAAACAATCAAGTATCTATACCTTCCCTATTTGATATGGACAGCATCCAGACTGATTCTTCCAAAGACAGCTGTTTCACCAGCAGCATGGCCAAACTCTTTGGGTTTCAAGCGACTTCTTCTTTGACATTCTTCACAAGATTAAACCAAACCCTGCACAGCCAACTTCATACCTGGCCACCAAAATCTATCTGCTACTCTTCTAAAAGTCCCCCCAAAGCCTCTATGACAAAGGTCTTCATGCAAAGACTTCAACACCAACTCTTGACCCTTCTTCTGAGTCACCACTACCTGAGTATTTGGATGTATCCTAGTCATTAACCTCCTTCCTGACACATAAAAGCCAGGACTCTTCTTCTTGATTTCCACCCAAGTATCATCATCACAAATATCCAGTCTTTCCAAGGATAACAGATATTCAACCATAACAAAATAAAACCCGGTCTGACCCCAGGGCTCATCTTCAAAATCCAACAAAACAAAATCCAAGGGTACAGCCCTGTCATCAAAATCTCCAGTGTACACATGAGCAACATGCCCAGCCCATCCGGGAGACCAATCCCTAAATTTTGGCATCTCCTTTTTCTTCCACTGAATTTTAAGAGAATCCAGCTTACCAACAAAAAAACCATTCTCCAATTTTGAGCCATCCCAAACAATGGCCCCATCTTCATCAACAAAAACATCCTGATCACCAGAATTAAGATCAGAACCAGCCAATTTAACCTCTTGGTGGAGGAGAGAACAATCTTCCAGTTTAGCCTCATGGGGGAATAGAGAACAATCATCCAGTTTATCCTCATGAGGGAGAAGAGAGAAAAATTTTCAGCACCCATTGTGCAGGCCCTAACCACTAGAAAATCTTCATCAAATTCTTCACAATCAGAATTTTCATCTGTGAGTGGTCTTCTTGATTATCTATCTGGCATTGTAAAAGTTCTACCTGGCTTATGCACCAGGTCAAAAGAAAAATGTTGAATAAATTCCACTCACCTAGTCATTGGTGCATTTGGAATACTACGTGTATTGATCATTTGAGCCAGTGATTTCTCCTCCCCCTTCAACTCAAAATGCTCCCCCCACAAAACAGTTTGTAGCTTCTTCAAAATTTTGCTACACCACACAATTCCAACTTTGGCTGAGAATACCTAGATTCCACCTCGTTAAAAACCACAGACTCATACCTTACTGGCCTGACCTTCTCAGCTTTTTCTTCCTGAGGCAAAAAAGCACCAGCAGCAATATAACTTGATTCAATTTCCAGAACAATTTTTCCAGCTTCCCTTCCATAATCCAACTTGTGAAGAATAATATC
Source organism: Hemileia vastatrix (assembly GCA_030280995.1). NCBI lineage: Eukaryota > Fungi > Basidiomycota > Pucciniomycetes > Pucciniales > Zaghouaniaceae > Hemileia > Hemileia vastatrix. The sequence goes on along the minus strand of JASXTE010000002.1, from coordinate 30,222,125 downwards.
TTCACCTACCACCTTTTTCAACTTCTGAAAAGCCTCTTCACACTCTTAAGTCCATTCCCACTCTTCATCTTTCCTGGTCAACCTTCTTAAAGGTGAAGCTAACAAAGAAAAATCTTTAATAAAAATCTGCTCATACAAAAAAACTCCCAAAAATCCCCTAACTTCAGTAGTATTTTTGAGCCTTGCCCATGACTGAATTTTATTAACTTTCTTCTTTGCCCTAATCCTTCCCTCCTTACATACGACATGACTCAGAATTTCCAGAGCAGGAACACAAAAACTAAAATTTGACCCAGAAATGGTCAAACCAGCCTCTTCAATCCTAAACAATACTCTCTCTAGAGTAATTGCATATTCCCTAATAGATTTCGTTATACCTGGGTTCTTCTTCAGCATTGCATTTCCATAATCAGTGGCGGTTCCTTTGATTCCACCATCATCAATAAAAATACCAGCATGAGTAGGGACCTCATTTTGTAAAATACAAGCCATTTGAGCTTGATATACTTCTACTTAATTAGTTGCTCCTTGAGGCAACCTAGTGAGCTTAAATCTTCCCAGAGGAGTCTCAAACATTTTGAGTGGCTGTGAATTGGTGTGAAAATCCCTTTCATCATAACCACCCATAATGTCACCCAAACCATAACACACCTTTTCAGAAAAAGCTTCCACAAAGTCCTCTGCACTTGGCGGCATCCCTGGATCCTTGATAGTGACTCTATTCAAGGCCCTAAGATTATGCACCACCCTCAATTTCCAATTCTGATTCTTAACACAGAGAACTGGACTTGAGAAACTAGTAGTTTATTGTTCATACAATTGTGTCCTTACTCTATCCCTAAAAATCTCCAAAAAATCATCCCTAATAGCAGCTGGTATTGGAATTTGTTTGATTTGCCAAGGCTCATTACAAACCACAGGAACCTAGTAAGGTTCCTCTTAAGAGTGTTTAAAAAAACCCCACTCCTCTTTGACAAATGCCACCACTTTCTCCCTGAGCACAATTACATGCAACAAATTCTTTTACTCATCAGACAACCACCCATCAGGACCAAAATTAACAACTTTCAACCTTTCCACAGTCAGCCGAGCAGTTTCCACAAAATTATGAGGATTCTTCACCAGAGGAGTACAGTACAGATCTCTTGACAACAGAGGTCTCTTCAATAGAGATTCAAACCTACAGGCATAGGATTATTGACAGGCCTAATCTTCTTGGCCACCTTCTTTTTCTTTGCGGTTCCACTGTCAACTTGAGGGATCTTCAGAATGTCTTCACCACCAGACCTGGAACAAAAACCAAGGGTTTCTCCATTGCTCACATGTGTGGCTCAGGTAATGTTTTTGAAAGTTTTAGAAGAACCCATAGTGGTGCACAATTGGAAGGACTTACATTTAGACCCTAATCTCACCACTCCACAACTTTTCAACAATTACACATCTTCATTCTCACTTCCATCTTACAAATCTTATAATCAAGATTCATCTTCTGAATCACATCTTCTAAAATTATGCAGTTTATCCTCATGCCAGAGGCCTAAAAATTGATCTTGCTGATCTTCTTTCTTCAAATTTTGTACAGTTTAACCTCATTCTGGAGGTCCAAAAATTTATCTTGATGATCTTCTTTCTTTACAAGCATATGTATTTTAACCTCATGCTGGAGGCCTGAAAATTGATCTTGCTTATCTTCACAAAAATAATTCTTTTCTTCTTTTTTGATTATCTTCAGATTTTATTCTTGCTTTTATTCATTTATCTTGAAAATTTTCTTTTCTATTCTTGAGTTTTCATCCATCCTAAAAAAATAACCAGGGGTTTCCCCAATGCTCACAGACGTGGCCAAGGTAATGTTTTTGAAAGGTGTAGAAGAAACCCTAACAGTGCACAATTGGGACGACTTACTTTTAGACCCCAATCTCACCACCCCACAGCTTTTCTGCATATCTTTCAATAAAGATATATAGCCAATCTTCTTTTTTTAACTTAAATTAAAGATAATTGAGAATCTTGAGAGAGAACAGATACTTGACAAAAAACATGAAGAATACTTGCAGAGAAGAGAAAAATTAAAAAGAGAAAGTTGAAAATCCACTTTGAATATCTCCAGGGGAGCTGACCTACTACAACATGGGATTTTGTCATCTTGGGGAGAGGTTGAAGCACTAGGGGGATAAGCCCTTTTTACTCTAAAAAAGACAGACTCTCACTAGAGCCTTAGCCACTCTCCAAAACACCAGAGGCGGTGTGGTACGCACCTTGCAGGTAGCATAATTTTAGACCAATCAGCGCTCATAGTCCAGGAAGGACAAAGGGAGTTAGCGCAGTAGGTAGTGCTAAAATATAATAGGGGGTGTCAGTTCTGGCAAATCCGCACTTAAATTAAGTGCGGATTTCAAACCAAATCAGCACTTACAAATCAGCACTTAAATTTTGCAAAAAAGTCACTTATTTCAAAAAAGGGTGTCAGTTATGACCTCAAATCAGCACTTTTTTCCCGTTTTTTTTCACAACCACATTTTGGCCACAAAACATCCCTTCATTTCTTACCCCATCCCTGTCACATGTGACACACTGACCTTCCTTGCTACCTACCCATCAATCCTCGGCACACACCCCTTCCTGACATTTTCAATATTTTGACCAGGCATGTTTACATTCTTTTTTACTTATTTCTTCTACTTTTTAATCTTTTTTCTTGTTATGTGCCAGTTTCATAATGCCTCCCAGACATTCCAAATCTCAAAAGGTAACTCAAAAATCTGCTTCGTCACAAAAGTCTCCTCGTAAAGCAAGGATTACATAGAAAAAAAATCAGTGACTTTTTCTATTACTTACAACTGTTTTTACAGAATTGAAAACTATGTTTCAGCTAATATTTTATGGAAGTGAACTCTGTTCTTCGCCCGAAGAACAGAGTTCATCCTCCTATTTTCACACTCTGTTTGCACCAATCTCCATCCCTTTCAATTCTATCAACACATGCTTGTCTTCCCTCCCCATGCCTTTCGCTATCCTCCCAGCCCCATTGTATGCCATCCTCTTTTGATCCCCATTTCACCCCTCTCAACCTCTCCCAGACCCTTTTCTTCATTTAAAATGCCTCGGAACCCTTAATCTTCCCTTCCAACTCTTTCCCAACCTTTGAGTGACTGAAAAAATATGCGTTTGCTGAAAATATGCGATTTCATGTTGAGTTGATGAAAGAAAACACAGAGAGAAAAAAAAATAAGACTTTAACAGCAAATTCAAAAACCAAAAAAATATGCAAAAAAATTTACCATTCTCAGTGAATAATACATGCAAATTGATAATTTGAAGAGAAAGAGAAAAAAATTAAAATTGCGTTGAAAAATGTTGGAGTGTTATTGGAAGGATTTTCGCCCTTATACTAGTTGATTGAGAAATAGAAGTGTTGGATATAGTCGGAGGTGAATCAACTTGTTCATCTTCATACAGCTCTAACCATTGATCTTTGAGGTCAGCAAGTAGGTTATGAAGTATAGTGCAACACAGAATCCAGTTGATCACCGCCTCCATTTCAGATTTATTTCTAAGAGGACTTCTTAATTCCCTTAAACTAGAAAAACGGCCTTTCAAGATTCCAATAGAATGTTCAATACGGACTCTTGACTTTGCCAAATGATTGTTGAATTTGGCATTTTGACTGTCTTCTGAAGCTGCTCCCCGAAAAGCAGGAAGTACATACTTTCCATTCTCATAAGCAGAATCTGCAAGAAGATACTGATTTTCATCAAAGAATTTTTCAGGTTCATTTGAAATATGCATTCTTTGGAAGACGTAGGAGTCATGACATGAGCCAGGATAGCCAGCAAAGAATGATATAAATTTTTTGTTTACGTCACATATAAGCTGAACGTTAATTGAATATCTATAAAGAAGATATATTTGTTTGTGTTAGTTTCAAGGAGGATGAAAGGAGTTAAAAATAATCTACCTCTTTTTACGGTCAAAGTAATTGTTTCCACCTTGAGCAGGTTTCTGGCTCAAAGGAATAGTAGTACCATCAACAAAACCAATACATCCTGGAAAGCCCTCTGCTTGCATAACCTGAGATGATTCAAGTCGCTCTTCTTTTGTTGGCCAGGTGAGAAGTTGAGATTCCAAGGAGTTGATGGCAGTGATACATCGTTTGGTATAAGTGTTAACTGAACCATACCCTAAATCAAAGACATTTTCTAAACGTTTCAAAGCGGCTCCATTACCATTTGAACCCAAACAACATAGTGTGATGGCCAATTGAATTGAAGGATGTTGTTGTTCTTTTTGAGAATTATTGTGAAATATGGGATGATCCTGAATAAGCTCAAGCAATTTAAGGAAACATTCCTGAGAAGTCCTGAACAGCCATCTAAAACTGGGTGTAGATAGTTTAAGAAGTGTTTGGATGGTGTACTTGGGGGTATGAAGTACTTGAGGCTTTCTGGGAAGAAGGTAACGTTTCCTGGCCATTTTTGATAAAACGACAAAATCTTCTTCTAGATCAGAATCGGAATCAGAGTCCAAGAGCAGTTCAAGCGCCATGAAAGTCATTGCTTTATGTAATTTATCACGATTTGAAAGTGAGGAAGGCATGACTCTTATATGATATGATATGAAGATGTAAATGATGTATGATGTTTTGGGTTATGAAGTGTTATGCTGTGGAGTGCTGCGTATGAATGGGATGATGCTGACAAATCAGTGAAATGGGACTTGATGGTGAAATCAGCACTTTTGGTTGAGAAAGTGCGGATTTGAGTGAAATAAGTGACTTATTTCATTTTGAAATCCACCAGTATTGGGGCTAGTGTGTTTTGGAAATCCGCACTTATTTAAGTGCGGATTTGGTCAAATTTAAGTGCGGATTTGTAAGTGCGGATTTGCCAGAACTGACACCCCCTAATATGTATTTTTGTGTTTCAAAGAACAAAGGAAATGGAAGCGCAGAAAAGGATTAGGGTCAGTGTGCTCGGATTTTTCAGCGAGATGTGCTGCACAATGGGGAATTTTGTGTTATTGATTTAGGACTGTAAAGCGCTAAACAATATGGATTTGTACTTTCCAATAACTATGTGTTACACATTAATCAAGGAGTTATGGCTTAAGGACAACTCAAGTGCATGTTATACTGCACTGCGGCTAGTTGGTTAAACTTACTGAAAGAGGTAATAAAGGAGGCTAACTAGTTAAGTGAATCGTCAGAACTATGAACTTAGTATTAAAGAAAGGAGAGTGGGGACTCAATCACAAAACTACCCAAGATTCAAGGCAACCAGTATCAGCGTTAGAATGGGTCAAACCTGAAATTAGCGCTGAAACATAACAAAGGTATAGTCAAAAGTGCATATGTGGAGTATGAGTGAAACAAGTTAATACTAGTGTTAGTAATCATAGGGTATGTTTTAGGCACTGTAGTTGCTACAAGCAGTGTACATAGTTCACTAATAGATTAGTTATTGTTTTACTAATGTGGCACTAGAGGCAGCGCTTGAGATCCACTAGGGAACTGTGTCTTGAGTACTGGAAAAATATAAAAGGAGGACTATTTGATAGAGATAGGAGAGTCTTTTTGTAAGTAGAATATAAGAGGAATAGAATAAGTGAATTAGAGATATTTTCTGAGTCTTTTATCATTTGTGCTTCTGTGTGTGTATTTCATATAGTATAGTGAAAAGGGCGCAACATAGAAAGAATATATAGATTTAGTAGGATTGACTATTATTAGAGTTATTTTATTGCTGTAATAAGGCATATTCAAAGAGAGAGCTTCAAGAGGGAGTAGCTGTGGATATTAGCTCTTTTTAAGAATAGAAATATCAAGATAGTAATACTTGTTTTTCCTGATCTCTAAAACTCATCTCTCAACTTATAAATTTTCTAATCAAATATTAGTGTTACACATTATTGCGCTGTCTTTAAAAATAAGAGTGGAAGGCACTTCTTTTTAGAAATTGAAGAGGAGAACCAACCCATCTCGCATTGTGTCTACTGCTTAGTACTTTAGAACAGTCTAATATTGGTTTCTTAACAGTGGCATAATTGTAACTAGTATTTTTTGATTAGATTGTTTAGTTTTTCAGGGTTTTGTCAAGAGGACGTAATCAAGCCGGCGCTTCAGCTGAAGAGTCGTAGGGTTTACAACCAGTGGATCAATAGCCGTTATGAGAGGATAGCGTAGAGTTGTATTGTTAATATTGTCAGGTTTAATTACCAAGTGTGTGTTTTTGTGATCTCTGTTTTGATTTTATATTTTGGGAATGGATCCTACTGCGACTACATCTAGGGGATGTTAGGAGAGGGTTAAATTTCCCAATTCTTTGGCATTGTTGCCAAAGACGGTAACTACAATCATTAGGTGTAAAGATTAAATCTTGCGTTTTGTGGGCATTAATACCAAGAAGTTTTTACACAGGTTTGAAAAAGCAGCTGAAGTTCATGGAGCAACTGCATATGATATGGTGCGTGAAGTACTATTCTTTGTAACTAATGAATACAAAGACAATTTAGAGGATATAAAGAGGCATGAAGAGCAAAATTGGTCAGTGCTAAAAGAACAGATGCTCAAGAGATGGCCAAAGGTTACCGAGGAAACTAGGTATACAATGAAGGACCTGGATATCTTGGTAAATAGGGTCAAAGTTAAAGGGGGTGTATGAGACCCTAAGGAATTTAAAAGTTTTAGGGAAGACTTCAACCAAAGAGTGGAATATTAAGTTAGTAATGAAGATTTTAGTGATGCTAATGCATCTTTACCTTGGTTTTAAGAAGCATTAGTGCCAGAAGTTGAAGACTGGTCAAAAAGGTGCTTGGATAACGAAGGAAAGCTGGTTACAAAAAGGGACGGAAATTATAAGTACCCTGGATTAGAAGAAGTAGAAATGGCAGTGGAAGCTGAAATGAAGTTGCGTCGAGTTGAGCTTCGCGCAGCTAGGGTTGCTTTGGATAATGAGGAGATGAATGAAGATGCGTCTGGTGTACAATTGCCTTCTCAGATGTCGTCTCCAAAAGTCAAAATTTTCACTAAGGAGCCAGATTAAGTTATGGCAAGAATTGATGAGTTGGAGAAAAAGATAATTGAAGTGGCAAAGGCAAAAGAATCATTTAGGCCCAAGAGTTCTCCTCAATATTCGTTTTTTTCTGCTATGGTGCACTATTATTGTAATAAAGAGGGGCATACTAGGATGAGGTGTAATGAACTTCAAAAGGATAAAGAGGAAAAGGTAGTTTACAAGGACGTGACTACGCTTATTTTGGAAGACGGCACTAAGCTTTTTAAAGACAAGGATAGAGGGATGCAAGCCATGGTCATAGATCATATTAATAGAAAGTCTATGGAAGGTAGGTCAAGCAAGGGCAAAGATCCTGAAATTAGGGGGTGTCAGTTCTGGCAAATCCGCACTTAAATTAAGTGCGGATTTCAAACCAAATCAGCACTTACAAATCAGCACTTAAATTTTGCAAAAAAGTCACTTATTTCAAAAAAGGGTGTCAGTTATGACCTCAAATCAGCACTTTTTTCCCGTTTTTTTTCACAACCACATTTTGGCCACAAAACATCCCTTCCTTTCTTACCCCATCCCTGTCACATGTGACACACTGACCTTCCTCGCTACCTACCCATCAATCCTCGGCACACACCCCTTCCTGACATTTTCAATATTTTGACCAGGCATGTTTACATTCTTTTTTACTTATTTCTTCTACTTTTTAATCTTTTTTCTTGTTATGTGCCAGTTTCATAATGCCTCCCAGACATTCCAAATCTCAAAAGGTAACTCAAAAATCTGCTTCGTCACAAAAGTCTCCTCGTAAAGCAAGGATTACATATAAAAAAAATCAGTGACTTTTTCTATTACTTACAACTGTTTTTACAGAATTGAAAACTATGTTTCAGCTAATATTTTATGGAAGTGAACTCTGTTCTTCGCCCGAAGAACAGAGTTCATCCTCCTATTTTCACACTCTGTTTGCACCAATCTCCATCCCTTTCAATTCTATCAACACATGCTTGTCTTCCCTCCCCATGCCTTTCGCTATCCTCCCAGCCCCATTGTATGCCATCCTCTTTTGATCCCCATTTCACCCCTCTCAACCTCTCCCAGACCCTTTTCTTCATTTAAAATGCCTCGTAACCCTTAATCTTCCCTTCCAACTCTTTCCCAACCTTTGAGTGACTGAAAAAATATGCGTTTGCTGAAAATATGCGATTTCATGTTGAGTTGATGAAAGAAAACACAGAGAGAAAAAAAAATAAGACTTTAACAGCAAATTCAAAAACCAAAAAAATATGCAAAAAAATTTACCATTCTCAGTGAATAATACATGCAAATTGATAATTTGAAGAGAAAGAGAAAAAAATTAAAATTGCGTTGAAAAATGTTGGAGTGTTATTGGAAGGATTTTCGCCCTTATACTAGTTGATTGAGAAATAGAAGTGTTGGATATAGTCGGAGGTGAATCAACTTGTTCATCTTCATACAGCTCTAACCATTGATCTTTGAGGTCAGCAAGTAGGTTATGAAGTATAGTGCAACACAGAATCCAGTTGATCACCGCCTCCATTTCACATTTATTTCTAAGAGGACTTCTTAATTCCCTTAAACTAGAAAAACGGCCTTTCAAGATTCCAATAGAATGTTCAATATGGACTCTTGAATTTGCCAAATGATTGTTGAATTTGGCATTTTGACTGTCTTCTGAAGCTGCTCCCCGAAAAGCAGGAAGTACATACTTTCCATTCACATAAGCAGAATCTGCAAGAAGATACTGATTTTCATCAAAGAATTTTTCAGGTTCATTTGAAATATGCATTCTTTGGAAGACGTAGGAGTCATGACATGAGCCAGGACAGCCAGCGAAGAATGATATAAATTTTTTGTTTATGTCACATATAAGCTGAACGTTAATTGAATATCTATAAAGAAGATATATTTGTTTGTGTTAGTTTAAAGGAGGATGAAAGGAGTTAAAAATAATCTACCTCTTTTTACGGTCAAAGTAATTGTTTCCACCTTGAGCAGGTTTCTGGCTCAAAGGAATAGTAGTACCATCAACAAAACCAATACATCCTGGAAAGCCCTCTGCTTGCATAACCTGAGATGATTCAAGTCGCTCTTCTTTTGTTGGCCAGGTGAGAAGTTGAGATTCCAAGGAGTTGATGGCAGTGATACATTGTTTGGTATAAGTGTTAACTGAACCATACCCTAAATCAAAGACATTTTCTAAACGTTTCAAAGCGGCTCCATTACCATTTGAACCCAAACAACATAGTGTGATGGCCAATTGAATTGAAGGATGTCGTTGTTCTTTTTGAGAATTATTGTGAAATATGGGATGATCCTGAATAAGCTCAAGCAATTTAAGGAAACATTCCTGAGAAGTCCTGAACAGCTGTCTAAAACTGGGTGTAGATAGGTTAAGAAGTGTTTGGATGGTGTACTTGGGGGTATGAAGTACTTGAGGCTTTCTGGGAAGAAGGTAACGTTTCCTGGCCATTTTTGATAAAACGACAAAATCTTCTTCTAGATCAGAATCGGAATCAGAGTCCAAGAGCAGTTCAAGCGCCATGAAAGTCATTGCTTTATGTAATTTATCACGATTTGAAAGTGAGGAAGGCATGACTCTTATATGATATGATATGAAGATGTAAGTGATGTACGATTTTTTGAGTTATGAAGTGTTATGCTGCGGAGTGCTGCGTATGAATGGGATGATGCTGACAAATCAGTGAAATGGGACTTGATGTTGAAATCAGCACTTTTGGTTGAGAAAGTGTGGATTTGAGTGAAATAAGTGACTTATTTCATTTTGAAATCCACCAGTATTGGGGCTAGTGTGTTTTGGAAATCCGCACTTATTTAAGTGCGGATTTGGTCAAATTTAAGTGCGGATTTGTAAGTGCGGATTTTCCAGAACTGACACCCCCTATTAAAGAGAAAGGCAAGGATGCGAAGTCAGTCAACTTTGCAGTTACTTGCGCAGTGCTGGATTTTAAAGTAAAAGAGGGAACAGTTGCAGCACCACTTACCCCAGCGCGTTTGGAGATTTTCGCAGCAAAGCACAAGAAAATGACCCCACCTACAATTACTAGGCCAAGAAGGACTGGTGCTAGGTATGCAAATCCAGAGGATATGGAGGAAGTAGGGTATACTACTAGAGAGAATACACCTGCACCTATTGAGGATGTTGAAATGGATGGTATGGAACCAGGTGGTTATGATGTGGATCATCAGGTAGAAGATCAAACAGCAATGTTGGAGAAGTCAGAGGTAGTACAGCAAAGAGTGGTACCTGCTGAAGGAATGCCAGGAGCAAGGCATAATACTCCAAAGATCCCACCTGGAAGAGCAAAAGCTGGTGCGAAGGCAACTCAACCTAAATTGAGAATGCAGCGCCTGGTTCACTCTGATTTTTCTAAAACGGCCAAGGATTTAGTTGTGCAATGTTTGAAGACTATAGTCTCTGTTCCATTGGGGATTCTGACAGCAGTAGCACCAGATGTAGTGAATGGAATTGTGGATAAGTGCAGGAAGAAAAGGATTGCTGATTGGGCTGAGTTTGATGTTGAAAAGCAGTCATTTCAGCCAGTCATTGGATTACCTAGGGAGCCACATTATGCAGGACCCTTAGGGTATTCAACAATTACTGTAAATGGTAAGCAAATTAAAGCGTTAGTGGATACAGGTTCACAAATCAACGTGGTGTCAGTGGATGATGCAGTGGAGTTAGGTCTTCCTGTTAAAGACGATGAAGGCACTGTTGCAGGAATTGGTGGAGGTAAGTTACCTGTTATAGGTGCAGCAGAGTATGTATGCTCTAGAGTTGCAGGAGCAATGAGGGATATAAATTATTATGTTCCAATGGGTGTAGTTAAACCAGTTTTAGGCACACCATTTTTAATGGATTATTCTGCAACTATAGATTATTGATTGAATAAGACTATTGGAATAAGGATTATGGGTGATGATGGTGTTCCAGTAACAGCAGTCTTAGTAGTGCCCAAAGATGGTGGCTGGAAAACTAAGTATTCTGGAGCTGCGTGGTTAGAGAAAGAAAGAGAATTTTATGAGTAAGTCTCAGATGACAAGATAGGGAAACCTCCAGGAAGACACCAACATTTTTATTAGGGACTGGCATTTTAGGTGTAAATATCTCCCAGGATGAGAGGAACAGGGATAGTGACCAGTCAGTCTAACAAGAAGGGATACGTTAAGCGGTACTTCATAGGTGTCTTAAGAATACTACTGTAGAATGTATTATACCTAAGCTTTTTAATTTCTTTGATTATGGATAATGTTATACTTATATTAAAAAGAAAAGACAAAAACAGGATTTAGGTGCAACCCATAGCTACATTAGAAAGCGTTTGAGTTTAATTAATGATGGAAGCAGAAAGAGCTGTTTTGCATCAAAGTATAAACCAGTAGCCGTTAAAGTTAAACCAGTGAATGTAGCAATGCCCGATTTGAATCCTCCTTTGCAGAGGCCAGCGCTGTCCAGGAATCCTTATGATACTCCTTTAACGAAGTTTACGCCTGATTTTGTGCCTACTAATAAGATTAAAATGGAAAGGCTTCAGATGGCTAATTTTGGACCAGAGGATTGGTTATCACAGGAAGAAAAGAAGTTGTTGTTACATGTTATGGTTCTTAGGCAAAATGCTTTTGCGTTTTCAGAAGAGGAAAGAGGTTTGTTGAAAAACTCAAATGGTCAACCTATTGAAGGACACTGGTTGCTGAGTATATATATATATATGTTCTCTAGCCTTCTAATTTGTGCTTAACACATTGGTTGATGTATACTGAGTATAAACTTAGAATGTGATTAAACAATCAGGGTGTATTGTGATATTATGGGATTATATATAGTAGATACTGTTCTCTTAGTTTCTCTATCCAATCTCATATCTTTTCATTATTGAAAACTGATTGATCGTTTCCAATATTTTCTCTTATTCTTTAATTTATTATATCGACATTTGTGTTAATCACTAAATAACTGTTTTTACTTGACAATCACTGGGGACAGGTATTTATGCTATATTACTAATGTGTTTACTAGGACTAACATTAGTATATTTGTTAGGTGATTGAATATCTATTAAAACAGTTAATGGGGCTATTATACTAACAAATCTCTGATAATAACTTAAAGGTATTGTGTTATTGTGTTTTACTATTTAAACCTCTGCAATCCAATCTCATATCTTTTCATTATTGAAAACTGATTGATTGTTTCCAATATTTTCTCTTATTCTTTAATTTATTATATCGACATTTGTGTTAATCACTAAATAACTGTTTTTACTTGACAATCACTGGGGACAGGTGATTGAATATCTATTAAAACAGTTAATGGGGCTATTATACTAACAAATCTCTGATAATAACTTAAAGGTTTTGATAGATTAAAAGTCTGAAGTTCGTTTTATGAGTTCGCCAAGTGAAGATACATCTTCTACTGCTTCTGATACTACCTCATCAACTTCAACGTTTTGGCCAAATGCTGAAACTAATACTTCTTCAAACCCTACGCGCCCTTATATCTCTTCGGCTATGACAGATCAGTCAAATGACAAACTCTTAAGAGTGCCTGTACTCACCTCGGGAAATGTGTCTCTCTGGAAATCAATGGTTGAATTTTATTTTGATTCTCATGATTTGACTCATCACATCACTTGTTCTGCCAGACCTAGTGATGCTGATCCCAATGACTGGCGTAAAGGTGAAGCCAAATCCCGGCTAATTCTGATTAATGCTGTTAACTCAAGGGATTCTCTGTTAATCTCAAAGGCCAAGTCCACCTATTTGGCTTATCAAAAAATTCTTTCTGACTATGGTGAGGGAAATGCATCTACGGTCTCTGATCTCTTAGATCAACTCGTTTATTTAAAGTGGGATGGTTCTTCATCCTTGAGGGAACATCTGGGTAAATTTGAGGAGTTGGAAAATTTGTTGTTCAACAGTGCATCGAGTGATCCTGAGCTTTCTATTCCTACAAGAATCTTCGCAATGATTCTTATTAAAAGTGTTCAACATGAATCCATGCTAGGAATCACCCAGAATCTTTTTCAGAACTTCAAAAATTTGACACTGGAGCAAGTATACGATAGTCTAAAATCAGAGGCAAATCGCAGGCTACAAGATGAAAACTCAAATGATAATGCTAATGCTCTGAAAGCTCAGTCAAAAAAGAGAAAATCAATCCCACGCTCTAATTCACCCGAAAGAAAAGATAAAAAAAATGTCAAGTGTAAATTGGGTCATACAGGTCATACTGATGAGAACTGTATTACCCAATTACGTGATGAATTGAAGAAGCTCAAGATCTCTTCACATTCAAAAAATGAAAAAGCTAAACCGGCCGAAGAAGTCACTGAAACTGCTTCGCTTGTAGTAGAACATGAGCATGAGGAGTCTGCCTATCTTGCTGGGACAAACAGTTCAAATACTTGCTTTGTTCTTGATTCTGGAGCCACGTCTCATATGGTCCAGGATAAAGGCATTCTCACTAATGTTAAACCACTATTCCCTCCAGCAAAAATTGAAACTGCTGGTACTGAAGTTTTAACTGCAGACTATTCCGGAAGCTTAATCATCAATCGACAACTTACTTTGCACAATGTATTAGTTGTAAAAGACATATTGGCAAATTTAATTTCTGTTAATAAATTAAACCGTTTAGGATTTAGCATTGTATTTGAACCGGCAGAAACAAAAATTCTAGATTCAGAAGGTCGACTTATTGCTAAACTGTTTCACAAAGGACAAAAGCAGAACTTGTGGTACGTTAACAATCAAGCCCTCTTATCGCATGACTCAAGTCTAACATTATATCAATGGCATCAGCGTTTAGGACATCTTAACGTTAAATCAACCAGAAAACTTTTGCTGGATAAGGGTATTGACTTTGTTGATGGAGAATATGAATGTGTGACATGTTTAAAAGGAAAAATGGTTAAACTTCCTTTTTTGTCAAACTTTCCAACAGCGACTGTACCACTATTTCGTATACACTCAGATGTTATTGGACCTATTGTTCCACCTTCTGTTGGAGGTCATAAATATATTGTTACATTCATAGATGACTGTTCTCGATATGCTACTATTTTTCTTATGAAATGCAAATCGGAAGTTTTATCCAAGTTTCTTATGTACCAGGCTGACATTGAAAACAAACTGGAACACAAAATTAAGTATTTGAAATGTGACAGGGGAGGAGAGTATGGAGCAGGAAAGTTTGTTGAACACCTGAACAAATGTGGTGTTACTCGTGAGCAGGCACCAGCTAGGAATCCCCAACATAACTCGGTGGCTGAGCGATTCAATAAAACTCTCATTGATAAAGTTTGTACAGTAATGATAGATTCTGCCAGTCCAGCAGAGCTTTGGGGAGAATGTGCTATGAGCTGTGTTTATTTGCTAAACCTACTTCCTCACTCAAAACTTAAGTCAAGAACACCTCAAGATGCTCTTAACAGTTTCCTTCCATGCGAAGGTAATCATTCAGTCGATTATTTATTTATTAAGAGGTTTGGCTCGCTGGCCATATGACACAATGCCAAAGAAGACCAAACTCATAAATTTCAGCCTAGGGGAACAGAGTGTGCTGTTGTTGGTTATGAACCCAATTCCAAGGGCTATTGACTTTATAATACAGTTACTAAGAAGATTATTGTTTCACGAAATGTTAAAATTTTGGAGTCAAAAAATTATTTTAATGACAAAAATATTTCCATTCATGTGCCTGATTATTTTGACTCATCTACCGCCTTCATTCCTACTGATTCATCACCAACACTTGATTCAAAAAATGCGCTTCTACCAATGAAGTTATCTGATACTTCAGCACAGACCTCTGTCCCGGGTGATGTGTTAGAAGTATCAGATAATGAAAATGTAGAGAGTACACAAGTAAAGAGTCAGAGACTTAAACTTATCTTTCAACGACAAACTCCAGAACCTTCTCTGGATAAGGATACTGAGGTATCACCTGATGCAGAGATTTCTGATGATTCTGATACATCCACTTCTGAACATCTTTCAACTCATGGGAGGCCAGTTAGACAATGAAATCCTCCAAACTATTATGGTCATCTTGCTACGTGTTCATCAGATAATCCTACATATAAACAAGCTCTGAACAGCTCTGAAGCTGAATTGTGGCGTGAGGCTATGGATAAGGAATATGACTCATTATGTGAGCATCAAGTGTGTGAACTAGTTAATAAAACTAAGGAGATGAAGGTAATTGGTGGGACTTGGGTCCTGTCAAAAAAAAAGATGAACTCGGTAGGGTAATAAGGTATAAGGCACGATGGGTAGCTTTGGGTAATCTTCAGAAGGAAGGTGTTGATTATGGGGAAACATATGCTTCTGTTGGACGTACTGAAACTTTCAGGCTTCTGATGTCACTTGCGGCAGCTAGGAATTGGTCCATTTCTCAATTTGATGTCTCCACTGCATTCCTCCATGGAATTATGAAGGATGATGTATTTGTGACTCAAGTAAAAGGGTATGAAGTTGGAGGAAAACATAAAGTTTGGAAATTAAAAAAATCGCTTTATGGGACTCGTCAAGCGCCTCGACAGTGGAAGGAGAAATTTGTTGATGTCATGTCAGAGTTAAAATTTGTTGAAGCTGAAGGGGACGAGTCACTTTTTATTTTTCGGGAGAATCACATGTTTCTTTTTGTTCACCTCCATGTAGATGATGGTTTAGTCTTCTCAAATTGTGATAAGACTTTAAGAAAATTTAATGATGATCTACAGGCACATTTCAAAGTCAAATGGACCGACAATCCCATGCTTCATTTGGGTATTAAAATTTCATATCAAAATAATTACATTACTTTATCTCAGGAAGCCTATGTTGATGAATTAGCACGACGATTCAATTTGACTGACTGTAAAAAACTGTCTACGCCTCTTCCGGTCGGATGTCATCTTGCTGATCCCTTACCAGATGAGACAGAAGCAGGAAAAGAGGATCCTTATCAGGCACTTATTGGTTCTCTGAATTATTTAGCCGTTTCAACTAGGCCTGATATCAGCTTGGCACTGAATGCTCTCTCTAAATTCAACTCTAATCATTCTCCTTATCATTGGAAATTGGCTTTGAAGCTCTTACAATATGTCATTACAAATCCAACAGTTGGTATCCAATATCGACGAAATAGTAGTAATGTTGCATTCAAATCTTACAGTGATGCTGATTATGCTAACTGCAAGGATACTAGGTGTTCCATCACTGGCTTTGTCATTTTGCTCAATGATAGTCCTATTTCTTGGCGGAGTAGACGGCAAAAGATTGTAATGCTCTCAGTAACTGAAGCTGAATATATAGCTATGTGTGAATGTGCAAAGACGCTGGTTTGGCTCCAAAACTTTTTCTCTCTCTCAATATTCATATGTCGACTCCTCAAATTCTCAGTCATATCAATGAGCCTGATTTGTTTTGCGATAACAGTGGGGCTATTTTCTTGTCCAAAGAGGCTCAAATTAATGAACGCTCAAAACACATTGATGTGCGTTATCATTGGCTTTGACAAAAAGTCCGACGCAACGAAATTCAAATTATTTATTGTCCTACAGCTGATATGCTTGCTGATATGTTCACTAAACAACAAACTCAAATTCGTTATGAAACAGACAAAAAACGTCTACATCTAATCATGTCTGAAGCAGGGGGGGTATTGAAGGACACTGGTTGCTGAGTATATATATATATATGTTCTCTAGCCTTCTAATTTGTGCTTAACACATTGGTTGATGTATACTGAGTATAAACTTAGAATGTGATTAAACAATCAGGGTGTATTGTGATATTATGGGATTATATATAGTAGATACTGTTCTCTTAGTTTCTCTATCCAATCTCATATCTTTTCATTATTGAAAACTGATTGATCGTTTCCAATATTTTCTCTTATTATTTAATTTATTATATCGACATTTGTGTTAATCACTAAATAACTGTTTTTACTTGACAATCACTGGGGACAGGTATTTATGCTATATTACTAATGTGTTTACTAGGACTAACATTAGTATATTTGTTAGGTGATTGAATATCTATTAAAACAGTTAACGGGGCTATTATACTAACAAATCTCTGATAATAACTTAAAGGTATTGTGTTATTGTGTTTTACTATTTAAACCTCTGCAATCCAATCTCATATCTTTTCATTATTGAAAACTGATTGATCGTTTCAAATATTTTCTCTTATTCTTTAATTTATTATATCGACATTTGTGTTAATCACTAAATAACTGTTTTTACTTGACAATCACTGGGGACAGGTGATTGAATATCTATTAAAACAGTTAACGGGGCTATTATACTAACAAATCTCTGATAATAACTTAAAGGTGATTGAATATCTATTAAAACAGTTAACGGGGCTATTATACTAACAAATCTCTGATAATAACTTAAAGGTTTCGATACAACCTTATATTGTTCCAGTTGTACCTCATGCACCGTGGTAGAAGAAGGCCTTTCCAATACCAGTGGCTATAAGAGAAGAGTATGCAGAATTAATTAGGGGAAGGTTAAATTCTGGCTTGTATGAACAGTCTATGTCTAGTTATTCAAGTCCAGTGTTTTGTGTTGTTAAACATAATGGTAAATTAAGGGTTGTTCATGATCATAGGGAGATGAACAAGGTTACAGTAAAGGACGCAGGGATGCCACCAATGCCAGAGGAGTTTGTGGATTCTTTTGCGGGACGTGCATGTTATGGATTAGGTGATATTATGGGAGGATACAATGAGGGGAAATTGGATGAATCATCCAGACCCATGATGACGTTTGAAACACCACTGGAGTGCTTCAGGTTGACAAGGTTACCGCAAGGCGCAACAAATTCTGTGGCGGTATATCAAGCACAGATTATGGGGATATTGCGGGATGAAATTCCAGAACAAGTGGTAATTTTCATTGATGATGGCGGTATAAAAGGACCAGCCAGTGATTATGATGGGGAAGTGTTAGAAGAGAATCCATATATTTTAAAGTTTGTTTGGGAATATGCGATTACTCTGGAAAGAGTGCTATTTAGGATAGAGGAGGCAGGATTAATGATTTCTGGGTCCAAATTTGCTTTTTGTGTTCCAGCGCTAGATATAGTGGGACATGTGGTATGCAAGGAAGGGAGAATTGTTGCTGAAAAACAGAGGAATAAGGTACTTACATGGCCAAGACCAAGAAATACAAAAGGAAGTTAGAGGGTTTTTAGGCATCTGTACATATGTAAGAATGTTTATTTGAGATTTTAATTTGTTTTCTTCACCTTTACAGTGCTTAACGATAAAAGATGTTGTATGGGATTGGAAAGAGGAATGCATGGAGTCATTCGAGTTATTGAAAAGGATTGTAGGGAAAGATATTCTTTTGAAGAAATTGGAGTATGGACCAGGCGCTGGGAAAATTACTCTAGCGGTGGATTCTAGTGTGTCCGTGGTGGGTGCAGTTTTGATGAAGGAGGATGAGGAAGGTAATGATAGACCTGTCCTTTATGAGTCTAAGACTTTTACCAAAGTGGAGTCCAGGTACTCTCAGTCCAAGCTGGAGTTATGCGGAGTAGCAAAAATTCTTAAGAAGCTACAATGGATGCTTTGGGGGTAACATTTTGAGTTGCAGGTTGATGCGCTATTGTTGGTGCAAATGATTAGTAGCCTGAGTTTACCAGATGCGCCCATGACAAGGTGAGTAGAGCAGATTAATTTGTTTTCTTTTGATTTAGTCCATAAGCCAGGAAAATCGTTCACTATTCCGGATTCATTGTCAAGAAGAACGTTGTGTGAAGAGGACTCGGAAGCGGAAGAATTTGAAGAAGATAAGTGATGGGTAAATGGGATAGATTATTGTTATGAAAGATTTGATAGTAAATTCCGCGATTACAATAAACTAGCAGGCAGTATTGTCCGCAATGACAATAAACTAGTAACATGGAATGTTCATAAAAATCTAAAACTAGATATTGACGATGCAAAGGATGTTTGTAGCAAGGGTAGTCTGCAACTCAATTTAGGGGACACTGAAGCTAACAAAGAGACAAGAAGTGCGCAAGGTGAGGTAGTGGAAGAGTCAGATGATGAAGATAATTCAAGGGAAAGTCATGACAGTAGGACTCATCTCAAAGAGGGGGAGTATTTTGAAGACAAAACATCTACTGATGAGGGAGTAGAGTTGTTATGGTTATATTTGGAAGGTAGTAGTCGACCAGATTTTTGCAAAAAAAAGGTTTGGCGCAATATTAAGAAGCATGCTAAGGGTTACTTTATTAAAAATGAGAAGTTATGGAAGAATCGAGCTTTGTCTCCTCAGTTAGTTATTCAAACTAGGGAAGGGAAGGAGAAGATTCTCAGGAAGTTGAATGAGAATTTATGACATAGAGGTCAAGATGAGATGTATCACAGAGTTAGGGAAAGATTCTGGTGGCCCAATATGAAGAATGAAGTAAGAGATTGGGTTAAATCTTGTCCTGAATGTCAGCGCAGGAGTTACAGAAAGCCAAAAGAGAAAGGTAGAGCAAAGGGCAAAGATACTGTTTTTGGTAGTGTCAGTTTAGATGCAGTTCATATAAAAGAAGGACACTTTAAATACTTGGTAGTGGCCAGGGATGATCTATCAGGATGGGTTGAAGCAGCGCCGTTGGTAAATCTTAAGGCAAGTAATGTAGCTGAATTTTTGAAGAAAGAATGGATTTACAGGTATGGGGTAATGAAGATGGTAACTGTAGATGGTGGCGCTGAATTTTCTGGAGAATTCCAAGAGGTAGTAAAAGGTATTGGTGCAAATTTACGAGTTGCAACACCATATTATTCTGAAGCAGAGGGAATGATAGAAAGAGGGCATCAAGTTATAAAGGATGCGCTAGTTTAATTATGTGGAAATAATGGGGCAAAGTGGAAGAACTACTTGCCATTAGTTTTGTTTGCAGACGGGATTTCAGTTAAAAGGACAAAAGGGTTTTCACCATATGAACTGATGTTTGGTCAAAGGGAGGTATTACCTATTGATCTGGAGGCTGGATCTTTTCTAGGATGTGACTGGGATCAAGTGCACTCAACTGAAGATTTGATTCTAGCGAGGAAAGCGCAGCTTGAAAGGAAAGATGAGTTTGTGAAGAAGGCGTATGAAAGAATGATGCAGATCTGGGACAAGTCAGTTAAATATTGGGATGAGCGCTTAGCGCATAGGTTAAGAAAGCCATTGAACCCTCAATAATTACCACAAATTATATAACTATTAGTTATTATATAAGCTTAAGTTTTGGAGCGCGGTTCGATTCCCGTTTGCAACAACAATTAAGTCACATGATGTATGATATTTGTTATTTTCGTCGTCCACTTGTCCTTATAGGTACCTCAATGGCAATGGTCCCACGGTCTCCAGTCCTCAAGATAATGATGCGCCGTCGACAATTGGGTAAGGCCTCCAATTGTCAGGGTCCACTTTTACCTCTAGAAGATTTTCAAGGTAGTTCAAGGATTTCCACAGTGGATTTAAAGGACTCGAGATAATGTACGTATTTCTCTTATAGTTTGAAAGATTTAATACTCAATGATATGAGGTAAGGTTTTAGTTATTATTATAACTATTGGGTTAAGAACTACGAGATTGTAAGTACTAAAGACAGTAATAAATAGTAATAAATGTTTAATGGTAGTATAGGTTTTTAATAATGTAAGTAAAAAGGAATTTTTTGAAAAGTACAAAAAGAGAGGGCCTTTATAGGCAAAGATGAGAGAAATAAAGACACAGATTTAACACCACCTGATGCAAGGGTGTGGGAAAAAGAATCTAAATAAAGAGTGTATATGAAACAAAAAATATACTAAATAGTGCATTAATAAAAGATATCATTTTATGTGAAATAAAAATTTAAATCCCTTGGTCCTTCACATTTAGTACAAAAACATTTGATTTAAAATGTAGATTCAACAAAATCTAAATAAAGGAATTTGAATTAAAATGTAGATTCAACAAAATCTAAATAAAGGAATTTGAAAAGTTTTTTCTTTTTCTTTTTATATTTTTAATACTATTTTTATTCCCTCTCATCTGTATTATTGAGCATGGTGTTAGGGAAAAAAATGTCTGTGACAGTTACTTATTTTTATTAATTATTTACATTACTTATTGTACTTAGCTAATTAGTTGTCAGTAATACATAAATAGTTTGTAAATAATTAATTATTAATAAGGATTAAAAGGCGTGGCTTCATCTCAGTAAGATAATTAATTATTTTACTGGGTAAGTCTAGTAGCCTGTCTGACACTAAAGATATTAAAAAATTAAATACAGAAAAAGATTCTGATATACATGTTAATAAAATAAGGAAAAGACCATTAAGTAGTGATAGGTAAAAATGTGATTTTATTGTACAGGTATAGATTTAGTTTAGTGGTATAATGATATATTTAAACACACATCTATAAAACCTTTTTATGAAGCTGATGATTATATATAATCTAGTGAAAAACCTAAAACAGAAAAAATATGAAAAAAGTGGATGTAAAAATTGAAAAATCTTATTACAATAAAAAATTATCATTGCTACATGTAAAATAAAATATAATATATTAAAATATAAGAAAAAAAGTATAGCTTTGTAACTTGCTTAATTATTGCAAACAGAAACTAAAAATATAAAATATTTTTAGTTCCTGAAAGATCATGTGAATCAATATAAATAGATTTGTACTATTAATATTGTTTTTAAAAATATTAAAAATTTTCCAATTTTTGAAATAAGTTTTTTCTTATTAATAACTAAAGTAAAACCATGTATTATTCTATTCTTATTTAAGTAAAAAGAAAAAAAATTAATGGACAATTAAAGATTAATTTTTTTCTTTGAGTCATTCATTATTCACTTTCATATCTAAGTTGAATTAATTTAGTGGCATTATTCAATCTTTAATTTACTGAAATTTGTACACTAGTGTAACTTGTGATTTTTTTTGATAAATTGAATATTTTTAATTGTATAATTAAATTTTAGTGAAGCATATAACTGGGAAAGTAGAAGTGAAATAATATATAAAAGAAATTATATATATTTAGAATAATGAATCTATCAATCAATTTAGATCTCCAATCACCTCAAAAAATCTGGGGGTGAACTTCCAGAAATTCCCTCTCTTTGAACTCCAGAGTGTCTCTTATTATTCCAGGGTTATTCTCACTTTATAAAAATATACAAAATTGTATTGGAAGTAAATTTATTCTCAGATTGATTAAAGATAGAATATCAACTGATTCCAAATAATGCACAAGTTGATCACCAGAACTTGATTTTGGTCCTCTATTGAGCACAAATTGAGCACAAATTGATCTAACCTAAGCTTATCCATATATAATAAGTCAGGACAGTTGCTCTATTAAATTTGATAAAAAATAAAATATTGATGAGCTTATATAAAAAATAATTATTATGTAAGATATTAAATTATAAATTTAGGCATCATAGGAGGGCACTTAATAGAACTTAATTATACAATGTGACACCTTAATACTGTATCACGCAGTTTGAAACATTTAAAACAAACTGTGTCATGATGGGCAATGAAATTTCTTGGACAGACACTTTCAAAATTAATACTTACCATAATACACAAATATGAAACCTTGGAATCTATCCAATAAAAGATTTTCCTTCTGATAAATGGATTTCTCTCAGTTACTCCCTGTTAAAAATTGTTCTTATGAGGTTTGTCTGACCTTTAGGGATATGATTTGGCCACATCAAACTACTTCTATTTCCATGATTGACCAAAATATCATCCTCATTTCCATCTAAAGATTTGATCTCATCTGACTGTGGCTGATCAAAGGGGTCCACCACAATTTTAGCCAAAATTTTGGTGAAAACTTTTCTGATGGATAGTGACTAACCGGTGCTTTCCAAAATTTTCCACCTGAAGTTAGGCTAAACTTCAGGAGGATAAATTTATTATGAATACCAAAATAACTGAAGAATACTTTTGCCCTAGCTACTCTGCATCCTAAAAGTGTCCAACTGAGGTTTAGCCATAATTCTGGTAGACACTTTTGGAAAGGCACAGTCAGATTGGTTTAATATCTATATATGGCAATAAGTATCAGTTTTTTATCAACATGGAACTGGAATTAATTTAATATGGACAAAGTGTCCACCTGAAGTTTGGCCAAGATATAGGTGGAACTTTTTATGAGGATTACTTGATGAAATGAAGTAGACTTGCAATTACTTTCCATCATAAAATTTTTAAACTTAAGTTTATCAAAAATTGTGGTGACACTTTTTCCAGATCCAGTCATATGGGATCAACTCTCTATATGGTAATGAAAATTAATTTTTAGTCAATCATGGCATTAGAAGTAATTTGATATGGACAAACTTTTTACCTGATTTTTGCCCAAAAATAAGTTGAAAATGTTTATGGGGAATACTAGATTAACTAAAGAAGAGTTGCACCCAACTACTGTCCATCATAAAAGTGTCCACCAGAATAATTCTCAAACTTGTGGTTGACACCTTTGGCCTGGTCCAGCCATATGGGATCAATTCTGCATATGGAAATGAGGATGTAATTTGGTCAACAATGGTAATAGAAGTAATTTGATATAGACAAAGTGTACAACTAAATATTGGAAGAAAATCAGTTGAAAACTTAATTTAGTTTTACAAAAGATCAAATTAAGTACAATTTTATTCCTGATGGTGCACATTTTATCCAACACCTCTTCTGAGCGTTGAAAGTAGGCATTTAGCTTGAATTTTTAATTTCATATAGAATCCCTTTTATTCAACCTATTTCTTTTTATTCCTTTTTTTCTTTTAGATATCAAATAACTTTATGTAAAACAAATTTTTTTCATAATTTTTTGCCCGTATTTAATAAAATTATTAAAGGTTTAACATCACCCTGTAAGCATTTGGCATATGTTTTTTTGCTATACTAATAAAAATAATAATATACTGGTGACAAAAAATTGATCAAATGATAAAATATTAATAAAACAGAAAGATCAAATCCCAGTGAATATGTTTAAAAAAAATACCAGTTGCACTGAAGAAGGCCTGCACCCAAAATACTAACCATTAAAAAAGTGTCCAGCACAAGTTTGGCCAAACTTTTGCTGGACACTTTTGGTAAGGTGCAGTCACATGAGATCAATTCTCTCTATGGCAATGAAAAAAATATTTGATAAAAAACTTCACTTGAAGTAGTTTTATATAGCCAAGTTTTCCACCTATAGTTCATCCAAACCACAGGTGCACAATTTTTTATCTTTAAAAAAAAGTAAATTTAGTAAAATTTATCCCTGATGGCTCTTATTTGCTTCAACACCTCTACTGGCCTTTGATAGTAGGAATATTACTTGGATGTCTTTTTTCATATTTGATCCTTTTAACTTGATTTTTTATACATCATATTGCCTTTGGATATCAATTAATAATTTTTAAAATAAATTATTTTCATATATTTATACATTTATTTAATAATATTATAAATGGCTTAACATCACCTGGTATGCATTTGGCACATGAGTTTTTTCTATACTTATAAAATTAATAATATAAGGGTGACCAAAAATTAATCAAATAATATTTATGAGTGAGGCACAAACATAAAATACCAGTAGACATGTTTATAAGACATACCAGATGAACTGAAGAAAAATTCTACCCCGGCAAATCTCCATCATAGAAGTGTCCAGCACAAGTTTGGCCAAACTTGTGCTTGACACTTTTGGTCATGTGCAGTCAGATGAGATCAATTCACTGTATGGCAACAAAATTTTTTTCTCTCAAATTTCACTAGAAGTAGTTTGGTTTAGCTGAATCATCCACCTGCTGTTCTGCCCAATATCAGGTGTATAATTTTTTATCTTTAAAGAAAATCTCACTTATTACAATTTAGCCCTGATGGCTCCCATTTACTTTAACACCTCTACTTGCTCTTGATAGCAGGAATTTTACCAGTATTTTTTTCATATTTGAACTCTTTGACTTTTTTTTTACTCTTTTATTCCTCTTTTTACTTTTAAATTTCTATTTAACTTTAGTAAAACTAATCATTTCCATATTTATTTACATCTATTTTAAAGAATTATTGAAGGTATAACTTCATCTGGTATGCATTTGGCACACAAGTTTTTGCTATAGTAATAACATTAATAATATAATGGTGATTAAATATAAATCGGATGATAAATATGAATGATACAGACTGATCAAATACCAGTAGACATGTTTATGAGAAATACAAGATGAAGGAGCTGAAGAAAAATTCCACCCAAGCTACTCTCCATCATAAAAGTGTCCAGCAAAAGCTTGGCCAAACTTGTGCTGGACACTTTTGTTCAAGTACAGTCAGATGGGATCAATTCTCGCTATGGCAAAAAAAAACCTTTTTTAATCAAATTTCACTACAAGTAGTTTTGTTTAGCTGAATCATCCACCTGTTTTTCTTCCCAACCTTAGGTATATAATTTTTTATCTTTAAAAAAAAGGTCACTTATTACAATTTAGCCCTGATGGCTCCTATTTGTTTCAACATTTCTACTAGCTCTTGAGAGCAAGAATTTTACTAGTATTTTGTTTTTCACAATTGATATCTTTGACATTAATTTTACTTTTTTATTTTTGTTTTTTTAAATATCTATTTAAATTATTGTAAAGCTAATCATTTTCATATTTTCTTACTTTTTTTTCATAATATTATAAAAGGTGTAACATCACCTGGTATGCATTTGGCACATGAGTTTTTTCTATACTTATAATATGAATAATATAATGGTGACAATAAATTAAGCAAATGATATATATGAGTGAGGTACAAAGATCAAATACCAATTGACATGTTTATAAGAAATACCAGATTAGCTGAAGAAAATTTCTACCCTAGCTGCTCTCCGTCATAAATGTGTCCAGCACAAGTTTGGTTGAACTTGTGCTGGACACTTTTGGTCACATGCTGTCTGGTGTGATCAATTCTCTCTCAATAATTGCACTAGAAGTTGTTTGATATGGTCAAATGGTTCTGCTGAAGTTTTGTTAAACCTCAGGTTGGCACTTATTTGTTTTTCAAAAAAGCAATAATAGTCCAAGTTTAGCCTCACTGGTGGGCATTTGCCCCAACATGTCTACTTGCTCTTGATGGCAGTAATTTTATTTTAATTTTTTATTTCATATTTGATCCCTTTAATTTTACCTTTTTATCCCTCATATTGCTTTTGTATATCAATTTACTTTTAGTAAAACAAATCATTTTCATATTTTTTTATCTTTATTTAATAATCTTATAAAAGGTGTAACATCACCTGGTATGCATTTGGTACACAAGTTTTTGCTATACTTATAATATTAATAACATAATGGTGACAAAAAATCATTCAAATGATAAATATGAGTGAGGCACAAAGATCAAATACCTGTGGACATGTTTATAAGAAATACCAGATGAACTGAAGAAAAATTCCACCCTAGCTACTCTCCATCATAAAAGTGTCCAGCACAAGTTTGGCTGAACTTGTGCTGGACACTTTTGGTCACATGCAGTCTGATGTGATCAATTCTCTCTATTGCAATGAAAATGAATTTTTCTTCAATAATTGCACTAGAAGTTGTTTGATATGACCAAATGGTTCTTCTGAAGTTTTGTTAAACCTCAGGTTGGCACCTTTTTTGTTTTTCAAAAAAGAAATTATAGTCCAAGTTTAGTGCCACTGGTGGGCATTCACCCCATCATGTCTACTTGCTCTTGATGGCAGGAATTTTACTTTAATTTTTTATTTCATATTTGATCCCTTTAATTTTACCTTTTTATCCCTCATATTGCTTTTGGATATCAATTTATTTTTTGCAAAACAAATCATTTTCATATTTTTTTACCTTTATTTAATAATTTTATAAAAGGTGTAACATCACCTGGTATGCATTTGGCACATGAGTTTTTTCTATACTTATAATATTAATAACATAATGGTGACAAAAAATCAATCAAATGATAAATATGAGTGCGGCACAAAGGTCAAATACCAATGAATCAATAGTTCTTTTTAATATTATAAATTTTTTGATTAAATAAAATAGTAATTAAGAATTATATTTTTCATCCACAATTCCACTCTAATGATTCCCACTGCACAAAAAGGGTTCACTCAGTCCTTTCTTTACTGCTTGTGCATATATTTTTTTGCCCACAGTACTACAATTTTTTGTAGTGATTATCCCACATCTGATTCTGGAATATTTTTCAACAATATAAGTTTTTTTTACAAAAGACCTTATCATATCCAATATCCCACAAAAAATACAACCTGTTTTTGTATTAAAACCCGTTAATAATTAAGAAATTGTTAAAATAATTAGATTAGACCCTGGCACAGCTAGATCCATACCAAACGACCTAAAGTCTTTTCAATATTGAAAACAATTAAATAAAATTATGATATCATACTAAATTATGGTCACCAACCATAATTCAGCACTTCTCATTTGCTCTGCCACAAAATGAGTGCATGTAGCATTTTTGTAATGTCAGACTGTTTTTCTTCCTTCCCTCACACCTTTAGTCCAGAATGAAAATTTAGTATGAGTTTTGGTCAAGTTGGTTTGCCAGTGTTATTTGTATGCAATATGAATTCATATTGCATATTTCAATTTATGCATAAAATATACTTGTTAAGCATCATTTTTTTGCATTTTTCAATCATAATGCATATTTATGCATATGCATATGCATATTCATTATACAGATGTATATGCATATTGATATATTTTATTCATATACATATATGCACCTTTTTTTTGCATATTCAATATGCATATTTTTAATGCATATTCAATTTTCATATTTTTATGCATATTCAATATGCATATTATTATGCATATTCAATATGCATATTTTTATGCATAATCACCAAGCATATTTTTTATGCATATTTATTCTTCATAGTCATTATGCATACACTTTGGATATGCATTTCACATCAATTTTTAACATGCAATAAGTATCCACCATGCAAATTCAAATGCATATGCATCTATATCAAACGCACAACATATATTCAAATTTAATATTTGAATATTAAGGTATGCTAAGTGATGTTGTTCAACCTTTTGCCAAACCTGAGATTAACTGATGTTCAATGTGGTTCCTAAGCTCTGCTCAAGGCGGGATGGTTCTGGATTCAATCTGTGACAGTTTATTTTTTCAATGTTTCATCATCTGATTTAAAAACATATTTCTGACAGTTTCAGGATGGTTTCCCCACAGTTTCCTGATAAATTCCTGATAGTTTCAAATAGAGGGAACTGCTAGCAGTTCACCCCCAGATTTCCCGTGGTGATATTTTAAATTGAGAGATTTGGTTTTGAAATATTATATATTTTTATGTTAATTGACTCATTACTTTAAGATTGATCAATTATTTTAAAATTGGGAATGCTTATTTCTAGTGAGTGTAAATCATAGTTGGTTTTCAAATCAAAGATTAATAAATATTGAAATTTTGTAAAATTTTGAATATCCTTTAAACCATTTTGATTTAAATAATCTTTAATGTTATATAACCATTCTATAGGTGGAACACAATTAAAATCAGATAATAGCACATTGCTTTCAATTTATAATACTAAAATTCTATTCTACTTGAAACAATTTAAACTAAAGCTTGGTATCTCATATAAGAAGCTCACAATTTTCAAAAAAAATATTTCTAAATTTTTAAACATGATACACATTATAATATATATTTGGAATAACTTACTAAATAGTTTAAAATACAAGAAAACAATTACCTCAATTTATTTTAATACTTAAACCATTCTGATGAGTGAATTTCACAATCCTCTACGTAACATATGGTTACCATTTATACACATATGCATGATTGCTCCTTTTGTTTGATTTTAGCTGAATCTAACAAGGAAAATCTCATGTTGAATATCAGCTATAGATAAACTGCTTTTATTAGAAGCTAATATTTCATATGAGAAATTTGATATTGAGTTTGTGAAACATTAATAAGTGTTGGGCATTATAATTGAGCCATTTAATCAATAAATAAAAAAGGATGACCTTCTAAATATTTCATATATATATATATATATATATATATATATATATATATAATAAAAATTAATTATATAGTAGCATTTAACCATGGTTTTATACTAATGTCATACAAAAAAGGGATTGAAATAAAAATTTTAGTAAAGAAAAGAAAAATAAGATAATTTAATATTCGTGTTTATATTTTCATATTTATAAAAAGGCTTAATTAAGGGAGAAAATTATTTGGTTTTAGAGTACAAGAATTTATAGATAAAAATCTTCAAAATCTAGTTTGACCCTCTCAAAAAGAAAATTCTAGAAATTTTTCTATCACATTTTATATATTTGTTAAGTGATAGAAGATGGAGTAGTGTCTTTGACAATGAATCTTTAGAAAATGAAATAAATGATTTAACTTTATAATATAATTTTTGAAACAAAAAATCATGTATTCAAAATATATATATATATATCTTACAATAAAGATAGCAGTATTAATTAAGCAAATCTAACAACTTTGGAAAGAAAAGAAGAAAAAAATAATTTGTAAAATGCATAAGTTATTTTTAGAATTTAAGGAAACTATATAGCTCTACCTGTAAACTAGCCTTAAAGCAGGTTTAGATTTAACATGTGGAAAGTCACACATAGTACCCTTGCATCATGAGAGCAGAATAAAATTTATGTAGTTTTATTTTATTAATCAATAATAGTATTCTTTTTTTTGGCTTTTTCATTAATATAACTATATATTTTTTAACTTTTTTGTTTTTCAGAATTAAAGTTCAAAGCTGCCCATCACTACTTCAAGTTGAAGCTCCATATGATGTAATAAATGAATGATATATTATAATGAATTTTTCTAATGACTTTTCAAAAATGGTGATTAAGAATACTTATTATAATTTTTTTAATTTTTTTTATTCTATCTCTTGAAAAGAGATTGCCATATCTCAATTCTATTAGTTCTTCCTCAGAAAAATTTATTCTTGATCTAAATAAAATTGCATAACAATTAACTAAATGTTATTATAAAATTTTACCAATTATTTTATCTGAAAATAGTTGAAAGTTTGTATAAATTAAAGTGTTTCCACATAGTCTTACTATTATTCCACCATTAATTTCACATTTAGATTTCATTATAATTTTAAATTAAGTCTTTCAATAATTTTAATAATACCTTAATATTTAATAATTTAGTTACATAGTAGATTTTTTTTCCTTTTTTTATATGAGGCTTATTATATAAACACCACTTTTAGATTTTTTCCTTTTTGAAGTCAGATAATTTTAAATTTTTATTTAACTACCCAAATTATATCAAAAAAAAATTAAAAGTATATATTTTCAATGTACTCTTTTTGATAAACTTATTATTTCTTATAGGTTATTCTTCAACTATATATTGTAATTAATTACCCACTCATTTATGGTCTGTTATCTTTGTTAATTACATTCGGAAAAAACAAGGATACTCTCATATTATATTGGAGTTTAAAATTAAAAACTAAATTCTACTGGATGGTATAAAATATAAACTTTTTATAACTAAGTTGACCAATAATTAATGCTTAAATGGCATTGTATATTACAAATTTCATCAAGTGTATATAAAAATAACACTCAAGAAATATATACAAGATATACATATAACCATTGAATATCAAAAATAAAGTACTTACCAACAGGGTCTTTTTTAATGATTTTTAAATTTACTTAACGAGACATTAATTATTGGGGGACTCCTTTTGGTCTAGAAGATTTTTGGTGGTGATTTATGGTTTTGGACAATGGATTTGGAATTCTCAAGTCAAGTACATATAATATATCTTATGATTTTACTTTTACTAAATAGAAAAGGTAAGAATATAAATATTATTATAATTTAGAATTTAGAATCACAATAATGTAACTACTAAAAGACAAATAATAGTAATGATTTATTTTTAAAGTGCTTTGATAAAATAGTTAAGTCAAAGAATGAATCAAACAGCACAAAAGAGGAGGCCCTTTATAGGCAAAAAGTACAGAGAAAATACATGAAGTTAACAAGTATCCATAAGGGAGTGTGAGAGAAAATTATTACCAAAATAAGAATGTGCAAGTAATAAAAGTGTGCAAAAATTATGCGTCAATAAAAGATATCATATTATTTGATATAGTTTATAGTTCAATTTAGATGTCACACTTAGTAAAAATTGTATTAAATTTTTTAAGATTTAGTATTAATATTTATATTTCTCTTTCAACCTGTTATTGAGCATGGTGTTAGGGAAGGAAAATAAAAGGGACATTTATTTTAATTTAAATATTTACTTTATTTGTAATTAGTTAGTGTATTACAAGTAATACATAAGTTAATATAATATAATTAATAATTAAGAAATAAAAGGCATGGCTTCATCTAAGTAAATAATTAATTATTTTACTGGATAAGTCTAGTAGTCTGGCTGACATTAATATTACCAAATCAAATTTTATATCAAATATAACAATATTATTATTTCAATTTTGATTATTTTCCATAAATTTTGAGTTGCATAGTAATTTAATTCAGTATCTAAAGAATGTTTTTAAAAAATATTTACAAAAATAGTAAAAACCCCTCACAAAAAAAAATATAATTTTTTTACTAACAATTTGCACAGTATTTCTAGCTTTAAAATATTATTATTCCTTTAAGAAAAATATTTTTTAAATAAATTTTTTTTTATTATTTTTTTCATTCTTTTATCACAAAATGCCAAATTTATAATTTATTTTACCTTACTAAAAAATCTAGTTGAAAATTTAATTTTGAATTTCCAAAAAATTAACTTAAAAGTCAAAAATTAAAAAACAAAAGTATAAATATAATTATGAGAAAGGGGTAAATTAAATATATAATATTCATATAAAAAAATTTCATATATTTTGTGGTGTTTGAACTTTAAATTTAATGTATTAAAAAACTAATTATTAAATAACCAAGCCAAGTAAAATCGGCTTGGTTTTTTGTATCTCTAGCACTTATTTTGTTTCTTATACTCATGTTTTGGTCTTCCAACATTGGCGGAGCCCTTTGTTGGTCTATTTGGTGTTGTTTTCATATGTCTTTAATGGCATTTTTTAATAATTTGGTGTTTTTCTGGATTTATTCAGTAAGTATTGGGACTGAGAGAATGTGGGTACTTACATTGCATAGCCCTGGGTTTTCTCTATATTTTATGTCTTGATGACTTTTTACAGATTTTAAGTATTAAGGGGATAATTTCTCATTTTCCATTTAAAAAAATTAGCTGTTTATTTTTTTTCATGTTTTACCGGCTAACCTTAAGTCTTAGGTTTAATTTTTTAGTACCATTAGAATGAGCTTATTTTTATATACATTTAATGTCTCAAGGTTGTTATAGCCAAATTATGTGTTTTAAAGGTTTTAGTAGTTGTAGTAAATTTTTCTAAGTATTTTGGGTATTTTTGGAGGTTTTCAGTGGTTTTCTGGCCTCAAGCAGGCCTCCCAACGTTGGGCAGCCTTCCCACCTTGGTGCTAGAAGGCTGGGAAGTGTTTCTAGAAGGGTTTTGTGCAACTTGGCGCTCAAGAGCACCAAATTTGTTGGTGTGCATGGGCTTTTAGATAGTGGTCTGTGTGCACATTGTGAATAAGATAGTTTGGGGCAACTTTAACTATCATACAACCATCTGGAGGTGATATCTTTGTTCCTCATTCAGTTTTCACTGTTTTTTGGCCACAATTGGCTATGTTTCTTGAAAGGTGAGTTCTTCATTTAATTTAACTTGGCAACTGGCTTCTCTGGTATACTCTTGCAAGATATATCAAGTATTATTGCTGTCTCTGGTGTAGATTTGCAACCTACATCAAGTATCATTACTTTTTCTGGTGTGGACATTGGTCTACGTTTCAGTTCTTTGGTTTGGTAGTCTGTCTGGAGACTACTTTCTTGGCTGATCAGGCAGTCAAGTGTGTTAGAAAAGGGGCTTTAGAAAAGAGGAACCAATTTACTGAAGCAGGTAAATCTCACTTTATTTTTCAAAATGGACAAGGGATTCTCTCTCCGGGTTTTCTCCAACTCCCTTGGTCAAGGCCTATAGCTAGTACTATAGGATTGTCTACAACATTTTAATTTTTTATAAGATTTTTTTTTGTATCATTTTCTACCTTTTTCATTTTTTTTCCAAGATTCCCTTCTTTTTATAATTTTAAATGTTTTTAAGACAAGATTTGCTTTTAAAAAACTTTGGTCTAACTCGTCTCTCACTTCTACACCAGATTGCACCTGGTGGGGAAAATTGCTTAACTTTTAGATGCCAAAGTCGCTAGCAGAAAGTTTGGTTTCTCTGTGTCAGGCTGAGTTCAAATACAGAGACGTGAACTAGCTTGAATGATCAGTTGTCTAGAAGATATTAATGTTCCTATATGAATACTGTAGTACAAATCCAATAAGTATTAAAATATAACTCAATATAAGGGTCTCAGTAATTTTAATCTCACTAATAATATATGGCTTACAATCTTACAGTTGGTAGAAAAATAGATTTAATAGATTCAGATACTATTCAAAGACTTTATAAGTACCATAGATATGTTTTGTAATTTTATTGGTTATATTTTTAATTGTAATGATAAATAATGTAGAAAACAAGACCAAAAACCCCTCCTTTTATACACAATTACTTCCCCAATGAGCCCCTTGATTTACCAGCTCTATACACAGTTAATGACATCTCATTCCAGCTAATAGACATATTCAGAAACACAAAGAGTGAAAAGTTACATAATTAGAATGATATCACATGCTAAAAACCTGTAGTAATTGGGATAATCCATCAAAAATAAATAATAAGCAAAAAAGAGAGTATATGTGTATTATACATTAAAATAAAAGACTAAAAAGTGAAAATTAAGACTAATTATTACTTAATAATAAGAGGGATAAACATGAGAAATGTTGGGGCTAATCATGAAATTATAATATGTGAAATCCACATTCAAAAATAACCAAAATTGACTGAGAAACCACTGAAAACCCCCAAAAAAAGGGTGTGAGATGTGGGGTAACTACATGCAGTCCTTGAAAGGCGCTTTCACGGGTAAATCCTTGACTAATTTTGGCAAATTTAAGTGTGGTATTGAATTAAAGCGCCAAGATTGAGGTTATTAATGAAATTAGTGCATATAAAGAGGGTCAATGCATTTATAATTAAGCTAGGGCACTAAATAAGCGCCTGTTGCCTATTTTAGTGTGTTCCAAAACAGTGGGCATAGAATGTGGGGTAATTATAGTGTGAAAAATCTAACTTTCCAAAAAATGGAGCTATTCACACGGGAAAAATGCAGGCAGTATGTGGCCAGTACACAGAAGCCATTTCTGGCATGAAAACACCAAATTTGAAAAGTGTTATATTTATACATTTGAGTAACCAAATTAATAGTCCTTATTAAGAAAAATTGATCTTTCAAAGAGCATTTTTAATATTATTAAATTTATAGCACATATAATCAACTTTTAAGTGATTTAAAGTGCATTTTATTTACATAAAAAAATGAAAACAACAGCTTTAATTCTACTTAAAAAATATGTAGCCTTATATTTAATGTTCTTAAGATTACCCTAAAAAAATTCCAACTCAATATTAATTACATAAGACTTATAAAATGTGGATATATGCTTGTATATGAGGTGTTATAATGGCATATTTTGTATATTATCATAAATTTACTTATTTATACTATTTGTGTACTCTAATTTATTGCTCCCATGTATAGTTCATGTTTTTAACATAACTTATAAGTAATTTTTACTCAGTCCTGGGGATATACAGGCTGACACTTTCCTACCCAAAAAAATAATAAAAAAATCATAAGTTATACACTTTTTTTATATATTATTTTTCAGGTATTCAGAAAATTTTGTAGCATTAAAGATTAATTCTTTAAAGAAATAAAAAATAACAAAATATAATGAGTACCGGTTTTTTAACCCCTCAGCTGGTTGAACAGAAATTTATTTCTGTTTAAATTTTTTAAGAAGGGAGGGTAGATTTGAAATTTCTTTTTCAGGTATCCATTTATCAGATTCATTTGATTTCCCCTCAAATCTTATTAAATGCTCAGTTACTTTCTCTTTAGTAAAAATTCTTTTCTTGAGTATTTTTTCAATCTTTGCCTTTTCCACAATTTCTTCAGGTTTATTTTTAAGCCTTCTTCTTTTTTGCAATAAGCAAGGATCATTTGCATGGTAAGGTTTCAATAATGAGATAGGGAAAACTGGATGTTTCCTATCATATGGGGCATATAATATGACTTCCACAGCATTATTACCAATCATTTTGCTTACTAAAAAAGGTCCTACAAAGGGATCCTTTAATTTAACATTACCTTTTAAGTTAAAAGGTAGTGTTGAAGTTAGGACTTCATCATCTTTTTTGAATTCAAAATCTTTATGATATTTATCCCATATTTTCTTTTCATATTCAAATGCTTTTTGGATGCATTCCTCTGCATGCTTTCTACACATTTCTTGCATATTAATAAAGGATTTAGTACCAGGGTGTATATCTAACCTTGATAATTTATTTAAATTATTTACTGAGGTATTTGGTACATATCCCAGCCAGAGTTCAAATGGTTTTTTCTCTGTTACAGAATGAGTTGTGCTATTATAAGAAAATTCAAGGCCAGGAATTAATGTTACCCAGTGATGTGTAAATTTATCATTGTCTTTGTATTCTAATCCAAAGGCACAATATCTTCTGATCATATCTTCTAGAGTCTGTATCATTCTCTCAGCCAGCCCATCAGTTTGTGGATGGTGTGCTGTAGAAAATTTCAATTGACAACCTGAAACTTCCATCAAAGATATCCAGAACTCTGAAGTAAATTTAGGGTCTCTTTCAGAGTTTATGGCTTTGGGGATCCCAGCAGTATTCATCATTTGAGCCAACCATAGTAATGCCAAGTCTTTTGAAGATACCTCTTTATGGGTAGGGATAAATTTACACATTTTTATTAATCAATCTAAAATTACCCAGCAAGAATTAAAAATTTCTTTTCCTGCTAATGGAAAGTCAGTGACAAAATCCATGTTTATAATTTCCCATGGAGCTTTTGGCTGCTCTATTTGTTGTAACAACCCAGCTCTGTTCCCAGTTAATCCTTTACATTTCTGACAAGATTCACATGCTTCCATGTATTTTTGTACATCTTCTTTCATGTTTATCCACCAGGCTGTATTTTTAACTCTTTTTAATATTTTTTTAAAATAAAAATTACGAGCTAAGATGTCATCATGACAAGTACTCAACATTAAATCTACCATAGATGGTGGTATAACTATTACATTACTTAGCTTTTTTCTGTAATATATATATTCATCTTCAATTGACAGTTTAACTTTTTCCAACACATTTTTAACTTTGGAGGCAAGGTTTTAATTAATGCACTCATAGAAACATTAGTTGGATCATTTAAAATGGTAGATAATTTAGGCAAATCTTTATCTGATGAATAATTTTACAATATAGTTTGCATAACTTCTTCCTCTAAATACACTATGTAAATCCCAAATACATGTATAACCTCATTTTAAGGTACATAAGCTGGCTTGTCAACGTCATTTGGAAAAGGGCTTCTGGATAATAAATCCACATTAGAATGCAATGTTCCTGATTTATGAGTGATTTTCATTCTTCCACTCTACTCTTGTACAGCTAGTTGCCATCTAAACATGTGCCTATTAGGTGTTTTCATGTTTAGTAATGATTTTAATGCACTGCAATCTGTTATAAGTTCAAACTTCTGGTCTTCCAGATAGTAATGAAGCTTCTCCAAAGCCCACACCATGGCTAAACATTCTAGCTGTGTGGCACCATACCTTAATTCTTTTTTTCTTAAGGTTCTGGATATATAACAGATAACTACTTCAGATAATTTTCCATTTATTATCTGTTTCTGCTGTAAAGCAGCACCTAAACCTATGAAACTTGCATCAGTATACAAGATAAAAGGTAGGTTAAAATATGGCTGTCATAATATTTGAGCTGACATCAAACATCCCTTCAATTTATCAAAGACATTTTGTCTTTCATTATTCCAAATGAAAGCTTTATTTTTCTTGATTGATATTGCTAAAGGAACTAAAATGGATTGGTAGTTTTTTATATACTGCCTATAATATTTACACATACCTAAAAAACTTTGAACATCTTTCACATTCTTAGGAATACTAATTTTTTTATTTCTGCCACTTTGTTCTGGTCAACAGAAATTTGTAATCCAGATGCAACATGTCAAAGTACTTTCAAGGATTGAAACCCAAACTTACATTTCTTTAATGCAATTTTCATATTAATTTCATCCATCTTTGAAATACTCTTTTCAGTTGATTAAAATTTTCATCATATGTTTTTGAGAACACTATGATGTCATCAATATAAACTTAAATCCATCCCTCAATCATATCCTGATGAACAATACTATCCATCAATTTTTGGAAGACTGAATGCACATTCTTTGGGCCAAAAGGCTTTCTCACATATTTATATATTCCCATGTGTGTGGTTATGAGTAAGAAATTTAGAGAATTCTTTTCCACAGGAACTTGGTGGTAACCTTTGTTTCCGTCCAGACAGGAAATATATTTTGCTCCTTGTAAGGCAGCATGTACAGAAGCTATCCTTGGTAGAGGGCAAATATCATCCACAGTGGATGTATTCATAGCTCTTTAATCACCACATAATCTTGCTTTATCTTTTTCATAAGAGATCAAAACTGGTGAAATAACACAATACTTAGGTTTTGTGTCCACTTTTTCAACAATACCCATTTCTAACAACATTTTAATGTTGTCTTCAATGCCTTTCCTTTTTACAAGAAAAGCTGAGTAAGGTTTCCTTTTCAAGCTTCCAGGAATATTATCCAGATCACAGCTTAAAGAGATTTTCATCTCATGGTTTTTTAAAAATACAAGTTTATTTAAACCATGAGCTAAAGCCATAGGATAAGATTTTATCAATCTCAAAATATTGTTTTCTTCAATTTTTGAGAGTTGAGGACTGAAAGAGGCTTTTTGGATTTTCATTTTCCAATTCTACCACTTCAGAGGTGGTTCTTGCACCTTTCAGTTTTTCTTCTTTAGGAGCAATTGAATAAACTGAATTTTCAGAGAAATTCATGAATTTTCTTTTTCCATCTATGCCTATAGTGAAGCAACTATTTGCAGGATCTAGTTTGATGCCAAATTTAGTCAATAAGTCATTGCCTATAATAAACCAATCACTACAATTACTATTATCCATTACCACAAATTCACAAACTGCTCTTAAATATCCATTATGAAATTTAAAGAATACAGCAGTTTTGTGTTTGAAAATTGGATTTCATACTGTACCAAAACCCCTCCAGTTCTTAGTCTGTACAGGTTCTAGTTTTTCTTGATACTTACTATCAAGTTTCATTAATGTGTTAATAGAAACTACACTACCTGCAGCCCCAGTGTCAAGAATGGCATTCATTTCTTTTCCACATATAAAAAAAGGCGCTCTAATAGGTGTGATTTTTTAAGTATCATGAGAAACATCTTTGATAATTTCAGCTTCTTCAATGGAAGTTAAAGATGTATCTGTATGAGTAAGTGCATCATTCAGGAACATAATATCTTGTTCTAACACATATATCTCATTTTCATCATCACTGTAAGAAATTTTACTTTTACAATCCTCACTAGATTCCTCCCTTTCATCTTCATGATTACTTTGTTCAGAATCTTGTGAGTTTTCAATAGCATTTATTCTTTTCTTACAAGTATGACCTTTATCCCAAGGTTCATTAAATTTGTAGAAAGTGTTATTTTCTTGTCTTTTAGGGACAAGGGGAGCTGAAGGTTTTTTCTTCTCCATTGGTAACTTATTTTTAGTATGTTTTACTACCTCAACACTTTGCTTGTAATTATTATACCTGGTTTCATATTTGTGGTTCAATAATATCTCATTGAATATATTAATAAACCCAGAAGTATCTCTGATGGTCTCAGTTCTAGCTACAATAATTTCTCTGACTGATATAGGCAATTTATATATTATTTTTTTTTCCACTCATCATAATCCATTTTTGGATCCATGGCTTTCATGAATTTTATTAAATTCATTAAAAATACCATAGGTTTATCTCCAACATTTGGATTATATCTGGCTTTCTTATACAATCTTTGTTGAGTGATTCTAAATTTTGGCCCACCAAATTGCCTTTCAATTAGTGCCTTCCATTCATTCCAGAATTAGTTAATTCCCTCACTCAATACAGATTCAAACCATAATAAGGCCACATCTGTAAATAAAGATATTAATTTTAATCTAATTTCATCATCAGGTAATTTGTATGAAAATTTTATGTTATAAATTCTCTGAATGAATTTTTGCCAATCAGATTTTGAATCTCTGTCAAAAGAAGGGTACTGATTTACCTTAGGCCAGTTCTTTTGGTTGTTTTTTGCTTGTCTAACCTGAGGAATATTGAGTAATTCTCTTACTTTAGAAAGATGATCATTTTTTCATCCATTACTGATTTTATATTCTCAGAGCGCATGACACTATGTTCATGTTCAATCATTGGTTTATCATCTGAGTGTTTCATGAAAACTGGTACTTTTTCTACATAAGAGGTATTATCTTTTAGTTTATTAGTATTTTTCAAAATGTTAGCTATTTCAATTTCTAATCTTTTTAACCTATCT
Organism: Hemileia vastatrix; assembly: GCA_030280995.1. Classification (NCBI taxonomy): domain Eukaryota; kingdom Fungi; phylum Basidiomycota; class Pucciniomycetes; order Pucciniales; family Zaghouaniaceae; genus Hemileia; species Hemileia vastatrix. The sequence goes on along the minus strand of JASXTE010000002.1, from coordinate 30,182,333 downwards.
TGTATTACAGGTACATGAGTTAAGGTATCATTCATATTTGAAGAAGACAATTTTACACTTCTCTTTATGGTAGCCATAATATTCTGAGAATGTTCCAATTTATTTTCTAAATTCTTAATCTCAGAGTTTAATCTTTTATTTTCATTGATTAATTCATTATTTGAATTGTCAATAATTTTTAACCTATTGGCTGTTGTACTCATTTATTGTGTGAGGTTGAATAATACACTTTCTGTATTATTGTTTGACTCTCTAGAGAATTTTTCCAATTTTTCAATTCTTAAAAATAATTTTCTTATTATTTTTTATTCCATTGGATTTTCTTTTAGAAAATATTCAATTTTTCCTGTGTCCAATTCAGAAGACTCATCATCAGGTTCAAGATTTAATTCATTTGGTTACATTTTATATTAATAGCATTATCCTGGTGGACAATAAAACTATGTACATTTTTGTCACCGGACAACCTACGCACAAGGTCGAGGATGTTCCTGTAAGTGAGATGAGGAGTTTAGAGACTTCTTCGAAGTACAGAGGAATGATTTGAGGAAGTGATTTGAAGATGACTCGAAGGAAGAACTACTGCTTCAAGTTATGTTTGAGAAGGATTCTAATATAATTGAAAGGTAATATTAAAATTCTTATGATCTCACAAAGGGTTGGAAACTCAACAATGAAAGATTTAGGATTTAGAAATGATTATTGAAAAAATAAGGAAAGATACAATAATAATGATTTAACTAAAAGCTTTTACCACTATTAACTATAAATACGTTTTATAATTTAAGTCTAAAGAATATCGAACCAAAAGCCCAACCCCTTTTATATCCTTTACTCCTCCTCGCATTGACCTCATACCCATCCACTATTCGGCACACCACAGACCATTAAAAATACATCCATTACACCTGGATCCTCCTCACTAACATCCGTTAACCCCTTAATCCTCCACTAACCATTCCGTCCATGCTCACTACCCCTTAATAACCCACATACATTTCATAAACCTTTTAATGTACTATTATATTAACTATTGTGCTGTGCATTGCTTATTGAGAAAAAGACTAAGACGCACTATTGAGAGATTGACTAATTTAGATTTAGAGTTTAGGCTAGCGTGTTTGAATAGCGAGTACACAAAGGAAAGTTGCAGTTGCTATGGAGAATTGCTTTCTGCACTTCTAGTATGGATTTGAGCGTCTTATTATTTATTTAATGAGCTGCTTTTTCCTCATGTGTCACATGGTGCGTGACAATTTTCATCATTTAAAGACAAGTTTAACATGTTATTCTCAAATTAATAATTTTTTAAATCCTTATTAATTATATCCAGTAACTCTCTATCAATCTCATTACCTATAAGTAATTCATTGTTAGGATTATATAACTGATCCTGAGAAGATGGATAACTTACCAAGGTCTTATTCCATTTCCCCTGCCTCTTCTTGGCTTCCCCCTGTAAGGGTGACTGCTGGAGCCCTGCTGTTGAGGGTTGTTGTAGTTTTGGGCATACCAGTCCCACTTCCATTTTCTTACAGTAATCTTTTGGTCCTCCTCTAGGGCTGGAGGTGTGGCTATGGAATTCTTGGGTGCAACTGTTGTTGGTTGAGCCTTTATTTCCACCAGAGCTTGATTGACTTCTACAAAACCCTGAGCTGCTCTTTTATCCAGATTGTTTATCTGGACTACTATGTTGTTTACTCTTGTTTTTAAGGTCTTCAGTAGAGTGGATAGGGGGTGAATTTGTTCTTGTAAATAATTTCTTGTTTTCTTTATTGATACCTGTTTTAACAGTTTTTCCCTTTCCTCCAGAGACATTTGTGGAGTGTTGCTGTTTGTGGGAGAATCCTGGCCCTCCATTTGAATGTCCTGTAACAGGTCTTTCAGCTCTAGGAATTAATCCATAAGGTTTTTCCTTATTACTCACAATATCATTGTTGTCACACGTTTTCACATTGAATTTAATCAAAGAATTAAAATTTGAGATCTTAAAACTTCAACAGGAGTTTTATCAGTATTTACCAATATCACTGAAGACAATTTTATTGCTTACATGTAGGTATTAAGTGAATTTATAAGTCCCAAAATTCAAATATGCTTTTATGTGGTCACTTGATTTAACTGGTCTACAATATGTAGCTGTGTTTTTATATTTAAAAAAAGAAAATCTGTCAGTAAGTTTCTTTCTAAATAATAAATGAATTTTAAAAACCAATAAAATGGAATTAAGAGTCCTGTTAAAAGAAAACAATTAAACATTTTTATTTACTGGTTTATTATCTGCAAAGATCAAAAATTTAATTGGTCTATTGACAGACTCCCACTAATAACAGTTTTTATGTTAGATTAGTGGTAAAATTTTTGATTCAATATCACAATTTTATATAACAGGGCTTATTTTTCTGAAATTACTATATAAGTGACCCCAAGCTGTTTTAATTATCCAAATATTTTAAAAGGGATTTTATTTACTTTTAGCCTCTTTTTGAATTTTTACTTACTGGAAGATAACCAACAGAATTCTTGAGGAAGGACCCCCAGTTTTCAGGCTGAGGTCAAGTACAGAGACGTAAACTAGCTTGAGTGTTCAGTTGTCTAGAAGATATTAATGGTCCTATATGAATACTGTAGTACAAATCCAATAAGTATCAAAATATAACTCAATATAAGGGTCTCAGTAATTTTAATCTCACTAATAATATATGGCTTACAATCTTACAGTTGGTAGAAAAATAGATTTAATAAATTCAGATACTATTCAAAGACTTTATAAGTACTATTGTTATGTATTGTAATTGTATTGGTTATATTTTTAATTTTAATGCTAAATAATGTAGAAAACAAGACTAAAAACCCCTTCTTTCATACACTATTACTTCCCCAATGAGCCCCTTGATTTACCAGCTCTATACACAGTTAATGACGCCTCATTACAGCTGATAGACATATTCAGAAACTCAAAGAGTGAAAAGTTACATAATTAGAATGATATCACATGCTAAAAACCTGTAGTAATTGGGATAATCCATCAAAAATAAATAATAAGCAAAAAAGAGAGTATATGTGTATTATACATTAAAATAAAAGACTAAAAAGAAAAAATTAAGACTAATTATTACTTAATATTAAGAGGAATTAGCAATAGAAATTTTGGGGCTAATCACGACATTATACTATGTGAAATCCCCATTCAAAAATAACCAAAATTGACTGAGAAACCACTTCAAAACCCAAAAAAAGGGCGTGAGATGTGGGGTAACTACATGCAGTCCTTTTCAGGCGCTTTCATGGGTAAATTCTTGACTAGTTTTGGGTAATTTAAGTGTGGTAGTGAATTAAAGCGCCAAGATTGAGGTTATTAATGAAATTAGTGCATTTAAAGAGGGTCAATGCATTTATTAATAATCTGGGACACTAAATAAGCGCCTGTTACCTATTTTAGTGTGTTCCCCCACAGTGGGCGTGGAATGTGGGGTAATTATAGTGTGAAAAAGCTAACGTTTCTAAAAATGAAGCTATTCACACAGAAAAAATGCAAGCAGTATGTGGCCAGTACACAGAAGCCATTTCTGGCATGAAAACACCAAATTTGAAAAGTGTTATTTTTATGCATTTGAGTAGCCAAATCAATAGTCCTAAGTATACTATTTGTGTACTCTAATTTATTTCTCCCATGTATAATCCATGTGTTTTACTTAACTTATAAGTACTTTTAACTCAGTACTTGGGATATTCAGGCTGACACCCTGTGTGCATTTCACAGCCAGAGAAAAAACTTGCTGTGCAATGCACTGCATGCAGCACAAGCATAGCATGTTGCTGCTTCTAGAAATGTGTGTTGAATGTGCTTCCCATATCTCATGCAGCTGATTTCAAGTTAGCAGCATGAAATATGGAAGTGAGTGTGCAACACGCATTGATTGCAGCAGCAATGCGTGTTGCATACAGATTTGGCCACCTCTCAGCCTAGAAAATTGGTTGGGAGAGTGGCAAATGTAAAAGAGAGAAACCAAAGTTGCTTTTATCAACTTTGGTTTCCCAAAAGTAACACTTCCAGCCGAGGGAAAACTAACTGGAAGTACTAAATTAATATGTAAGGGACCCAAGGCAATTTCAAAGGTTTGGGTCATAAATTAAGGTTTCCAAAAAGCAGCCAGTAGAGATCTGGATGCAATAAAAAGTAAATTTTTTAATAAAATTACATAAATAGATAAACATGTGTTCAAATAAGATATACAACACTCTGCAGCTGGTTAGAAATGGACTTCCATTTTTACACATAGAGAAAAAATCAAATGTTGCTTTCAGAAACATTGGTCATGTTTTGATATTTTGAGCCAAGTTAGATCAGGAAAAAGGTCAAGTCAAGAAAATTGCATAATTAAACTCTACCAATTTAATATTTTGGGGAGGTTTATATTTTAGGAATAGGTGGTGCACATTGTAGTTCCCTTTTAAAAAATTTGAAAATGAAATAATTTTGACACAATGTAAATTTAAATGTGATGAGTGTATGTCTTTTAGCTACATGTGTCAGCCTAGATATCCCTAGGACTGAGTATTTATTATACTTAAAATAAGATAACCTTAAGTAAATTAAGCTTATATCTTAAAAATAAGGTTAAAATAATAATATATATGATTATATTACATATATATATAATTATTACTCTATTATATAAATTATAGTAGTTTAAATAGCTTATACATAGCCTAATAATACTTATTTAGGTGTTAATGGAGTCATAATATACTTATCTTAAGTGATATGAAGTAATTATTGACATACATAAGCTTATATGTATACATAAATCTCATATTCAGTGAAATATGCAGTGTATTATGTATATTTAGGTATATAAGTGGGTTTTAGCCCCTTAATAGCCTATAACCTTTGTTTTTCTGCTTATTTTAGGTCATATGGACGTATCCAAAGGACTCACAATGCCTACAGAAGCACAAACATCTATTTCAGGTGCATACACTCAGTCTGGACAACTTAATCTGATTCCTTGGATGGATATTCACGGATTTATGGGTTGGGAGGTCATTTCTGGGTTAATATGGATGCTTGGGGATGTTATTGGGGGCTTGGAAATTTCAATTGTTTCCTTTATATGCTTTGGGTTTCATTAAATCTCTTTTTGATTGCTTATTTTACCTGTTTCTTTATGGTATCTGCTTTTATCTGGATTTTCTATTTGTGGTATAGATCTGTGTTATCATTAATTTTGATGGAGGGTCCTTACTGGAGGTCTGGGTGTTGAATCTTCTTGAAGTGGATGCCATGGGGAGGTGATGGGCCCTCACGGTTCTGTAATTTCCAGGGATAGCAGTGAAATCATCTGGATTGAAGGTCTGTGCACTCCAGGGGATTGGGGTATAAGTAAGAAGGGATTTTGACAGTTATTTATCATCAATTACTTACTACAATTCAATAAAACACTTCAATAAAATTATTAACATTTAGAAACATATTATAAAGCCTTTTATAAGTTGATATTATCATTTTATAAGCTATAACTATATTCTATTTATCTATTTTCAACCACTAGCACGCATTTAAATCCAAGTATTGTGAGTTTTTTTGAGTATAACTATTTTATTAGTCTTCTCCTGAGTTTTAATCACAAAATCATTTATCAATAAGTAGTAGGACCATAAATAAATACTATTATATCATACTTATATACTATACTATACTGACAATTGGGGGTCTTTCCTTGATTATTATTGATTATTTAGTATAAGCCTTGGGACGTGATTTTTACTTTAGTATAGCTCAAAATAACCAAATATTTGGGTCTGATGCATATTAGTTGGTAATCATAACTCATTGATTGCGGAAAAGAACCCTTATAATAATTGTACTAATTTTTTATAATAAAAATTAGGTATTTACAGTAGTAACTGTACCCAATATAAACCCAATTTCACTTGGTATTTGGTCACCAATAGAAAACCCAATTAAACTGGTATTTGGTTATAGCTTGGTAATCTATTTATTCACCCTTATAAAGGTCTATTTAAACTTATTGTTTTATTTTTAACAGATTTTTTCAAATTTTTCTTATATTTTATTTAAATAAATAAAGATATAAATTCAGGGTAAGCTCCAGTGCTTTTTTATTAGTAATAACATTGCTAATAACTTTTGTCTACTAATTTCATAGAGTTTTCCCTTTCTGTAGACATGATATATTGTCATTATTATTAATATGAGTGCTCCTCAAGACAGTGTAAGTGGCAAGTCTGCTTATAATACCAGGTCTATAGCTAACAAAAACTATCCAGGACATAACCATGGAGGGTCAGCAATACCCCCAGGCAGAGAACATGAGCATAGAGGAAAAAGACCCCCTTTTAAAAAAGATAACCATAAAAAAGACGTCTCCTCCTCTTCAGGATCAACTATCCCAATTGGCAAAACAGGTTTTGAAGTTGGAAGAATCTAAGGCACTCATGTTCAAAGAGGTAGAGCAATTACAGAACAATTGCAAGGTAGGGTTTCAACAAATGAATCAGACACTGGCAGAGCTAAAGGGAGGCCAGCCAAGTCAACCAAGTCAGCAACCCCCTATTTAAGGCGGGTCACATCACTCCCAGGAGAAAATCCTGGTAGAAAAATGGAAGTGGGACTGGTTCCATCAACAATGGACCAGCCACAGCTGAAACAGGGATCCACCACCTCATCAGACTTCCTCAGTTCACCCTTACAAAGGAAAAAAGCGCCAAAAATTAGGACTGGCATCTATCCCGTGGTAAGTAGATTGCCCTCTCAGATTGAACACAATACTGATAATTACAATGTAGGTAACATTATTGATGTCAAATCTGTGCAGAAAATAGAGGAGGACTTAAGAAATTTAGGTTTTAGAGTAGATACACCTGACTTGTTATTTGTCAATAACAATAGTAGTATTTATAATACAGTTAATCCTCAGTTGCCACCACTTACTAGTGAGATGAGAAGTTCACAAGAGAGTGAGAGAATTGAGAAGGAAGACTTGGAGTATTTTAATAATAATCCAACTGTCCATAGAATTGTTTCAGAATTGTGGAATAGAATGACTGATTGTTAGGAACAGACAGTTAATCTCACAAGTGATACAATTTCATCCTTAACATTAAATATTTCTCAACTGGCAACATGTATTAAAGAATCAGAGAATGAACATTTGTTTCTAACTCTTAAATATGATTTATTGAGTAGTAAATATAATGAACTTTCAAACAAATTCTGTGAGTTGGAGAAATTTTATGAAACACATTTATTGAAAACTGAATCAAGAACTAAGTTATCTTTTTCCCAGACAAATCAAAGTGTCTCTGAGTTGCTACAAAGATTAACTAAATTTGAGATTGAAACTGCCAATCTACTAATGAACCAGGATAATCATAAGTATAATCAATATAATAATAATCCTTTCATTGGCAAAAGTGAATCTCATTCCTTCCCTATACCACCACATCTAAAACCATCTGGTGGTAGTGTCAAATCTGAAAATGTAAGCCACAAATCTGTACAGGAGGAAATGCAAGACCATTTATCAAGAGTGAATGAGTTGTTGAATTTACCTAAGATTAGTGAAATAAAATCCAATCAGAAGAAGTGGCCTAAGATAGATCAGTACCCAACTTATGATGGGGAAGCCAGTTCTGATTGGCAATATTTTATTCAAAGAATTAAAAACTTGAAATTCTCATATAAGTTACCAAATGAAGAAATAATATCTAAATTAATTTCTTTATTTAAGGATGTTGCTTTATTATGGTTTAAAGCTGTCTTGAGTGAGGGTAAAGATAACTCTTGGGCTGAATGGAAACAACTAATTGAAAAACAATTTGGAGGTTCTAAATTCAGGCTTACTCAGCAGAGACTTTATGAGAAAACTAGGTATAATCCGTTGAATGGTGACAAACCTATGGTATTTTTAATGAATTTAAATAAAATATTAAAAGCTATTGAGCCTAATATGGATTTTAACTTATGGAAAGATAAGATAATATATAAATTACCTATATCTATCAGAGACATTGTTGTAGCTAGAACAATTAATGTTACTGAATATTCTGACTTTATTAATATTTGTAATGAAATATTACTAAACCATAAGTATGAAGCAGGGTATTCCACTTATAAACACAATGTTGAACCTGTAAAAAATCAGAATTCAAAAACACTTCAGGAGAAGCAGAAAAAACCTACTGCACCTGTAGTACCTAAAAAGTATGAAACAAATACTTGTTATAAGTGTAACAAGCCTTGGGTTAAAGGTCACAAATTTGAGAAAAATATAAATATTGTTGAACATCAATGTGAATCTGAAATTGAAATTGAAAAAAGTAAAGAATCAAGTGATTATTACAGAAATATCTCATATAGTGATGAAAATGAAGTCTGTATGTTGGAAGATGATTTGTCCATCTTTGAAAATCCAATATTAAATATGGACTCAAATGAATCTTTAATGAATTTCGAGGATGCTGAAATCATTGAAGATATACAAGCTGATAAATTTAGAATGACACCTATCACGGTTACAGCTATCATTTCTGGTGAAAATGTTAATATAGTATTGGACACAGGAGCTGCTGGTTCTGTTGTTTCTACTAATACATTACAGAAAATTGATAGTGAATATAAGTCTAAGCTTGAACCACTTCAGAGTAAAAATTGCAGAGGTTTTGGATCAGTGCTACATCCCATTGGTAGATACAAAACTACTTTTTTCTTTAAGCATCAACATGGTTATGTAAGAGTAACTTGTGACTTTGTATTAATGGATAATACTAACTGTAGTAACTGTTTTATCATTGAAAATAATATTCTGACTAAGTTTGGTGTGGAATTAGACCCTGCTAATAACAATTTTACAATTGGAATGAATGGTAAAAGGAAATTTAAAATAAATTCTTTTAACACAGTCTTACACATTGAGTCAGTAACAAACTCTCTGTGTAAAGGAAGAGAATACAATGAGATGGAACTTCTGGAAACAGAAATTTCAAAAGCATCATTCGGCACTCAGATAAGTAAAGCTGAGAAAAATAATATTTTGGACTTAATTAAAGCATTTTCAATGGCTTTTGCACATGGTAAAAATGAACTTGGCCTTGTAAAAGATCAGAAATGAAGATTATTTTAACCTGTGATATGGATAATATTCCTGCTAGTCTTAAAAAGAAACCATACCCTGCTTCACCAATGAAGAGGAAAGACATAGAGGATAATATTATGATGTTATTAAAAATGAACATTCTTGAGAAGGTTGAAACTACACCAAAATATTGTGTAATATCACTAGTGCTAATTTCTTATGAACAAGATAAAGCAAGACTGTGCGGTGATTATAGAGCATTAAACACATTTACAGTAGATGATATTTATCTTTTGCCAAGGATTGCCTCTATACATGCTACCCTCAAAGGTGCTAAGTATATAAGTTGCTTAGATGGAAATAAAGGGTACCATCAAATTCCTGTTGAAAAGAATTCACAGAACTATTTGTTGGTAACAACACATATGGGAATTTATAAATATGTCAGAATGCCATTTGGACCAAAAAATGCTCCATCAGTATTTCAGAAGTTAATGGATATAACATTCCATAATGAAATGATTGAAGGATGGTTAATGGTGTACATTGATGACATCATAGTGTTCTCTAAAACTTATGATGAACACTTAATCCATTTAAAGAAGGTATTTCAAAAAATGGATGAAATAAAAATGACCCTTGCATTGAAAAAATGTAAATTTGGGTTTGAATCTTTAAAAGTGCTTGGTCATATTTTATCTGGCTTACAAATATGTGTAGACCAAAATAAAGTGGCTGCAATAAAGAATATTGGCATTCCTCAAAATATAAAGGATGTACAATCTTTTCTTGGTATGTGTGGTTATTATAGACAATATATAAAAAACTACCAATTAATTGCTGCACCATTGACCACACTGATAAAGAAATCAGAAGCTTTCATTTGGAATAATGAAAGACAACAGGCTTTTGATAAGTTGAAAGAATGTTTAATGACAGCTCCTATCTTGGGATTACCATATTTACAATTGCCTTTTGTATTATATACAGATGCAAGGTTTATTGGTCTGGGTGCTGCTTTGCATCAAAAACAACTTATTGAAGGAAAAATTTCAGAAGTAGTAATTTTCTATATTTCACATACTCTAAGAAGTAGTGAATTGAAATATGGTTCTACTCAACTTGAATATTTGGCAGTAGTATAGGCTCTTGAGAAGCTACATTATTACCTTGAAGGCCAAAAATTTGAGTTAATAACTGACTGTAGTGCAGTTAAGTCACTCTTAAACATGAAAACTCCTAATAGACACATGTTTAGTCGGCAATTAGCTGTACAAGAATACAGAGGATGGATGACTATTACACATAGAGCAGGAACCTTACACTCTTATTTAGATCTGTTATCTAGAGTACCTCTGCCTAATAATGATGATAATTCTGCTTATGTTCCTGAATCAGATATTATTAACATTTATGGATTTTATATTGTAGATCTTGAGGATGAATTTATGCAATCAATTCTTGATATGTATGCTTCAGATCCTGACTTGAGTATCTCACTACAATATTAAATGATCCATCTAATGCTTCAATGAATGTTTTAATAAAAACATTACCAAATAAGTATAAAGAGGCATTAGAAAAAGGAAAATTTTCCATTGAGGATGGTTTTATATATTACAGAAAAAAATTAAGTAATGTAATTGTAATTCCCCCTTCAATGAAGGAGTTAATTTTAAGTATATGTCATGATGATATATTGGCAGGTCATTTTGACTACCATAAAACATTAACCAGAGTAAAAAACACAGCTTGGTGGATTAACATGTCTGAGGATGTTCAGAAATATGTTGATACATGTGATTCTTGTCAAAAATCTAAAAGATTAACAGGCAAAAGAGCTGGTTTATTACAACAAATTGAGCAACCAAAAGCTCCATGGGAAATATTTAACATGGACTTTGTAACAGGTTTTCCAATAGCAGAGCATAGGAGTTATAACTCCTGCTTGGTAATTGTAGATAGATTTACAAAGATGTGTAAATTTATTCCTACCCACAAAGAGGTTTCTGCAAAGGACTTAGCTTTTTTATGGTGGACACAAATGTTAAATATAGCTGGTTTCCCCAAAGCAATAGTTTCTGAAAGAGTTCCTAAATTTACTTCTGAGTTCTGGACATCACTTATGGATGTTTCAGGGTGTCAATTAAAACTTTCTACAGCACACCATCCACAAACTGATGGGCTAGCAGAAAGAATGATACAAACCTTAGAAGATATGATAAGAAGATATTGTGCTTTTGGTCTTAACTTTAAAGACAATGACAAATTCACACATGATTGGGTAACCCTTATCCCAGTTTTAGAATTTGCATACAATGGTACAGTACATTCTGTCACTGGCAAAAAGCCATTTGAGTTATGGTTGGGTTATGTACCTAATACCCCTGCTAAAATTCTTAATAAATTACCTAGATTGGATATACATCCAGGTACTAAATCTTTTCTTCAGATGCAAGAATTATGCAGAAAACATGCTCAAGAATGTATAAATAAGGCGTATGAGTATGAAAAGAAAAGATGGGATAAATCCCATAAAGAACAAATGTTCAAAGAGGGTGATGAATTCCTTATTTCAACACTACATTTCAATTTAAATGGTAATGTTAAATTGAAGGATCCATTCATTGGACCATTTGTAGTTAAAAAGATGGTTGGTAATAATGCTGTTGAGGTTATTCTATATGCACCTTATGATAGAAAACATCCAGTATTTCCTATTTCTCTTATAAAACCATACCATTCTAATGATACTGCTCTACTTCCAAGAAGATCAGGAAGGCATAAACAGCAACCTGAAGAAATAGTTGAAAAGGCAGAAATTGAAAAGATACTTAAAAATAGACACCTTACTAAAGAAAAGGGAGTTGAGTATCAATTAAGATTTAAAAATAAATCAAGTGAATATGACCAGTGGATTCCAGAAAATGAAATCTCTGATCTTAAAAATCTCTTGAAAAAATTTAAATCAAAATAATACTGTTTATTCAGTATATGTATTATAGAAATTTAAAAAAATTTTGATTCACTCCTTACTTTTAATTAAAATGTCTTAAAAAATTTTTTATTGTTATTTTTGGGTGAGGGAGTGTCAGCCTAGATATTCCTAGGACTGAGTATTTATTATACTTAAAATAAGATAAACTTAAGTAAATTAAGCTTATATCTTAAAAATAAGGTTAAAATAATAATATATATGATTATATTACATATATATATAATTATTACTCTATTATATAAATTATAGTAGTTTAAATAGCTTATACATAGCCTAATAATACTTATTTAGGTGTTAATGGAGTCATAATATACTTATCTTAAGTGATATGAAGTAATTATTGACATATATAAGCTTATATGTATACATAAATCTCATATTCAGTGAAATATGCAGTATATTATGTATATTTAGGTATATAAGTGGGTTTTAGCCCCTTAATAGCCTATAAACTTTGTTTTTCTGCTTATTTTAGTTCATATGGACGTATCCAGTGAACTCACAACTCCTACAGAAGCAAAAACATCTATTTGAGGCGCATACACTCAGTCTGGACAACTTAATCTGCTTCCTTGGATGGATATTCACAGATTTATGGGTTGGGAGGTCATTGCTGGGTTAATATGGATGCTTTGGGATGTTATTGGGGACTTGGACATTTCAATTGTTTCCTTTATATGCTTTGTGTTTCATTAAATCTCTTTTTTATTGCTTATTTTACCTGTTTCTTTATGGTATCTGCTTTTATCTGGATTTTCTATTTGTGGTATAGATCTGTGTTATCATTAATTTTGATGGAGGGTCCTTACTGGAGGTCTGGGTGTTTAATCTGCTTGAAGTTGATGTCATGGGGAGGTTATGGGCCCTCAAAGTTCTGTAATTGCCAGGGATAGCAGTGAAATCATCTGGATTGAAGGTCTGTGCACTCCAGGGGATTTGGGTATAAGTAAGAAGGGATTTTGACAGTTATTTATCATCAATTACTTACTACAATTCAATAAAACACTTCAATAAAATTATTAACATTTAGAAATATATTATAAAGCCTTTTATAAGTTGATATTATCATTATATAAGCTATAACTATATTCTATTTATCTATTTTCCACCACTAGCACGCATTTAAATCCAAGTATTGTGAGTTTTATTTGAGTATAACTATTTTATTAGTCTTCTCCTGAGTTTTAATCACTAAATAATTTATCAATAAGTAGTAGTACAATAAATAAATACTATTATATCATACTTATATGCTAGACTATACTGACAACATGAAACATCATAGCTAGAATTATGTGGTGTCAATTTTTTTTAAAAGTGAAATTCAGCATGCCACAAAGCTTCATCTGTTAAACATGCAGCTTAGTAAATTCTAGCTGGAATTAGTATATACATAGGAAAGAATTATTGTGCTGCATAAAGTGCCTTGGCAACATTATTCTTGAAATTTAGATGAAGTTTATCATATGACTGGGAGAGCTGCATTTTTTTGAAAAAGATATCAGTGAAAATTCATGATATCCACATCTTTTTGCCACCAAATTTATTTTTCTTTTCTCTTTCTCACTTACATTTTTCAAAAATTATTGATCATATTTTTGCTTTTCTTTTTTTGGATTATTGGTACTATTTTCTTGACCTTATCCAATTACCAGTAAGAGAATTTTTCTTGCTATTGTATTTCATATCATTTTGGTTTGTTACTCGCTTTTACACTTTTGACAAGTTAATCTAATGAATCAATTCTGAATTTATTTTTAAGGTATCTTTTACTGTACCCTTTCAAATTATTATTAAAAATTCTTTTTTAGTTAATTTAAACTTTTTTTATAAGTTTTTCAATTTACTTTTCTTTGTTCCTTATCAAAAATGTTCAATTTATTTATCTAACTATTTATTTTTTAAAACAGTGATTATAAAATAAACTTTATAATTAATTTTTATCAATCAGCTACAAATAGAAGAAGATTTTATAGACACATGAGTTCATGTTTTGCTTATCATTTTTCTATATTTCTTCAATACTATCTCAACCATTATATTATCAATATTAAAAGTAAAACATCATCTTGTACTTGCTGAAAGTATACAGGATAATATTTTTCATTTCATAATAATAATTAGATTGTTTGTACTTTACCTTTAATTTATTTATTTTTAAGTTGTTTCAAAGTCTTGTACTTGCTAAAAGTGTACAGGACATTTCTACAATTTAAAAATTAATAATTTATTGAAGTATAACTTTTTAAGTCAATATATTGGTCAGAGCAAGATTTTTCATTTTATATATGTGTATATTATAACTCTGTAAATTTTTTAATATTACTAGTGTATTGGAGTTATACTTTCTTTATATTATATTATTAATGTTAAGTGTAGAGCCAAATCTTGTTCTTTCTGAACACATACAGGATAATGCTATACTCTTTATATGTATAATTTAATAAAGTATACCTTTGAAACACTTAATATTTGAAATAAAGAAAAAGTATAAAAATTTACTAATATGTAGATATATTAATTTTATATTTCTAATATTGAAGATATGACAAAGTTAAAGGTATCATTGATTGATGATTGAAATTCTGTTACTTTTTTCTAATTTTTAATTTTTTTTCTATTTTAAATCAAATTTTATTCTCTTAGGATTGAACCACAATGAGTAAAAATTTGGAAAAAAAAACAGCCAGGGAAGAACTCTAACAATAGGTGGGCAAAAGACATTGCTACCAGAATGAAACTTGTAAATGCTCTTGGAATGGATACAAACGGGAAGAAGCCACGTTTCTATGCATGATCTTATAAAAATATTATGACAGATTGCAATAATTATTACAATTTTTTTCCTGACTGTAGTATTTATAAACCAAAAGGTGTCTTAATATCTAATGTTCTTGTGCAGACTTAAAAATTCATGAGCTCAAAGAACTAGATATGTTAGAAGCTACGGTGAAATACATTAAGGATCTTTTTTACTGCAAACATGAAATCACAAATAATGGTCCTCATCAATGAGCTGGTGGTTTTTGAAAAAATTTTGGTGGTGTCTTTATTTTGGATAGGAATAAATCTTTATATATTTGTAAGTATCACTTTTTTTAATTTAAATACTGAATTTTTCAATGCTTTTCCTTGCAGATGAATACACAGATGATTATAAAAAACAAATGAAGAGGATCCCAATGTACTTTGAATACTTTTTTAAAAAAATATCATATTTTAAGTAAAATGAGGCAACTAATCTTTTTGAAAAACTTGGTATTCCTTGATTTTCAAAAGATTCTACTGAAGAAGAGGGTGTACCATTTGCTAGTAATTTAACTTAGACATCTGTAGCAAATGGTAATGGCTTCTTCAATGAGTTTCATCTTGATAAAGATTCAAATTAGTATACTCTAGCAATATTTATTCCTAATGGGACAGAAAAAAATACCATTTATATGAAGGACGATAAGACCCAACCACATAAAACAGGTGGAGAACTTATGTTTCCAGAAATTTGAAGTAACTAATGGAATAACAGTGACATTATGGCCTGCCAATCAACTGAGGCATTTTACCTCAAGATTTCAAGAAATTCATGGCTTCACAAATATAGGTTCTTCTATTCAAATCAGCACTAGACTTTTTCATGCTATAGAAAAACTTAATGTTTTTGATATTGATATTTCAGAATACTTGGAAATTATGGAAGAAAAAGATAGATTTGATTACTTTATTAGTGCTTTGAGAGATTTTCTGAAAAGAGACAACTTAATAGAGGAATAAATAGTATCAGCAAAGTATTATTTATCTAATGTTAAGAAAAATCTAAAAAATTAAAAGTATAAATATTAAAAATTTATATCATTTATACACAAATTAATACAAAATTAAACATGGAAAATACTGGGAGTAGCTGTAACATTTTCAGTTGTAATGTTTATAGTATTATCTATTTTATTATTTGTGAAATATAATAATTTATTTTTCATAATATAATAAGCAAATATAATTTACTTTTGAAGAAATATATAAGTTGTGAAATCTTTAAATTTCATTTTTATTAACTTGGTAGAAAAGTTCCTAAAATAAAAAATCTTTAATAAAGAGTTTGAAATATATTATGCATGAAATTGTGCTTTTAATTATACCAAATTAACTATATAGTTTTTAATGTTAAACAGGCTTATTAATAAAAAAGTTAATAATAAAGAGTTGATGAAAGAATTTTGAATCAATAATAGATTAAATTGTATTTTTTTAATAATATACTCATTTATTTATTTGAATTGTTCCACTTCTGATTAAAAATGTTACAAACAATGAAAAAATTTGTAAAAATTAATAGACTATTCAATATTAAAGGTAAAGTAACAAAACTAGAGCATTTATCATATTTTTATATAAACAATAAAATTTTTAAGAATTTAATACAAGTATTTGAAATCATCTAAGTAGATTTTAAGCTCTTCCTTATTGTTGGACTTACAATAATTTTTTTAAATAATTAATTTAGAAAATCATGTCAAAGGTTTCTTAATAAATTTAAAAAATGATCACATGCTTGACATATCTGAAGGAAAATAACTTGAATTATACAAGATATATCAAGTACACAGAACTTTATCTATTTAAATTTTGGAATATTAATTTATTGAAAGTCTATGTTTAGCAAAAAAAGGTGATACTGGCTGAATTGAGCTCCAGTGATTAAGAAAATCTGCAGAAATTTCCCTAGCTATTCCCAGAGGACTTGGGGTATTAAATTTTGAAGGAAATGGATCACACTTGCCTAAAAAAGGTTTTATTAATGTTAAAATATAGTTAATTAAATTTTTCCAAATTATTTCTTCCATCAAAAGATTTTTTTTTATTTAAATTAAGAAACTTAATTTCTGATATTACCTCCAAACAATCAGCTGCTGAAGCCAATCTATGATCTTGAGAAATCAGAAATAAACCACAGACACCATTGATGATATAGAACTTGAAAGATTTATATCAGTGATGGGGTTATTCAGAATTTATCTTGTTTAGCACACCCTTTTGATTCTGTTTCATTATAGTCAGTTGAGTATTTTTGTTTTTCTGACTAAATTGTTGAGATTTGCTAGTCTTTCCACTTGATAATTTTGCAGAACAATATTTTGATTTAAGAATGATAATTGACATAATTATATTGATGATAATGTTGCAGATTTGAAGATGATTCGACATTGATATATCACGGGTTTGAAGTGCATTAGGACCAACTTCTGAACCATCAGGAATTTGACTCTTCAGATTTCAAAGGTGAGCTAGAAGCTGGAGACCACATTCAATCGGACAATCTGAGTTAATGTTTTGATGTTATTGAAGCTGGCTGAATTCATGTGCGTTCAGATAAAGTGAAGATGATATAAGATATACCCACAAAGAACAGCAGTGATTACTTGGGATCATTAATCTCATGGTCATTTGTATAAGATTGGATTCAGGGTGATCTGTTTTCTTTTTTGAGAAGAATTTTGGTATTTAAACCATCAGGATCACATAAATCCTCAATTTTTTTGAAATCAATATTATTGAGTACCCATAGCTGTGAGCTATCAATCTCTAAAAAAATATTTGCTAAAAAAGGAAAAAATTATAAGTAAAAGATAAAAGTTAAGACTAAAAATTATGGTAACTTACATAATTCAGTAAGTTTTGAAATCCAATCTTCTCCACAAGATTTTTCTTAATGAAAAATAAAAATTGGATTATTCAACATGGGTTCTTGGGGAGAAATAGAAGAGTGTGATTCAAGGAGAGTAACAATTTTCAACCACAACCTAAGTACCTTTGCCATGCTGATTCTACCTTCATAAAATTTATGAATTTTACAGAATTCCTCCTGAAAATCAGACTCTTTTAGTACTGAGGGTGAATATGATAGAGGTTTGTTCAATATCTTTATTGGAGTTGATTTCATTGGTAGAGAAGCTTTCAAAGAGGTCAAATTAGGTAATTTATGAGGTGATGGGTATTGCTTCTTAGAAATGAAGGAATTCGGTGATGACCTTTCTGAGTCATCATCTTTATCAACCATATTGTCATGTCTTGAAGAAGATTTTAAATTTTTCTGGTTTTGATGAGAAAGCATAGCTTCATGTTCTGAAAGTTCATCATTGATATTTTCATCGCTCTTTTTATCATCTTCATCAGGGAGATGGTATTTATGGATGGAAAAATCTACAGTAGATGAGTTTCTGGTACAAAATATCAAAAAAAAGATAAAAAGTACAATATGTAAGCAAAAAAGAGATATATGACAGGATTTTAAAGATAAAAGAATAAAAAAAAGGAAACAAGAATATACTGATTTCCAAAGCCTTTGCTTTTTTGTTGAGATTTATTATTTGATACATCAGAAAAATCATTAAAAGAAGCCGGTTTAATATGTTGAAAAAAAGAGGAGCCTTGGGATAATTTCTTTTTCTTGGAGCGGATAACAGGTGTTTCAAGATTTTTCTTAGAAGTTGAAGCATGAGTTGAAGCTGATTGTTCATATGTCTCATCATCATCCCTAATGACAATGACTTCATCATGAGGAATCATACCGTCCTTGTAAGCTACAAATATATATGAAGAAAAAAAGTATTAATAAACTTATCTACAAATTTAAAAGGAGAAAAAAAAAGTGAAGAACATAAATTTTTCAAGGCTTTTCACATATTGGAGTAAGTTGTTACAAGGGTTAGATAAATATGAAGGAGAAGGATTATTTTTAAGGATCTTGACAAGTTATTCTGTTTTATCTCTAGTCAATTCAAGTAAATTGAAATACTGAACTCTCTTTATTTCCTGCGTCTCATTGCCAAGTACATGAGGGTTAGGTGCCATGCCATGTGGCATACATGGTGCAAGCTCAAAAGCTTCAAAGCAAGTATCAATCAGAGAGTGGGATGGAAAAAACTTTAGGGGATGGAAAATCAATTTTTTGAAAAAAAAAAGATATAGAAGATAGGTGAAATTTATAAATTAAGAGAGAGGAATATGATACACATATAAAGTGTAGGTGTAGGATTTTGAATACTAGAAATATTGATTAATGAATATTAAGATAAAGTATTTGATATCAAGAAATTATGAGGTAATATGATTAAAAATTATAAGAAACTCTATTCTAGAAAATTGAAGTTGATAATTCAATAGGATAAAAAATTGAATAAGATTAAAATTAAAGTGAGGATAAAAGAAAAAGAAAAGATAAACAGGGGGATTATATATTATTTAAGCTTTTTTTTAAATGTATTATTCATAGTAGGGTAAACTGAGTAACATGCTTAATCACAATCTGTTTATATTGAAGCAAAATTTGATGTAGCTAACAGAAAATACTAGGAATTCTTTGAGGACTTTTAGTGTGAAAAAAATAATAATAAAAGCATAACCCATATGTAAATTGTCACAGGTAAATACAAAATTTTTTAAATTAGAATTTACTCCTAAACAATGGAAATACACTTAATTAGTATATTTTATGAAAACAAAGAGTAATGCTTTATAAATATTTGTTAAATTTCAATTCAGATAACAATGAGAGATTCACAAATATACTGATATGCCTCACCAAACAAGAAATGAATTATAAATATAAAATTGGTAACATTAGAATTTAAGATAAGAGTTTTTTTTTGAGTGACAGGAGGAGTGTCAGGCTAGGGTATGGGTCCAGTGACCAAACCATTGTTTAACTTTGATGCAACTAAGGGAAAAAAATTTAATAGTTTTATTTTACAATATATCTTAGTCTGCACAAGACATTGCATTGTTTTCCCTAAATGTACCAATATTTTTACTTTTCAAAAGTTATAGGACTACTAAGTTGATTAAATATTATTATGAATCACCCAATGAAATTCCTTAAGCAACATTCAAAATTATTAAAACATTAAAATTCAATTTGAGATTTGGATTAGCTAATTTTTCACCACTTACCACAGTTTTGATTAATATAATAGAACTTGAAAAAAATTGTTGAAATAACCTAGAAATGGGTGCAAGAAAATGATTAAATATATGACTTGAAACTTAACTCATACACTATTGATAAACTTCATAGATCCTGATTAATTTCTATCAAAATTAATTTTGAGGCTTGAATATTGAATTTTAGCTATGACCAAGTACTGTAAGTGCCATGGTTTGTATTCAATATATTGGAGATGAAATTAATTTTGATAGGAATTATCAAGTATCATATGGCACCATGCATGGAACCCTGACAGAAACCACAAAAATTATGAGGCAATGAACCTCATAATTTTGATTGAAATTAATGTAGACCCCTGCATATTGAATACAAGCCATGTCACATGGACTACACAGACATAGATAATATTCAACATGCATGACTTAAAATTAATTTCAATCAAAATTAACCAAGGCATTAAAACATGAATTGTTATATGGTGTACTTGATCAAACCAGTTAATCCAACTGCTTAGCTTACCTATACTTATTGGAATTTTATGCATAGTCCATGTCCATATTAATTTCAATAAAAATTAATGTTGAATAATACATAGTGAATACATGCTATTCCACTTACACTTGCCAGGAATAGCTACCATTAAATATTCCAGTATCAAAAATTAATTTTGATAAAAATTAATGAGCATGTTGATCATGAATTTCTGCAGTTAACTGCTTATTTTTATGCATGGTGCCTTGCCAACATTAATTTTGATTGAAGTTACTTTTGATACTGGCATATTGCATGTAGCTATTCCTGGAAAGTGTGAGTGGCATAGTGTGTATTCATTATGTATTGATCAAATTTAATTTCAATCAAACTTAATATTGAAATTTGCATATTGAATCCAAGCCAGCAAATGACCCAGAAAATTCTTCATGAATCTGCCCATTATTTTTGATCAAAATTAATGAGCATTTTGATAATGAACTTTTTCAGTAAGTTTGTTGTTTCAATGCATAATGGCAGGGCAACATTTATTTCAATCAAAATTAATGTTGAAATGATATTATGCTATTTTGCATGACATGTAAAGGACAGAAAGTATTCTTAAGTATTGAAATCTACTATACATGTTGAGGGTAAATATAATATTTACATATCCATATTAATTTCTATCAAAATTAATTTTGACCAATACATAATAAATAGTAAATATGCCTGGCTAGTGTAAGTGGAATAGCTTTTATTCAATCTGCATTTGGAAACATTAGTTTTGATCACAATTAAGGTTCATGATTATCATCAATTTCTTCAATCAGTTGCTTACTGTTATGCATGGTAACAGTTCAACATTAATTTTAATTAAAATTGAATTTGACATTCAACAAAGCATTTTTCTGTAAAATTCAAAGTAAGGCCCTTAATTCTCAAGTAAACACATTACAATGCATATTGAGCATGTATATATCATTTACAAATTAATATATTTTTCAATCAAAATTAATGTTGACCAATACACATTGAACACAAGCTTTACAACCTACACACACCAGATATAACTACTTTCAGGCTAAGATCAACTAAAAGGACATGAACTAGCTTGAAAAGTCTTTGTCTAGAAGATTTATATGGTCCTATATGAATACTGTAGTGTAAATCCAACAAATAGTAAAATATAATTCAAAATAAAGGTCTCAGTAATAGAATTCTCACTATTTTTATATATGACTTACAATCTTTTTAGTTGGTAGAATAATAGATTTTAATAATTCAGATACTACTCAAAAGACTTATAAAAAGTACTAATTGATATTTATTTTAATTTATTTGGTTATATGGTGTAAATTGTATTGGTAAAGAATGTAGAAACAAGACCCAAAAACCTCCTCCTTTTATACACACTGAGTTCCCCAATGATTCCCTTGATGTACCACCCAATACACAGTTAATGACGCCTCCAAACCACTAATAGACATGCCCATCAACATTCACAGTAACCCATGACATAATTAGAAGAGTAACAACCGTCAAAATCTTGTAATAATAAGGAAAATCCATCAAAATTAAAGAATAAGATAAAAAGAGAGTATATGCGTATTAAAAAATAATATAAAAGTCTAAAGGTAATTTTTTAAGGTTAATAAGAGCTTAATAATAAGGGGGTTCACTGTAGAAACAATGGGGCTAATCTTGACATTATACTATGTGAAATTCCCATTCAAAAATAACCAATATTGACTGAGAAACCACCCATAAACCCAAAAAAGAGTGTGAGATGTGGGGTAACTACATACAGTCTTTGGAAGTCTCTTGCACAGGTAAATCCTTGAATAATTTTAGGCGAATCTAAGTGTGGTGATGAAATAAGACGCCAAGATTGAGGTTATTAATGAAATTAGTGCATATAAACAAGGTCAATGCATTATTAATTAAGCTAGGACACTAAATAAGTGCCTCTTGCCTATTTCAGCATGTTTTCCCACAGTGGGCGTAGAATGTGGGTTAATTATAGTGTTAAAAAGCTAACTTTGCTAACAATGAAGCTATTCACATGGGAAAAAAGCAGGCAGTATGTGGCCAGTACACAGAAGCCATTTCTGGCATAAAAAACACCAAATTTGAAAAGTGTTATTTTTATGCATTTAAATTGCCAAGTAAATAGTCCTAAATGATACCAATTGATCTGTCAAAGCGCATTTTTGATATTATCAAATTTATGGCGCATATAGTCAACTTTTATGTGAAATAAAGCGCATTTCTTGTTTTTTGCATAAAACAGTGAAAATAACAGCTTTAAGTGTACTTAAAACCTATGTAGCCTTATACTTAAGGTTCTTAAGATTACCCTAACATATTACAACTTAATATTAAGTACATAAGACTTATAAAAGGTGGATATATGGGTGTATATAAGGTGTTATAATGGCATATTTTTTATATTATCATAATTTTACTTATGTATACTGTTTGTGTACTCTTAATTATCATTCCCATTTATAGTTCATGTGTTTAACATAACTTATAAGTACTTTTTACTTTGTCCTGGGGATATACAGGCTGACAACTACCATTCAATATGTATATGGTCAACCCTAATTTTGATCAAAATTAATGAGCAGTTTTATGAAGAATGTTTTGGGTCGTTTCCTGGTTTTGGATTCAATATGCAAATTTCAATATTAAATTCAATCAAAGGTAATGTTGACCAATACATAATGAATACACACTATTCCACTTACACTTTCCAGGCATAGCTACATGCAATATGCCAGTATCAAAAGTAATTTTTATCAACATTAATATTGGCAAGGCACCATGCATAAAAATAAGAAGTTGACTTCAGAAATTCATGATCAAAATGCTCATTAATTTTGATCCAAATTAATTTTTGATAATGGAATATTTAATGGTGGCTATTCCTGGAAAGTGTAAGTGGCATAGCCTGTATTCACTATTTATTGGTCAATATTAATTTTGATCAAAATTAATATGGATACATAAATGTTTCATAAAGAGGTATGGACCATCAATTTGTTGAAAATACATTTTTTATCTCATATATTGTTTTTTTTCTTGAATAAAATGTGGCTCTCTCTCACTATCACCTTATAAAATTTACTAAGTTTCTTTGAAAAAAAACAGAATATATAGAATTCAATATAAGATAGCTATATTACACAGAAGATCACCATAATACCCAAGTTATGATGATGTTGATGCTGTATTAACTGATTCCTGAATTTTTACCAGATCAATATCAGCTCCAACCCTAAGTGACTCACGTTCATTCACAGATAATCCTACCAAAAAAGTTTGCTGAATATCAATTCTTGTGGAGGAATTTAGGAACATTGAATATACCATCTTGTGCAACTGTCCTTTCTGATGACCGTGAATATGTTTTTAATGCCAATTTTTTTGAGCTGGTTTATGGGCTAAGTCCTTTGTCATCTTATTCATTTTTTTAAACAAAAAATTTAGTTCAGGATTTCTCCATCCAGTAATAGCTTAGATGGGTGCAGTTGGGGCTGGTGGTGGGCCTCCCTCGATATCAGAGATGCACCAAGTATCATGAAAAAGCACAACAAAACCTAGCACATCACTGCAGAGATCTCTTTCCAACTTGTAGCATGCACTAGCAATCTGAAATCCAACTAAATCATCTTCATAATAACAAAAAGGAAAGTAAAACAAAAAACCTACCTTGGTCCGATAACGTTTTAATTGTGCCCTTGCCCTCTTTTCCATCTTTTCTCTTTCCACACTTTCCTCTTCTTACCAAAAAAACATTATCATCTCCTTCCCCTTATTAACTACTCATTTCTCAATAACACATTGAGTGAGCTGAAGCTTTGACTGATTGAGTGTATTCAATGTGGTGAGCCACCTGGTACAGTGGTTGCATACTATGCTTCCCATGACTTGATTCCAAGTTGATTCCAAAAAATCACAGAAAGTCCAATCAAAGGTGAATTTCCAAAAACCTTTTTCTTTAAATTCACGCTCTAAGTTTCTTTTGATAGAAAGTGGGATTGGTGCTGGAATAAATTTGGGTAGTCAAATTTTTGATCACAAGAAGGCTATAGAATTGGTTATCAGAAATTCTCAATCAGCTTCAGAATTAGCATGGTTTAAAGATTGGACTTGGGTTAGGACAGTTTGAATTTGTTCCAAGCTTTTCAATTGTCAATCTCCAAAGGTGTTGGGCTTGCAGGATATTTTGCTCTTTGTGTTGGTCCCCCAAGACAATACTTCAGAAAGTGGTAAATAATTCTATTTAAACTGTCAGAGCTCCTGGGAACATTATTCCTTATAACTAAGCCTATTACAGCCCTTAACCCCTGTTCTTGTTCATGAGACTCTGCTGAATTGAGTCTGTGGTAATTACTGATACCCATAATAATTGAGGGATTCACTAACAATTTAAATTGGTTAATTAAATTGGTTATTTTTAAATAAAAGAATACACTACAAATTTTACTTACCAGCTCCACTTGTGCTTGCTCCTTGGTTAGGCTGAGCAGATGATGATTTGTCTCCAAAAAATTCCCTCAATACATCACTAGCCCAATCTCTTCCTGGCTGATTGGATTGCTGATCAGCACTTTTAGAAGCAGAAGGATAATTGGGATTAAAATTTCTCATCTCTGCATGAGCCTCTTGGCCTGGATTGGGATTAGGTGGTGGGTTAGGATTAGGTGGTACAGGTTGAAATGCATCTGGAGATAGATCAGCAGTGGGAGGTGGAGGAGTATTTCCAGTAATAGTATGATTAGGTTAAAAAAATTGCAATCGGTTGGGTCAAAAGACATCCCTTCAAAATTATCATCCATAATGAACTGTAATAAAATAAAATAAAATAAAAATAATCAGTTGTTAAAATTTGTACCTATCAAAGTTAAAGTAAAAAAAGATACTATGTTTATAGACTTGTTAAGGAGTATGTTCTCTTGAGGAAAAATAAAGTGAATAATATATAGCTAACGGCTAAAATGGGAAGGTCAAACTATTTATAGTAGATGAATGAGAAAGAAGATCATTCATTAAGTAAAATTTTTTTATTTCTCATTATCATGATTTTCTTTCTTTCATTCTTACATTCAAGATAAAAATGACTCATTGAAAGCATGGGTTCTCTTGCAATAAAAGAAACAAATTTTATTGTTCACTGATTTAAGATGAGGTAAGTTGGATGCATTGCATTTTTTAATCAAGCATTGAAATTATTATTTTACCATTCACAAAGATCACCAATCCAAAATTAAAACAAAGATGTTAGTCAACAGAAAATAAATTTGATTAATTTTTTCACTCACTACTGTCTGCAGTCCAATGGCAGTGACAACCTTGTCTTTGATTCCAAACATTCCTTTTTTGTGCATGACAGTAGCTGCATGTCTAATTATTGCATCTTTATTAATCACAATTTGAATTGCTTTGGCTACTCTTACTAACCAACAATGCACTTGTTGGAAAATCTCATAGGGATCCTTTGATGACTCTTCTAGAAGAAGCTCCTTGAAAGGATTCACTATTAAATAGATTTGATCATTCTCTTCCTTTGACCTGAAAAGATCATCAATTTCTTAAACTGGCTATTTTTTTTGTAGTAGAATTCAATTGTCAAATTATCAATGTGTTGATGGTAACTAGTAAACCTCTTTCCATGTATCAATATTCTTGCTACATTTTCAACTACCTGATCCCCAATTTCCTCTGATGGTGTCAAAGCCCTTCTTGAAGTTTCTTTTCCCATTTGTGCCCTTACCCATTTAGTAAATAATGCCATACTTAGATAGATCCATTTGTTTTATTTATCAAGATCAATATGGCTTTTTTTAGTTTCACATTGATCATTATCTTCAGCTTCACCAAGATCTGATACCCTAGACTTCCAATATCAATGTTTGAGCATTGTTAGCAGTATCTCTCCTGTGGTCAATATTAATAGATTAGCACATTTGATTTTTTAAATCTTTGCTTACACACATTACATATGTGGATGGTGATTGTTTGGAATTTCAGATAATATATGATTCAACCATTCTCCAGACCAAGTAGCTGTACCTGATGGTGGACCAAGACTCTTTATCATTTCAGGATAATGTTGAGTGATATGCAGATTTAGTTTTGCGTTAATATTCTTCCAACCCTCTTCCAGGCACCCAGGATACTCTAACAAAAATTGATCTAGATCTTTAAGCTCATCAGTCTGTATATTTTTTAATGTCAAAAAATTGGTGATTGAGCATAATGTTACAAGTGACTTAAGAAGATAATTTTCTCTTGGTTTTTCAGCTGAGGAAGCTGAAGATTCAGATTCTTTAAATTTTTCAAACCAAAGGGAAGTAGAGAGTATACAGCATGTGCCATTCTGCTGCCTTGAGGGATCCAGCCTTTTTAGATCATACTGATTTTGGAACTCTTGTTATCCAGGAAGGTCTTCTTACTAGATCAATTATCTTCCATACAACCTGTAGCTCTGCTGCTGTGATTTGTGGATTACTACTACTTTTATTCTATTTCTCCTTAACTTTCTTTTTTTTCATCATCTCTAGTTGTCTCATTTAATGATTGAGATCCTTCACTCTGTGATATGCTAATGCTCCGTTGCCTTAAGTTATACAATGAATTCCTACTGACACTGCTGCAAGACTTTAATGAGGCCAAATTGCTATATGGAGGAATAAATTTGGAGCTGAATTACCTAGTCTGGCTTCTTGATTGGTTTGTTCCCAATCCTTCACTATCTAGTCCATTATGACTTGATGACTGTTTTGAACTCATAAGTCTTTGCCGCTTGTGCTGTCTTGTGTGTCCTGTATCATCATCATTATTCATGGTGCTTAAGCTACTTCTACATTTTTTAGAATGTTTATGCAGTGAAGTATCAGAAAATAAATTGTCATCTTCTCTTACATGCCAATTCTTATCCTTTTTCAGCTTTCTTTCTAGATCTTTTTCTGCGTTTTATATTTGAAAATAGCTTAGACTGTGATCTTTTAGGTTTCCAAGAATATGTGAATGCATAACATCAATTGAGAAATATTCAGTTGCATGCCAATATTCAAGGTTATTCAGCTCACTCCATTTTACCCCATGATTCTGAAAGATTTATACCCGCTCCCAATGTGACTTAAAATTTTTCCACTTTGTTGCCCAGAACATATGATCCTCATGATTCCGTAATGAAAAATTTCCCACATTCTTTTCACTATATTCATCTTTAGAGATATTACAGAAAGAGAAGAACATTCTCTCAGAGTGACTCGAAAAGCCAGCCAAAATTTTTATTGCAGGAATGTCACCTATCAAAGAGAACAATGCAACTCTTAATTTCTAGCCTTGTGGATAAAGATGCATCTTTTCAATCAATATGCCATCCCATAGAGCTTTTAGATCATTAAACAGGTGTTTTAGAAGGTGACTAAGCTGTTCTCTGGTGGGTTCTGTTTTTCCAGGTATAATAACATACAAAAAAAGATTTTCCATTTTTTTATCTATCTTCTTGAGGTAGGTTCATACACATCATCATAATATTTCTTACAGACTTCTGATGACCTCCAATCCTTTTACCACCAGGCTTAAACCAGTTGACATATAAATTAAATATTAAGTGGCCTGAAGTTATTGTTTATTCATCATCATTTCCACCAAGAGCTGGAGTAGTAATGGGAAAGTTTTTCCAAATTTAACCATCACAAACATCCTTCATCAAATAACACTCTACATTGTCTGCCACAGGGTTTTTCTTCTCAATAAGAAGCTCAAATTTGAAAAGTTTGATTTTTTCCTTAAGCCAGTCAATAAAAAAATGGTGATGAAATGTTTCAAGAGAATAGTATTTTACATGTTCTTGATGTTCCTCCATAAAACACAGCCTTTCATCACATTTAACCACAAATTTTCCTGCTCCAAACATTTTTAAATAGCCCTTTGATGATGAAAAAAACGGTTGATTGCAACATAGTATAGATGGTTGAGATTCAGAGCTATACATATAAGGAGAAAAGCATTTAAGACTGCATGTTTTAGTGAAAAATGATTGATTGAGCTTAAATCGACTAAAAACCGTATCTATTGAGCATGGGATCAGGCGGAAAATGCTATCAGAATCCAGTTTTCCAACATCACCTAGAAGTTTGAGCTTCATAATTTCTTCATCCAAAAATTGAGTACAACCTTCTTTGCTCAAATGATGAATCAGAGAAAGCTTTGCTGTCTGCCACATAATTATTTGGCTATACTGTTCCTTAAGATTTGAGTTTCTAGAGACAGTGGAAGATACTTCTGGCCCTATTTAATAAATCATCAAAACATCATAAAGACTTTTATTCTCACTTTGAACTATAGATATACAGCTTACTGTTTCTGTGGAGCTGTAACTTCCAATTTTAAGTGGATTGTTGGAAGAAATAACCATCTGGGACTTCCTATTTCTTTCCTCTAGATGTTTTGCATAAGAATTAGAGCTTTTGAAAGCCATACCAACTTCAAAGAACACAAAAGAAGTTTGATACTTTCTATTGACAAATCCAAGCTCTTGACATCAACATACATGGAAAAATGGAGACATTGTAATTGTGATATATGTAGGAATAAGTTAGCTGTTGGAAGTTACCAATTGAAGGTATTCCTTTTTTGCAAGGCACTAGCTAATATAAGCTACATTTTTTTATCAAAAGATAATGATGGAATGTGTGTTGAAATTATTTAACTTAAAATTTTTACTTTTTAATCAGATAAATTATATATTAATTAAAATCTGGCAGTCTACTTTATTTGAATTCTATATACTCTCTGCATTTGTACAGCAATGCATGCATGTTTATCAGAATATTTTCTATCATAGATAAAATTCTAGTGTGCATACAAACATCTCAATTATTTTTCCATCAAATGCCTTTTGAGCTATATCTAACTAACGTTGTAGACAATCCTATAGTACTAGCTATAGGCCTTGAGAAAGGGAGTTGGAGAAAAACCAGAAAGAATAACCCCTGTCCCTTAAGAAAAACAAGTGAGATTTACCTGTTGCAGAAAATTGGAGATCCGTTTGCTAGACCCTTTAATTAAACACTCTTGACCTCTTTAAAAGTAAAGATAATAGTACCAGACAGACTGCCAGAAAGAGTTGAAATGAACAGTAATATTTTCCAGCAAAAAACCAGCCAATGAGACAGTGAGGAACAGAGAGGTGATGAGTAAAGAGATAAGATCCTTCCCTAAAAATCTTCCCACACACCCATCATACATCCAGTGCACAGACCACCCTGGCCTAATCCCTGCCAAAAAGAAAGCTCCACCACCTTTCTACATGCATAAAAAATTCCTCTAAAGGCTTCCATGCACACAGGCAGGCGGGACGCCCAATGTAGGGACGGCTGCTTAGAGGTGGGTTGGCCGCCTGAGGTAGGGACAGCTGCTTTCAGGCCTTTAAATGCCCAAAATCCCCCTCTAAAACAACAAGACAACAGTAACTACATGTAGAAACAAGAAAACACTAATAAAAACACCATAACCCCAACTATACCCTACATTCCAAATACCTACAAATATGCACTCCAAAGGCCTACCCAGGTTTTGATCACCACACTGTATAATTATTTGATTTTAGTAAAAATTCTAATCTATGGACTTTAAGAAAATTAATCCATATTTTTAACTTAATTATTTAAAAAATCACCACAAAAATCAAAGTTGAACCCAAAAATAAGGTTAATATTTTGTAAAAAACAATTACAAACATATTTCCTTCACTTTGAAAATTGGTCTGTACCAGGTAGAATTTTTCATATAGAAATAATCAAAAATACTCAAATAATAGATGCTACAAAATTGTACACCTTAAATCATTACATAAAAGCTGAAACCGTGTATAAATTTTCATACATAAATGTGATGAAGTGACACTCTAGTCTATTTATTCAGGTTGAACAGAATTACTTAATGGAATATGTATTACTATCATATTGGAGCAAAAATAATTTTTGGTAATCAAAAAATGAACATAGCATCACATTTATCAAATTATTTTTGTGGAAACATTTTTTGAAAAGAAAAAAAAATCCTTTTCTCAAATGAGTCCACTTTTATTACATAATCTTTCTATTCCTTTTGTGCCATTCCTTTTGAGTTTAAATTGCATATTATAATGCCATAAAGTTGATATATTTCTTATTCTTAATTTCTGTGATATTTCTCCTTAAATCAACTTTCATCATAAAGTTTTGGAGCTCCAAAATTTATCCTTCCAATTTTTTTAATTTTATTAAACACTTTCTTAATCTAATTGTTTATGAACCCTAGCAGCTCTTACTTTCCTCATGGAAACCTGCCCACAAACACACAAACACTTAATAGAATTTTTAATTAGACCTTGCCTACATTCAATTCTCACTTTTGTAGATCTATACACAATTTTTGTTGTTCACTTTTGGATGTGTCACCAGAATCAAATAGATGGAATCAAAACCCTACTGAAGAGCAATTAGACATATTTTCATAATCTGACATGAATTCTTGTAGCATTGCCTTTGAACTACCTCATCCAGAATCAAAATCAGCTGTTTCAGAAAATTTTCCACCAATTTCCCAAAAATCTTTTATTGACCACTTTTGCATGTGCGTTTTCCCTGGGTCAACTTTTGCTTGGAGCCTTGACTGGTTGACAAATGGAATCATGTCTTGGCAAATATTCTCATTAAACACTGTTAAAATGCCTTAAAAGCTAATTATTTGATTGCATATCTGATTGACTCAGCTCAAATTAGCTTCTCAAATCAAATGGGAGTTCTTCACCATTGGGTTTGATGTCATGCTGATAAATTAAGACTTGGGAAGGATTCTGATATCTCTCAAGAAAAATTAAAGTGAGAAAGCATAAATATAGAATAAAAAAAAGTATGAAAATCCCCTTTTTTTTAACCATTTTTATTCATGACGTTTATTTCAAATAACAATGATTCTTAGAGTTCAGTTAACCAAACTAAACTTCTCAAACAACTTCCACATTGTGAAACTTATCACAACCTTTTCAAAAACATCAAATGTTTTTCAGACACCAAAATTGATAATGATGGATTGTTAAGAGGTATCTAAATGCAATGGAGGTCTGAAGATTTTTCTAAAGTTGCACAATTTCTTGACCAACAACACTTTGATTTTCAAGATACTTAAACCTACTCTGAAAGTGTGCTAAAGGAATTGTCCTTGTACAAAAGAATCATTTTGGTTTCAACATTATCACCTAACCTTAATCCTTCTCATGTCCCCTGGGGTTTGCAAAATGACTGTTATTCTCCCTTATATCTTGCATCTCTAAATCCTTAACAACTCAGACTTTTAAATCCTCAAAATACCATAAATTTACCTGCTCTCCTTGAAATTCTTGCTTCCTCTAATGTGAGTGATTGACAAACTCCCTTAATAATAGGTTTTCACACTCATACTCCTCATTTCCACTTTTTGGGACATTTAGCCTTGAAAAAAAAACATAATTTTAAAAATTGCTATTATCATTAAAATTTATAGAATTGAAATTTGGCTTACACTTTTGGCTCCATTTATTTCCTTTGAATATTATACATGATGAATTATATACTTCCATGTAAAAAATAATTCAAAACATTTACTTCATTTTGCTGCCCCATTCTATGCAGCTGATCAACAGCCTGATGCTCAACTGCTGGATTCCAATTTGGCTCCTATTTCAAGATTGAAAATATAAAAAATTTAATATTTTTGTTCTATATATGAAATATAAGACATTGAGCTCACCATTATATATACATTTTTAACATACCTGAGATATATACCCACTCCTGCAGCCTGAATTGTTCCAACCAAAACTTGGCAATTTTTATTAAAATTGAATTCATGCAAATTTAGTCTCGGCTTTTCCTGCTGAGTTCACCCATAAACTGGGTATACCTAATATTGTGGTCATCTAGAGCCATTTTTATTCTATTTTGAAATATTAGAAAATTTTTTTAATAAGCCAACACAATTTTGTAAAACAATTCTTTATAGAATCACTTACATCTGCAAAAAGTCTGCAAAGTTGGAGAATATAACAGCTTTTGGAAAATTTACACCCCTTTCACCAGACTAAAAGTTTTTCAAGTGGCCTATAAGATGAAAAATCTTTGCGGAATTCTTCCAGGTGAAATCAAAAGTTGGAGTTTCATCCAGATTTTTGTAGATTGGATGGTTGCAGAGTTTTCTTAAAATCATCAGCTCTCTAAGAAACTTGGATGAGTCCCAAGGGAGGTTAGTGCTTCTAGAGAGCCCATATTGCTCAGTGAATCCTTCTTGAAGCACATCAAGTTTAGACCTCCAAGGATCTGCTAATTGAACCAATATCCCCCTTTGAATCTTTTTTAAAAGAGACAAAATTGCATCCTTTGTACTATATAGGCTTATGACTTTCATTAAGTGATTGATTGATTTAATAGAATTAGCCTTTTCTTTTTTAAAATCTGGAAAAAAGAAATTTTTCCATAACCAGTCTTCTTTCAACTTTTTGATTCTAAGAAAAAATATGAGACTTTGAAGGTCAGTGGGCCTGTTATGAAGTGGAGTTCCAGTCAAGCATAGTCAGTATTGGGATTCCAAGTCAAATATTGCTTGAGCCCTCTGCAAGTAAGTATTTTTAATGTAACTAAAAGAATATTTTTAAAAATTGATTATATAAATTAAGTTATAAGTTTTAGATATAAAAACGGGTACTAACTGAGCTTCATCTACAACAACTCTATACCAAATGAGCTTTTGAGTCACCAATATCTTTTTTTGGATTTGATTTTTTGATTTTGTTGGGCTAGCTGTTTCATAGGTCGTTAAAACAATAGCAGTGTCTTGTAGCTTGTTGAAATTAATATTTTTAAAATCCTTCCCATAAAGAACCTTGAAAGGAAGTACATTATCTTCAAAGTGCACACTTATTTTATTGATACAATTTGATAGTGTTTCCAGTGGGCATATAATCAGTGTGGCTGAAATCCAATTAATACCTTCTTGATTTTCCGAGACCTGGAGTTGTCTTTATTCACTTTGGGTTGCACTAATAAGAGAAAGAGTTGACAGAGTCTTTCCCAAACCCATATCATCAGCGAGTATTGACCCGTTTCCTTCAGGGGTTAATTGATTTCTAGGAAACTGATCTTTCTAGTCATCAAATCCAGCTCTAAGCCAATTTTTGTCCTGGTGCCTCCACATGTTATCTAAATTTTCCTTTGACATTTTTTCATTGTCAATCAAAAAATTTATTTCTTGAAGTTGATGTGTTTTGAGAACTGTTTTGATTCCTTGGATAAGTTGATCAGCTTTCCAATCTTAAGTACTCTGAGATATTTGGAAAGAGCCTTTAAAAATTACATGTGGGATATTAAAAAAGATAGTGGAGTCATAGTTTGGGATCAGACATAAATCAATTTGAGCCGAAGAAAATGCTTCTTTAGAAATACTGATTAGTGTACTAGAATAAAAAAGGCATCCCCAAAGCTGATACTGATTACCAAAAACTGGAACCAAGTAAGCATGAAAATAGAATGGCTTCATAGTATTCAAAGAACTTCTTTGGCTTATATGGTGAGATCCAGACCCAATTTTACCCAATAGTGGTCTAATGTGCTGACTCTGCACTTGAGAAAGATTACTGAAAAGGGTTGGTTCTCTTTCTTCAAATAGTCTAAAAGTAAGAACATTCAAATGGCCTCGCTGTAAAATTGTGGGGGTTGGTGAGTTTTGAAATCATGAAATTACATTCATATAAATTTGCTTTATCATTATTGAGAACTTTCCAACACATCTGAGACTTGACATCTTAAGTAAGAATGGTATCTGAAGATAGTCATTGTTAAAAGATGAATTGAAGCAAAAAATGAATAATCAGTTTTGAATAAAACAACAAAATAACTTTTTAGCATCTGCTAGGCTAAGCTCATAATTCTTTCACATGTATTTTTATTATCTTTTTTAAAAAATATTCGAAGTAAATCAATGATAACTGAAATGAATAATATGGCTTAAAAATAAATCTTGAGCCTATAGAGTAAATTTGGGTTTGTGAAAGAAGAAAAAATTTCTTAATAAAAATGTGCTTTATTGTTACATTATAATCAGAAAATAAAATAATTTCACTCTTATCACACTTATTTATGTTTCTGTCTAATAGTGAAATTCTTTAGTGACAGTTCAAAATCCAAATTGAAACTACTAACTTGAATGATGTCTTGATACTAACATACTTTTTGTGAGTCTTTGGACAGACACTTATGGTGATCTTAATAATATTAAACATGATTTGAATTGTATGTTTTATAAAATATCTATGTAGTCTAATGTAATAATTGAGATACTACATTTTAACCTTCTGTTAGCAACTTGGCAAGAAAATATATGTAGATATTCTTAGGCTGAATATCAAATTTTGTTTTTCACAAGATGGGAAAGTGAATATTAATATATGTTAAGTGATATATTCAAGCTTTGCTCAATCTGTGCTCAGCTGAAGATCAAAGTAATCACCAAGCTCTGAGAGACATGTGATTGAGTTGGGTTGAACCTATGTCTAACTTTTTACCAAATCTTTGTCCAATGATTTAAATCTGGTTTCACAATGAATTCCCAACAGCTTTCCAACCACTTCCTAACATTTTTATATGAGGGGTATTGCTAGCAAAACCCCCCCCCCCAAATTTTATGTGGTGATTATTATTTGCATATTGACTTTGATTTTGAATTTTCTGTTATAGTCTCTTTTTTTCAAGTCTCTTTGTTTTCCTTCAGCATCTCAACATGAAAATTCATACTCTATGCAATTGCATAATTTTTCAGTCATTATTTTTTTTCTTTCATCACTTATATCCATTTCCTCCTCTCCTCTTTCATCCCTCAACTAATTTGAAGTCAATTGTTTTCTCAACTTATCTCTCCAAGTAAGTAATTCATTTTTTCATTTTTACTTATATATTTTCTAATTAATTTTTTTACCTTTTTTGTATATTAATTTTTTAGTAAGTTTTTATTTTTTGATTTTAAAGGAAAAATTCACCTTTTTCCTTCTCTCCATCTTTTCTTTCTTTTTTTAGCTCCATCATCCTACTTTTCATTCCTCCTTTTTTTGGTCATTATTCCCCCTTTCTCCTATTTCTCTTTTTTTTGGTTCCATGTCATTGAAACACACACACTGCACATTTTTTAAGAATTTAACTTTCTCCATATTCAATGTCCCACAAATTCCAACTTCACTCTTTCTCACTCTATTTTTCCTACCTTTCAATCAAGGTAAGTTTCATATCCTTTTTTTCATGTCTATATAATATCTCATTCTTTCTATGAAAATTTCATACTTAAATATATTTAGGACTCATATCTGGATAACAGTGGACTTATTCAACTACACATGTTGTCATTTTTATTATCACTTTTCAAGTTTTTGTAAAATTTTGAAAATCGGACTTAGAATCAGGGTTAGTTTTATTTAAATCTAATGTCCTTTTAAATGATTACTCTCCTGAAGGCTATCTTTTATTTTCCACAGACAGATTTAAAATTTTTTCAGTGGTTGCTGAGATATTTACCTTTAAAGTTGAGTCTCTTTTTCACAATTTGAATTTTTTCTTTCATTTTTAATATACCAAATTAGGTTTAGGTTTATTTAAATCACATTTAATTTGAATAAAGTTATTTATTAAGCCTATCTTTCATTTTCCACAAATAGGTCTGAATTTGGTGCAGTGGTTGCTGAGATTTCGACCTTTGAAGTTGGGCCTTTTTTTCTGAATTTAATTTATCTTATTTCACAATTTCATCTTTGATAATTAGAGAATAAGCATTCTGAAACTCTTATCTGATGATTATCTAGGCTTTTATTTCCCTTTTTTTAAAATTTTCATCATCACTTTTCAATTTTTTGTGAAATTTTGAAAAGAAGAGTCAGAATTAGGGTTAAGTTTATTTGATTTAACTGTCCTTTTAGCTGAGGATACTTCTGAAGCCTATCTTTTATTTCCCAAAAACAAATTATAATTTAGTTCAGTGGTTTCTGAGATGTTGACCATTAAAGTTGAGCCTTTTTTTCCAAATTTCACGTTTATTTATTTCATAATGCAGAACATAATGTTTACATCATGCATTTATCCTTCCAGATTCCTCAAGCTACCTTTCTCTTTACTTGTTATTATTTCCTTAAATCAAGGTGTGTTTTTTTCTTTTTCTTAACATCTTCATATGTCTAAACCTTCACTCATTTTTGCTTCTCTTGTCAGACCAGTCAAAATATAGTCCAACAAATCAACAAGGTAAAAAAAGAAGGTAAAATTAATAAATTTACAAACCTTTAGGTAGATAAAAAGGTTTGGGGATTTGTAAAGTTATTGATTGTTTTTTATTCTATCATAAATTTTCAATAAAGAAATCTGATATTTCAATTTACTAAACTAAAGTAATGAGCCAACAACCTTGTGTTGTATAAATGGTAATCATGATAACATTAAATTTTTTCATGGGGTTCATCTTGCCTATACCAGTGGAAAGTCCCAAACTTAGTTTCTAGACTTGGTCTTCATTTTGGCTTGTGGAATTGTCATTACTTTAATACTAGTGAATTTGACTTATCTTATCTATTTATTTATTAAATTATGGAATTATTCTAAATTTTGGTGATTTCCACCCCTTACTTAAATAAACTTCAGGGGAGGGTATTGGAAAATTTTCAAATCTGACATGGAAAATTGATGACTTAGAAAAATTTGGTGATACCCACCCCTTACTTCAATAAAATGCAGGGGAGGGTATTGCCAAATTTTTCAAAGATATATAGAGTTTTATTGACTTAGCTTTTTTTAGAAATTCAAATTGGTGGTGAGGTGATAAAATTATGTTGGTGATGAGGTTTTTTTCACAAATGTCACTACTATTTTACCATCTGAAATTCCAAAAGTGTGATATTTTAGAGTCCAGTAAGGAAAAATGGTGTTATCATAATCTCATGACATAACTATTTTTGATAAGATTAAAAGTAACTATTAAATTGTGAACCAAAAAGAGTATTCATTTCCCCATAGAGAAGATACATAACATTGAGCTTTTTGGAAACTGTAGTAATTTCATTCTCCAAATCATAATCATCAATACTAAAGCCAGTAGAAATGGAAGAAAAATGAGCCTTTTTATATTTTCATTGATAGATTTTGATCCTCTCCTTCATTTACTTAGGATTGATTTCAATTATGCATTTTTTACTCTTTTTTACTTCATTTTCCATCAAAAAAAAGCAATTGACATTTGATGAAGGTGGAAATCTGAATTGAGGAGGTTGAAAACATAAAAAAAGAAGGAAAAAAACATGCCCAGTTAAAATTTCTTAATAAAATTTTTCAAATCTCAGTGAGGAGTGTGTGTTAAATATTGGTGAGAGGATTTATATCTAAGTGTCACATGTGACAGGGATGAGGTGGGAATAGAAGTGATGATGTGGCCAACATGTGGTTGTGAAAAAAAATTGGGAAAAAAGTGCTGATTTGAGGTCATAACTGACACCCATTTTTTAAATGAGTGACTTTTTTGAATAATTTAAGTGCTGATTTGGTTTGAAATCAGAAATTAATTTAAGTGTGTATTTTCTTGAACTGAAACCCCCTATTTTGTGAGAGTGGGTTGGATAAAGGGGAAAGAGTTTCAGGGTGGGGACATTAATAGAAGGTTGCGATGGCAAGGGTGGAGAAGTGGGATTGTTGTAAGATGGTTTAGGTGGGGAAGGAAGAGATTTTCAAAAGGGTTTTTCTGTGTCATCACTTGAGGATGAGACTGGTGAAAAATTATTGGAGAAAGAACAGGATCAGAACCAGTCACATCTGGAGACAAATGAGACGTGAGGAGGTATGTCAAGATTTTAAATTTCCTGCCAAGGTTAGGTTGGATGCATTAAAATTTGGGTCTAGATTCAAAAGGGTTTGAGGGATTAGGCATGAATTAAACTCTAATTTCAGTGAATGTGGAGGAAACTTGGATCATGTAGTATGAATGAATTGGCTGCAAGTTGGAGGCATTTCTAGCAAGGGACTAACTTGGGGCACACATATGCTTCTGGAAAATTACAAGAAAAGATATTACTTGTAGCTAATCAGAGACAGTCTATAACATATGGTTACGGTGTCAGTTCCTTGTCTGGAGTGAACCATTGTTAATTGCATCATTTACCTATGGTAGCAGTGTCAGCGCTTGGTCCAGAATGAACCAGAGTTAGACATGTTGGCTGCACCACAGGTTTTATACTAGTAGAATATGTAAATAATGAGCTATCTCTAAGCCTTTTATCCTATGTACATAAAAACTCCTAAGATGCTCTACTCATACAATCTTTAGCCATTTCAGAAAATATTTGGTAGCTATATGCATTTTACTGGTGCCATTTTTTACTTAATTTAAATATTCATCATCCATATGCAAATTCTTTAACTAAAAATGTGTTAATAAAATACTCATCAACTGTGTAACTCATTCAATAACTACTAGCACATCTGTTTTACCCTTCAACTCATACAAACACATCTCTAATAATATGTCACAACAATTCATGCACATTATAGATGAACTACAATCTATTGAAGAAGAAGAAATCATATTTAGAGAGCTTTTAGAGTCAATGAATTCAAGTAATAAAGCCCAAATTAAAAAATATTTATTAATTGAAATTAAATTGAAGGACATAAGCAGCTTATAAAAGACTACTTTAATACTACTAGTACCTTCAACTCAACTATGTTTCACTGCCATTTTTGCATTGTTAACACTCTATTTCTTAAAATTTATAATGATCTACAGCTGCATAATTTGTATTGGACACAGAGGACTTTAAGTCAAATAAATTGTCTTATATGCATTCTTTGACTAATTTAGTATATGACAGGATTTTTTTGGCCAAGTTGGTTTTTTGCCTGAGAAAAAAATCTATTCTTTTCTGTGTCAACTTGCCTATGGAATCAATGCAGATGGAACAGATGAGTATGTCCAAATAGGATAAAGCACTTTCCTAGAATGTCTAAAAAACTTCATCAAGGAAATCATCACATTGTAGAAGCCTGAATACTTACATGAGCCAAAACCAACAAAAAGAAATCTATTCTGAAGGAGTATGAGGATTGTTGCTTTCATGGGTGCCGGGGGGAAATAGACGGTATGCACTTGTAGTGAAAAAATTGCTCTATTGCATTGGCAGGTCAGTTCCAGGGAAAAGAACACACCCCTACTATAATTTTAGAAGCAGTTGCATCACAAAAATTGTGTTTTTGGCACTGCTTTTTTGGAAGTCCTGGAGCTCTAAATGATATTAACATACTTCACTCATATCACTCATTTGACAAGTTGATTGCAGGAACTCAAGATGAGGCACATTTTAAAATAAAAAAACAAATATACTAGACCATACTATCTATCTGATGATATCTATCCACCTTCACAGGGGGAAAAAATAGTGAACCAGATGTCTGGTTCAGTTTTTGGTTTCAGGTTTTACTTATGGGTGTGATTCAGGGAGTGACTCTTTTTGAGCCCAGGGATTGACTTCAGTAGTTAATTATCCCAAGATTCCTTTTTCTTTTTGTCTGTTTTTATTATCTTTTTTTAATTCTGCTTCTAAACCCCATATGATCATCCTCCTTTACCTCATTGTTTATAAGCATTTTCATGTTATATTTGTTACTTATTTCTTATCTATTTTCTTTGGTACCCTCTTCTGGTAGTTTAATTTTCTTTTTTTTCTAGTAAACTTGAGTTTTTACTTCTACTTTCACTTGCTAAATTTCCCCTCCACACATCTTACTTTTGTAAGTGGTGATACATTCTTACAAATCAATTCTCATTTCTCTCTTGCACATTTTTTATGCCCCTTGCATGCCTTTTCCCTCCTCCACTATTTACCGCTGTATACAATCCTATAGTACTAGCTAAAGGCCTTGACCAAGGTAGTTGGAGTAAAAATGGAGAGAAAAACCCTGTCCCTTTGAGAAATACCAGGTGAGATTTATTTTCTACAGCATATTAGAGACTGTTGCAATACTTCTTCCAAAACAGTTCTTGACTGATTTACAAGTCAAGACAGTAGCCAATAGCAGACCACTGAGAACCAAAGAACCAGAAAACCTGAAATTCAGATAAATCCACACCAGAAACCAAAGACAAAGTGCACTTGTTGCACAAACACAGCAAAAATACTTGATGTAGGTTGCAAAGCTACAACAGAGAAATTGGTTGCCAAAGTTCAATTAAATGAAGAACTAGCCTTGCAAAAACTGAGCCAATTGTGATCAACAAACAGTGAAAACTGAGTAAGAAACAATGATATAGCTATCAAATGGTTGTATGATAATTAAAATTGTCCCAAAATGTCTTTTTTAGTATGTACACACAGACCACCTATCTAAAAATCCATGCACAGCAACTAATTTGGCGCTTTTGACAGCCAAGTTGAATAAAAACCCTCTAGAAAAGCTCCCCAGTCTTCTATAGCTGAGGCAGACTTACATCCCTGAAGCCAAAAACCCACCAAAAACATTTAATGAAGCCCAAAATACTTAGAAAAATCAACCACAACTACTAAAATCATTAAAACACAAAATTCAGCTATGAAAACATTGTGACATAAAATATAGAGCCAAATTAGCTCTACTTAATGGTACTAAGCAGTTAACCCTAATACTTAAGGTTAGCCTGTAAAATACAAAAAACAAAATTAAACAGCTATCTTTTAGAAATGAAAAATAAGGAAATGACCCCTTAAAACTTGTAATATGAAAAATGTCATCTAGACATCAAATATAGAAAAAAACCAGGGCTTTCCAATGGTAGTACTCACGTACCCATAGTCATAATATTCACTGATGAAAACTAAAACAACACCTAATTCTTTGAAAAATGTCAATTAAGACATACACAAACAGCACCAAACAGCCCAACAAAGGCCTCTGCCAATTTTGAAGATCACACCGCATGTGTACTTCCCTTCACATAGATGTTTTCTCTGCTCCTCTTCCTCAGCCCTACTTCTCCCCTCTGTTTCCCTATCTGCCTGTTTCCCTTCTCTCTTCCTACCCTTCAAATCCTCTTACTTCCATCCACGTCTCCTCCAAATTTTCTTGCTTCCATCCCCTTCCTCTCATTTCAGTCCCCCTCCCCTCCCCACCCTCTCATTTTTTTCCTCCTCTCTTCCCCATCCTCTTGCTTTCATCCCTCTCTTCAAAATACCCTTGCTTCCATGCCCTTTCTTTCATTTCAGTCCCCCTCCCCTCCTCACCCTTTCATTTCTTTCCTCCTTTCTTCCCCATACTCTTGCTTTCATCCTTCTCTCCTCCCCACCATCACGCTTCCATCTCTCTCCTCCCTCCTCCTCCTCCTCCCTCCCTAATCCTCTTACTTTTATCACCCTCCCCTCCCAATCATTTTGTTTCTGTTCTCTCCCCATCTTTTTTCTTAACATAACTCCCACCCTTCTCCTTCCCATATCTTTTTCTTCCTACCCCCTAACTTATTTTTCAGCTCACAAACCTCAAAAATGAAAAAAGTAAGTAAGTAAGTTATAACCAAAAAAAAAATAACTTGTTGAATTATAGCTAAATAAAAAAGTCAAATCTACCCAGAATTAATATCAATAACTAATTAAAATACCTATACCTGAGAAAAAAGGAACTAACAATAACACAATTATACCAAAAATATAATAATTAATGTAATTTCAAACTAAAAAAACTATTAAATAATATAAACTAATGTTAAAAAAATTATGTTTAAGACTCTAAATGACTCAGAGACTACTTTCTCTATTAGCTTACTTATCAGTACATCAATGAGATGGTCAGCTTACTTATAGCCAAATAAATTCAATTAACTTTAATAAAATCAAACTGATTAATATTTTTTTAAAAAATAATGTAAAATACCAATTCTAGTAGTATTAATCACTTCCAAGTTAAAAAAATT
Source organism: Hemileia vastatrix (assembly GCA_030280995.1). Classification (NCBI taxonomy): domain Eukaryota; kingdom Fungi; phylum Basidiomycota; class Pucciniomycetes; order Pucciniales; family Zaghouaniaceae; genus Hemileia; species Hemileia vastatrix. The sequence continues at coordinate 30,139,831 of JASXTE010000002.1, read as the reverse complement.
AATTATGCAGTAGCTATGCATACAGCCAAAATATCCCTAATAAACAAATAGGTATGCTAATCTAGGAAGTATCATGGTCAAAAAATTTAAAAAATTTAAAATAAGTAACTCAATTCCAAATAATCCACTAATGAAATCTAATCAATTTATTAATTTTTTCCTTGTAATTTATTTTTTTACTTCTCTTTTTTTCATTTTCTTTTTATTTTCATTTATTTATTTATTTTTGGAATGAAAATCCCCTTTCCTTATACTGTTTATTTTAATTTCTTATGTCTTATTTATGAGATTTATAAAATTTATTAGTCAATTGAAATTATTATCTCATAAAAAAGTCAGATGCTTATTGTCTTGATACTAATTTTGTTTGCATGTTTCTGAAAGTGGAATTGACTATTAACCATAGTATTTTGGTTGCCTTTCTCATAAAAAAGTAAAAAATGAACTAGCATAACACCAAAAAATCACAAAATAAAACTCAAATACATTCAAAATTATTTAAAATAAAAATATATAATCATTCACCACACAATATGGGAGGCAGACTTGCTGGCAAGTCTGCAACCTTGAGCCCAAATTCATATCTAATTGAGCACACATTGAGGTGGTGTTGAAACAATCATGAGGAAATATTGATTTCAATTTGAAAAAAACTTGAAATTAATTCAAACATTTAGTGAAGCACAGTTGATCATTAGAAAAACAAATCTTGATGCTTGACTTACAAGAATTTTTGTAGGAATATTGAAGTAAGTGAACCCCACTACCAAAAAAAAGTGGGCACATCAATAAGATTGTGAAAAATCATGTTTTTTGTTTTTTGTTTAAAAATATAAAAATTGTTGTATAAATTGTACTAAATCCCCTTTGAATTCTTTTACAAGATTTTTTACTAATAAATTTATAAAGGAATCTCTCAATACTATAAAAACTTATTCAAAAAAAAATTATTAAAATGATACTTTTCATCAAAATTTTATTAGTAAAAATTTCCTGAAGTATATATTTGCTCTCATTTTAAAAGTATATATTCATAGGTATTTCTAAAGCTTTAACGTATTAGTAGAAGCTACATAAAGTTCAAAATTGATGGTAAGAATAATTTAGTCAATGGTACAATTCAAAAAATTAATATTTATACCATAACTTTAGATTTAAAAATATTTTATTGTCACTATTTTTTCAAAAAAATAATTTACCATTACCTTCATTATAGAAAAAAAATATGTGTCAAATTTCAACAAGAACAAAATATGTGGCTAAAAAGTTTTGCACAATAGTTATAAGTTTTTTGTTTTGTTTTGTGCCATTTCATTTTCAAATCTCTATAATTTATTATATATTTATATTATTTATTCTCTTTAAAAATCATCCTTCCTAATACATCCCTCCCCTATTTTGTGCTTCACATATGGTTTGCCTCACACATTCTCTCACTCTCTTAAATTTAGTACTACTCTCCCCAGTCCTCTCCCCTCACCGCCCCTTGTATCCCCCTTCTCCACCCCTCTCCCTACCACCTCACCTCACCTAAATCAATTTGTTACACATATCACCCCTTTTGATCCCTTTTTCACCCTTATATATTTCATATCTTTATGGATAACATTAACTGATCTCCTTCTCACCCCTCTTCCTCTATATGGAAAAAAGGGGTGAATTGACAAGCCAAAGAGGTTGGGTGAGCATCAAAAGGATCAAGATGATTTCAAGGTTAAATGGTTGGGATGGGGAAGAAGAAGGTTGGATTTGGAAGCAATATGTTTAGGATATCTTAAAAAGGGCTTGGTGGGCTAAAGGGCGGTAAGGAAAGGTCAAGGTGGGAGGTGAAAGAGGTGGGGTGGGGTAGGGATGAGTGAGAAAGAGGTGAGTATAGATGAGGGGGGAAGAGAGAGTAGTGTTGTGGGGTGAAAAGTAAAAGAGGTGGGGAGTGGAGTGGTGAGGAGTATGGAAACTTACTCATGAATGTTTGATACTACAGTAAATGCCTTGGGATGTTTATCAAAAGAAGAGATATGGGAATGAAGTCAGAAGGAATACAAAGGCAGAGAAAGGAATTTATAGAGCTCAAAAGGATGTGAAACAATGTGGAAGAAAACTGAATGTGGACTCTATCTTTTAGCCAAAGAACAGAGTTCACCCTATCTGATTTCGGCACTCATTTTTCGCAATCAAAAACAACATGTAAAAGTGGTTAATTACTATTCATACCCCTCAACACATACAAGCTATTGGTTTATTCAATGTTTGTAATAAGTACCAAAAATTGAGACTGAAGATCTACAGGAGTGTAAAAATAGCCATTAAATACTATTTCAATTTTTTACAAAGTATTTTACAGAATGTTTATTAAGAATTTAATTATGATAGAAAACCAATAAAATGGGTAAAGTTTTGAAACAAGATGGAAAAAGTAGAAAAGCCTATATTTAAATTTTGAGCTAATGCAATTTTTTTCCTTTATTAGTTGAATGTATAGAGCTTTTAATTTAGTTTGGAACATTTTTAGTGAGATGTATATTATTTTTAAATTTAAAAATAAAATTTAAATAAATATTTAAAATGAAAGACATTGATATACATAGTAAACCTTTTGCTTTTTTTTATGTTCTATGATTACTGTACATGAAAAAATAATTAGTCATGATAACCAAAAATTTAATAAAATGAGAATTTTAGCTTCCTCAATATCTTTTCTATAATCTATTAAATAGGGGGTATCAAAGTTAGAAATCTTCCATTTCAAAATACCTCTTTTTCCCAGCAAATCAACCATGATTTTTTTTAAAATATGCCATATTGTGCTCCCAAAAAACCTTTTTACTGAGAATTAATGTCAAGTCTGTGGCTTTCTTTTTGTGTTGTGAAATACCTTTTAATAAAATACAAATTTTTAAGTTTGATACCCCCTAATAAAAGAAATAACTTTTTGAGTCCTTTTTTTACAAAAATTTTTTCATTTCAATGACTATCTACATTTTTTAAAAAAAATATATCTTAATTTTGATGGAACTTATATTGAACTCACAATGAGATCCTGTTTTGGACTGCAGTTCAAGCTAAGTAAAACTTTAAGAAAATTTATAATTTTTTAAAATTTTTATCAAATATATTTAAATGTAAACATAAGTATATTCTTATCTCAAAATGATTTATATTAAATACTTTGAATTTCTGGAAACAAATACAAATGATGAATCATTTTGGAGAAATTTTTTATTAAAAATATTTGGATGTTGATTTTCTAATATTATGAAATTATTCTTTTTTCTTCATTAAAGATTAAGAAGATAACTAAAAATTATTATAATACAACTATAACATATAAAAAAGGTATCAGATCTTCTTTTTAGATTCATACTAACTCAAAAAAACAATTTGTTCATTTTAAGTACAAATTATATAGATCCTTCAAAGCCTCACATTTTTCTCTTGATTTTCATGTGTAAATTAAAGGGAAATCTCATAGGGTAAAAATGGTATCTCTCTAAAAATTTAAATTAATATATTTCAAATAATTATATATTGTTGTAAAAACTCAAATTTTAACCTTAAGTTTCTGTTTTAAATGTCTACTGATCAGTTGAAATATTCTATATACAAATTCAGTTATTTTAATATATATTCATTCTAGTATTTCTTATTTATAAGGCGAATTACAAGAAGATTTATAAAATCTTTTGTTTACATATAATTTCAAAGGGATTTTACTTTAAAGAATAAGAAATTTAATAGCAGAATAATATAATTTGTACCTATCAGTGTGAATATCATTTTTCTAATAAATGATTGATAAATTGTTAACTCATATATTCTATTTAAGAAGTATGTGTAAATTTTCAGTTGTGAATTAATCCTGTCAAAAACTTTTTTCCAAGGACTAAAAAAGAATCCTGAAACTTTTTACTTAATTTGTTCATCAACAAAATAGAATTGAAATATTCTGTCTATTCATTTAAAATATGCATCATTATTTATTTTGATTTAAATATAATCTTTTTAAAACTAGCTTTTTTATATGAGTATAACTCAAAATAGTTATTGTGTATTTTTTACATAATAGTTATAATATGGTAGTTATTCAATGATCAACTTATATAATGATGAGAAATTACCACTTCTACCTATTAAATTCAGTTCTTGCAAAATAATTTACTCTGAAATTTGACCTGAACCACATTTTTTGACATGAGACCACTTTTGAAAATCTATGGTGCTTATTCCTAGGTGGACATAGCAATTATCCCACCATATAGCATGGAAGAACACTTAAGTATAAATATTAAATTTTAAGAATTTTATGCTTTTTTGTTTTATATTATCTTTAAAATTTTACTCCTAGTTTGAATTTCAGTTTTTCATATGGAAAATTCATTGAGTAGTGATTAATTATTTTAACTCATGAAATCACTCACCAACTGACAATATTTTCATAGAATTTTAATGAACTAAATCATGAAAAGTTCTGGAATCTTGTCAGTATAGTCTAGTATATAAGTATGATATAATAGTGTTTATTTATGGTCCTACTACTTATTGATAAATGATTTAGTGATTAAACCTCAGGGGAAGACTAATAAAATAGTTATACTCAAGTCAAACTCACAATACTTGGATTTAAATGCGTGCTAGTGGTGGAAAATAGATGAATAAAATATAGTTATATCTTATATAAAGATAATATCAATTTATAATGGCTTTATAATATATTTCTAAATGTTAATAATTGTATAGTAGTGTTTGTTGGAGTTGTAGTAATTGAATGATGATAAATAACCGTCAAAATTCCTCCTTACTTATACCCAAATCCACTGGAGTGCACAGACCTTCAATCCAGATGATGTCACTCCTATCCCCAGCATTTACAGCACTGTGAGGGCCCATCACCTCCCCATGGCGTCCACTTCAAGCAGTTTCAACACCCAGACCTCCAGTAAGGACCCTCCATCACTATTAATAATAAAACTGATCCATACCATAAATAGAAAATCCAGATAAAAGCTGATACCATAAAGAAACAGGTAAAATAAACAATCAAAAAGAGATTTAGTGAAACTAAAAGCATATAAAGGAAACAAATAAAATGTCCAAGCCCCCAATAACATCCCCAAGCATCCACATTAACCCAGAAACATCTTTCCAACCCATAAATCCGTGAATAACCATCCAAGGAAGTAATTTGGGTTGTCCAAACTGGGTGTATGCGCCTGATATAGGTGTCTATGCTTCTGTAGGCGTTGTGAGTCCACTGATTTCCTCCATATGACCTAAAATAAGCAGAAAAACAAAGGTTATAGGCTATTAAGGGGCTAAAACCCACTTATATACCTAAATATACATAATATACTGCATATTTCACTGAATATGAGATTTATGTATACATATAAGCTTATGTATGTCAATAATTACTTCATATCACTTAAGATAAGTATATTATGACTCCATTAACACCTTAATAAATATTATTAGGCCATGGATAAGCTATTTAAACTATTATAAGTTATATAATAGAATTAAAATTATATATATATAATAAAATAATATATTTTATTATTTTAACCTTATTTTTAAGATATAAGATTAATCTACTTAAGGTTATCTTATTTTAAGCATAAGAAATACTCAGTCCTAAGGATATTTAGGCTGAAAAATCTCATATATTTATTATGTTAACTAAATTCTGACTGAAAAACTACTTAATATTTGAAGAATAAACAGAACAAATAAAAGTTCAAAAATAAATTTCCTTTTGATTTTAATCATTGAATTACATTTGAAAATTTAAAAAGTGGGATTAAAATCTACTATTATAAGAGATATACTTTTTTTTAGAACTATAATCAAATAATTTCTCAAATATTAGTGTTAAGTAGAAGGAATTTATTAGAGTACTTCATTTAGTCAGAGATTGAGAAAACACATTGATAATTCTTTTTGTTTAGTTATATGTGGTTTAATGGTATTCTAGAAGCAAAAATATAAGAGATTTGATGGTTCAATATTTTTTTGATAACTCAACTGAATTGAAAATAGTTATATTGAATGAACAAAAAAATATAAAAATACATGAAATAAAGAATCAGGACATTTGGATTAAAATTAAAACCCAAATCTTCAAATTCTGGGTTAAAAAGAGTTTTCAACAAAAAGAGCCACATATATAATTTTATATTTTTTCTCAAAAAGTTAATTAACTCATTAGAAAGCTTAGAAGTAATAACTTTTTAATAAGTACTATGATTTTCAGTCTTTTTACTGATAAAGTGAGATTCAAAAATAGAATTAAATTGTGTTTTATTAAACAATACTGTGGATTTATCAGATTCTTAACCTCCCCAACTTTGTAATTCTATTAATTTTTCATTAAACTCTCAATATTATTTCAGCACAGTATCATTCATCCTTGGTTAAGAGCTCAATATGGGTTCAAAATAAAGTTAAGTATCAGTTCATTATAGGCTCATTCTGAGTTCCATCTGTGTTCCATCTATATTCAAGTTGATGACTTGCTAGCAAGTCCCCCCCAAATATTGCATGGTGATTGATTGTTTCATATTTTAACAAAAAAAATTTTTTAATGGAAATATAAACAAGCAAAATCATTAATTATTTTTAAGGTTGCCAAAAATTAATAAAAATTTAGTGGAATTAAAATAATATAGTATACTTATATTAATTATCATTTTTGATTTAAATTTTGCATCTAAAGAAATGTATTTTTCCTGTAAATTTTTAAAAATAATTTTATGTTGATTAGTTCAAGTACTTGAAAGTAATATTAAAAGGTTGAATCTTATATTGCTTAATGGAAGAATAAAAATAATCTTCACAATATATTATTTCAAGATTTATATCAGTCAAGAATGCATGAAATTGACTTTGCAAGGAAATTTTCTATAGTCAGAATTTGAGAAATGATACACTCTTTACCCAAGGGCTGGGTTTTAATTAGTATAATATTTTGCACTATTTAATATGATGAATACAATAAACTGCACAAAAATTTTTTTGTCATGGGGCATAACAATGGTACAAAAATTACACAACTTTTGTGTTATTGATGATCCATATGGCAAAAAAATGTGTCATAGAGATAATACACACAATATTTTCAGAAGAATTTTTAGAAACTCCACATAATTGATCCCTACTCATAAAAAATTGAATGCAATTGAGTCAGTGATGATAAAAATGAAGATGAAGGGTGAAGCTTTAATGAAATTGGTCTGAAGAAAAATTAAACCTCTTTTGAGCTTACTTGGTGAAAAAGATTTTTGTGACTTTTAGCATTAGTAAGTTCTTAGAAAATTCTCAGTAACATCTTTCTTATTCTGAGTCATAAATTAGTCACTTTTTGATGACCACTCAGCTGATAAGAACAGAGGACATTCTTCTGGGGCTCTAATTGTGACTAGGAGTGGGCCTGACAAACTGACTGTCAAAATATTTTCAGTGTAAAATAAAATAGACAATAGATCAAGTTATTTAACAAGTTTTCCAATGCGGTGAATCACACTATGAGCTTTCAGGTGGTGTCCCCAGTGCAAATTTTAACCTAATGTTTGCACTTTATTCCATTCAAAACTGAAAAAACCAGAGAAGATACACCACAAAATGTTAAATTTCATTTAATTTTAAAATGTCTTTATGAGTTCAGTCTTTGTATTCCACTTCCACTTATTGATGGTCTATTGATCTTATGACTCTTACCAATCAAATTCTTAATTATTTTGCAATTTTTTAAAATTAGTTTTTTAGGATCCTTTTGAGGTTCAACTTGAAGAATATTATTTTTGGCCCAAGACATAAAGAATTTAATGGTTTCATAAGGTGGTTTAGGGAAAAATTTAAACTTTAATCTGATGATTTTATTAATCTTGTAAAGTTGTGAAATGAAAAATTAAATTAATCTTAGTAGCTTAGGAAAAATAAATCTATTTTTTGTGTTAAGATAGAAACTAATAAAAGTCTGTGTAACTGCTCTTTAATGTGACCATTTCTCATTGCGTAAGGGATTGGGTGATCAACTGCTGAAATTTGTACCAATTCCTTGGAACTAAAGTAAGATTCCTCTTTAGTGTTATTTTTTGAAAAAATTGATCTTGATTCATTGCTTCCACCATGTTTTAAAGAACAAAAAGAAAGGCACTTTTTATATCTTATTACATCACAATTTTTTCAGAAATATTTTTTTACTAGGATCAAAGAGACACTGACACCTGATATTTATTTAAAGCTGCTATATGTGTAAGTAAGTGAAGCCACAATCTAAAGATAAGTTAAATAAAACTAAGAAAGGAAATAGAGACACCACACAATATGGGGGACAGAATTGCTAGTGAGTCCACAACCTTGGACCCAAACTCACCACAGATTGAACACACATTGAGCTATTTAAAAAGGAACCATACAATCAGGGATGAATGCCACTCAGCAGAGCAGTTTTTGGTGGGTGTTCAAGTCGAGTTCAGTATGGTTTTAATATGAGTTCAGGTTGAAGACTTGTTAGTGAGTCCACCCCCTATATTTCATAGTGAGAGAAATATAGATGAGCAGTAGGGGAGTCAAGCTAGAAAAGATGTTTGCAAGTTTGGGGCTATTAAAAACTACATGGGTTATTGGCTGTGTTCTTCATAGTTTTGAATGGAATAGAGTGCAAAAATCAGGGTTTTTCCTGCAGTGGAAATTCACCCAAATATTTTTAGTTTCATCTGCTTGCTCTTCTGATATACTAACTCTAAGAAGAATCAATTTCCCTTCTTCTAATCTTTTTAATAATTAAAGCTGCATGCTTCTATATGATTCTCTATTATTTGACATCAGTCACTTCTTAGTCACCACTCTTTCCAAAATCAGTAATTAGACTTTCACTTCTTAGTAACCAGTAAAATACTTCTCAGTATAAATTCATTTATTTTTCAGTAAATGGTCAGTTACTTCTCAGTAGAAATTCACTTACTCCTTAGTAACTACTCATTCAATTCTCAGTAACAAGTCAGTCACTTCTCAGTAACCAGTCCATCACCTCTCATTAACCAGTCAGTCACTTCTCACTAACTAGTCAGTCGTTTCTCACTAACAATTCAGTCACTGTTCTGTAGCCATTCATTAACTTCTCAGTAAGAAGTTATTCACTGCTCAGTAATCAGTCAGTTACTTCTGAGTAACCAGTCAGTCACATCTCAGTAACTAAGTAGACACTTATCAGCGACCAAGTGCTCACATCTCAGTAACCAAGTAGTAACTTCTTAGTAACCATTCAGTCACTTCTCAGTTACCAAGTAGTCACTTCTCAGTAACCAGTCAGCCATTTCTCATTAATATGTCAGTCACCACTCAGTAACCAGTCAGAAACTTCTCAGTAACCAGTCAGTCACTTCTCAGTAACTAGTCAGTCACTTCACAGTAGTCAGTTAGTACCCTCTCATTAACCAATCAGTAACTTCTTCTTCAGAGCTTATGCATAACACAATAACTGTCTAGTCAATTTCAATTCACAATACATTCATTTATTAGGTTTTTCTCATTCACTTCTAATTAAACTCACAGTCACTTATCAGTAAGCACTTAGTGTATTATTTAATAGAATATTACTAAATTTTCTCAGTATTATTATACCACATTCACCAAAAAATATTAGGGTGACCTTTCAGATAGTCTGTAACTGAATGCAATCAGACTATTTCAATTTGATTTCATACTTGGTATAAAGCTCCCACCTTTTTTTTGTGGTCATTTCATACTCACTTTTATTTGAATTTCATTTATGCTATATTTTGAGAAAAAATATCAAGTATCCATATAGGTCACCAAATCAATATTTTTCCATAATTTGTGCATTTCAAAATTTCTCCATTATCCTAGCTTTTTTTTATTTAAATATACCCTTTTTTACTTAATTTATCATATTTTAAATTACATAAATCAATGTATTGATTGAAAGATATGTATATTTGTTTTTCTTTAAAATTGAACAGAAAAAGCTAATTAAATTTAAATTCTCAATGCAGTAACTATTTGTTATTATATTAAAGTAACAAAAAATAGTTAAATAAATTAAATTTTTCAGCCAATTTTACCCTCTTTGTAAATTTACTATATATTTAAATGGAAATAAATCATAAGATTTATTTTAATTATGTTACGATACCTTATGATGTTCTACCTCACCCAAAGATATTCTGTCTCAATTGAAACAAATTATGCACAAGAAATTAATTTAAATCATTAATTTCTAAACTGGGAATAAGATTATAATTTAACTTGACATGTGGAGTGTACCTGGTAATAAGAAAGTTATTACACAGTTAATTTGCACATACAGAATAGAATCTTTCAATTTTCAATGATTAAAATCTCTGCATATAGAGTCTGCTGTATTATTTGAGATCTTTGGTTATATTCTACTTCAATAATCACATTTGATAATTTTATAGCTACTATAACTTCTTAATTTTTTTAAATTTTTATTACTTTGTAATTAAATACTTTTGTTGTCTGTGCTACTGTTGTGAGTGAATTATAAAACAACTAGCTATAATTACCTGTTTAATTCACAAATTCTTAAGCACTCCTTGACACCCAGAAACCAGAAAAAAAGCAGAAAACTACCAGCAGGTTCCCATCCTTGACTGAATTATGGTAGCTCAATTGGGGGAGGCACCTGCTAGCAGGTGACAATTTTTTTTCCTGTTTTAAAATAGCTCATTCAACATTTGGGGAAAATTGAATTTCTACTAGATAAATTAATTAACATCCATTTCCACAAAAATATTTTAGTTTGTGGAGAATGTCTCAAATTCAACTTTTTAAGATTGAAAACCATGTTAAAAAATTTTTATTTGATCCCAAAAGGCTTAATATTTTAATTTTAATAGAAATAGAAAACTTATTCTAAGAATTTTTGTAATAAATTTTAAAATTGATCAATGAAAATTTTAAATTTTTTTAAACTTAATTTATCCATTTTATATGTAGTATTATTGAGAATAGATATTTAAACTCTCATTAGTTGTGATGATTTGAATTTTAACTCTTTTCAGTTACAGGTAATATGAGTAAATTAGAGGAAACTCTATTAATAACTAACATTATTTTTTCTGTACAGGATAGCTGAATAGCCAGCAAGCTTTTTCCTCCCATTTTTTTCAATTTTAGAGTGCACTCACTTTATTTAATGATTTTATTTATGTAGAATTCCTATAAATAATTTTTGTTAAATTTTAAATGGATGAAAATTCTGGATTATCTCTTTAAACACAATATAGTAGCATTGACAAATAAATAAAACAAAAAAATTATTTAGTAAATTTAATCTCAATTTATCAATCATACAGATATCTAGGCTTATTCAATGAGGAACTCTTCTATAGCTATATTTCCCAAAAAAAAATGAAATAAAATGTATTCAATCATTTTAAATTTTAAAACAATTAGATGCTATATCTTATCATTAAATTAATTTTTATTTTACAACAATCATTTACCATGCAATATAAGGGGCAAACCTACTAGAAAGTCTGCAACCTTGGACCTGAATTCATTACAGATTGAACACACATTGAGCTATTGAAAAAGGAATCATACAATCACGGATGAAAACCACTCAGCAGAACAGTTTTAGGTGGTGTTAAAGCAGATTTCAGTTTGAGTTCCATATGAGCTCTGTCTGAGCTCAGGTTGGGGATTTGGTAGCAAGCCCACCCCCTATATTGCATGGTGAATTTATATATATTTTTATTTTAAATAATTTTGAATGTATTTGAGTTTTATTTTGTAATTTTTTGGTGTTATGCTAGTTCATTTTTTGCTTTTCTATGAGAAAAGCAACAAAAATTCTAATTTTAACAGCCCATGCCACTTTCAGATATGTGTAAACAAAATTAGTATCAAAGAAATTAGCCCTCTGACTTTTTTATGAGATAATAATTTCAATTGACTAATAAAATTTTTTGAATCTCAAAAATAAGACATAAGAAATTATAATAAAGAGTATAAGGAAGTTGAATTCTCATTCCAAAAATAAATAAATAAATGAAAATGAAAAGAAAATGAATAAAAGAGAAGCAAAAAAAATAAAATACAAGAAAAAATTAATATATTGGTTTGATTTCACTAGTTGATAATTTGAAATTGAATTAATTTTTTTGGATGTTTTTAATTTTTTGACCATGATACTTCCTATAATAGCCTACCTATTTTTTTATTAGGGATATCTTGGCTGTATGCATAGTTACTTGATAATTAATTTTTTTAGCTTGGAAGTGATTAATACTACTAGAATTGTGATTTTACATTATTTTTTAACAATAAATTAATCAGTTGGATTTTATTGAATTTAATTGAATTTTTTTGGCTATAGGTTAACTGACCATCTCATCAGTGTACTGATGAGTTAGCTAATAGAGAAAGTAATCTCTAAGTCATTTAGAGTCCTAAACATGATTTTCGTAACATTAATTTGTTTTATGGTTTGAAATTACATTAATTATTATATTTTTGGTTCAATTTTGTTTTTTTTACTTTTTGTTTTTCAGGTATATGTATTTTAATTAGTTATTGATATTAATTTTGGGTAGCATTAAATTTTTTATTTAGCTAAAATTCAACAAGTTAGTTTTTTTTGGTTATCACTTACTTACTTTCTTTTTTCATTTTTGAGGTTTGTGAGCTGAAAAATAAGTTTAGGGGGTAGGAATAACAAGGTATGGGAAGGAGAAGGGTGGGGAGGTAAGTGAAGAAAGAGGATGGGGAGAGATGGTGAGGGAAAAGAAGAAAAATGATTGGGAGGGGAGGGTGATAAAAGTGAGAGGATCGGGGAGGGAGGAGGAGGAGGAGAGAGGAGAGAGATGGAAGCAAGAGGATGGGGAGGGGAGAGGGATGAAAGTGAGAGAAAGGGGAAGCGGGTGGGGAAGGGAGGGGGACTGAAATGAGAGGAAGGGGATGGAAGCGAGGGTATTTTGAGGGGAGAGGAATGAAAGCAAGAGGATGGAGAAGAGAGGAGGAAAGAAATTAGAGGGTGGGAAGGGAGAGGGACTGAAATAAGAGGAAGGGGATGGGAGAAAAGGTATTTTGAGGGAGGGGGATGGAAGAAAGAGGATTTGGAGGGGAGGAAGAGAGAAGGGAAACAGGCAGATAGGAAAAAGAAGGGAGCGACAGTCTGAGGAAGAGGAGCAGGGAAAACAGATATTAGAAGGGAGTTACTTGTGCAGTAAGGAGTGGAGGAGGGAAAAGGCATGAGAGGGGCATGAAAAACGTGCAAGAGAGAAATGAGAATAAACTTGCAAGCATTTATAATTACTTACACAAATGAGATGTGTGGAGGGAGAATGTAGCAAGTGAAAATAGAACTAAAAACACACATTTATAAGAAAAAAAGCAAACTAAACTACTAGAAGAGGGTACCAAAGAAAATAGATAGGAAGTATGTAACCAATATAACAAGAAAATGCTTATGAATAATGAGGTTGAGTAGGAATGTATGGGGTTTATAAGTAGAAAATCAGATTTATGATAATGGCAGATATAAAAAAAAGGGAACATGGAAAAATTCATGACTAGGTTCATGTACTGGGCTTAACCCAGGTCATTTCATGGTAGTGCCCTGAAATGCACCTTGGTATGGAATTGGGTTACAAAAATGAACCAGACATCTGGTTCACCATTATTTTCCACCTGTGCTTGGTCAACCCTTGTAAAAATAATAAATCACCCTCAGGACAATACCAGTCAGTATTATGCAAAAAAACAAGAAGAATCTAGGAAGGATATTAAACATATGTTTGATGCTCTTAAAGCTTTTTGGGAGATCATTAAATAGCCTTGTCATTTGTGGCATATAGAGGATGTCAACAACCTGATGACTTGTTGTATTATTCTTCATAATATGGCCATTCAACAAATGTAACCTTCTGACCCTTACCTGAGTGACATCCAGCTGTTGAATGATTAATTTAAAACCACAAGGACCCACAGCTAAATAACAGTTTAACAAGTCATATTCAGAAAAATCAGCTTTAACATGATTCAACAATTCATTTTAAATGGTGTGAAGATCTAAAGGCCTAAAATTGAGAAATTAAAGGAAGAAATCAAAAAGTAAGTTTTTCAATTAAATGCCCAAAAAAAAATTTTACCTTCCAATTATGAAGCAAAAATTAGATTGGTTGCCTAGTTTGAGGAGCTATAGGGAGATTGGGTTATGATAATAGTTGATAAAATTTGTAGTTTTCAATGCTTAATATTGATAGATGAAAATTGTAACAAATTTTGTTTAATATGAATTTATTAACTACTTTTTCCATTTTTATATTTAGAGGCAATGATATATGGATATGTTTGAGTGGAAATAGGGAAATTATATTATACATTTCAAAGTTAGTGGGAATAGAAAACCCAGAGAATGGCTTACCTTATATATGCCTTGAAATCCATGATCCAGTGAGAAAAGTGAGGCATTATTCCCTCACTGAAATGAGTAGGAGGTTTCTCCTAAACTTAAATAATAATAATAGAAAGTTTTGAAAAAAAATAGGAGGAGGAAGATTTGAAAATCCTAATCATACAATTAGAAAATGCAAAAAATAATCAAAGAGCATGAAAAAAAAGGAGGAGAGATTTCAAAATCCTAATCCTCCAATTAGAAAATACAAAAAATAATAAAAGAGCAAACAAAAAATTAGGAGGTGTCACCAAACAACCTACGCACAAGGTCAAGGGTGTTCCTGGAAGTGAGATGAGGAGTGTCAGGCTAAGATCAAGTACAAGGACGTGAACTAGCTTGAATAGTCAGTTGTCTAGAAGATTTTAATGGTCCTATATGAATACTGTAGTTTTAATCCACTAAGTTGTAAAATATAATCAAATATAGAGGTCTCAGTAATATAATTCTCACTATTCTTATATATGGCTTACAATCTTTATAGTTGGTGGAAAAATAGATTATATAAATTCAGATACTATTCAAAAGTCTTATAAAAGTACTAATTGATATGTATTGTAATTGGTTTGGTTATATTGATTGAATTGTAATGATAAAGAATGAAGAAATACAACCCAAAAACCTCCTCCTTTTATACACACTGAGTTCCCCAATGATTCCCTTGATGTACCACCCAATACACAGTTAATAACGCCTCTAAACAACTAATAGACATTCCCATCAACATTCCCAGTGACCCATGACATAATTAGAAGAGTAATAACCGCCAAAATCCTGAAATAATAAGGGAAATCCAGCAAAATTAAAGAAAAAGACAAAAAGAGAGTATATGCGTATAAAACAATAATATTAAGGACTAAAGGAGACTTTTTTAAGGTTAATAATAGCTTAATAATAAGGGGGATTGACTGTAGAAATAATGGGGCTAATCCTGACATTATACTACGTGAAATTCCCATTCAAAAATAACCAAAATTGACTGAGAAACCACCCAAAAACTTAAAAAAGAGCGTGAGATGTGGGGTAACTACATGCAGTCCTTGGCAGGCGCTTGCACGGGTAAATCCTTGACTAAAATTAGGCGAATTTAAGCGTGATGATGAAATAAAGTGCCAAGAGTGAGGTTATTAATGAAATTAGTGCATATAAACAGGGTCAATGCATTATTAATTAAGCTAGGACACTAAATAAGCACCTGTCGCCTATTTTAGTGTGTTTCCCCACAGTGGGCGTAGAATGTGGGGTAATTATAGTGTGAAAAAGCTAACTTTGCTAAAAATGAAGCTATTCACACGGGAAAAAAAGCAGGCAGTATGTGGCCAGTACACAGAAGCCATTTCTGGCATAAAAAACACCAAATTTGAAAAGTGTTATTTTTATGCATTTAAATAGCCAAATCAATAGTTCTAAATGAGCCCAATTGATCTGTCAAAGCGCAATTTTGATATTCTCAATTTTATAGCGCATATAGTCAACTTTTAAGTGAAATAAAGCACATTTCCTGTTTTTTGTGTAAAACAATGAATATAACAGCTTTAAGTGTACTTAAAAATTATGTAGCCTTATACTTAAGGCTCTTAAGATTACCCTAACATATTCCAACTTAATATTAAGTACATAAGACCTATAAAAGGTGGATATATGCGTGTATATAAGGTGTTATAATGGCATTTTTTGTGTATTATCATAATTTTACTTATGTATACTATTTGTGTACTCTTATTTATTAGTCCCATGTATAGTTCATGTGTTTAACATAACTTATAATCACTTTTTACTCAGTCCTGGAGATATACAGGCTGACAAGGAGAGTAGTTTAGAAACTTCTTCAAAGCACAGAGGAAATGTTTGAGGAAGTGATTCGAAGATGACTCAAAGGAAGAGCTACTGCTTCGAGATATGTTCGATAAGAATTCTAATATAATTTAAAGGTAATATTAATATTCTTAAGATCTCACAAAGGGTTGGACACTTAATAATCAATGATTTAGGATTTAGAAATGATTACTGAGAAAAATAAGGAAATGTACAATAATAATGATTTAACCTGAAGCTTTACCACTATTAACTATATATACATTTTTTTTATAATTTAATTCTAAAGAAATATCAAACCACAATCCAACCCCTTTTATATTAATCACCCCTCCTCGCATTGACCTCATACCCATCCATCATTCGGCACTCCACAGACCACCAAAAATACACCCATTACACCTGGGCCCTTCTCACTAACATCTGTTAACCCTTTCATCCTCCACTAACCATCCCGTCCATGCTCACTACCCCTTTTAATAACCCACAGATAATTAATAAACTTTTTAGCAGACTATTACATTAACTATTGCGCTGTGTGTTGCTTATTGAGGAAAAGACTAAAACACACTATTGAGAGATCGACTTACTTAGATTTAAAGTTTAGACTAGCACGGTTGAATAGTGAGTACACAAAGGAAAGTCACAGTTGCTATGTAGAATTGTTTTCTGTGCTTCGAGTATGGATTTAGACCTCAGTATTATTGATTTAATGAGCTGCTTTTGCCTCAAGTGTCACGTGGCGTGTGACAGATGCCTGGGTATAAAACGCAAGCTCCGTTGAGTGTGAGACATATTCTTCCCATGCTAATTTCTCTCATCTCTTCTTTTAATTATTTTATATTTATTTATGTCAACTTGTCCTACCCCAACTCCCATGCCTCCACACCCCAAAGCGGATGGTGGAATTGTTACCTGGCAATATTCTCAAGCCTGCACCGCCTGTGAATTGATGGAATATTTTTGCGTCAAAAGCACGGCTACACGAGGTCCTCTCCAGAAATGTGAGTTTTGCCGCTGGAGACGGGTGACGTGTGATGCCCTATCAAAAATTACAGACATCAAACAAAGGTTTACTAAAACTAAATACTGGGTAATCTTGAAGACCAAAGAGGTGGTCAAAGATATCTGGGACATGTTGGCTGGGGATGATCAGTCGGTGGAAGAGATTGAGGAGGATGTTGAGGATACCGTGGCAGCCTGAGTAACCCAGGCCACAGGTAAAAAACAAGGGGTGGAAGAAGAGGTAGAGGAATTGGTTGAAGAGGATGAGGATGAAGTCCCTATCTCAAGGAGGAGGCCAAAGAAGTGGTGGATGGTCTTTGAAGATGATGAAGAGGAGAAGGAAGTGACAATGGAGGTCACCCCAAAGTTATTTTTAGAGGCTGACCCATTTTTTGAAGTAAGTCTGCTTTTCATTTATTTCAAAAATTTTGTTACTGATGACCGTATGTTTTTAGAATTCAGATGTCATCGCAGAAGCTCCAATTGTGGAAGCTGCGCCATTGCTGCCAGTTGAAGATAATCAACCAGTTATTGATTCGAGGGAGGACAACGAGGAAAATCTTGACCAGGTATGGTCAAAGAAACCTTGGCAGGGTCAACGAGCTTGATTCATCAAAGATTTAAGTTGTGAGGTCAACAAGATTGTCAATGCCGCCTCCTTCAATGTGGCAGAAGAATTACTGGAGATTGGAGAAGTGGTACCGGTAGGAGAGGAGAAGGTATTTGAGAAATGCAGGAAGGAAATAAGGGTGGTTTTGGAAAAAATGAAGAAATTGGTTTGGGAGAAGATACAGAAGAAAATTTGAAATGGAAAGAAAAAAAGAAAGAAAGAGGGAAGGAAAAAAGTAGAAAGCAATTTGTGTATTTATTTATTTATTTATTTTGTTGTTTTAATCTAAATTTTAATATCTATTTTATAAGATTTTGAGAAAGAAAAAGAAAAAAGAAAATAAGAAAAGATTTGAATAAAATTTTGTTTTAAATTTTGAAAGAAGAAAAGAAAGAATGTTTAACTGAGGAAATTTTAGTTTAAGTTTTGAAAAGAAAAATTTAAGTAAGAAAAAAAATAGTTGATTGAAACAATTTCTTTTGAATTGAAAATTTAATGAGAGAAAAAATTGTTATTTGTGAAAGTTTATTTATTGAAGTTTTTGAAGAATTTTGGTTATTTTAAAAGAAAGATGAAAAATAGTTATGAAAAAAAAATTGAAAGAAAGAAGTAATTTGTTCGAAGAATTTTAAAAGAGAGATTTAAAGGTTGAAGTGAAGCTTGAGAAAGATTGTCGTATTGAGTTTGTGAAAAATTTTGATAGTTCGAAGAAAAAGAAATAAGGGAAAAGAAAAAAGTTTGAAAGGAGAAAAAGAAAGAAAATTAAAGGAATTATTAATTTTTTTTTAAGGTTTTTTTTTTTAATTTTAACTTTTAATTTATTTTAATTTAATTCTAGTTTATTTTATTTTATTTTATTTTATTTATTTATTTATATTTAAAGAAGGTTGAAAAAAGCTTTTGAGAAGAAGAAAGAAGAAAAGAGAAAACAGAGTAAGGATTTTTTAGAAGAGAAGAAGTTTTAGAATTTTAAGAAATGAAATGAAATGAGAAAGAGGAGAGAAAAGAGAAGAGAGAAGAGAAGAGAAAAATAAAAGAGGGCTCTAAGGTTATGGTTTTAAAGGATATTGCAGATGAAAAGATTTTAGGAGTTCAGGGGCATTAGAAACATTGATGGCTGGTTCCCAGGATGTTTTGTCTGAGTCATTGAGGAAGCCTTCCAATTCCAAGAGGTATTGAAGTTTCCCCTTATGCATTCTTGAATCAAGGATACGGCTTACTTCCCACTCTAGATGGTGTTCTACTTCGACTGGTTCTGGAGGAGGTTGGTTCCTGCCCGGGTATGTTTCTCAAGCCAGTTCCAGGAGAGATACGTGTAAAACACGGTAAATAGCCTGCCATTTAGGAGGTAGTTTGAGTTGAAATGCAGTTTTAGAGACTTCGGAGTCAATTTTGAATGGTCCCAAGCGTTTTTCAGCCAATTTCTTTGATGGTCGAGTCATTCGAATGTTTTGTGCATCAAGCCATACTTTGTCACCTGGTTTAAAGGAAGGAGCAGATTGTCAATGTTTGTCGGCCTGTTCCTTGTACCTTCAAATTGCTAATTCCAAGTTTGATTTAAGTTCTTCTTGGAGTCGTGATATGGTTTGAAGATAATTTTCCACAGGATGACTAGTTCCTACATGGATTGAGTTGAGTTGAGGATGCCTTCCATAAACAGTTTTGAAAGGAGATTGTTGTGTCGAAGAATGAGTTGAGTTATTATAAGTAAATTTGGCCAATGGTAAACATGTGGTCCAATTGTCTTGTTGGTAACTGACATACATTCAAAGGTATTGTTTGAGGATTTGGTTGACCCTTTCCGTTTGCCCATCGGTTTCAGGATGATAGGCCGTGGAGAGATTCCTCGTGATATTGAGTTGTTGACACAATTGAGTCCAGAATGTGGATACAAACAATAAGCCTCTATCTGATATAATATCATTAGGTAAGCCATGTTTGGAAAATACATATTCTAGAAATAATTTTGACAAATCTTCTGCTGTAGCAGTGGTAGTGGTTTTAATGAAAGTAGACATTTTTGAAAATCTATCTACTATTACTAATGTAGCATCAAAATTATTAGAAAGAAGAAGTTGATAAATAAAATCCATCGATAAAGATTCCCAAGGTTTAGAGGGAATAGGAAGTGGTTGAAGAAACCCATGCTTCCGGTGATGGGGAGCCTTATTCCTATTAAATTTGTAACAAGATCTTATTTAGGCCTTAATTTCTCTGGTCATTCCTGGCCAGAAGAAATCCCTTTCTATTAACTGGTAGGCTTTATTAACCCCAAAAATGACCAGCTAATGGAGAATCATGTTGACTATTGAAAATCCATAATTTCATTTCATTATTGTCGGGTATGACTACTCCACCTTCGAAGACTAATAGACCTGATTCAATACTAAATCTTTTAGCCCCTTGCTTCGAGGGTATTTTGTCTTTTAACCCTAAACAATAATCGTCCTTCGACTGAGCTTCGAGGATGTTGGATAGTGGATTTCGAAAAGATTGAATTGTCATCAAATTAAGTTGATGAGTCGTTAACATTGATTCGTTGAAGATTGATTGCACATTTGCTGGGTTCTTGTCAGCAAATGCGTCCCCCCGCTGTGGGTAAAAGTCGTCCCGACGTGACAAGATATCTGGGACGATGCAGTTTTTTCCTGGGCGATAGGAAATAGAGAAAAAAAATTCAGACAATAATTCAGCCCACCTGGCTTGACGCCTGGTTAACACTTTAGAAGACATGAAGTATTTCAAAGCATTGTGATCTGTTAAAATTTGAAAAGGACTATCTAGGCTGAGAAGAAAAGAACGCCATTTTTTAAGACAATGGATAATAGCTAAATGCTCTTTGTCATGAATTTCATAATTTAATTCCGCGGCTATGAGTTTGCGTGACTCAAAAGCAACAGGATGAAACAAATTTGTTTCAGGATTTAATTGGGAGATGACCCCTGCAATAGCATAATCGCTCGCATCTGTCTCAACTATTGTCGAGGCCGAAGGATCAAAATGCCAAAGAATTGGGGCTGTGGTGAACGCCGTTTTTAGTGCTTCGAATTCCTTTCGTGCTGTAGAAGTAAAAACAAAAGGAATATCTTTTCTAAGAAGAGATGTAAGATTGGAAATAGTTTTAGAGTAATCTTTAATAAATCTTCTATAGAAGTTTGCAAAACCCAAAAATCCTTGGAGTGATTTAATGTTTTTGGGCTCAGGCCATTCCAGGATTTTCTGGACTTTTTTGTCATCCATGACTAAACCGTCAGTGGACAACGTAAAACCCAAAAAATCAATTGATTTGAGGTGGAATTCGCATTTATTATGCTTGGCGTAGAGACCATGATCTCAAAGACGATTTAGGACCTGTCGAACATGATGAATATGTTCATCCAGTGTTTTTGAGAATATTAAAATATCATCTAAATAGACAACTACAAATTGTTCAACAACATCTTGAAAGATATCATTAACAAAAGTTTGAAAAGTTGAAGGTGCGTTACATAATCCAAAAGGCATAACTAAATATTCAAAACTACCAAATCTAGTGCGCATTGCAGTCAGTGGTTCATGACCTTCCGCAATGCGAATAAGATTGTAAGCGCCTCTAAGATCAATTTTAGAAAAGAAATTAGCAACATTGAAAAGGGTAAGAAGTAATGACATAGGAGGAACAGGATATGCATTCTTCTTTGTGACTGTGTTGAGCTTTCTATAGTCAACACACAACCTAAGACTACCGTCCTTCTTTTTTACAAAGAGGACTGGGGAGCCGGTTGGAGATTTACTGGCTCTGATGAAACCTTTGGCTACATTCTCTGCAATGTAGTCTTGAAGAACTTGAGATTCGTCCTTTGATAAAGAATAGACAGGACCTGCCGGAGGTACTGGGCCTATTAACTCTATTTGATGGTCGTAGGGTCAATGAGGTGGTAACTTATCGGCCTTGCGGATTGAGAAAAAATCGAGGAAATCGTGGTAGATTTCTGGTAGAGTTGATTTGATGGCTTCAACGTTTATTTGGTCGTCCTCTTCATCTTCGAGAGAATCTGTTGAGGTGATACCTGTATTGAGAGAGCATAATTCGATTACTTCGAGGCAATTTAAATCTTCTTCGAGTGAAGTCATCGAGCTAGAAGGGTTAGCCAGTTGCTCATTTAAAGAAGGTACAGATGCTTGCAAGTCATCTGGCAGAGATTTGTCCTCTAGCAGGACGTTGTCAGGCGGGTTGTTTAACTCCCTATTGACCTGCATTAAAGAATCAGAAATATACTTAGAGCGTGGGGTGATCAATCCCCTAGTCCAATCAATTTCGGGATTCCAATGCGTTAAAAAGTCATGGCCAAGAATGGTATCGTCCATCCTTGGGGCGTCCAAGACTGATAATTCCCACTTGAAGGGGGGAAAATTCGGAAAGTTGAAAACCCATAAAGCTTTCTTACTTACCCAATATTTGGGTTCCTCTGATTCGACCAAATAGATGGGAGTTCGATCGATATCTGTAAATGTTAGTTGAAGCTTCTCCGCAAAAGATAAACTAACAAAAGAAATTGAAGCTCCAGAGTCTATAAGACAACTGAAGGGGATATCCTCCTTAAAAAGAATGAATCTCAAGCGGTTTAAGGCAACTCCAGTCCTTAAGACATGGAGGTTCTGTGCACTGGGAGAGATAAGATAGTTTGCTTTGCACACAAGTAAACTATCTACTAGTTTTTTGACTTCGAACTAGTACCTTCTCTTTCCTTCAACTTTACACAGTCTTCCAACTTGTGCTTACCCCCACAATACATACATAACCCATTATCTGCTCGTCTCTTCTTCTCAGCTTCTTTAAGTTCCCCTTTAGGATCCAGTACTTTGCTGATATCGCCCGGGGTCGAGCCTTTTGGTCGAGGTTTATCCTTTCCCTTATTGGGTTTGGATTGAGTCGAGGAGGATTGATTTGGTCGTGGGTGTGAAGAAGGTCCCAATTTAAAATTTAGGCCTTGAGATTTGTTGGCATATCGACGATGTTGAAGTCGTCCTTGATAAACGCCGTCAAGTTCGAGGGTTCGATCCATTAAATCCGTTAAAGTAGTCATCTTCTGACCGTGAAGATTTAATTGATCCAGAATCCTCGAAGGAAGTCCTTTCTTGAAATGATACTTAAGGGCAGCATCATTCCAACCTACTCGAGTTTGAAGTGCTCTGAAGTTCGAGATATATTCAGAGGCTTTACCATTATCACTCATGTGAAGAAAATCAAGTTCAATTTCTGCGTTGTCTGTTTCATTAGGGTCCCCAAACAACGTAAAAAGTTGGTCTTCGAACTTTTCCCAATTATTGATAAGTAAGTGGGTTTCTGTCGAAGAAAGCATGAGTAGATAAGGTTCGAACCATCTTGCTGCTTTCCCGGCTAGGAATGAAGAAGCGTAAACAACCTTTGATCGGTTGCTGTTAAAGGTTCGAGGGTCATTATGGAACAGTAGCTTGCAGGTTTGCAAGAAGGGTCGCAATCTGTCAGGGTGATCTCCGTCAAATTTGTCAGGAGATTTCATAGAAGGAGTTTTGAACTTAGATCCCTCTGAAGACGTTGGATTTGAAAGGGTTTTCATAAAAAGTCTCATGAAATCTTCCAGAGAGTTAGATGGTCCCGGTTCTGAGGATTGGCCAGAAGGGTGATTGGCAGGGGCGGATGGTGCCTCATGCATTGTATCCTCTCCTTCTTCTTCATCACTAGAATCCTCAAAATCTTGTGGAATGTCTTCTACAGATTGAACTGAATGTTGCTGTTCCCTAAGGTCGAGTTGTTCCAAAGAGTGAGTGCGATAAACAGACCTTGTGGCTGTTGGCCTGCCTCTAGCGCGAGCTCTAGTAGTAGCGCCCGTAGGAGGAGTGTGTTGAACAGGTGCCATTTAAAATTTTAGAAGCACCTAAAAAGATGTAGTAGTGCAAAGAATGAGAACTACGGAGAATTAAATTATACTGTCACCGGACGACCTAGGCACAAGGTCGAGGATGTTCCTGTAAGTGAGATCTGGGATTTTAGAAACTTCTTCGAAGCACAGAGGAATGATTCGAGGAAATGATTCGAAGGTCACTCAAAGTAATAGCTATAGGTTCGAGGTTCGATCGAGAAGAATTATAAACTAGTTCCAAGGTAATAATAATTCTTAAAATCTCACGAAGGGTTGGCAACTCAATAATCAAAGATTTAGGATTTAGAAATGAATATTGAGAAGGTAAAAGAAAGATACAATAACAATGATTTAACTTTTAAGGATTTACCACTATTAATGTAAATACGATATTATAATTTAATTCTAAGGAATATCAAACCAAATACCCAACTCCTTTTATATCCTTTGTTCCTCCTCGCATTGACCTCCCTTCCATCGCAGCATTCCCATTCCATTGACCATTACTAACATACACTTAGACCCTCTCCACTAAATATCCGTCCATGCTCAATTTACCCCTTTTAATTAATTAACAAAACTTTAATGAAAAAAAACTACTACTATACTATTTCGTTGATCCTAGCGCTGTGCGTCGCTTATTGAAAAGGACTAAGGTACCCTATTGGGAGATTGACTAATTTAGATTTAGAGTTTAGGCTAGCGCAGTTAAATAGTAAGTACACAAAGGAAAATCGCAGTTGCTATGGAGAATTGCTTTCTGCGCTTCGAGTATAGATTTAGGACTCGATATTATTGATTTATTGAGTTAATTTCGCTTTGAGTGTCACGTGGCGCGTGACACTAACTTTGAAATGTATAATATATTAACATATAACTATTTCCCTATAGCTCCTCAAACAAATTCATATATCATTGTCTTAAAATATCAAAATTGAATAACTTTGAAATGTATAATATATTAACATATACCTATTTCAATATAGCTCCTCAAAAAGATCCATATATCATTGTGTCTAAATATCAAAAGGTAATAAGTAGTTAATAATTAATTTATATTAAATAAAAAGTGTTATAATTTTCATCACTCAATATTAAGTGTTAAATTTTACAAATTTTCATATCATTGTCTCTCAATATTAAAAGTTGATAATTAGTTACTGACTTATTAAATTTTACTTTTATAAAAAATTCTTTATCAAAATTAAAAAACTTAATGATATATCATAATCCAGTTACTAAATTTTAAATTTGTCTCAAAACTGTTAATCATTTATCCATCTTTTCATTAAATCAGCCCTCATATTTTTTAAAACAGTAAAATCTCCATGGGTTTCACAGTTCTTTTCTGTCAAGTTAATTAACTTCATATCATTTGATCTCATATCATTACTGTGTTTATTTTTCTCTATCAAAATTCTTTCCTTGGTAAGATGATTTTTTTTTCAAATAAAATTTTTGTGTTGTCCATGGTTAAAGCACGTATTTCAGAAAGATTACAATATTTTTCTGCCAATAGAGAGTTTGAATCTTCTGAGGTGCTTTCACTTAATTGTTTTCTTTTTGCAGCCTTTATTCTAATGGGACATGTAGAATAAGAAAAAAAAGGTGAAGGACTATCAGTTTCACTTGTCAGGTCCTCAACTCTGTTTGTATGGCTAGAGGTGAGATCAACTGAGTTGGCAACAGTGGGTTTGGTGGTATTGATTCTCCACTTTGGTGCATATCTCACATTTTTGCATGCAACTAAACATTTAAAAGAAGTTTTGTTCTGATCATGAAAAACTGATAGTGCTGTTATTCACCAGTTGTTCAGGGAAGACCCACTAAGCAGATTTCATTCAATAGCATTATATGTTGCACTAAATTTAAGAGTTGCTGTGTTTACTGCTTGTCATCTAGAGTATAATGTTATAAAAAAATTAATTAGTTTTAATTCTTATTTTTTTTGTAAATACAAACAATTCACCAAATTTGAATGTGTTCTCAATCATGATAGTGCAGTTTTCTGAATTGATTAAAGTGGGCTTCTATCTTTTTGTAAAATATCTCTCCAGCTTGGTATGTGGAGAACTTGGGTTGCTTGCTGATGCTTATCCATTACAAAGCAAGCTCTTCTTCTTGGGGGTGCCAATTAGGGGACCTTTTTTTATTAGATTCAGTTGATATAAATACCTTTTAATTTAGCTATTATAGTCCAGAAGGTATGGCTGAAGTATGTAATACAAATATAGTTAGTAATTAAATGAATAGTAGTGGCTATTGCTGTGTGAAGTGAGGGTGAAAAAATGGATAAGTAATTAATGAGGCGCATCTGGCATCAGTAGATAATGGTTGAGTCAAAAAAAGTGGCATGATGTTTTGGCAATTACAGAAGCTACTCAAGCAACTTTGCTCATTTGATTATATGACTACAGAATAAATTAGGTACTAGAGTCTAATTGAGCAACAATTGGGGAATGAGTTGGTAAAATATGCATACTGAACCACTTCACCAACATGGCTGCAGATGCTCTCATACTCAAGTTACAGCATGTTTCATAAAGCTTGGTAGTTTTTGGAATTTGTTTTTGACCATTGTGACACAGAAAAATTAGGTACATAGAGCCTAATTAAGCTCAGGAAATTTTACCACCATCCTCTAGCTACCCACCTAACTGAACCCCACCAGTTGCGGTACAGCACCCCATCTCTCCCAGTCAATTTCCACTTACTCTCTCTGCTTGTTGACTCACTCTGGATAGCAGGTAAGCCTTTTCTTATTAATCTCTTTCTTTTTTTTTTTTTTTGATGAATCTCTTTTTTCAACTTGTGGATGAAATTTTCCAGTGAGTTCCTTTATTTCTCTCTCTAATTTTTCTGCAACACTAAACTTTTTTTTCCTCTTTTTGTAGAATCACCTGATTGTTTTTTTGTTTCTTTAATAGCCTCACATCTGTTTCACTTTTTTATCAATGGTAAATGTTTGATTTTCTATAAAACTTTTGAAACTAGCTAACTTAATCGATTTTTTGAAAGATACATAATGTGGAATTCAAATAACTTCAATTTCTATAACTCTCCCCATCCGCCTAATCTACCATCACATGCCAATAAAGAAAATATGGGAAACAACTATGATTCACTCACCCAATATTCAAGGGAGGGCTCTATCATCAATCTCCCTTGTGATCCTCCAATCAACTCTGAACCTGATGAATATCTACCAATCAAAATTATTCTAGAGTATTTTTTCTATGTTCCAAAGAATAAACCCCTAGATTAACCTAAAAAAAAATCTGATAAGTGTGATGTCTTCAAGTTTGAAAAAATTAAGTCTGAGTGCAGGCAGTGTACTAGTTCTCTTGAAATAGTTGGGTGAGAGATGTGAACTTCATGTTGCAAAAGTAATCCAGCTTGAAGTTCAATGAGATAAGATGTTGGATCCTCATGAATCATTTCAAGTAGGAATTTGTGTTGATCATTGTTAAGTTCATAGGGGTGGCCACATTTCAGATACATAGCAGGATCTGTCACAATAGCTTTAGTTGTTTTGTATAACTTCACCCAGCACCAAGGAGAGTTTTCATGTACAGTGGCACAATGCTTGTCATTAATATTGTTAAGGGATTTTCCTTGAAGTGCATCCATTACTACCTTGACTTTGAAATATGGATCATATTTTAATTAAACCATTTTCTAGAAAATCTTCAAGTGATTCTACAAAAAGAGGAAAAAAAAATTAGTGTTGCAGAGAAATTAGAGAGAGAAATAAAGGAACTCACCGGAAAATTTTATCCACAAGTTGAAAAAAGAGATTTAGCAAAAAAAAGAAAGAGACTAAAAAGAAAGGCTTACCTGCTATCCAGAGTGAGTCAACAAGCAGAGAGAGTAAGCAGAAATTGATTGGGAGAGATGGAGTGCTGTACCGCAACTGGTGGGGTTCAGTTAGGTGGGTAGCTACAGGATGGTGGTAAAATTGCCTGAGCTTAATTAGGCTCCATGTACCTAGTTTTGCTGTGTCACAATGGTCGAAAACAAATTCAAAAAACCACCAAGCTTTATGAAACGTGCTGTAAATGTGACCTAACATACAACCTAACATCATAACATCATGCATGGGTAAATAGAGTTTCTTGAAATGCATGCGAAAACTATATATTTCATACAGCCAGATCCGTAAACATTGAGACAAACATGAGAATTTTCAAAAATTTATTAACAGCCCAAAAGTTGAGCTGCAGTATTTTTTTAACATCTTTAATTCATTTCGTGGCAATCGGGTTAGTTTCTCTGTTGCTTCGCCCCTCTACATCATCTAAGTTGAAAGAGAAGTCAAACACCTGGGCACAAAATGAGTTGAAGATGTCAAAAAATATTGCAGCTCAACTTTTGGGCTGTCAATAATTTTTCGAAAATTTTCTTTTTTATCTCAATGTTTTCGGATCTGACTGTAATTAAGTTATTTCCATATTAAAATGAGTTTGTTCCGGATAGCTGTCATTATTGTTTTTTAATCCAACAGAAATACAGCTTTTCCCAAATAGCTGTATTTGAAAGAATGTAAGCAGAGAGCCCCTGAACAATTTTTACTCAGAAGAATACAGCCAAGTCACAAAATCTTGCGGAATTTTCGACGAAAAAATATAAGTTTCGCCCACGAAAAAATGATTTGCTTATTCAAAGGGAAGTACCCCCGCCCTATCCCCAACCCCTTTGAATAGGCAAATCAATTTTTGTAGAGAACAACTTTTATTTTTTCGTCAAAAATTCCGCAAGCTTTTATGACTTAGCTGTATAAACTACATACACAAAATCTGTATTACATGATAGTCAAATTTTTTCATTCGCCTCTATCTCTTTGTGTAAATGTTGATGGTCATATTTTAAAAATGGAAGAATCACAATTTTCAATTGGATAAAACGTCACATTCCTGTATCACAGCCGGTGATCAGGCTCCCATTTCACAGCTACTGGGGGACAATCTTGCAAGTTTATGAGATTTTGTTTTGCTTCCACCCATTCTTGAATATGAGTTATGGTTAGCTGATCTAATGCATCAGGTCTGTCCGATAGTCCGAATTCAAATTACTCAAGGTTATTTGATCTCAATTCATGTTCTGAGGGAAAGTCAGATATGAGAATTTTTACACGAAGCCGCAAGCTTTTTTTCAAATAGCTATACCTGCCAATATGGAATTAGTGACAAATTCATGGGAGGTATTCGAAACTAGTGTAATTACAGACAGCAGACTGGTAGCGAACATCCCATTTACGCCAAGAGTGTTGAGGCCTCAAATCAACTACACATATTACGGTATCCCAAGATGGTCTAGTGATATCTTCAAAGCTTACATAAAATCAAAATAAATTTGGCCTACCATGGAATTAGAATAATTAGTATTTACTGTTTATTTTTGATGAGATTCCCGAGTTAAACTTTTCTCCTCAAAATATAAAGAAATAGAACCTGATGGATTTGCTAAATGGTGTGAGGACGCTAAAGAAGGGGTAGATATAGACATATTATTATTCTGAGATAGAAAGCCAAGGGATGTAGTATATGAAGGAGAGTAAAATGGAGGAACAACGGAATCACTGCGTGGCGTGATAGGGAATGAATGATCGGTGGATTCAAGCGAACAAGTCGATTCGGCCAGAGGAGATTGAGGAAGTTTGTATGTGCAAGATGGACGTGATTCTTCCCAACCATCACTAGCCTCACTTTTACTTGAGTGATCATCATCATCAAATGAGCATGAAGATTTTTTAGAGGGGGAGAATGGAATTTCGACAACGTCGCCAATTTCTGGAGCTTGTATCAGAGCGACATCCAAGGGCAATGCTCGTGATTGTGAAGCCGGGACAAAGCACCATGAAGGGCTGGGGGGCGAGTTCGAAGTCAAAGGAGAGGAGGACCTGGCGAAAATAAACAAAATACAACCAGAAATCAATCAAGATAAAAAGCTGTTTATCCAATTAATTGAATATAGAAAAATTAAATGTATCTATATAAGAATAAATAAACACATTAAGAATTAATAGAAAAATGACCGACATTGGATCCTTCGCTTTTGGAGATTGAGATGTATACTCAGTTAGATTTTTTGAGGAAGAAGTCATTGGCGCTATCAAAGTACTTTTAGATACTGATCAGTGGGTGTGGATTTGGGCAAGAGCATTTACTTATGAGTAGTTAGTACAAGAAGCAAATTGCAGGAACTGGAACCATGTTCATTACTCCTTAATCTCACTCAATTCAATTCAGTCAAACATACCTACGCTTTTTAGTTTTCTACTTCTCGATGCGTGTTTAGGGCACGTTCACTTCTAACATTATCAGTGCAAGGGCAACGTGTTTTTGAGGTGTCCATTTATTTTTATTCATTGATTTACCCATTATCCTGTTACTGCTCATTCCTTTTTAACAGCCTCATCAGACAGTAGTTTTTGTGCTCCATTTTGTCCTGTCATAAATTTATAGTAAATTCATTTCGTTACACTCACGTGTGCTGACATATGCATGTTTACAGATAATTAAATGTAGGTTATCTACCAGAATTCCCTTAACTTACACATTTTGAGTAAAAACACATCAATTTCGGTGTCAGCTCGCTGCTCAGTTTCATCGGCTGACCCTTTATATTTAGCAACACCGCCAATTTACTTATCATTGTTTGGCGGTCTAAATCCTTGACGAAACAAACTTCAGCAAACCACAATCCCACTCATACTCACTATTACTCTGGGAAAAACAAATTCTAACTCTACACCGTAGATGGCGTGAAAATTTAGCAATTGTTTCAAAATGGATTTTCCCGATCAATACGGATTAGCTACGTGGACATCGGTTATGGACCTCAAGTGTATCTTTGTAGAAAAAAATTTAAAAATACCAACACGTCTGTCATGGGATGTCAAACTGATACCGCCTTTTATCACATCCAACAATTTGATATTTCAGATATTGAGGGGGCTAGGAAGTGCTTTCTGAAGGATAAGAAATTGTTGAGTGTTCCCGAAGTGTGGCTAGTGAGGCGGCGTGTGGTGAGATGTGGCAACTAAGCAGCTCTGAACCATGTACATTACACCATTCAGAGCTGTAGTATGGCATGTGATGAAAGATGTCTGTTAAGATCATATTGTAGAGAATGATGCCTTGCAGAACCAGGGAAAGGTCTCCGATGTATTCGGAGGCTACACTATATACTGATGAGAGACTAGCTAAGTACATAGTATGGTAACACCATAACATCCCCCCCACTTAGTTAGACGAACATCACCCTACACTAATAATAAAAGATTGTAACGAGTGACAATGAAAGGGAATAGTAAACTAATTTAAAAAGAGTGTGTTAAAAATGTTAAAAGACAATACACTAAGAAGCTAAATTATTCCAGTTTGTAGTTTAAAAGTATTTAATGAAAATAAAGAAAAATTATAAGAAAAATTTGTACATCCCCCCCATCAAGACATCAACAAATCACCAAGTATTGGAGTAGAAATTGAAGGAAAATAAGAAACTTGATGGAGTAGGTGAGGTGAGAGTGAACTGAGATTTGAGATATTCGGTATGAAAATTGAGGATTGAGCAAGAAGGGAATTGTGAGCGGTGTGCGAAATGGTAGATTTCCAGACTTGCTTCTGATTGATTGGTGACTTTAGAGAAATGAGATAATGGGGTTTTGGGAATGCTGCCTGTTGAGGCCAGCATGTGGCGAAGGTACAAGATTTAGAGAAAGGGGTGGTTAACGAGGTGGGTTTTGAGAATAGTTTGTGGCAAAAAGTTTTGCTTGTATCGTCGCAAATCACGATGAGGGAAGATGCCTCACACACCATAGCGGAGCGGATACCTTTCTTAGGCAGGATGATAAGATGGCGCCCATACACCAAATTTAGAGAGGAAAATGCCATTTTTTGGCTGAGGCGAGAACAGCGCCCATACACTGTTTTGAGAGTAGAATTGAGAATATGGCGCCCATACACCATGAGGAGGAGGGAAATTGCAGTATCGTTGCAATGAACGGGGTTCTACGAAGGGTTCTCCACGAGCGAGACGGCCCATAACCTGTAGAGAATGATGCCTTGCAGAACCAGGGAAAGGTCTCCGATGTATTCGGAGGCTACACTATATACTGATGAGAGACTAGCTAAGTACATAGTATGGTAACACCATAACACATATTAGCTTACTTGCATGGAATTTCACGACCGCTTCTCTTTGGTAACAAAGAAATCTCTATACGATGATGTAACCGGTCCCAATAAATATCTCCTGTGAAACTATACTTTTACGCCGAGCTAACTAATCATGACTGATGAGTAAGTAAAGATAAGACAACGATGCTTAACATCACGTAGCTTATTTGTTCTTGCTTCTTGGCGCAATGTTAAAATAGCACACTCTCAGGTTTTCCAAACTCCACACAGAGGATAGGAACCAGTTAACAAAAATATGGCTAGAACTTTTGTTGTTCCCGCTTTCTGGTCTTTCAGAATATAGCGATTGCTCATAGCTTGTACGGTTCGGCACTGAGTCAATACTACTACTGAGGGAAAGCTTTGGCTATATCCTTTCATCAGCGTACATCAATCATCTTTCATCCAGTCGATTTTCCAATTTTCTTAAATCTCGACTAAATTTTGTTCCTTCGCTTCGCTAAATCCTGGATAAATGTTAAAAATTATGCTCCTATTGAACTTTTGTTTGACAGTACATATGAGGCTTCGAGAACAGGTTCGGTATTCTTTTGACTCCCTCTCAATTCTCTGAAGTTACTTCTAGTTTAAAGTTATTCTACCTCATAGAGTATTTTGTAGAGTTGCTTGTAGCACTACCATTCTTAAAACCAATGTTGCTAAATTTTAAAGTCCTTGGCTTTCATGTTAATATATGTAGCCTTCAATAAATTTAATGATTTCGTCTTTTTGCTTATTCAGAATTCAAGCGTACCAGAAACAGGGACTACGTTGGCAAAATATACATACCAGAATGTGCAGACAAGCTGTTTTGAATTCCTAAATTTTGAGTGAAAATCAAATCAAGATTTAAACAGTGTAGTCCTAAGGCAAAGATAATACAGACAACCCCTTTCTATTGCTTAGAAATATAGATGAGTGTATGATAAGAGGGTGTTTGATTCAACCTGGACCTAATATGACTGGCCACTTTTTCGGACACGGTTTCAAATTCTACCTAAATCCTTGTTTCTATATCTGGCCCTAAAAATAGGATCAAAGTTTTTAAGTCCGTGAAAGGAATAATTTTTTGACAAAGGTTGAAAATATAAGAAGAGTAACTTTCTTAAATATGCCGGGAGTTGAGATGATGTTTTATGATTGAAATGCTTTCATTATCTCTGAGATTTTCCCAATATACTTGGTGTTAAAATGATGTTTTATGATTAAAAGGTTGCCATTAGGGGGTATCAAAGTAGTTGCTTCCGCCATAAGGGTTCCGCTCCTTTTTTCGCCCGGATCCGACACTATTAATAGCGAAAGATTGGCTAGTGGATAAGAAAAGGGCAGTTATCCGGCGACAACCTAAACTTCTAATTATAACAAATACCTGCATATTGTTACCCGGTGTCAACCTAAACTTCTAATTATAGTAAATATCGGCATATTATAGCCCGGTGACAACCTATTAGACATAAATAAAATACATATTAGGGGGTATCAATGTTGACCGATCCGCAATTAAATTAATGGCGGAAAATAATCTGCATACCCCAATTATCTTCCGCAATTATTTTTGCTAATAATTGGGTTATTAGACACTTTATGTGTCAATGTTCACCTCTTATCTGACATTTTTTTACTCAATTTTTCATAACCACATCTTGGACAACTTTCTGTCATAACCACATCTTGACCTACATTCTGCCATAACCACATCTTGGACTACTCTCTGGATATGCCTTCTACCTTGCTGCGCACTCCCATTCTCATCCCATCCTGTTCATTCTATCCGCCCAGAACCCCTCACCATCTCATCTGCTTGTTTCTGCTCCTTTTCATCTCGCTATCTCATATGCTTGTTTCTGCTCCTTTTCATCTCTCTATCTCATCTGCTTGTTTCTGCTCCTTTTCATCTTCATTTATATTTTAACATGCCTCCTCGTCCTAGATCTTCTCAAAGGCAGCCATCACCCAGTTGTTCTTCAAATCCCACTACTCCCTCTTTCCCTCACTCAGGCGAGAAATCTAAGACTGTTCAATTAAAAAAAGATGATCATCTCATTCTTATCAACTGGCTGAAAACCAAATCTAACTATGATTCTTGTTTTGGTACTGAGTATGCAAATAAAGTAGGATGGCCCCCAGCATCAAAAGTTAATGGCTATCTTCTAATGGCAAATGAATTACGGAATAAGACCAAGGGAAGGATTGATCTTTTGCCTAAACAGATGTCTGAACGCTTCAAGCATTACAAAGCCAAATACAAGAAGGCAAAGGCTCTCTCATCTTCCACTGGTTTTGGGGTTACCAACATCAATATAACTAAGGGTATCAAATCCATAGACAATAAACTTGAATCTGTCACCGGACGGCCTACGCACAAGGTCGAGGATGTTCCTGAAAGTGAGATGAGGTATTTAGAAACTTCTTCGAAGCACAGAGGAATGATTCGAGGAAGTGATTCGAAGGTCACTCGAAGTAAGAGCTACAGGTTCGAGGTATGTTTGAGAAGAATTATAATATAGTCTCAAAGGTAATAGGAATTCTTAAGATCTCACGAAGGGTTGGAAACTCAATAATCAAAGATTTAGGATTTAGAAATGATTATTGAGAAAATAAAAGAAAGATACAATAACAATGATTTAACTTAAAGATTTTACTACTATTAAATGTAAATACGTTTTATAATTTAATTCTAAGGAATATCAAACCAAATACCCAACCCTTTTATATCCTTTATTCCTCCTCGCATTGACCTCCCTCTCATCGCACCATTCCCATACCACAGACCATTACTAACATACACTTAGACCCTCTTTGCTAATATCCGTCCATGCTCAATTTACCCCTTTTAATTAATTAACAAACTTTTAATAAAAAATACTAATGTACTATTACGTTGATCATAGCGCTGTGCGTCGCTTATTGAAATTGAGACTAAGGCACACTTTTGAGAGATTGACTAATTTAGATTTAGAGTTTAGGCTAGCGCAGTTGAATAGTAAGTACACAAAGGGGAATCGCAGTTGCTATGGAGAATTGCTTTCTGTGCTTTGAGTATAGATTTAGAACTCGATATTATTGATTTAATGAGCTGCTTTTGCCTCGAGTGTCACGTGGCACGTGAAAGATGCCCGGGTATAAGAATCGCGAGCTCCATTGAGCTTGAGCCATCTTCTCACACTAGTTTCCCTTTCCTCTATATTTTTTTTTCTTATTTATTAATTTCCTCATTATAATGAATTGTCCTACTCCAACACCTACGCCTCCACACCCTAAAGCGGATGGGGGAATGGTTATGCGGCAGTTTTCCCAGGCTTGCATGGCTTGTGAAGCTATGGAATACTTCTGTGTTGAAAGTACGGCAACTTGAGGCCCTCGCCAGAAATGCGAGTTTCGCCGTTGGCGACGAGTGGCGTGCGATGCGTTGATGAAGAACGCAGAGATTGAACGACAATTCACCAAGACCAAGTTTTGGGTGATCCCTAAAACAAAAGAGGTGGTCAAAGACATTTGGGATGTCTCAGTTGGAGACGATCAATTGGTGGGGGAGAACGATAAGGAGCTTAACAACGAGATCACAACCTGGGTAACCCAGGCCACGAGTTTGAAACGGGGTGTCGAAGAAGAGGTCAACAAATTGGTGGAGGAAGATGAGGATGAAGTCCCTGTTCCAGGGCGGACACCCAAGAAACGACGGGTGGTCATTGAAGATGACGAGGAGGAGAGAGAAGCAGAGGTAGAGGTGGCTCCAAGGTTGCTCTTAGAACCTGACCCCATCTTCGAAGTAAGTTTTAGTTGTTGTTTTTTTTAGGGATGAGGTTACTGATGAGTTCTTGTTTAGACATCGAATACCATTGAAGACCCAATTGGGGAACCTGCGTTGCTTTTGCCAACTGAGGCAAACCCTCCTGTCACGGGTGGAATCGAAGAACCTGAGGAAGCGCTGGACCAGGTGTGGTCGAAGAAACCTCGTCAGGGTCGACAAGTTAGGTTTGCAGAAGAGTTGTGTGGGGAGGTCGATACAATTATCGAAACTGCTTCCTTCGACGTGGCAGAGGAACTCTTGGAGATTGGAGAGGTGGTTCCGGTAGGAGAGGAGGAGGTATTTGAGAAATGCAGGAAGGAGATAAGGGTAATTTTGGAGAAGATGAAAAGATTGGTTTGAGAAAAATTAAAAGAGAAAAATTTGAAATGAAAAGGAGAGATGTAAAGAAGTAGAAAAGTAGAATTGTATTTAGTTTTATTTTATTTTATTTTATTTTTTTTTGTATTATTGTATTGTATTTAAGGTGAATATTATTTTTTATAAGATTTGAGAGAGAGAGAAAAAATATTTTAAATAAAATTTTGCTTTAGAATTTGAAAGAAGAAATTTAAATAAGAAAGAAAAAAGTTATTTAATTTGAAGGAAGTTTTAAGTTTTAAAAGAAAAATTTATGTAAGAGAAGAGAGAAAGAAAAAACAAATGGTTGGTGATTGAGATGAGTTTGTTGAAATGAGAATTTAATGAAAGAAGAATTTGTTATTTGCGAAAAGTTGTTTATTGATTTTTTAGGAATTTTAGATAGTTGAAAAGAAAGAAAAAAAACAGAATTAGGATTTAAAGAGAATTTAAAAAAGAAGAATCATTTGTTCGAAGAATTTTATAGGGAGATTTAGAGGTTGAAGTTAAGTTTGAGGAAATGGTCGTGTTGTACAAGATTTTGATGATTCGAAGGAAAGAAAGTTTAAAGAGAGAATAAATTTTAGAAAAGAGATTTTTTAAAGAGAATTTTAAATTTAAGAAAAGAATGTATTTAGAGAATTGAAAAAGAAAAGAGAAAGAAAACATTTAGAGAGATATAAAAGTTTTTTTTTTATTTTATTTTTATTTTATTTTATTATTTATGTTTATTCTATTTGTTTTATTTTTTATTTTTTATTTATTTATTTATTTTATTTTTAATTTTTAATTTTTTTTTTTAAATTTTAAAATTTTGATTTTGATTTTAGTTGGTTTTGGAGAAAATTTTATTGAAGGAGAAGAAAGAAAAGAAGAGAAAAAAAAAGAAAACAAGGCTAAGAAATTTAAGAGGTGTTTTAGATTTTTAAGAGAAAGAGAAAAAAGAAAGAAAAGAAAAAAAAGAAAAAGAAAAATTAAAATAAAAGAAATTTTAAGGTTTTGGTTTTAAAGGATATTTCAAATGAAAAGATTTTAGAAGTTCAGGGGCGTTAGAAACATTGATGGCTGGTTCCCAGGATGTTTTGTCTGAGTCATTGAGGAAGCCTTCCCATTCCACAAGGTATTTAAGTTTCCCCTTGCGCATTCTTGAATCAAGGATACAACTTACTTCCCACTCTAGATGATCTTCTACTTCGACCGGTTCCGGAGGGGGTTGGTTCTTGCCCAGGTATATTTCTCGAGCCAGTTCCAGGAGAGATACATGGAAAACAGGGTAAATCGCCTGCCATTTAGGAGGTAACTTGAGTCGAAATGCAGTTTTAGAGACTTCAGAGTCAATTTTGAATGGTCCCAAGCACTTTTCAGCCAGTTTCTTTGATGGTCGTGTTGTTCGAATGTTTTGTGCGTCGAGCCATACTTTGTCGCCTGGTTTAAAGGAAGGAGCAGATTGTTGATGTTTGTCAGCCTGTCCCTTGTATCTTAGAATTGCTGATTCCAAATTTGTTTTAAGTTCTTCTTGGAGTCGTGATATAGTTCGAAGATAATGTTCCGCAGGATTATTAGTTCCTACATGGATTGAGTTGAATCGAGAATGTCATCCATAAATGGTTTTGAAGGGAGATTGTTGTGTCAAAGAATGATTCGAGTTATTATAAGAAAATTCGGCCAGTGGTAACCATGTGGTCCAATTGTCTTGTTGGTAACTGACATACATTCAAAGATATTGTTCGAGGATTTGGTTAACTCTTTCTGTTTGACCGTTGGTTTCAGGGTGATAGGCAGTGGAGAGGTTCCTCGTGATATTGAGTTGTCGACACAGTTGGGTCCAGAATGTGGATACAAACAATGAGCCTCTATCTGAAATTATATCATTTGGTAAGCCGTGTTTAGAAAATACATATTCTAGAAACAATTTTGACAAATCTTCTGCTGTAGCAGTAGTAGTGGTTTTAATAAAAATAGACATTTTTGAAAATCTATCTAATATTACTAATATAGCATCAAAATCATTAGAAAGCGGAAGTTGAGAGATGAAATCCATCAATAAAGATTCCCAAGGTTTAGAGGGAATAGGAAGTGGTTGAAGCAACCCATGCTTCCGGTGACGGGGAGCCTTATTCCTATTACATTCGTAACAAGCTTTTATATAGGCCTTGATTTCTCTGGTCATACCTGGCCAGAAGAAATCCCTCGCTATTAACTGGTAGGTTTTATCAACCCCAAAATGACCAGCTAACGGAGAATCATGCCGACTATTGAAAATCCATAATTTTATATCATTGTTGTTGGGTATGACTACTCTACCTTCGAAGACTAATAGACCTGATTCAATACTAAATCTTTTGGCCCCTTGCTTCAAGAGTATTTTGTCTTTTAACCCTAAACAATAATCATCCTTCGACTGAGCTTTGAGGATGTTGGATAGTGGATTTCGAAAAGATTGAATTGTCATCGAATTAAGTTGATGAGTCGTTAACATTGATTCGTTGAAAATTGATTGCACATTTGCTGGGTTCTTTTCAGCAAATGTGTCCCCCCGCTGTGGGTAAACGTCGTCCCAACGTGACAAGATATCTGGGACAATGCAGTTTTTACCTGGGCGATAGGAAATAGAGAAAGGAAATTCAGACAAAAATTCAGCCCACCTGGCTTGTCGCCTGGTTAACACTTTAGAAGACATGAAGTATTTTAAAGCATTATGATCTGTTAAAATTTGAAAAGGACTATCTAGGCTGAGAAGAAAAGAACACCATTTTTTAAGACAATGGATAATAGCTAAATGCTCTTTGTCATGAATTTCATAATTTAATTCTGCGGCTATGAGTTTGCGCAACTCAAAAGCAACAGGATGAAACAAATTTGTTTCAGGATTTAATTGGGAGATGACCCCTGCAATAGCATAATTGCTCGCATCTGTCTCAACCATTGTTGAAGCAGAAGGATCAAAATGTCGAAGAATTGGGGCTGTGGTGAACGCTGTTTTTAGTGCTTTGAATTCCTTTCGTGCTGTAGAAGTAAAAACAAAAGGAATGTCTTTTCTAAGAATAGAAGTAAGATTGGAAATAGTTTTAGAGTAATCTTTAATAAATCTTCTATAGAAGTTTGCAAAACCCAAAAATCCTTGGAGCGATTTAATGGTTTTGGGCTCAGGCCATTCCAGGATTTTCTGGACTTTTTTGTCATCCATGACTAAACCGTCAGTGGACAACGTAAAACCCAAAAAATAAATTGATTTGAGGTGGAATTCGCATTTATTATGCTTGGCGTAGAGACCATGATCTCGAAGACGATTTAGGACCTGTTGAACATGATGAATATGTTCATCTAGTGTTTTCAAGAATATTAAAATATCATCTAAATAGATGACTAAAAATTGTTCAACAACATCTTGAAAGATGTCATTAACAAAAGTTTGAAAAGTTGAAGGTGCATTACACAATCCAAAAGGCATAACTAAATATTCAAAACTACCAAATCTAGTGCGCATTGAAGTCAGTGGTTCATGACCTTCTGCAATGCAAATCAGATTGTAAGCGCCTCTAAGATCAATTTTAGAAAAGAAATTAGCACCATTGAAAAGGGTAAGAAGTAATGACATAGGAGGAACAGGATATGCATTCTTCTTAGTGACTGTGTTGAGCTTTCTATAGTCAACACACAACCTAAGACTACCGTCCTTCTTTTTTACAAAGAGGACAGGGGAGCCGGTTGGAGATTTACTGGCTCTGATGAAACCTTTGGCTACATTCTCTGAAATGTAGTCTTGAAGAACTTGAGATTCTTCCTTCGACAAAGAATAGACAGGACCTGCCGGAGGTACTGGGCCTATTAACTCTATTTGATGGTCGTAGGGTCAATGAGGTGGTAACTTATCGGCCTTGTGGATTGAGAAAACATCGAGGAAATCGTGGTAGATTTCTGGTAGAGTTGATTTAATGGCTTCAACGTTGATTTGGTTGTCCTCTTCATCTTCGAGAGAATCTGTCAAGGGGATACCTGAATTGAGAGAGCAGAATTCGATTACTTCGAGGCAATTTAAATCCTCTTTGAGTGAAGTCATCGAGCTAGAAGGGTTAGCCGATTGCTCATTTAGAGAAAGATCAGATGCTTTCAAGTCATCTGGCAGAGATTTGTCCTCTAGCAGGACGTTGTCAGGCGGGTTTTTTAACTCCCTATTGACCTGCATTGAAGAATCAGAAATATACTTAGAGCATGGGGTGATCAATCCCTTAGTCCAATCAATTTCGGGATTCCAATGCGTTAAAAAGTCATGGCCAAGAATGGTATCGTCCATCCTTGGGGCGTCCAAGACTGATAATTCCCACTCGAGGGGGGGAAAGTTCGGAAAGTTGAAAACCCATAAAACTTTCTTACGTACCCAATAGGGGGTATCAATGTTCAGGGATCCGCAATTAGGGATCAGGAATTTTTTTTCCCAGGATCAGACATTATTAATTGCGGAAGATTCTTATCCACTAGCCCCAGGGCTAGTGGATAAGAAATCCACGATAATGCATTATCCCGCCTCTTATACCCCAATTTCCATTCCTAATTCCTGATCCCAAACTCATCTCATCCATGATGGATTTTTAAGAAGTCACATGACTTATAATTGCTGATGCCATCCTTAAGTATTTCCTCACTCTATGCTACTTAATTTTGGTGGCGAACACTTAAGTTTTTTTTCTATCTACACACCCCAACTGCACATTTGGCGGTGAATTCCCACTTCCCTCATCACTTAACCCATCCACCGGCAACAATGAAACACCTCTCTACTAGGAAGCTACTTCACTCAACAATGAATGCTATCACTTTTCTTTTAGTTCTTTACTATAAATCTGACTCTGATTTGGAAGATGCTTTAGCTTATATGTGTTTTCTTTCCAAAAAGAGTTACATCATCACCAGGGGGCCAAATCTTTATCATGATCCCCGATATGATCTGGCCTCATTACTCTTCAACATTTCTCTTCACCCTTTTAATTTTTAATTTTTATGTTTTCATACTTTCCAAATGTCCTCTTTGTGTACTTTAATCACTTGGTTTTGTATTTTGGTTTGTTGCATATTCATTTTTTTTTTGAATTTACGGTGAATATCATTTTTTTGGATTGCTCATTGGTTTTCTTTCACTTCCTCAACATGAAATCGCATATTTTCTTATATCGCATATTTTGTCAGTGATTTTTTTTTCATTCATCACTCATATCCTTTTCCTATTCTCCTCAAGCATCCCTCAAATATTTTGGTTGCATTTATTTTCTCAACTCAACTCACCAGGTAGGTCATTTTTTTTCTTTTTTCATGGTTTTTTATTTGCTAATCATGATTTTTTTTTTTGCTTTTTTTTTGCTTTTTTTTTGCTTTTTTTTTGCTTTTTTTTTGCTTTTTTTTTGCTTTTTTTTTGCTTTTTTTTTGCTTTTTTTTTGCTTTTTTTTTTGGTTTTTTTGTTTTTTTTGTAAGTGCTTCTATTATTTTTGTTCTAGGGTAAACTAATTTTTGTTTTGCTTTTTTCTCTTTTTTATCTTTTTATTTTTTTGTTTTTTTTTCTCTCCTTCACCTCTCTTTATGATCCTCAAGGCCCCCCTTTTTCCCTCTATTTACCTGTCTCTGACCCCCTTTTTACCCCCTTTTTAGCTGCCTCAAATCCCCCCTTTCCCCCCTCTTTAGGTCCCTCATCACCCCCTTTCCCCTCTTTTTAGGTGCTTCAATACTCCCCCCTTCCCCTCTCTTTATGTCCCTCAAACCCCCCCCCTTCACCTCTCTTTTGGCGCCTCAAACCCCCCCTTCACCTCTCTTTACCCACATCAAACCCCCCCTTTCCCTCTCTTTAGGCGCCTCAAACACCCCCCCTTCCCCCCCTTCTACTCACTTTACCCCCCTACCTAATCATTATATCCTCCTTTAAACAGACACCACGCAATATGGGGGGCGGACTTGCTAGCAAGTCCGCAACTTGAAGTCAGATGGAAATCAGATGGAACTCAGACTGAAGTAATACTGAACTTTCACTTGAAGTATCACACAAATAATAATGGATCTATATTGAAAACATTGTGAAAGTGTGAGGATAACTGAATGGAAGCCAGAAAAAATCATTCCATGAGTCTACTCAATGCAAAGTATTTTTTGAAGCAACTTATTTAAATAATACTTTATTAAATTAAGTTTATCAATAAAAATTGATTGACAATATTGCAATTCTTAAGTACAATAATTTTATTAAAAAATTTCAGATTAAATATAAAAAAAATCAGTGACTTTTTCTATTACTTACAACTGTTTTTACAGAATTGAAAACTATGTTTCAGCTAATATTTTATGGAAGTGAACTCTGTTCTTCGCCCGAAGAACAGAGTTCATCCTCCTATTTTCACACTCTGTTTGCACCAATCTCCATCGCTTTCAATATTTTATGGAAGTGAACTCTGTTCTTCGCCCGAAGAACAGAGTTCATCCTCCTATTTTCACACTCTGTTTGCACCAATCTCCATCCCTTTCAATTCTATCAACACAATCTTGGATCCGATCATCCTTCCGTAAGGAGAGCTCATACTTCCTCTCTTCCAAATCTTGTACTCTGTCATCCCTCCTTAAAGAGAGCTCGTATTTCTTCTTTTCAAAGCTCAGTGTCTCTTTAGCAATTTCCACTTGTTCTAGAGTGAGAATAAAAATTAACATAAAGTAGAAGAAAAGCAGAGTAAAGTAATAAGAGGTATGATATCACTTACCAGCATCACATTTCTCTAAAAACTGTTCCATCGAAGAAAAAGGTGTTTGTGATGAAGTATCACATTTTTGTCTTCTTTGGGAGAGGAAATTTAGACTAGTTGAAGCCCTTCTCTTTTTGTTCAACGTAGCATTTTCCTCCTCATCATTGTCACTAGCTTCAGAGTCAGTTGATTGAGGATCCTGGGTTTGTTCATCAGCCTTTTAAGAAATAAGAAAAATATAAGTAAATAAAAAAATAGAATTGATAAGATAAAAGAAACAGACCTGAGTTAGATTGGGTTGGGTTAAATCGCCAATAGGATCAATAGCAAAGCTATCTAGATTCGTAGAATTTAGAAGAAGGGAGGCTTGAGTGGAGGAAGAGGATGGGAAAAGATTTGCTTTGACATCATGTTCGGAGATAGGATCTTCTCCATCCAACATGTTTACAGGATTAACATCGGCTCGCTCTCCAAAAATTGCATCCATCTCTTTAAAGTAAGGACATAAAGAATCAAGTTTATTGTCTATGGATTTTATACCCTTAGTTATATCAATGTCAGTAACCCCAAAACCAGTGGAAGATGAAAGAGCCTTTGCCTTCTTGTATTTTGCTCGATAATGCTTGAAGCGTTCAGACATCTGTTTAGGCAAAAGATCAATCCTTCCCTTGGTCTTATTGCGTAATTCATTTGCCATTAGAAGATAGCCATTAACTTTTGATGTGGGGGGCCGTCCTACTTTAGTGGCATACTCAGTACCAAAACAAGAATCATAGTTAGATTTGGTTTTCAGCCAGTTGATAAGAATGAGATGATCATCTTTTTTTAATTGAACAGTCTTTGATTTCTTGGCTGAGCGGGGAAAAGAGGAAGTAGTGGGAATTGAAGAACAACTGGGTGATAGCTGCCTTTGAGAAGATCTAGGATGACGAGGCATGTTATTATAAATGAAGATGAAAAGGAGCAGAAACAAGCAGATGAGATAGCGAGATGAAAAGGAGAAGAATCAAATAGATGAAATGGGGAGAAATTCTGAGCGGATAGAATGAACAGGATGGGATGAGAATGGAAGTGCGCAGCAAGGTAGAAGGCTGGGATATCCAGAAAGTTGTCCAAGATGTGGTTATGGAAAATTGAGTAAATAAATGTCGGATAAGAGGTGAACATTGACACGTAAAGTGTCTAATAACCCAATTATTAGCAAAAATAATTGCGGAAGATAATTGGGGTATAAGGATTATTTTCCGCAATTAATTTAATTGCGGATCGGTCAACATTGATACCCCCTAATATTTGGGTTCCTCTGATTCGACCAAATAGATTGGAGTTTGATCGACATCTGTAAATGTTAGTTGAAGATTCTTGGCAAAAGATAAAATAACAAAAGAAATTGAAGCTCCAGAGTCCATAAGACAACTGAAGGGGATATCCTCCCTAAAAAGAATGAATCTCAAGCGGTTAAAGGCAACTCCAGTCCTTAAGACATGGAGGTTCTGTGCACTGGGAGAGATAAGATAGTTTGCTTTGCACACAAGTAAACTATCTACTAGTTTTTTGACTTCGAACTAGTACCTTCTCTTTCCTTCTACTTTACACAGTCTTCCAACTTGTGCTTACCCCCACAATACATACATAACCCATTATCTGCTCGTCTCTTCTTCTCAGCTTCTTTAAATTCCCCTTTAGGATCTAGTATTTTGCTGATATCTCCTGGAGTCGAGCCTTTTGGTTGAGGTTTATCCTTTCCCTTATTGGGTTTGGATTGAGTTGATGAGGATTGATTTGGTTGTGGGTGTGAAGAAGATCCCGTTTTGAAGTTTAGGCCTTGAGATTTGTTGGCGTATTGACGATGTTGAAGTCGTCCTTGATAAACGCCGTCAAGTTTGAGGGTTAGATCCATTAAATCCATTAAAGTAGTCATCTTCTGACCATGAAGATTTAATTGATCCAGAATCCTCAAAGGAAGTCCTTTCTTGAAATGTTACTTAAGGGCAGCATCATTCCAACCTACTCGAGTTTGAAGTGCTCTGAAGTTCGAGATATATTCAGAGGCTTTACCATTATCACTCATGCGAAGAAAATCAAGTTCAAT
Source organism: Hemileia vastatrix (assembly GCA_030280995.1). Classification (NCBI taxonomy): domain Eukaryota; kingdom Fungi; phylum Basidiomycota; class Pucciniomycetes; order Pucciniales; family Zaghouaniaceae; genus Hemileia; species Hemileia vastatrix. The sequence continues at coordinate 30,094,944 of JASXTE010000002.1, read as the reverse complement.
TTCTGCGTTGTCAGTTTCATTAGGGTCCCCAAACACCGTAAAAAGTTGGTCTTCGAAATTTTCCCAATTATTGATAAGTAAGTGGGTTTCTGTCGAAGAAAGCATGAGCAGATAAGGTTCGAACCATCTTGCTGCTTTCCCGGCTAGGAATGAAGAAGCGTAAACAACCTTTGATCCCTCGCTATTAAAGGTTCAAGGGTCATTATGGAACAGTAGCTTGCAGGTTTGCAAGAAGGGTCGCAATCTGTTGGGGTGATCTCCGTCGAATTTGTCAGGAGATTTCATAGAAGGAGTTTTGAACTTAGATCCCTCTGAAGACGTTGGATTTGAAAGGGTTTTCATAAAAAGTCTCATGAAATCTTCCAGAGAGTTAGATGGTCCAGGTTCTGAGCATTGACCAGAAGGGTGATTGGCAGGGGTGGATGGTGCCTCGTGCATTGTATCCTCTCCTTCTTCTTCATCACTAGAATCCTCAAATTCTTGTGGGATGTCTTCTACAGATTGAGCTGAGTGTTGCCGTTCCCTAAGGTTGAGTGGTTCCAAAGAGTGAGTGCGGGAAACAGACCTTGTGGCTGTTGGCCTGCCCCTAGCGCAAGCTCTAGCAGTAGCGCCCGTAGGAGGAGTGCGTTGAACAGGTGCTATTTTAAAACTTTAAAAACACCTAGAAGGACGTAGTAGTGCAAAGAATGAGAACTACAGAGAATTAAATTTTACTGTCACCGGACGACCTAAGCACAAGGTCGAGGATGTTTCTGAAAGTGAGATGAGGGATTTAGAAACTTCTTCAAAGGACAGAGGAACGATTCGAGGAAGTGATTCAAAGGTCACTCAAAGTAAGAGCTACAGGTTCGAGGTATGTTCGAGAAGAATTATAATATAGTCTCAAAGGTAATAGGAATTCTTAAGATCTCATGAAGGGTTGGAAACTCAATAATCAAAGATTTAGGATTTAAAAATGATTATTGAGAAAATAAAAGAAAGATACAATAACAATGATTTAACTTAATGATTTTACCACTATTAAATGTAAATACGTTTTATAATTTAATTCTAAGGAATATTGAACCAAATACCCAACCCCTTTATATCCTTTATTCCTCCTCGCACCATTCCCATACCACAGACCATTACTAACATACACTTAGACCCTCTTCGCTAATATCCGTCCATGCTCAACTTACCCCTTTTAATTAATTAACAAACTTTTAATGAAAACTACTAATGTACTATTACGTTGATCATAGCGCTGTGCGTCGCTTATTGAAATTGAGACTAAGGCACACTATTGAGAGATTGACTAATTTAGATTTAGAGTTTAGGCTAGCACAGTTGAATAGTAAGTACACAAAGGGGAATCACAGTTGCTATGGAGAATTGCTTTCTGCGCTTCAAGTATAGATTTAGAACTCGATATTATTGATTTAATGAGCTGCTTTTTCCTCAAGTGTCATGTAGCGTGTGACAGAATCTTTACGTCCTTTATTTAAAGAGATGGATGCAATTTTTGGAGAGCGAGCTGATGTTAATCCTGTAAACATGTTGGATGGAGAAGATCCTATCTCCAAACATGATGTTGAAGAAAATCTTTTCCCATCCTCTTCCTCCACTCAAGCCTCCCCTCATTTGAATGAGACATATCTAGATATCTTTTCTGTAAATCCTATTGGTGATTTAACCCAACAAAATATAACTCAGGTCTGTTTCTTTTTTCTTTTATCTTATCAATTCTATTTTTTATTTACTTATCTTTTTCTTATTTCATAAAAGGCTGATGAACAAACCCAGGATCCTCAATCAACTGAGTTTGAAGGTAGTGACAATGATGATGAAGAAAATATGACCTTGAACAAGAAGCGTAGGGCTTCAAGTAGTCTAAATTTCCACTCCCAAAGATGACAAAAAAGTGATACTTCATCACAAACCCCTTTTTTGTCTATGGAAAAATTTTTAGAGAAACGTGATGCTGGTAAGTGATACCATACCTCTTATTACTTTACTCTGCTTTTCTTCTACTTGATATTAATTTTTATTATCACTCTAGAACAAGTGAAAATTGCTAAAGAGAATCTAAGCTTTGAAAAGAAGAAATAAGAGCTCTCTTTAAGGAAGGATGATAGGCTACAAGATTTGGAAGAGAGGGAGTATGAGCTCTCTTTACGGAAGGATGATCAGGCACAATATTTGGAGGAGAGGAAGTACAAGCTCTCTTTATGGAAGGATGATTGGGCCCAAGATTTGGAGGAGAAGAAGTTTGAGTTAACTCTAAGTATTTAAAAATCAAAAAAAGAGGAGAAAACACTCAAACATCGAAAACTATTAGAGCAGATGAAATATAAGTTTGATCATGAAAAAAATTCCAAAAAGCAAGATTTCTTGATAGAATGTGTTTAAGCTAATAAATCTGTTGAGGAAATTGAACATTTAAAGAAATTGTTGTATGACTAGTTTGTTTTATTTCTCTCACAATTCAACTGTTCATATTTATTTGTACATAAAATTTACAATAATTTCCTGTATTTCATTACTCTATCAATCATTACTTGAATTTTTGTATTTTAATGTTAAATATTCTTTTTTAAATAAAATTTTCATGTCTACTTTGAAAATTTGACAATCCCCCACCCCTGGACTTTTTTGAAGTAAGGGGTGGGTATCACCAAAATTCTTTCATGTCATTAATCTTTAAAGTCTTATATGAAACTTTGGCTTTACTACCCCCTGCCTTTTACAGGTATCCCCAAAATTCTTACTTTTCAAGAATTTCACAAGTCTTATAAAAAATTTTGGAAAAACCCCCCATGGATTTTATTGAAGTAAGGGACAGGTATCACCAAAAAATTTTCACCAAAATATTTACAAGTCAAGAATATTCTATATCTGTTTTAAAAAATTGGCAATACTCTCCCCTGCATTTTGTTGAAGAAAGGGGTGGGTATCACCAAAATTTTTCTAAGTCATCAATTTCACATGTCAGATTTGAAAATTTGGCAATACCCCCCCTGCATTTTATTGAAGTAAAGGGTGGAAGTCATCTAAATTTAATATAATTACATAAATTATTAAATAAATATCTAACATATATCAATTTCCCTGGTTTAAAGTAATGAAAATTCCTCAAGCCAAAATGCAGATTAAATCTAGAAACAAAAGTTTAGGACTTTCCACAGGTATAGGCTAGAGGAACCCCATGAAACAAATAAATGATATAATGATTACTTGTTATACAAACAAAAGTCTTTGGCTCTTCACTATACTTGAGCAAATTGATATATAAAAAATATTTATTAAAAATTTATGAAAAAATATATAATTTTTGATGACAACTCTAATCCCCATACTTTTTGGATCTAGATAAAGTTTTTTTAAATCGATTAACTTTACCTTCTTTCTTTACCTTGTTGATTCTTTGAATCAACTTATGACTGATTTGAAATGAGCAACCAAAATGTGTGAAATCTTGACAGGATTCCAAACCAGGAGGAGCTTTGGTTGTTTGATGATTATCCTTAGAAGAATTCCAAATAGTTTTGATGATACCATTTCCCAAACCAAAATAAATGATGCACCAGTGGTCTGGAAAATATAAACCATGTCCTTTGATTTTAGCTGGAGATGGTATTGGTTGGCCAGTTATTGGATTGATATATGAGAATATACCAAAAATAAGAAAATTGGTGTCATTCCTATCAATATGAATCCTATTGTGGAATCCAGAATGAGTGATAATAACATTAGAAAATAAAATATATTCGTGGGTGATATCTTCCCATTTGGAGTCACACCAATTCGGTATTCCAACTTTGGTTTCAAGTTCATGATTTTTTTCAAAAGCTTTATTACAGAGCTTTTTGAGTCAAAGAGCAAGAAAAGAGTTAAAGGAAGGTAGAGTGTCCCATAAGTGAAAATCTTCATCTTTTTGAGCTTTAGTGATATTCTTGAGCAATGAATATATGCCTATATAAATGAAATAAGTGAAATGATATTAAGAATGGAAAAAAAATTATTAGACATACCAAGAGAATATCCTTTAACAAAACCTGGTCTCCAACCAAATCCAATCATGATACCACCCAACAAATTTGTATTCCTTATAGGTAACCGAAACAAGACCATTTGATAAAGAGTTATGATAATATCAGATAGTTGATTAAAAGATTCATCTTTTACACCATCAAATGAATGAACTTCCAAAATGAATTGAGCCTTATAAGTATTACTGATAACTGCAACAACTCAATTATCTCCAAATTTGGTTAGATATTTGATGTCAGCCTGAATATCCCCAGGACTGAGTAAAAAGTACTTATAAGTTATGTTAAACACATGAACTATACATGGGAAAAATAATTAAGAGTACACAAACAGTATACATAAGTAAAATTATGATAATATACAAAATATGCCATTATAACACCTTATATACATGCATATATCCACCTTTTATAAGTCTTATTTACTTAATATTAAGTTGGAATATGTTAGGGTAATCTTAAGAACCTTAAGTATAAGGCTAAATAATTTTTAATTACACTTAAAGCTGTTATTTTCACGGTTTTATGCAAAAAAACAAGAAATGCGCTTTATTTCACTTATAAGTTGACTATATGCACCATAAATTTGAGAATATCAAAAATGCACTTTGACAGATCAAATTTTCTAATTTAGGACTATTGATTAGGGTATTTAAATGCATAAAAAGAACACTTTTCAAATTTGGTGTTTTTTGTGCCAGAAATGGCTTCTGTGTACTGGCCACATACTGTCTGCTTTTTTCCCATGTGAATAGCTTCATTTTTAGCAAAGTTAGCTTTTTCACACTATAATTACCCCACATTCTACGCCCACTGTGAGGAAACACACTAAAATAGGCGAGAGGCACTTATTTACTGTCCTAGCTTAATTAATAATGCATTGACCTTGTTTATATGCACTAATTTCATTAATAACCTCACTCTTGGCGTCTTATTTCATCACCACGCTTAAATTAGCCTAAAATTATTCAAGGATTTTCCTGTGCAAGCGCCTGCCAAGGACTGCAAGTAGTTACCCCACATCTCACACTCTTTTTTGGGTTTTTGGGTGGTTTCTCAGTCAATATTGGTTATTTTTGAATGGGAATTTCACATAGAATAATGTCAGGATTAGCCCCATTGTTTCTACAGTAAATCCCCCTTATTATTAAGCTACTATTAACCTTAAAAAATTCCCTTTAGACTTTTATATTATTTTTTAATACACATATACTCTTTTTTTATCTTATTCTTTAATTTTGATGGATTTTCCTTATTATTACAAGATTTTGACGGTTGTTACTCTTCTAATTATGTCATGGGTTACTGGGAATGTTGATGGGCATATCTATTAGTGGTTTGGAGGCGTCATTAACTGTGTATTGGGTGGTACATCAAGGGAATCATTGGGGAACTCAGTGTGTATAAAAGGAGGAGGTTTTTGGGTCTTGTTTCTACATTCTTTATCATTACAATTTAACCAATATAACCAAATAAATTAAAATACATATCAATTAGTACTTTTATGAGACTTTTGAATAGTATATGAATTATTAAAATCTATTTTTCTACCAACTACAAAGATTTTAAGCCACATATAAAGATAGTGAGAATTTTATTACTGAGACTGTTATTTTTGATTACATTTTACTATTTGTTGAATTTATACTACAGTATTCATATAGGACCATTAAAATCTTCTAGAAAACTGACCATTCAAGCTAGTTCACGTCTTTGTACTTGACCTCAGCCTGACATTTGATATCTTCTGGTAATTTTTTTGGATATTGATTTTTTTTATCTACTTTAGTTTTATGAAAAAAAATGTTTGGGATATGACAAAAAAAACTTTCACAGAGAATTTTTTTTTCAGATATCTTTTATTCTGATGAGACTGATTATCATTATTTTTTTTGATGAATTAGAAGATGATTGTATTGAAGTTGATTTTGAAGAAGATGATAGAGATGATAAAGATGAAGATGATAAAGAGGATAAAGATGAAGATGATAGAGAAGTAAGGGGTGAATCTGAAGAAGAAGACATTTTTTTGATCTGTAAAAAATTTAAATGTCAAAAAAAAGTTCAACACATATTTTTTAAAAAAAAACTCACATAATAATATCTTTTAAAATAAAATTTAAAGCAATATCCTTTTAAAAAAATTTTTTAAAACAAAAAAATTAATAATTTTCAGTAAAAATTATTTCAAAAAAAAAAAAATACAAAAGAAAACCTGAAGTTTGGTTATAAAAAACCTTCATAGAAAATCCTGTCAAAATAATTTAAAAAAAAAATAAATAAAAAAAAATCAGTAAAGAAAATCAAAACAAATAAATTAAAAAAAAAAATTAAATTCAGTAAAATTATTTGGAAGAAAAATTAAAAATTAAAATCTAAACCTTTTTTGTTTTGTAATTTACAGGGAAAGACCTTAACAGAATGTAAAAGATTTTTTTTTTCTAAAATTCTGACAAAAAAAAAATTACGTTTTATTATGTTTTTTAAAAAATAGGTAACCCCTCTTTAACTCCCATAAAAGTCACCTTTTGTATTAAATAAAATGGTTGGTAATAATTCTGTGGAAGTCATATTATATGCCACATATGATAGGAAAAATCCAGTTTTTCTAACCTCATTATTAAAACCTTACTATGCAAATGATCCTGACTTGTTTCCAAAAAGAAGAGGAAGGACTAAGAAACATCCTGAAGAGATTGTTGAAAAAGCAGATATTTAAAAAATACTCAAGAAAAGAATCCTTGATAAAGAGAAAGGAACTGAGTATTTATCAAGATATAAGGGAAAATCAAATGAATTTGATAAGTGGATACCTGAAAAAGAAATTTTGAACCTATTCTCCCTTTTTTAAAAATTTAAACAGAAATAATATTCTGTAAAGCCAGATAAGGGGTTAAAAACCAGTTCCCATAATTCTTTTATGTTTTATTTCATTAAAGAATTACTCTTTAATGCTATAGAATTTTCTGAATACTTAAATAAAAATAAAAAATAAAGAAATGTATATTTAATCATTTTTTAATTTTTTTTGACTGGGCAAGTGTCAGCCTGGATATTCCCAAGACTGAGTGAAAATTGCTTATAAATTATTTTAAACACATTTAGTACACATGGGAACAACAAATAAAGTTAAACATGTTGTGTACATTAGTGAAATCAATGGTCAAACACATTATATGCCATTATAATACTTTATATACATGCATATATCCACTTTTTTTAAATCTTATGTACTTAATATTAAGTTGGAATATATCAGGGTAATTTTATGAACATTAAAAAAAAGTCTACATAATTTTTAAGTAGATATAAAGCTGTTGTTTTCATGTTTTATGGAAAAACATGAATTGTGCTTTAAATTACTTAAAAGTTGAATATATGCGCTATAAAATTAATAATATTAAGAATGTGCTTTGAAAGATCAATTATTCATAATTAGAAATATTTATTTGGCTATTAAAATGCATAAAAAAACACTTTTCAAATTTTGTGTTTTTTATGCCAGAAATGGCTTCTGTGTACTGGCCACATACTGCCTGCATTTTTCTCATGTGAAATGTTTCATTTTTAGAAAATTAATAACTTTCACACTATAATGACCCCTCATTGTACACCCACTATGGGGAAACACACATAAATAGGAAATCAGCACTTATTTAGTGTCCTAATTTAATTATAAGTGCATTGACCTCATTAGGGAGTATCAAAGTTGACCAATCTGCAATTAAATAAAGTGTGGATTAAAATCCTTTTACTCCAACTATCTTCTGAAATTATTTTTGCTAATAATTAGTTTATTTGAATCTTTATGTCTTTTCTTCAATAAGATGGATGCTATTTTTGGAGAGCAAGCTGATGTTAATCCTGCAAACATTTTGGATGGTGAAGATGCTATCTCCAAACATGATGACAACACAAATCTTTTCCCATCCTCTTCTTCCACTCAAGCCTCCCCTGTTATAAATTCAAAAAATTTAGATAGCTTTGCTATAGATCCTTATGGTAATCTAAACCAACCCAATTTAACTCAAGTATATTTTTTTTCTTTCATCTTACTAATTCTTTTTTTTATTTACATTTTCTTATTTCTAAAAAGGCTGAAGAACAAACACAGGAGGCACAATCAACTGAGTCTGAAGCCAAAAACAATGATGAGGACACAAATGTGACCTTGAACAAAAAGCAAAGGGCTTTAAGTAGTCTAAATTTCCACTCTCAAAGAAGACAAAAAGTGATACTTTATCTCAAACCCCTTTTTCTTCTATTAAAGAATTTCTGGAGAAACGTGATGCTGGTAAGTGATACCATACCCCTTTATAAATTACTCTGCTTTTCATCTACATTTTGTTAATATTTATTATCATTATAGAAAAAGTGGAAGTTGCTAAAGAGACTCTAAAGTTTGAAATGCAAAAACACAAGCTCTCTTTAAGGAGGGATGACAGAGAACATTAATTGGAAGAGAGGAAGTACAAGATCTATTTACAGAAAGATGATAGGGCACAAGACTTGGAGGAGAATAAATTCAAGCTAACTCTGAGTATTGAAAAATAAAAGAAAGAGGAGAAAATACTTGAGCATCAAAACTTAATGGAACAGATGAAATTTAAGCATGATCTTAAAGAAAATTCAAAGAAGAAAAGTTTTTTAATGGAATGTGTTAAAGCCAATAAATCTTATGAGGAAACTGAATGTCTAATTAAATTTTTTGATGACTAGTGTGTTTTCTTTCTTTCATACTTCAACTATTTATAATTATTTCTACATAAAATTTTACAATAATTTCCTGTGGTTCATTACTCTATCCATCATTAGTTAAAGTTTTTTATTTAAATGTTAAAAATTCTTTTTAAAATAAAATTTTTAAGTCTTATTTGAAAATTTGCCAATCTCCCCCCTGCATTTTTTTGAAGCAAGGGGTGCATATCACCAAAATTCTTTCAAGTCAAGAATTTTGCAAGTCTTATAAAATTTTTTGGCAATACTCCCCCCCGCGTTTTATTTAAGTAAGGGATGTGTATCATCAAAATATAAAGTCAAAAATTTTGCAATTCTGATATGAAAATTCAGCAATACCCCAGCTATTCACACAGTAAAAATGCAGGCAATATGTGACCAGTACACAGAAGCCATTTCTGGCATAAAAAAAACCAAATTTAAAAAAATTTAATTTTTATGCATTTGCATAGCCAAATAAATAGTCCTGATAAAGGAAAATTGATCAGTTAAGGCACATTCTCAATATTTTTAATTTTATAGCAGATATATTCAACTTTTAAGTGATTTATAGTGCATTTCTTGTTTTTCACATAAAACAATGAAAAAAACAGCTTTAAGTCTAATTAAAAATTATGTAGCCTTATGTTTAAGGTTCCTAAGATTACTTTAGCATATTTCCACTTTATATTAGAGGGTATAAATGTTTACCAATCCACAATTAAATCGATTGTGGAAAATAATCTGCATACCCCAGTTATCTTCCACAATTATTTTTGCTAATAATTGGGTTATTAGACACTTTACGTGTCAATGTTCACCTCTTATCCGACATTTTTTTACTCAATTTTTCATAACCACATCTTGGATAACATTCTGTCATAACCACATGTTGCACAAATTTCTGCCATAACCACATCTTGGACTACTCTCTGGATATGGCTTCTACCTTGCTGTACACTCACATTCTCATTCCATCCTGTCCATTATATCTTCTCAGAACCCTTCACCATCTCATCTGCTTGTTTCTGCTCCTTTTCATCTTCATTTATATTTTAACATGCCTCGTCGTCCTAGATCTTCTCAAAGGCAGCCATCACCGAGTTGTTCTTCAAATATCACTACTCCCTTTTTCCTCCGCTCAGCTGAGAAATCAAAGACCGTTCAATTAAAAAAAGATGATCATCTCATTTTTATCAACTGGCTGAAAACCAAATCTAACTATGATTCTTGTTTTGGTACTGAGTATGCAACTAAAGTAGGACAGCCCCCAGCATCAAAATTTAATGGCTATCTTTTAATGGCAAATGAATTATGGAATAAGACCAAGGGAAGGATTGATCTTTTGCCTAAACAGATGTCTGAATGCTTCAAGAATTACCAAGCCAAATACAAGAAGGCAAAGGATCTTTCATCTTCCACTGGTTTTGGGGTTACCAACATTGATATAACTAAGGGTATCAAATCCATAGATGATAAACTTGAATCTTTATGTCCTTACTTTAAAGAGATGGATGCCATTTTTGGAGAGCAATCCAATGTTAATCCTGTAAACATGTTGGATGGAGAAGATCCTATCTCCGAACATGATGTTGAAGAAAAGCTTTTCCCATCCTCTTCCTCCACTCAAGCCTCCACTCATTTGAATGAGACAAATCTAGATAGCTTTTCTGTAGATCCTATTGGTGATTTTACCCAACCAAATCTAAATCAGGTCTGTTTCTTTTTTCTTTTATCTTATCAATTCTATTTTTTATTTACTTTCCTTTTTCTTATTTCATAAAAGGCTGAAAAACAAACCCAGGATCCTCAATCAACTGAGTCTGAAGGTAGTGACAATGATGATGAAGAAAATATGACCTTGAACAAGAAGCGTAGGGCTTCAAGTAGTCTAAATTTCCACTCACAAAGAAGTCGAAAGACTGATACTTCATCACAAACCCCTTTTTTGTCTATGGAACAATTTTTAGAGAAACGTGATGCTGGTAAGTGATACCATACCTCTTATTACTTTACTCTATTTTTCTTCTACTTTATATTAATTTTTTATTACCACTCTAGAACAAGTAGAAATTTCTAAAGAGACTCTAAGCTTCGAAAAGAAGAAATATGAGCTCTCTTTAAGGAGGGATGATAGGCTACAAGATTTGGAAGAGAGGAAGTACAAGATCTCTTTACAGAAGGATGATTGGGCCCAAGATTTGGAGGAGAGGAAGTACAAGCTCTCTTTATGGAAGGATGATTGGGTCCAAGATTTGGAGGAGAGGAAGTATGAGCTCTCTTTAAAGAAGGATGGTCGGGCCCAAGATTTGGAGGAGAAGAAGTTTGAGTTAACTCTAAGTATTGAAAAATCAAAAAAAGAGGAGAAAACACTCAAACATTGAAACCTATTAGAGCAGATGAAATATAAGTTTGATCATGAAAAAAATTCCAAAAAGAAAGATTTCTTGATAGAATATGTTAAAGCTAATAAATCTGTTGAGGAAATTGAACGTTTAAAGAAATTGTTGGATGTCTAGTTTGTTTTATTTCTCTTACACTTCAACTGTTCATATTTATCTGTACATAAAATTTACAATAATTTCCTGTATTTCATTACTCTATCAATCATTACTTGAATTTTTGTATTTTAATGTTAAATATTCTTTTTTTGTAGAAAATTATCATGTCTCCTTTGAAAATTTGACAATCCCCCACCCCTGGATTTCTTTGAAGTAAGGGGTGGGTATCACCAAAATTCTTTCATGTCATGAATCTTGAAAGTCTTATATGAAACTTTGGCTTTACTACCCCCTGCATTTTACTGGTATCCCCAAAATTCTTACATGTCAAGAATTTCACAAGTCTTATAAGAAATTTTGGCAAAACCCCCCATGGATTTTATTGAAGTAAGGGACGGGTATAACCAAAATATTTACAAGTCAAAAAAAATTTGTATCTGTTTTAAAAAATTGGAAATACTCTCCCCTGCATTTTATTGAAGCAAGGGGTGGGTATCACCAAAATTTTTCTAAGTCATCAATTTCACATGTCAGATTTGAAAATTTGGCAATACCCCCCCCCCCCTGTATTTTATTGAAGTAAGGGGTGGAAGTCATCTAAATTTAATATAATTACATAAATTATTAAATAAATATCTAATATATATCAATTTCCCTAGTTTAAAGTAATGACAATTCCTCAAGCCAAAATGCAGATCAAATCTAGAAACAAAAGTTTAGGACTTTCCACAGGTATAGGCTAGAGGAAACCCATGAAACAAATAAATGTTATAATGATTACCTGTTATACAACCAAAGGTCGTTGGCTCATCACTTTACTTGAGCAAATTGATATATAAAAAAATTTATTAAAAATTTATGAAAAAATATATAATTTTTGATGACAACTCTAATCCCCATACTTTTTGAATCTAGATAAAGTTTTTTTAAATCGATTAACTTTACCTTCTTTCTTTACACTATTGATTCTTTGAATAAACTAATGACTGATTTGAAATGAGCAACCAAAATGTGTTAAATCTTGACAGGATTCCAAACCAGGAGGAGCTTTGGTCATTTGATGATTATCCTTAGAAGAATTCCAAATAGTTTCGATGATACCATTTCCCAAACCAAAATCAATGATTCACCGGTGGTCTGGAAAATGTAAACCATGTCCTTTGATTCTAGCTGGAGATGGTATTGGGTTGCCAGTTATCAGATTGATATATGAGAATATACCAAAAGTAAGAAAATTGGCATCATTCCTATCAATATGAATCCTATTGTGGAATCCAGAATGAGTGATAATAACATTAGAAAATAAAAGATATTTGTGGGTGATATCTTCCCATTCAGAGTCACACCAATTCAGTATTCCAACTTTGGTTGCAAGTTCATGATTTTTTTCAAAAGCTTTATTACAGAGCTTTTTGAGTCAAAGAGCAAGAAAAGAGTTAAAGGAAGGTAGAGTGTCCCATAAGTGAAAACCTTCATCTTTTTGAGCTTTAGTGATATTCTTGAGAAATGAATATATGCCTATATAAATGAAATAAGTGAAATGATATTAAGAATGGAAAAAAAATTATTAGACATACCAAGAGAATATCCTTTAACAAAACCAGGTCTCCAACCAAATCCAATCATGATACCACCCAACAAATTCGTATTCCTTATAGGTAACCAAACCAAAGCCATTTGATAAAGAGTTATGATAAGATCCAATAGTTGATTAAAAGATTCATCTTTTACACCATCAAATGAATGAACTTCCAAAATGAATTGAGCTTATAAGAATTACTGATAACTGCAACAATTAGATCATCTCCGAATTTGGTTAGATATTTGATATCTTCTGGTAATTTTTTCGGATATTGACTTTTTTTATCTACTTTAGTTTCATGAAAAAACATGTTTGGGATATGACAAAAATAACTTTCACAGAGAATTTTTTTTTCAGATATCTTTTTGTCAGGCTAAGGTCAAGTACAAGGACGTGAACTAGCTTGAATAGTCAGTTGTCTAGAAGATTTTAATGGTCCTATATGAATACTGTAGATTTAATCCACTAAGTTGTAAAATATAATCAAATATAAAGGTCTCAGTAATACAATTCTCACTATTCTTATATATGGCTTACAATCTTTTTAGTTGGTAGAAAAATAGATTATATAAATTCAGATACTATTCAAAAGCCTTATAAAAGTACTAATTGATATGTATTGTAATTGGTTTGGTTATATTGGTTAAATTGTAATGATAAAGAATGAAGAAATACAACCCAAAAACCTCCTCCTTTTATACACACTGAGTTCCCCAATGATTCCCTTGATGTACCACCCAATACACAGTTAATGACGCCTCTAAACAACTAATAGACATGCCCATCAACATTCCTAGTAACCCATGACATAATTAGAAGAGTAACAACCGCCAAAATCCTGTAAGAATAAGGGAAATCCATCAAAATTAAAGAAAAAGACAAAAAGAGAGTATATGTGTATAAAACAATAATATTAAAGACTAAAGGAGACTTTTTAAGGTTAGTAATAGCTTAATAAAAAGGGGGATTGACTGTAGAAATAATGGGGCTAATCCTGACATTATACTACGTGAAATTCCCATTCAAAAATAACCAAAATTGACTGAGAAACCACCCAAAAACTTAAAAAAGAGCGTGAGATGTGGGGTAACTACATGCAGTTCTTGGCAGGCGCTTGCACAGGTAAATCCTTGACTAAAATTAGGCAAATTTAAGCGTGGTGATGAAATAAAGTGCCAAGAGTGAGGTTATTAATGAAATTAGTGCATATAAACAAGGTCAGTGCATTATTAATTAAGCTAGGACACTAAATAAGCGCCTGTCGCCTATTTTAGTGAGTTTCCCCACAGTGGGCGTAGAATGTGGGGTAATTATAGTGTGAAAAAGCTAACTTTGCTAAAAATGAAGCTATTCACATGGGAAAAAAGTGGCAGTATGTGGCCAGTACACAGAAGCCATTTCTGGCATAAAAAACACCAAATTTGAAAAGTGTTATTTTTATGCATTTAAATAGCCAAATCAATAGTTCTAAATGAGCCCAATTGAACTTTCAAAGCGCAATTTTGATATTCTCAATTTTATAGCACATATAGTCAACTTTTAAGTGAAATAAAGCGCATTTCTTGTTTTTTGCATAAAACAATGAATATAACAGCTTTAAGTGTTCTTAAAAATTATGTAGCCTTATACTTAAGGTTCTTAAGATTACCCTAACATATTCCAACTTAATATTAAGTACATAAGACCTATAAAAGGTGGATATATGCGTGTATATAAGGTGTTATAATGGCATTTTTTTGTGTATTATCATAATTTTACTTATGTATACTATTTGTGTACTCTTATTTATTATTCCCATTTCTAGTTCATGTGCTTAACATAACTTATAAGTACTTTTTACTCAGTCCTGGGGATATACAGGCTGACACTCGCCCACCCAAAAAAAACAATAAAAAAAATGATAAGTTATACATTTTATTTTATTAATTTGTAATTTTCAGGTATTCAGAATAAATCTGTAGCATTAAAGATTCAACTTTAAAGAAATAAAAAATAATAAAATATTATGAGTACTGGTTTTTTAACCCCTCAGCTGGTTGAACAGAAATTTATTTCTGTTTAAATTTTTTAGAAGGGTGGATAAATTAGAAATTTCTTTTTCAGGTATCCATTTATCAAATTCATTTGATTTCCCTTTAAATCTTAGTAAATACTCAGTTCCTTTTTCTTTAGTAAGGATTCTTTTCTTGAGTATTTTTTCAATCTCTGCTTTTTCCACAATTTCTTCAGGTTGCTTTTTAGGCCTTCCCCTTCTTTTTGGAAATAAGTCAGGATCATTTGCATGGTAAGGTTTCAATAATGAGATAGGGAAAACTGGATGTTTCCTATCATATGGAGCATATAATATGACTTCCACTGCATTATTCCCAACCATTTTATTTACTACAAAAGGTCCTACAAAGGGATCCTTTAATTTAACATTACCTTGTAAGTTAAAATGTAGTGTTGATATGAGGACTTCATCTCCCTTTTTAAATTCAAATTCTTTATGAGATTTGTCCCACCTTTTCTTTTCATATTCAAATGCTTTTTGTATGCATTCTTCAGCATGCTGTATACACATTTGTTGCATATGAATAAAGGATTTAGTACCAGGGTGTATATCCAACCTTGGTAGTTTATTTAAATGATTTACTGGGGTATTCGGTACATATCCCAGCCAGAGTTCAAATGGTTTCTTCTCTGTTACAGAATGAGTTGTGCTGTTATAAGCAAATTCAAGGCCAGGAATTAATGTTACCCAGTCATGTGTGAATTTCTCATTGTCTTTGTATTCTAATCCAAAGGCACAATATCTTCTGATCATGTCTTCTAGAGTTTGTATCATTCTCTCAGCCAGCCCATCAGTTTGTGGATGGTGTGCTGTAGACAATTTTAATTGACAACCTGATACTTCCATCAAAGATGTCCAGAACTCTGAAGTAAATTTAGGATCTCTGTCAGAGATTATGGCTTTGGGGAACCCAGCAGTATTCATCATCTGAGTCCACCATAGTAATTCCAAGTCCTTTGCAGATACCTCTTTATGGGTAGGGATAAACTTACACATTTTTGTTAATCTATCCACTATTACCCAGCAAGAATTAAAACTTTCTTTTCCTGCTAATGGCAAGCCAGTTACAAAATCCATGTTTATAATTTCCCATGGAGCTTTTGGCTGCTCTATTTGTTGTAACAACCCAGCTCTCTTCCCAGTTAATCTTTTAGATTTCGGACAAGAGTCACATGTTTCAATGTATTTTTGTACATCCTCTTTCATGTTTATCCACCAGGCTGTATTTTTAACTCTGGTTAATGTTTTGTTAAAGTCAAAATGACCAGCTAACATGTCATCATGACAAGTCCTCAACATTAACTCTTTCATAGAAGGTGGTATTACTATTACATTGCTTAACTTTTTCCTGTAATATATATATCCATCTTCAATTGATAGTTTACCTTTTTCCAACGTATTTTTATACTTTGGAGGCAAGGTTTTAATTAATGCACTCATGGAGGCATATGTTGGATCATTAAGAATGGTAGATAGTTTAGACAAATCTTTATCAGATGAATAATTTTCCAATATAGTTTGCATAAACTCTTCTTCTAAATCCACTATATAAATCCCAAATATATGTATAACCTCATTTTCAGGTACATAAGCTGGGTTGTCAGCATCATTTGGCAAAGGACTTCTGGATAATAAATCCACATTTGAATGCAATGTTCCTGCTCTGTGAGTGATTGTCATTCTTCCTCTGTACTCTTGTACAGCTAGTTGCCATCTAAACATGTGCCTATTAGGTGTTTTCATGTTTAGTAATGATTTTACTGCACTGCAATCTGTTATAAGTTCAAACTTCTGGTCTTCCAGATAGTAATGAAGCTTCTCCAAAGCCCACACCATGGCTAAACATTCTAGCTGTGTGGCACCATACCTTAATTCTGTTTTTCTTAAGGTTCTGGATATATAACAGATAACTACTTCAGATAATTTTCCATTTATTATCTGTTTCTGCTGTAAAGCAGCACCTAAACCTATGAAACTTGCATCAGTATACAAGATAAAAGGTAGGGTGAAATCTGGCAGTCCCAATATTGGAGCTGACATTAAACATTCCTTTAATTTATTAAAGGCGTGTTGTCTTTCATTATTCCAAATGAAAGCTTCATTCTTCCTGATTAATGTTGTTAAAGGGGCTGCAATGGATTGGTAATTTTTAATATATTGTCTATAATATCCACACATACCCAAAAAACTTTGAACCTCTTTTACATTTTTAGGTATCCCAATGTTTTTAATTGCTGCCACTTTATTCTGGTCAACACAAATTTGCAATCCAGATACAACATGTCCAAGAACTTTCAAGGATTGAAATCCAAACTTACATTTCTTTAATGCAATAGTCATATTAATTTCATCCATTTTTTGAAAGACTCTTTTCAGGTGATTTAAATTTTCATCATATGTTTTTGAAAACACTATGATGTCATCAATATAGACCAATAGCCATCCTTCAACCATTTCCTGTTGAAAAACACTATCCATCAATTTTTGGAAGACTGAAGGGGCATTCTTTGGGCCAAATGGCATTCTCACATACTTATATATACCCATATGTGTGGTTATTAATAAGTAATTTTGAGAATTTCTTTCCACAGGAATCTGGTGGTAACCCTTGTTCCCATCCAGACAGGAAATATATTTTGCTCCTTGTAAGGTAGCATGGATAGAAGCTATCCTTGGTAGAGGGTAAATATCATCTACTGTATATGTATTCAGAGCTCTATAATCACCGCATAATCTTGCCTTATCTTTTTCATAAGAGATTAATACTGGTGAAATGACACAATACTTAGGTGTTGTGTCCACTTTTTCAACAATACCCATTTCCAACAACAATTTTATATTGTCTTCAATATCTTTCCTTTTTGCAGGAGATGCTGGGTAAGGTTTCTTTTTTAAGCTGCCAGGAATATTATCCAGATCACAGCTTAGAGAGATTTTCATCTCATGGTCTTTGACCAATCCTAGCTCATTTGATCCATGAGCAAATGCCATAGGATATGATTTAATCAATCTCAAAATGTCTTCTTGTTCAATTTTTGAGAGTTGAGGACTGAAAGAGGCCTTTTGGATTTCATTTTCCAATTCACCCACTTCATTGGTGGTTCTTCCACCTTGCAGTTGTTCTTCCCTAGGAGAAATGGCATATACTGAATTTTCAGAACATATTTTGAATTTCCTTTTACCATTCACCCCTATGGTGAAACAACTGTTTTCAGGATCTAGTTTAATGCCAAATTTTGTCAATAAATCATTGCCAATAATAAACCAATCACTACAATTATTATTATCCATTACTACAAATTCACAAACTGCTCTAACATATCCATTATTATATTTAAAGAATACAGCAGTTTTGTATTTGCCAATTGGATTTAATACTGAACCAAAACCCCTCCAGTTCTTTGTCTGAACAGGTTCTAGTTTTTCCTGGTACTTACTATCAAGTTTCCTTAATGCATTAAGTGAAACTACACTACCTGCAGCCCCAGTGTCAAAGATGGCATTCATTTCTTTTCCACATGTGATAATAGGTGCTCTGATAGGTGTTATTTTGTAAGTGTCATGAGATACATCTTTAATTATTTCAGCTTCCTCTATGGAAGTTAAAGATGTGTCTGTATGAGGTATAGCATCATTCAGGAACATTATATCCTGTTCTAATACAAATATCTCATTTTCATCATCACTGTAAGATATGTTACTCTTGCAATCCTCACTGGATTCCACATTCTCATCTTCATGATTACTAGGTTCAGAATTCTGTGAGGTTTCAATAACATTTATTCTTTTCTTACACGTGTGACCTTTAACCCAAGGTTCATTACATTTGTAACAAGTGTTATTTTCTTGTCTCTTAGGGACAAGGGGAGCTGAAGGTTTTTTCTTTTCCACTGGTAACTTACTTGTAGTAGGTTTTACCACGTCAACACTTTGTCTGTAACTATTATACTTGGTTTCATACTTGTGGTTTAATAATATCTCATTGCATATATTAATGAATCCAGAGGTGTCTCTGACAGTCTCAGTTCTAGCTACAATAATGTCTCTAACTGATATAGGCAACTTGTATATTATTTTTTCTTTCCACTCTTCATAATCCATTTTTGGATCCATAGCTTTCATGATTTTTATTAAATTCATTAAGAAGACCATGGTTTTATCTCCAGCATTTGGATTATATCTGGCCCTTTCATACAGTCTTTGTTGAGTGATTCTAAATTTTGGGCCACCAAATTGCCTTTCAATTAGTGCCTTCCATTCATTCCAGGAGTAATTAATTCCCTCACTCAATACAGATTCAAACCATAATAAGGCCACATCTGTAAATAAAGATATTAACTTTGAAGTAATTTCTTCATCAGGTAATTTATATGAAAATTTTAAGTTATCAATTCTTTGTATGAATTGTTGCCAATCAGATTTTGAATCCCCATCAAAAGAAGGGTACTGATCTAACTTAGGCCAGTTCTTTTGGCTAGTTTTAGCTTCCCTAACCTGAGGAATATTGAGCAATTCACTCACTTTAGAAAGATGATCATTAATTTCATCTTTTACTGATTTTATATTCTCAGAGCCCATGACACTATGTTCATGTTCCATCATTGGTTTATCATCAGAGTGTTTTATAAAAACTGGTACTCTTTCTACATAAGAGGTATTATCCTTTATTGTTTCAGTATTTTTCAAAATGTTGGCTACCTCAATTTCTACTCTTTGTAACCTATCCTTTATTACAGGTACATGAGTTAAAGTATCATTTACATTTGAAAAAGAAAAATTTACACGTCCCTCTATGGTGGCCATAATATTCTGAGAATGTTCTAATTTAATTTCTAAATTTTTAATCTCAGAATTTAATCTTTTATTTTCATTGATCAATTCATTATTTGAATTCTCAATAATTTTTAACTTATTGGCTGTTGTACTCAATGATTGTGTGATATTTAATAATACACTTTCTGTATTATTGTTGGACTCTCTAGAGAATTCTTCCAATTTTTCAATTCTTAATAATAATTTACTAATTATTTTTGATTCCATTGGATTTTCTTTCAGAAAATATTCAATTTTGTCTGTTTCCAATTCAGAAGATTCATCATCAGGGTCAATTTTTTCTTCATTTGATTCCATTTTTATATTAATAGTATTTTCCTGGTGATCAATAAAACTATGTACATTGTCCTCATGTAATGACAAGTCTAAAATGTTATTTTCAAATGAATAATTTTTTAAATCCTTATCAATTATATCCAATAACTCTCTATCAATTTCATTACCTATAAGTAATTCATTGTTAGGATTATATAATTGATTTTGAGAAGATGGATGACTTACCACGGTCTTATTCCATTTCCCCTGCCTCTCCTTGGCTTTCCCCTGTAAGGGTGACTGCTGGATCCCTGTTGAGGAGGACTGTTGTAGTTTTGGGCATACCAATCCCACTTCCATTTGCTTACAGTTATCTTTTGGTCCTCTTCTGGGACTGGAGGTGTTGCTGTGGTATTTGGTGCCACTGGTTGTTGATGAGACCTTATATCCACTAGAGCCTGGTTGACTTCTATAAAGCCCTGTGCCGCCCTTTTCTCCAGATTGTTGATCTGGTCTAACATATTGTTTACTCTTATTGTTAGTGTATTCAGTAGGGTTGAGAGGTAGTGAATTTGCTCTTGTAAGGTGTTTTTGGACTTCTTTATTGACATTTGTTTTAAGAGCTTTTCCTTTTCCTCCATGGACATTGGTGGGGTGTTGTTTATTGTTACTGGTGATTCTTGACCCTCCATTTGGATGTCCTGTAACAGGTCTTTCAGCTCTAGTTCTTAAGTTATAAGGTTTTGCCTTATTACTTACAATGTCATTGTTGTCACACATTTTTACGTGGAATTTTAGAGAATTGAAAGTTTAGATTTGAAAAACTTCAAAAATGAGTTTAATCAGTATTTATTATTACCACTGAAGACAATTTTATTGCTTACTTATTGGTATTAAGTGAATTTTTTAAGTGCCAAAAGTCAAATATGCTTTTTTATGTGGTCACTTGATTTAACTGGTCTACAATATGTAGCCATGTATTTATATTTAAAAAAGAAAATTTGTTAGTAAGATTCTTTCTAAATATTAAATGAATTTTACAAACCAATAAAAAGGGATTAAGAGTCTTGTAAAAAGAAAACAATTAATCAGTTTAATTGGTTATTATCTGCAAAGATCACAAATTTAATTGGTCTATTGACAGACTCCCACTAAGAACAATTATATGTTAAATTAGTGGTAAAATTGATGATTCAATATCACAATTTTATTATATAACAGGGCTTCTTTTTCTGAAATCACTATATAAGTGACCCCAACCTGTTGTAATTATCCAAATATTTCTATAGGGATATTATTTACGTGCACCTTCTTTTGAAAATTTCACTTACAGGATTATAACAGAATTCTTGAGGAAAGGTCCCCAATTGTCAGGCTAAGGTCAAGTACAAGGACGTGAACTAGCTTGAATAGTCAGTTGTCTAGAAGATTTTAATGGTCCTATATGAATACTGTAGATTTAATCCACTAAGTTGTAAAATATAATCAAATATAAAGGTCTCAGTAATATAATTCTCACTATTCTTATATATGGCTTACAATCTTTATAGTTGGTAGAAAAATAGATTATATAAATTCAGATACTATTCAAAAGCCTTATAAAAGTACTAATTGATATGTATTGTAATTGGTTTGGTTATATTGGTTAAATTGTAATGATAAAGAATGAAGAAATACAACCCAAAAACCTCCTCCTTTTATACACACTGAGTTCCCCAATGATTCCCTTGATGTACCACCCAATACACAGTTAATGACGCCTCTAAACAACTAATAGACATGCCCATCAACATTCCTAGTAACCCATGACATAATTAGAAGAGTAACAACCGCCAAAATCCTGTAAGAATAAGGGAAATCCATCAAAATTAAAGAAAAAGACAAAAAGAGAGTATATGTGTATAAAACAATAATATTAAAGACTAAAGGAGACTTTTTAAGGTTAGTAATAGCTTAATAAAAAGGGGGATTGACTGTAGAAATAATGGGGCTAATCCTGACATTATACTACGTGAAATTCCCATTCAAAAATAACCAAAATTGACTGAGAAACCACCCAAAAACTTAAAAAAGAGCGTGAGATGTGGGGTAACTACATGCAGTTCTTGGCAGGCGCTTGCACAGGTAAATCCTTGACTAAAATTAGGCGAATTTAAGCGTGGTGATGAAATAAAGTGCCAAGAGTGAGGTTATTAATGAAATTAGTGCATATAAACAAGGTCAATGCATTATTAATTAAGCTAGGACACTAAATAAGCGCCTGTCGCCTATTTTAGTGAGTTTCCCCACAGTGGGCGTAGAATGTGGGGCAATTATAGTGTGAAAAAGCTAACTTTGCTAAAAATGAAGCTATTCACACGGGAAAAAAGCAGGCAGTATGTGGCCAGTACACAGAAGCCATTTCTGGCATAAAAAACACCAAATTTGAAAAGTGTTATTTTTATGCATTTAAATAGCCAAATCAATAGTTCTAAATGAGCCCAATTGATCTGTCAAAGCGCAATTTTGATATTCTCAATTTTATAGCGCATATAGTCAACTTTTAAGTGAAATAAAGCGCATTTCTTGTTTTTTGCATAAAACAATGAATATAACAGCTTTAAGTGTTCTTAAAAGTTATGTAGCCTTATACTTAAGGTTCTTAAGATTACCCTAACATATTCCAACTTAATATTAAGTACATAAGACCTATAAAAGGTGGATATATGCGTGTATATAAGGTGTTATAATGGCATTTTTTTGTGTATTATCATAATTTTACTTATGTATACTATTTGTGTACTCTTATTTATTATTCCCATGTCTAGTTCATGTGTTTAACATAACTTATAAGTACTTTTTACTCAGTCCTGGGGATATACAGGCTGACACTTTTCTTCTGATAAAACTGATTATATTTAATTTTTTTTGATGATTTAGATGATGAATTTTTTTTTCAGATATCTTTTCTTCTAATGAGACTGATTATCTTTAATTTTTTTGAATGATTTAGAAAAAGAATTTTTTTTTTCAGATATCTTTTATTCTGATGAGACTGATTATCATTAATTTTTTTTGATGATTTAGAAGATTATTGTATTGAAGTTGATTTTGAAGAAGATGATAGAGATGATAAAGATGAAGATGATAAAGAGGATAACAATGATGATGATAAAAGTAAGGGGTGAATCTGAAGAAGAAGACATTTATTTGATCTGAAAAAAATTTAAATGTCAAAAAAAAATTCAACACATATTTTTTTAAAAAAAAACTCATGTAATAATATCTTTTAAAATAAAATTTAAAGCAATATCCTTTTAAAAAAATTTAAATAAAAAATTTAAAACAAAAAAAAATTTAAAAATTTTCAGTAAAAATTATTTCAAAAAAAAAAAATCAAAAGAAAACCTCAAGTTTGGTTATAAAAAACCTTCACAGAAAATCCTATCAAAATATTAAAAAAATAAAAATAAAAAATAAAAAAAAATATTCTGTAAAAGAAAAATCAGAACAAATAAAATAAAAAAAAATTAATTCAGTGAAATGTAAAATTATTTGTAAGAAAAATTAAAAATTAAAATCTAAACCTTTTTTGTTTTGTAATTTACAGGGAAAGACCTTAACAGAATGTAAAAGTTTTTTTTTCTAAAAATCTGCCAAAAAAAAAAAAGTTACATTTTAGTATGTTTTTTAAATAATAGGTAACCCCTCTTTAACTCCCATTACAGTACCCTTTCCCCCCTTTCTTTCTCTGAAATAACCTCTAAATTCCTTCCCTCCTTGCCTCAAAACCATTCTCAAATCCCCTCTTTGCCTGTCTCAAAATCCCCCTGAAACCCCCCCCAAACTCCCCCCCTTTTACCCCTCTTTACATGTCCAAAACCCCCCTCCTTTCCCCCCCTTACACTCCCCTTAAACCATCTCTAGTTCCTCCTCCTCCTTAACAAACAATCGTTAGCGATTGTTTGTTAAGAAGGAGGGGGGGTAGAGGTGGCTAAAGGGAAGTGGAAGGGGGGGAGGGGACCTGAAAGGGGGGAAGGGGGGATTTGAGGCGGTTAAAGAGAGGAGAAGGGGGGAGTGTTGAGGCACCTAAAGAGAGGGGAAGGGGGGTGATGAGGTGGCTAAAGAGAGGGGAAGGGGGGGTCTTGAGGCACCTAAAGAGGGGGGAGAGGGGGGATTCGGGACAGGCAAGGAGGGTGAAAGGCAGGTAAAGAGAGAGGAAAAGGGGTTAAATGAGGCAGCTAAAGAGGGTGAAGGAGAGAAAAAAAAAAGAAAAAAAAGAGAAAAAAAAAAGTTAGTCTAACCTTGAAAATAAAAAAAAGGACTTACAAAAAAAAAAAACAAAAAAAAAACACAAAAACAAAAACAAAAAAACAAAAAAAAAAAACAAAAAACAAAAAACAAAAAAAATAAAAAATAAAAATATTCATGATTAGCAAATAAAAAACAAGAAAAAAGAAAAAAAAAGACTTACGTGGTGAGATGAGTTGAGAAAAAAAAAGTAACAAAAATATTTGAGTGATGTTTGAGGAAAGGATGAAAAGGATATGAGTGATGAAAAAAAAAAAAATCACTGATAAAATATGTGATTTCAGAAAATATGCAATTTCATGTTGAGCTGGTGAAAGAAAACCAATGAGCCATCCAAAAAAAAGATTTTCACCGTAAATTCCCAAAAAAAAAATGAATATGCAACAAACCAAAATACCAACCCAAGTGAATGAAGTACACAAAGAGGACATTTGGAGAGTACAAAAAATAATTTAAAAGGGTGGTGAAGAGAAATGTTGGAGAGTAATAGGAATAATGACAGAGTGTATGCCGGTTGAATGAATGTTTTGTGATTCAAGGGAGGGAGAGCCGGTGCTGGTTCAGGATCCTCTTCTTCATAAAGATAATTCCACTCATCTTTTAAATCAGCTAGGATATTGTGGAGTATAATGCAAGTCATGACCCAATGATTTGCAGTTTTGATCTCCAATTTTTTTTGAAATTGGATTCTGAGCTCCTGAAGACTAGAAAATCATCCCTTTAAAATACCTATGGCATGTTCAATTTGTACTCTTGATTGGGCAAGGTGATAATTAAATTTAGTTTTGGGGTAAATTTCTAAGGTTGCACCATGGAAAGCAGGTATAATTTACTTCCCACTTGCATATGCTGAGTCTGCAAGGAGGTACTGAGATTCGTCAAAGTATGAGTCAGGGGTTTGAGAAATCCTCATTCTTTGGAAGATGGAAGAGTCATGACATGAGCCAGGGCAGCCACTATGAAAAGCAATAAATTTTATATTGACATTGCATACAAGTTGTATGGCAATAGAGTATCTAGAAAGAAGATAAAAAGTTAGTTTATGAAAGATGAGAAATTGGAGAGGATTTTGAAGAAACCTTTTTTTGCAATCAAAATAATGGTTGCCATCATGAGTAGGCTTTTGACTCAAAGGTGTAGTTGTGCCATAAACAAATCCTACACAGCCAGGGAAACCTTCAGCTTGCATTACTTGAGAGGATTCAAGTCGTTGTTCTGTAGTTGGCCAAGCAAGTGTTTGAGACTTGAGGGAAAGGATAGAAATCATACAGCGCTTGGTGTCTAATATCACTGTACCATATCCTATGTTAAATAGATTATCCAAACGTCTTACAGCAGCACCGTTTCCATTTGAGCCAAAGTAACATAGTGCAACAGAAAGTTGGATGGCAGGATTATGCTGTTTGTTATGGGAATTTTATGAAAGATAGGATGATCGGAGATGAGTTGATAAATTTTGAAGAAAGAATCAGGAGAAGTTCTAAAAAGTTGGGTGAAGTTTAAATGAGGAATGTTGAGAATGGAGGCCAGATCATATCGGGGATCATGATAAAGATTTAGCCCCCTGGTGATGATGTAACACTTTTTGGAAAGAAAACACATATAAGCTAAAGCATCTTCCAAATCAGAGTCAGATTTATAGTAAAGAACTAAAAGAAAAGTAATAGCATTCATCGTTGAGTGAAGTAGCTTCCTAGTAGAGAGGTGTTTCATTGTTGCCGGTGGAAGGGTTATTTGATGAGGGAAGTGGGAATTCACCGCCAAATGTGCAGTTGGGGTGTGTAGATAGAAAAAAAACTTAAGTGTTCACCACCAAAATTAAGTAGCATATAGTGAGGAAAGACTTAAGGATGGCATCAGCAATTATGAGTCATGTGACTTTCTTGCAAATCCATCATGGATGAGATGAGTTTGGGATCAGGAATTAGGAATGGAAATTGGGGTATAAGAGGCAGGATAATGCATTATTGTGGATTCCTTATCCACTAGCCCCGGGGCTAGTGGATAAGAATCTTCCACAATTAATAATGTCTGATCCCAGAAAAAAAATTCCTGATCCCTAATTGCAGATCCCTGAACATTGATACCCCCTATTAAGTACATAAGACTTATAAAAGGTGCATATGTCAGCCAGGCAGTCTCAGGAGCCCAGTAAAATGTATAATATTTTATTGGATGGAATAAAGTGATGTATTTTATGCATTTAAAATAAGAATTTATTACATAATAATATTATATAAAAAGTTAATTAAAATAAGTAAAATAAGTGTTATATTAATTTTATTATTAAATAAATTATTTATACACTTACATAAAACATAATATATATCATATTCTATAAATCATGGCATATTTTTTATGTATTTAATAGTAATTAATTGTAAATCTATATTATAATTACAATTGAAAAATTAAAATTATAATGGAATTAAAATTTGATTAATTAAATTATATATTAAATTAATCTTCCCATATGTTATAATCCATAAATAATGGGTGCTTTTTGACCCTTAACTGTGTTCAAAAATATTTTATTAAGTAAGTTAAAATACTTACTTGATAAAATAAAATAAATGCTTAATTTTAATTATTTTTCATTACTTGTTTTCACTTAATTTAGTTATTACTCAAATGGAATAGCTAAAACAATTACTAATTTCTGTTTTGGGCTTAAATTGAGTCTATAAACAATTTTGTAAAAATTATAATTGTTTTTGATAAAATACTCACAGTTTCCCATGTTACCAATTTTTGTAGTTACTCACTATTTTAATTAACTGAGTTGTGAAATTGGTATGGGAAAATTATTTCTTATTTGAGAATTTAATTTTTTATCTCCTGTTTTTCTCTCAGTATCCAAGTTTCACTTATTTTCTTTTATTTTCTTGTTTCACTTTATAAATACTTTGTATATCCAAATTTGTGGTGCTTCAGAGGACCCCTTACCTATAAAAAGATCTTGGGTAGTCCCCTTCAGCACATCACTTACATTGCTTTAACATACCTTAAATACTCTTATTATTATTGTTTAAGCCCTTCAGCTCCCTTAACTATTAAATAATTATCTAAAGGTTGCATTAAGAGCATTTTAATTATTAGTGATTAATTTTTACACAGAGAAAAATAAAAAGTACTTACTATTATATATCTTCTACCCAATGTCATTAGTTGTCAGCCGGGCTACTAGACTTACCTGGTAAAATGTTTAATTATTTTACTAAGGTGAATCCACGCCTTTTTAAAATACTTATTAATATTTAATTATTTAAAATTTACTTATATATTACTTACAACCAACTAAGATAATTATATTAATTAGTGTAAATAATTAATTTAAGTAAGTGTCCCATACATTTTTACTCCCTAACACCGTGCTCAATAGTACAGTTGATTGGGAATAAAAATTAATAATAAAATTATAATAAAAAAACCTTAAGATTATTATATTACTTCATTGAGAGATCTGGAATTCTGTGAAGTTAATATAATTAACTCAATTGTGATGTAATTAATTGTGACAGTCCAAGGAACTCATACTTTATTACTAATAAAATTGATGCCCTTGTTGATGTACCAATTAATTTATTTTCTTATGTCATATATATACTCCTTTCAGTCATCTTCTTTCTCACATTCTTACAGTAGATGGTGTAAATTCCGTGTCTTTACTTCCCTCATGTTTTGCCTATAAAAGGCCCTCACTTTTGTGCTTTTCATAACATTCATTACTTATTCTATTACAAGTACATAAAAAACTATTTATTATTATTTTAGTATTTACATTAAGCTGTAATTCTAAACTTTTAAATAAAATAGTAATTATCCCTTTACCTCTTTAAATTATTTGAGTTAAAAATCTTTAAACAAATAAGAGAAATATGTACACATTTTGAATCCTTTGAAATCTACTTTTGCTGTCCTTGAAACCCCTTAAAAACTCTTCTAGACTTGAAGGACTGCCCGACAATTGGAGGCCTTTCCGAATCTTTGACGGCGCATCAATTACTTGAGGTAGGAGAACATGGGGACCATTGCCATTCAAGGTATCTATAAGGATGAGTGAATGACAAAAACAATGAACATCATATATCACGTGACTAAAATTTTTGCTGCAAACGGGAATCAAACCGTGCTCCAAAACTTAGGTTCATATATTGACTAAACGTCTTATATTTTGTGGTAATTATTGAAATTACTATTTGTGGGTCACTTTGCACTCTTCACTCTCTACATATTTCCTTTTTACTCAGCACTCTGTAAGTGGCATTAATTTGCTCATTTAACAGGGGGAGGTGTCTAGTGAATTGGAATTAATTTTTTTTTTGATTATTTATTTTAATTTTCCTAGTTGACAAAGATAGAGCAATTATGTTCTTAGTCCTAGAGGTAATAAATTATATTTTTTAAAAAAAATATTATTATTCATTATAATTTTCAGTTGACTCTTGTCCTGATATATTTAAATTTTATTTGTTCCAGTTGACAAATTGTCCTGACAATATAATTTTTTAAAATTCATATTTAATATTTCAGTAGACATTAAGTCCTGTTAATTATTAAATTCTCAGTTGATTTAAAATCCTGATAATAATTATCATAAAATTGTTAATAAGAAATTTAAATTTAATTCTTCAGTTGATTATTATATAATCCTGGTTTTAAATTGTTTTGAATTAATAAATTGATTATTATTTTAGTTGATTTTATCCTGAAAATTTTTTTTTATTATTTTTATTTTTTTTAAAAAAAAAAAAGTAAAAATACAAACTAATTCATCTTATTGTCTCCCTCCCTCATTTCAGTAAAATTTAGAAATGACTGATCAAGGTGTCTCTGCTGCACGTGAAGAGGAATTGGATTTAAATGATTATGATGAGGCTACATCTGTGAGTTCTCATTTAACTCAAAAATTATCTCAAATTAATCAATCATTTCCCCAATCAGGATGTAGAAATGGAGGAAGTGTAAATTCTGGTAGAAACAACTCAGGAACAGAAACCTGTAATAAACCCCCCAGAAGAACTTCCAAAAGGCTTCAAAATAAAAAAGATGCCACTACCTCAACACGTAAAGAACCTTTCAACACACAAAAAAGAATTAAGGACAGAAAAATTTAGATTGAGGTCAAGAGTAGATGCTCTAGAGGAAAAGGTAAGAAAGATGGATGCTTTTCCTCAAGAGAAGAGGAGACCTCCTCCCCCCAGGGATCTTCATCAATTGGCTCCCCAGCAGACAGAGAAAGTGGAAGTATCCAAGTGGCAGTGGGATTGGCTGAACACTCAGTGGGTTTACTTGTCTCAAAATCAACAGACTCAATTGCCCCAAGCAGGTCCATCAAGACCCAGCCAAGTCAACCCCACACCTCCTCACCCCTATCAAGGAGGAAGAAGAAGAAAAAACAATATGATCTTGCCCAGCAAACCTTGGTAAGCCCCTCTATTGATTATCAAGTACCATTTCTTGTAACTAATTCAGTTCCTTCAGGTAATTCTGGAAGAGGAGATGAGACTGTGAGACCTGTAGAGGCTGAGAACAGTAGACAAATCGCTCAAATTTTAAATGTATCTAATCCTTTAGTTCTAATTGCTAGTTCAATGATAAATCCTGATATGGCTATTATTGATGAAACACTTGAACCTTATTTTTATGAGATGCTGGAAAGTTACTCTGTTTCCTTATTGAGAAACACTCCAGATGTAGCTAAAATTAATGATGAATATTTGAGGGATATTATTGCTAAACAAAATCATACAATGAAAAACATGCAACTGACTCAGAAATATAATAGTTTGTTAACTGAACAGGGTTATCAAGCATTAAGGAGTGAATCACAGAGAGTTTCTGATGAATTGTTTCATTACAAGGCAACCCATGAAAAGAAAGTTGCTTTATGGCAAAATATCAAAAATGATTTGTCTAAACTGAAAGATACTGTTTCTTCCTGTTTCCAGGAGGTGGAGATAGATAAGATGAATCTGAAAATATTGAATGACAATTTTTCATCTTTTCAAAATAAAATTCAGTTATCTTTTGCAACAATCAATGAGAGTTTATCTAGTCTTCCAAGAGTGAAAACCAGACTAACAACCATTGAGGAGAAATTGAACTCATTGTTTAATGATCAAAAATATTCTGAGATTTCTTTAAAGGAACATATAGTACAGGATGCTCCAAAGTTACCTGTGGCTAGTTCATCTAAAGGAAAATTAGTTCCAGAAATACATGTTGATACCCCTGAGTTTCCAACAAAAATTGATGATGCACCAGGATCTTCAACAGAGGGATTAAAAAATGAGATTACTGCACAACTAGAAAAGTTACAGCTGCTCCTTACTCAGAAACAAGCTGGTACTAAGGAGACTCCTTCAAATCAAAAGAATTGGCCAAAACTTGACCAGTACCCAACATTTGATGGTGATTCTTCTTCTGATTGGCAGAAATTTATTTTCAGAATTGATAACTTAAAAAATTCTTACAAACTCCCAGATGAGGAAATTGTGTCTAAGTTAATTTCTTTGTTTACAAATGTTACCCTAATGTGGTATGAATCTGTTCTCCTGGACAGAAATGACTACTCATGGGAAGATTGGAAAAAATTGATTAAAGCACAATTTGGTGGCTCCAAGTTCAGAATGGCTCAACAAAGGCAGTATGAGGAAACTAGATATAGCTCTTCCACTGATAAACCTATTGAGTTCTTAATGAAACATGTAAAAATATTGAGGGCAATGGACCCAAATATGGAGTTTGAGTTATGGAAGGACAGGATCCTTTATAAATTGCTAATGTCTCTGAGAGACTTGATAGTGGCTAGGACTGAGTTCTCCAGAGAACCTTCTTCTTTCATTAATACTTGCAATGAGATCATTCTAAATAACAAGTATGATGCCAGAAGATTCATTCCTAGAAAGCCTTTGGAGAAATCCTCCACTTACCAACAAAACCCTCTGGAAAAGGTTGGTAAACCTTCTTCCCCTGTTGCACCAAAAAAGTATGCAACAAACACTTGCTTCAAGTGCAACAAGCCTTGGCAGAAAGGCCATGTTTGTGACAAGAGGATAAATTTTGTTGAACAAACTGAGGAGCATGCTAATGACACAATAGCATGGGATGAAACTTCAAGTGATTGTGCCAGCAATTTCTCATATGAATCTCACTAGGAAATATTAATACTGGAAGAGGATATTCATTAGTTAAATAATATTGATATTGAGAATAATGATTTATCTACAGTAGTAGATTCTGAGATCATAAAAAACCTTGAGGACAGCTCAATTATTATTGCTCCTCTCAAGTCACCAGTCTTGATTAATGGAAATAACATTGAGGTTGCTTAGATTCTGGAGCTAGAAGAAGTGTAGTATCTGAAAAAGCACTTGCTTCAGTGGACCAAGATTATAAATTAAAACTTATGCCTATCATTTCTGAGAATTGGAGAGGTTATGGCTCTATTTTGTTCCCAATTGGTAAATAAAAAGCCACAGTATTTTTCAAATATAACCATGGTTCTGTAAGAGCTATGTGTGATTTTGTTGTCATGAAAAATGATAACTTGAGTAGTTGGTTCATTGTGGGAAATAAAATGTTAACCAAATATGGCATAAAATTAAATCCTTCAAACCAATGCTTCACAATGGGGATGAATGGGAAGAGAAAATTTAAAATTTCCTCCCCCATGAAATTATTAACACCAGGATTGAACACATGTCATTCTGTAGTTCAATATAAAGGAAGATCTACAAAGAAAGTGCCTGCCCTTGTGTCTGAAATTGAAAATTCTCCTTTTGGAGAACAACTTTCTGGTGTGGATAAAGATTCAATCATTAAATTGATCAAATCTTTTCCTATGGCCTTTACTCATAGATCACATGAATTATGATTTGTAAAAGAAGAAATGAAGCTTTCATTATCTTTCCCTTTGAAAGAAATACCACCTACTTTAAAAAATAAGCCTTATCCAGCTTCCCCCACAAAGAGAAAAGATATTGAAGACAATATCTCTACCCTTTTAAAAATGAATACTATTGAAAAGGTAGTTGAAACACCTAAAAATTGTGTTATCTCACCTGTCCTAATTTCTTATGAGAAAGATAAGTCCAGGTTATGTGGTGATTATAGAGCATTGAACACTTATACTGTTGATGATATCTATCTTTTACCCAGAATTAGCTCTATACATGCTACCCTACAAGGTGCTAAATATATCAGCTGTTTGGATGGTAATAAAGGATATCACCAGGTACCTGTTGAGAAGAATTCACAGAATTTTCTGATGATTGCTACTCATATGGGTATTTATAAGTAT
Organism: Hemileia vastatrix; assembly: GCA_030280995.1. Taxonomy (NCBI): domain Eukaryota; kingdom Fungi; phylum Basidiomycota; class Pucciniomycetes; order Pucciniales; family Zaghouaniaceae; genus Hemileia; species Hemileia vastatrix. The sequence goes on along the minus strand of JASXTE010000002.1, from coordinate 30,062,378 downwards.
ATTAGAATGTCATTTGGCCCTAAAAATGCCCCTTCAGTTTTTCAAAAAGTTATGGATAACACATTCCATCAATAAATAATTGAAGGATGGCTGATGGCTTACATTGATGATATCATTATATTCTCTCAAATATTTGAGGACCATCTTAACCACCTGTGTAAAGTTTTCTATAAGATGGATGAGATAATTATGAAATTGGCTTTGAAGAAATGCAAATTTCGTTTTCATTCCTTAAAAGTGCTTGGTCATGTTGTCTCAGGGTTACAAATATGTTTTGACCAAAACAAAGTGGCAGCCATAAAACAGGTGAAGGCTTTTACCACAGTTAGAGAGCTACAGAGTTTTTTGGGAATGTGTGGATACTATAGACAGTATATTAAAAATTACCAAGTCATAGCATTAACCCTTACACAACTGACTAGGAAAGTTGTTGCTTTTTTCTAGAACAGTGAAAGACAAAGAGCTTTTGATACTATAAAACATTGTTTGATGTCAGCACCAATTCTTGCTTTACCTGACTCTAATAAACCATTTGTTTTGTACGCTGATGCCAGTTTTATTGTTCTTGGTGCTGCCCTCCATCAGAAACAAGTGATGAATGATAAGGTTTTAGAAGTAATTATCTGTTATATCTCAAGAGCCTTGAGAAATAGTGAATTGAAATATGGTGCCACTCAACTGGAATGTTTAGTAGTAGTATGGGCTCTAAAAAAGCTACATTATTACCTGAATGACCAGAAATTTGAGCTTATCATTGACTGCAGTGCAGTTGAATCCCTACTAAACTTGAAAAAACCTAACTAACATATGTTCAGATGGCAACTGGCTGTTCAAGAATATAGAGGGAGAATGACAATAATTCATAGGTCTGGTATTGTTCACTCAAATTTGGATATGTTATCAAGATTACCTTTTCCAAATGATGACTCAAATCCTGCATATGTTCCTGAAGATGAAATTATTCATATTCATGGAGTATATGTGGTTGATATGGAGGAAGAGCTATTACAGCTTATTCTGGATTCATATGATAAGGAAACTGACTTAAAAAAGTTATGTACTATATTTAATGATCCAAAGAATGCTTCAATACAAGCATTAATTAAAAATCTTCCACCAAAGTACCAGAAGGCTTTGGAAAAAGGTTAATTTTCAATTGATGAAAGCTACCTCTATTATAGATGAAAGTTGAGTAATGTTATTGTTATACCTCCTTCTATGAAAGTGATCATTTTGAAAATTTGTCATGATAACATATTGGCTGTAAATTTTGATCTCAAAAAACAATGATCAGAATTAAAAACAACGCTTTGTGGGTTAATATGTCTGAGGACATCAAACTATATGTTGAATCCTGTGATTCTTGCGGAAAATCAAAAAGATTGACTGGAAAAAAAGCTGGATTAATGCAACATATTTAATCTCCTGATGCACCATGACAGATAATAAACATGAACTTTGTAACAGGACTACCCATTGCTGTGAAATAGAGTTATTACTCTTGTTGTGTTATGGTGGATAGATTCACAAAAATGTGTAAATTTATCCCCACCCACAAGGATTTTTCCACTAAAGAATTAGCCTTCTTATGGTGGTCTCATATATTTAATACTGCAGGTTTTCCTAAGGCCATAATCTCTGACAGGGACCCTAAATTTACTTCTGAATTTTGGATGTCTCTGATGGATGTTTGTGGTTGTCTTCTGAAACTTTCTACTGCCCATCACTTCCAAACTGATGGATTAGCTGAAAAAATGATTCAGACTTTAGAGGACATGATAAGAAGTTATTGTGCCTCTAGCCTTGATTACAAATACAATGACAGATTCACTCATGATTGGGTTACCCTACTTCCTGGGTTGGAATTTTCTTATAATAGCACTGTTCATTCTGTTACTCAGAAAAAGCCTTTTGAGCTCTGGCTGGGATATGTTCCAAATAATCCTGCCCAAATTCTCAATAATAAAATACCTAAGTTGGATGTACATCCTGGTGTAAAATCTTTTCTTCAAATGCAACAACTTTTCAGAAGTTATGCTCAAAAATGTATTGAAAATCCTTTGAATATGAGAAAATGAGATGGGACAAATCCCACAAAGAGTACACTTTTAAAAAGGGCAATGAAGTACTGATTTCTACGGTCCACTTCAATTTACAAGGTAATAACAAATTGAAAGACCCATTTGTTGGTCCATTTGTTGTCAGAAGAGTGGTTGGTGATAATGCAGTTGAAGTTATTTTGTATTCCCCATATGACAGAAAACATCCTGTTTTTCCAATATCTCTTTTTATAAACCTTACACATCCAATAGTGATTTATTTCCCAAAAGGAGGGGAAGACCAAAAAATTCCCCTAATGAAATCACTGAGACAGCAGAAATTGATAAGATTCAGAATGACAGAATAGTTACTTCTGAAAAAGGTACTGAATACTTATTGAGATTCAAGAATAAATCTTCAGAATATGATTCTTGGATACCTGGGAAAGAGATATCTAATCTTCCTACTCTGATAAAGAAATATAAAAAGATAAAATCATAGCATTTTTATTATTATTTTTTTAGAGTGAGGGAGTGTCAGCCAGGCTGCTAGACTTACCCAGTAAAATAATTAATTATTTATTGGGATGAGGCCACACCTTTTTTATTATTAATTTTATTTTACTTACATTAAATTTATGTGTAATAAATTAACTAGTTACATAAGAAGTAAATTTAGTGAAAATTAAAAATCAATATTGATTGTCCTATATATATATTTTATTTTAATTTTTAATTTTTACCGTGTTTAAATGACAGTTGAAAGGAAATTAAAATTAAAATTTTAAAATACAGTATATAAGTAAGAAAGGGTTTTAATATTTGAAATATAATTTAAAATAAAAATTAATATGTTCAAAAAATCAAATTACTTATTTAAAAATAAGAAGTACTGGAAATTTTAAATTAATAATTTTCTTTTGACATATACAGTAAATAGAATATTCTAAAAACATTCTTTAGAGAACAATATTTTTATTTGAAATGTTCTTCTTATGGAAAATTCTTCCTTTCTCTCACACACTTGTATTTAGAATTTTTTACCCCATCATTTATTTCTCCTTTGCCTATATAAGGCCTCCCTTTCTGGTTGTTTTTTGATTCATATGTTACTTACATATACTATTAAAACATTTTTAAACTTAACTATTTATTACTATTTATTATTATTTTTAGTAATTACAATCACGCAGCTCTAACTCTTTAATTATAATAATAATTAAAAAAATTTACCTCATGAATTTGAGTAAAACAAACAAAAATATAGATATATGTACTGTAAACTTTGAAATCACCAAAATTCCACAATTACTGCCGTTGGACCACTGTTAAAAATCTTCTAGACCTAAAAGACCTCGTGAAAATTATACTCATATAAAAAAGCTAGTTTTAAAGGGATTATATTTTAATTAAATTGAATAATGTTGCATATTTTAAATGAATAGACAGAATATTTCAATTCTATGTTTTTGATGAAAAAATTAAGTAAAAAGTTTCAGGTTTCTTTTGTAGTCTTTGGAGAATAATTTTTGACAAGATTAATTCACAACTTAACATTTACAAATACTTCTTAAATAAAACATATGCGTTAACAATTTATCAATTATTTATTAGAAAAATGATATTCACACTGATAGGTAAAAATTATATTATTCTGCTATTAAATTTCTAATTCTTTAAAGCAAAATACCTTTGATATTATATGTAAACAGAAGATTTTATAAATCTTCTTATAATTGGCCTTATAAATAAGAAATACTAGAATGAATATATTTAAAAAAAATTAATTTGGATAGAGAATATTTCAACTCATAAGTACACATTTAAAACAGAAACATAAGGTTTAACTTTTTAGTTTTTACAACAATATATATTTATTTGAAATACATTTATTTAATTTTTTAAAAAGATACTATTTTTATCCTATGAGATTTCCCTTTAATTGACACATGAAAATCAAGAAAACATATGTAAGGCTTTTAAGGATCTATATAATTTGTACTTAAAATGAACAAATTGTTTTTTTGATTTAGTGTCAGCCAGGCTACTAGACTTACCCAGTGAAATAATTAATTATTTACTGGATGAAGCCGCACCTTATCATTTTAATTATTATTTAATTATAATTTAGTTACATTAAAATTAGTTATAATAAATTAACTAATTACAGAATGTTAAAATTAAAAAATTAAATAAATAATTAAAAATTAAAAATATAATTTTGTCCCTTATATTTTTCTCTAACACCGTGCTCATTTGACAGGTTGGAAAAAAATAAAATTTTATATTAAAAAATAGATATTAAGATAAAATAAGATTTTGATATTCAAATAATATTAAATATATACAAAAAATTCAAATTTCTTATTTAGAATTGACTTCTACAAGTAAATATTAAATAAATTGATGTATTTCTGACATACTCTGTAAATACATCTTTTTGACGCCTTCTTTTTAGAATAACTTTATTATTTGAAATACTCCTTCTGGAATGTTCTTTTCTCTCTCTCTTACTACTTTTTTTAGAATTTGATTGCCGTGCTTTGTCTCTCCTTTGCCTATAAAAGGCCTCTCTTTTTGTTGTCTTTTGGATCATCCTTTTTACCAACTTACTTATTACTACAACTACAATCTAACACTTATTTCTTATATCTTATATCTTTAGTATTTACAAGGACGTAATTCTAATCTATAACTTATATAAATATTTTAAATTTACCTCTTATCATTGAGTAAAACATCATCTTTGATTGAGAAATATGTACTAAATTATTGGGAGTCCAAGTAATCCTTAAAATCTTCATATAAACTCCGTACCAAAGCTTCTAGACCAAAAGTGAACCTTGACATTTAGTATGAATCTAAAAAGAAGATCTGATACCTTTTTTATATGTTATAGTTGTATTAAAATAATTTTTAGTTATCTTCTTAATTTTTAATGGAGAAAAAAAGAATAATTTCATAATATTAGAAAATCAACATCCAAATATTTTTAATAAAAAATTTCTCCAAAATGATTAATCATTTGTATTTTTCTCCAGAAATTTAATGTATTTAATATAAATCATTTTGATATAAGAATATACTTATGTTTACATTTAAAAATATTTAATAAAAATTTTAAAAAATTATAAATTTTCTCACAGTTTAACTTAGCTTGAACCAGATTCTGAAACAGGATCTCATTGTGAATTCAATCTAAGTTCCACCAAAATTAAGATATATTATTTTTGGAAAATGTATATAGTCATTGAAATGAAATAACTTTAGTAAAAAAATGAATCAAAAAGTTTTTTCTTTTATTTAATAGATTATAGAAAAGACATTGAGGAAGCTAACATACTCATTTTATTAGATTTTTGGTTATCATGACTAACTACTAGTTTATATACAGTAATCATAGAACATAAAATAAAGCAAAAGGTTTACTATATATATCAATGTGTTTCATTTTAAATATTTATTAAAGTTTTATTTTTGAATTTAAAAATATTATACATCTCACTAAAATTGTTCTGAACTAAATTAAAAGCTCTATACGTTCATCTAATAAAAGGAAAAAAAAGTGCATTTGCTCAAAAGTTTAATATTGGCTTTTTTACTTTCCCAACTTGTTTAAAAGGTTTACCCATTTTATTGGTTTTCTATCTTATGTATATTCTTAATAAAAATTCTTTAAAAAAATTTTAAAAAAATCAAAATAATATTTAATGGCTAGTTTTTACACTCCTGTAGATCTTCAGTCTCAATGTTTGGTGCTTATTACAAACCTTGGATAAACCAATAGCTTGTATGTATTGAGGGGTACTGTCAGACAGGCTACTAGACTTACCCATTAAAATAATTAATTATTTACTGGGTCGAAGCCACACCTTTAAATTCTTATCTTAATAATTATATTTACTTAAATAAATTATTTGTAATAATTTGAAAAATTAAAATATGTAAATTATGTAAATATTTAAAAATTAATGTCCCCCATATTTTTATTCCCCAACACCATCCTCATGACAGGTCAGGAGTGAAATAAAAATATATTAATACAAAATTTTAAATTCAAATTATATTATTTTAAAAATGACATTTACAGAAAACTTTAAAATATATCAAATAATTGGTATATACAGGAAATACATTTTATTGACACATTATTTATAGAACATTCTTAATATTTGCAATATTTTATTCTGCAATTTTCTTTTATCTCATAATCCTGTATATAGGATTTTTTAGCTCTGTGGTTTCACTCAATTTTGCCTATATAAGGCGTCCCATTTTGGTTGTTTTGAATCATCTTTTATTTACTTACATTTTTTATTAAATACAACTAATAACACTTTTATTGCTACTACTTATTGCTTTGGTATTTACAATTTTGTAATTCTAACCCATCTAAGTAATGATAATAATATATTTATACCTTTTATTTGAGTAATAAATCATAAAGATAATCTCTATGTACTTTACTTTGAAATCCTTGAGAATCCACCTCTCACTCCAGTTGGACCTCTGTTAAACTCTTCTAGACCATTAGGACCCATTGACACTTGAGGGCATCTTTCAAAATTGTTGTTGACGCACCATTAACTTGACACAGGCAACCATGGGACCATCAACTACAAGGACCAATGAGGACTGGTGGACAATTAAAAACAACAAACATCATCAGGCATGTGACTTACTTTTTTTTTCTGTAACTGGGAATTGAACCTCACTTCAAATCTAAGGTTTATATATTGGTGATTTTCATATATATTTGTGGTGACTATACTTGTTACAATCTGTGGGTCTCACTTTGCATATTTCATATTTTATGTATATCTTTTTTACTCAGCACTCTGTAGTGGCATTAATTTTCTCACATTACAGGGGTAGGTGCCTGATAAATAATAAATTTTTTTCCTAGGTGACCAAGATAGAATTATTTGGTTCTTAGTCCTAGAAGTAATAAAAATTTAATTAATTATATTATGTATATGTTTCTTTTTAATTATTTCAGTTGACCTTTTGTCCTTGCAGTAAAATAATAGATATATAAAATTAATTGAATTAATTATATTAAATTATTTCAGTTGAAATTAAGTCCTGGTAATTAAATTTTTCAGCTGACTCTTAGTCCTGATAATTATCAACATATATATTAGTAATTAATTGAGAATTGTGTTAATTATTCCAGTTTAAATCAGGGGGAAACATTGGAGAATTATTGGGTATAAAAGGAGGGGGGTTTTTGGTCTTATTTTCTACATTCTTTATCATTACAGTTAAAACATATAACCATTACAATTACAATACATTTTCATTAGTACTTTTAAAGTCTTTGAATAGTGTTTGAATTATATTCTCTATTTTTGTTACCAATTATAAGATTGTAACCCATTTATAAATAGTGAGATAAAAATTACTGAAACCCCTATATTGAGTTATATTTTAATATTTATTGGATTTGTACTACAGTATTCATATAGGACCATTAAAATTTTCTAGACAACTGACCTTTCAAGCTATTCACGTCTCTGTACTTGAACTCAGCCTGACAAATACCTTGTTTTCATCACCTTCACTCCTTAGTATTGAATTATTTAGTTGTCTCATGATTTTTTTTTTATAAATAAATCCTTTTTTTTTTAATCTTCTTTCTTAATATTTTCATACATTATTTGAAGGTATATAAATCTACTTCACATGTCCATTCTTATATTTTTAGAAATACCCTCTACAAGTCACCACACAATATGGGGGGCAGACTTGCTAGTGAGTCCGCAACCTTGGACCCAAACTCACAACAGATTGAACACACATTGAGCTATTGATAAAGGAACCATACAATCAGGAATGAACACCACTCAGCAGAACAGTTTTAGGTGGGTGTTCAAGTAGAGTTCAGTTTGGGTTCAGTATGAGTTCAGTCTGAGTTCCATCTGAGTTCCATCTCAGTTCAGGTTGAGGACTTGCTAGCAAGTCCACCCCCTATATTGCGTAGTGAGTGGTTTAATTCTTTTAAGAGATTCCTCACTTACATCTGAACACTTTCACTTAACTATTTTTAAATCTTGTTAATCTTCTTCAAGGCTATCATAAACTTTACTTTACTTTATCTTTATCTTTATCTTTTTTTATCTTTTTTTTGTTTTATTTTTATTTTTTATCCCCCTTTGAAGTGATGATAAACCTTATCGATCATGTTCAAGGATACCTGTCAGCCTGTATATCCCCAGGACTGAGTAAAAAGTACTTATAAGTTATGTTAAACACATGAACTAGACATGGGAATAATAAATAAGAGTACACAAATAGTATACATAAGTAAAATTATGATAATACACAAAAAAATGCCATTATAACACCTTATATACACGCATATATCCACCTTTTATAGGTCTTATGTACCTAATATTAAGTTGGAATATGTTAGGGTAATCTTAAGAACCTTAAGTATAAGGCTACATAATTTTTAAGTACACTTAAAGCTGTTATATTCATTGTTTTATGCAAAAAACAAGAAATGTGCTTTATTTCACTTAAAAGTTGACTATATGCGCTATAAAATTGAGAATATCAAAATTGCGCTTTGACAGATCAATTGGGCTCATTTAGAACTATTGATTTGGCTATTTAAATGCATAAAAATAACACTTTTCAAATTTGGTGTTTTTTATGCCAGAAACACCACGCAATATTTGGGGGGGACTTGCTAGCAAGTCCTCAACTTGAAGTCAGATGGAACTCAGACTGAACTCAGACTGAACTGATACTCAAATGAGACTGAAATCTGCTTGACATTATCCTGAACTCTGTGCCAATACTTAATGGATCTTCTGTGAAAGTATAATGAATGTCTGAATAGAGAATTGCATGATATTTTGTGCTTGAAACAAGTAAAAGTTGAATGATTTTTTTTTAAAGATGATTAGTCAAAATTGAAAGCCATCCTTTTAGACTGAATTATAATGTTCGGCTTTAAAATATGGGAGACTGATAATGTAGGCTTTTTAGTATTATTTGGCTTCTCTCATTTTAAGGATATAATCATTTTTTCAAATTGATAATACATAATGAGTGGCTTGGTTATTCAAGATTATTTTTGGGATTTTCAGAAGTCTTGGGATCTCTTAAAACCTAACTTTTTTTTAATCAACACATTTTTGTCATATATTATCTGACAAAACAAAAAATGTAAGAAAGATATCTAAAAATTTTACTCAAAGTGTAATTTCATGTGAAATTTTCACTACTCTTATAACATACATTGGTTCCTTGTAGAAAAATCATTGAACTTCATTTTAACTAAATGAATCTGTATGTACATAATTTTTTGGACTTTTAAGAAGATACTTATCAATATTTTGAGTTATGGTATGGGTTCAGTTAAAAACCTATTCAAGGTAACCATAAATTGACTTCAAAATTCTGACAAAAATTATTGTGTTATTATATACATTTTACTGATCATTTCCATGCAGTCACTGGGCTCCTGGCAAACATGATCTGCATATTCATGCAATATGTCTAAATATTGATTAATTGGATTGTGCAACTTCTAAACCATTTATATTCATTTTTGCTCCTTCTCATATCTCCACAAAATGAGTTCCTTGAAATGTCTTGGTCAATTTATGGTTTCATTTGAACCAACACCATCATATATGATATTACAATTATCAAAAAACCAAACGGAAAAGGCAATGCTTCAGCGAGGTAGAAAAAGAGTTCATATTCTTTCTATGTTAGACACAAAGACTCTTAAAATTATTGGAGATCTTTTGGAAAAGCAAAGTGAACAAATTGGACCGCTTCATGGAGAAATTGGCGACTGTTCTCATCGGTTGAACTTTGAATCTGTGATGCAGCCGCAGCATAAAGCCTATTTTCAGAGCTACATAGTCAAACAGCAAAATGAAACATTGCAGCTGTGGTGCACTTTATTTGGAATCGAAAGGCATCTTAATGAAATAAAACAAAAATTTTATCTTGCTGGAATAAGTATACTTGAAATCAATGATTACGACAGCAAAACATTTTACAATATTGCTTCTTATTGGTCAGAAATTGACTCATTTAGGATTGGACGAAATTCGATAACTCAAAATCAAATACTAGGAATAAAAACGGCATTAAAAACGCACCAACTTCAAGCAGTCAACTTTATGATTGATAACGAAAAATTTATGAAAGATAAACTGGATAAGCTTTGGGAGCATGATGATAATAAATGGCTTCACAGTGTGTACCATCCTCAAAAACGAAATTATGAAAATATTGAACAACACTTTGGTGGATATGGGTCAATACTTGCAGATGACATGGGTTTAGGAAAAACACTATCGACACTTGCTCTGATAAGTGCAACACAAGAGCAAGCAATAAAATTTCAACAAAGATTGGAGCTTTTTGGTAAAAAACTAAGTTTTGCCACACTAATTATATGCCCATTATCTGAACTCTGGAACTGGGAAAATGAAATAAATCTTCATTTCAACCCTCGATCTCTTCCATACCATGTATTTCATGGTCAGATTTGTGATAATTTACGAGAAGAAAAGCTCCAGCCAACTGCGATTGTACTTACCACTTATGAAACAGTCAGCCCTTCGACAATAACTAAGCAAATGGAAAAAAAGTTATCACTGATAAGTAACATTATAGGTATCGAATTGTTCTGGATGAAGCACAGTAAGTTATATATGTAACTTGACAAAAAAAATGATGTTAGGAGATTTAACAAGAAACAATAATTTATTATAGCTACATCAAAAATCCTCGAGCCAAAAGGACACAGAAGATTTTTAGTTTACTTTCCAAGCATCGACTATGTTTTACAGGAACACCATTACAAAACTCACCAGAAGATCTGCAGAGTTTAATCACTTTTCTTCAATTGGATGGATGGGATGAGGAGTCTCTTTGGAGAGAACAAATTACACCGAAACTGAAGGTTGGTTCACTGCAGGCAGTCAAAACTATCAACCACCTTATGAAGGTAGTCTGCTTACGGAGAACAAAGGATGTTGTGCTACATCTCCCTATAAAGGTTGAAGAAGGTATATTAGTGAGATTTGGAAGACACTGGCAAAAAAGACTGGACAAACTACAGGAAGAATTTTACAAGAAATTTGGTCCAAATTGTGATCAAAAACAAACTTGGGATAATAGTGAATTTCTACGGCAACTAAAGGTTTTACAACTATTTTGCAACCATCCAATGTATGAATTTAGAAAAGATGAACGGCCTGATAGGTATACATGGAGAGATTCGGCTAAGATATTACATCTCATTGAGCATGTGATGGAGTTTGTGCAAGGGCAAAGAGGCATAAAGGAGCCCAAAGCAGTCATCTTTTCAGAATATGTGGACTTTTTAGAAATGTAAGTGAATAACTTAACACTTTTTGATGAAGGAAAATTAAAGGAGTGATTATTTTCAAAAGGATTTCGAAAGCCCTAAAAGAGTATAACATTGGCTTTACAATGTATGTAGGTGATTTGAGTCGGAGGGCCCGAGATGAAAGTCTAAACAGGTTTAAAAACGATATCAATTGCTTTGTTCTTCTTGGCTCCATTAAGTCAGCAGGGATAGGTATTGATTTAAAATGTGCACAAAATGTTTACATAATGGTATTTTAGCATATAATTTTCACTTAATACAAGAAATTCAACTGGGAACACTTATTAATTGAATGTTTTATTATTGTGAATTTGTGCAGGAGCCAAGCTGGAATCCATCAATAGAATCCCAAGCTATTGATCGGCTTTTTTGAATGGGTCAAAAAAACAAGGTCCATGTCATTAAATATTTTGTGAGAAAGAGTATTGAATTCAGTATGTACAACATTCAAAAAAAAAAGGAGAAGTTAACTATGTATGTAAAATAAATTTTATATTGATGAAAAAATGAAAACTAATTATTTAAATTTTTATTTTCAAGGCTCAGTGTACCAAATAGTGGAGATGAACCATTTCAGCTTAAAAAGATGGTTCTTGATGAATATCTGAATGAGTTAAAGAAGTTGGAGCAGTCAGTTGAAGAAGATTATTGATGTTTATTGGGTTGGAAATTTTCAACATTCTTTTTTCTTGATTATTGAGAGTAGCTAAATAATTATTATCATAGCAGTCAAGAGGTAAAGATCGAGGTACTGATTCCTGTCGAAGCCTAG